>OX421463.1:1229000-2458000 GCA_949126895.1 Eilema caniola | reverse complement strand
GTAATATGATTTTATTTAGACCATGGTCTAAAGACGATTTAAACCTGGTTTTACAGTTAGTCCGTGTTTTGTAATAAGACCGAATGTGTTTGAAAAGAAAAGGGCTTCGCGCACAGAAACCTTATGCGCCCCTAAGTGTGCTATATTTTATCCCAATAATTATGTAAGGGAAACCACCTAAATTCCCGGATATTTACCGTAGTTGATACGAGCTCCATACGTATAACACTCCAGGATTTATTTGCTTAGTGAAAGAAAGTATTTAAAAAAATATATTTCCTTAGTATTTCTGTATAAGTACTGCGTAATTTTTAAGATACAATTGAGTCCTATTTGAATATGGCGAATATTCTTTTTTAACTTTAAATAATAGGGGTTAAAGTATGAAATTGCCGTTTCATTGTAATGGGTACTTCGAATTGACATAGAACCTTCATGGTTTGAGATTTTTGAGTGAAACTTTTTCCACATGGTACCTATGTAGTTCTTCATTTAAAAATGTGCAACATTCGATTATCGACTTTCAGTTGTTTTTTTCATTCAGCTTAGACAAGAAAGATGGATACTTCGAAAATTCGAGTGATTTTTGAATACGAGTTCCGACGCGGAACTAACGCGGCAGAAACAGCTCGCAATATCAATGTTGCGTTTGGAGAGGGGACTGCTAATGAACGCACCGTGCGATTTTGGTTTAAACGCTTTCGTGATGGAAACTTTGATTTGAAGAACGAACCACGAGGAAGGCCGTCCATACAGGTGAATAACAATGAATTGAAAGACATGGTGGAAGCCGATCCGAGCCAAACTACCCAGGAATTAGCTGCATGGTTTAACGTTACCTTACCAACAATATTGACTCATTTGCGTCAAATCAATAAAATAAAAAAAATGTGAAAAATGGGTACCTCATTATTTGACTGATCTGCAAAAAGAAATGCGTGTTGAAACTTGTGTTGCCTTGTTGAATCGATACAGAAATGAAGGAATATTGGATCGAATTGTGACATGTGATGAAAAGTGGATTCTTTACGATAACCGTAAGCGAAAAATGCAATGGCTGACCCCAGGTGAAACGCCACAACAGTGTCCTAAAGCAAAGCTTACCAATAAAAAGGTAATGGTAACTGTTTGGTGGTCTCAGCATGGTGTTATTCACTATAGCTTTCTACGATCTGGTCAAGCAATAACGGCAGATGTTTACTGTGCCGAACTCCGAACAATGATAGCAAAACTAGCAGTGAATCAGCCCCGACTCATGAATCGATCTTCACCATTATTGCTCCATGATAACGCGAGACCTCATACTGCACGAGAAACCGTTTTAACTCTACAGGAACTGCAATTAGAAACTATCCGTCACCCTCCGTATTCGCCAGACCTTGCTCCAACAGACTACCATTTTTTTCGTGATTTGGACAATTTTCTATGTGATAAAAAGTTTTCTTTTCAGGAGGCAGTACAAAATGCTTTCACACAGTTTGTCGAATTTAGATCACCAGAGTACTATCGCAAAGGCATAAATGACCTTCCTACTAGATGGCAGCAATGTATAGATAATAATGGTAATTATTTTGATTAAATAAATAGGTTAAATTTAAAAAAAAAACGAATTTCAATTTGTCAGTACAAATCGGCAATTTCATACTTTAACCCCTAATATTATATGTTATTTTTTCTTTATTCGGTGACGTAAATTTATTTTATTTTTTATATTTACTATTAATTGTTCTGATTATTGTTTGTTTGATTTGACATTTATTTCATTTTATTATTATGTTTTTACTAAATATTTAAATGACATATATTACTATTCTTATACAATTATTATTTATTTACCTACATGATTAGTTCAATGATAAATGATTTATATGCATGCTATAATAAATAAATACACACCAAAATGTAATGGTAGACTGTACATGGGACGCCATATTTTTTAAACCATTTTATGTACCTACATTCAAGTAAATTAATGAATTTAATTTGATTTTATTTGCTTTGAATGTGTATTTTTATTATTCATTTAAAAGAAAACCAGGTGATTGATTATGAAACTACATTACCTTTTGTATGTTTGTCGTTTGTATTTACTACTTTTATAGTAGATAGGTAGATATGATAGTAGTGCTAGTGCTATATCCTTATAATGATTTCCCAATTTTCACTTTGCAGCCCGGGTTTCGCTTATTGTTTTCGATTGATCTTTCGGCTTTTTTGGCAACTGCTTTGTTTGACCTCCTTCTCTGAGAGAAAGGTCTGCTCCAGAGTAAGTTCTAGTAGGTGCACCGACTTGCAAGTACGGCTGGTTAAACCTCCCAAAGTAAAAGGATACTGCTATATGACGACTTACTTTTTACCAAAATTAATTCTTATGAAATTACACAGCGCTTAGCTAAAATCACATATATGAACAACTGGATTTTGCCCCCGATTCCACCTGCGAGGATGTCGGTTATACGACCAACCATAACCCAATTCTCAAGGTCTAATCTATTCCTATGCCAAATGTCATCAAAATCAATTCAGTAGTTTAGGCATGAAAACGTAACACACAGACAGACAGACCAAATTACTTTTGTATTTATAATATTAGTATGGATTCAATTCCTCTTTATTTACCCTTTTCTATATCAACCCTTAAAAGTCTAACAGTCAACAAAGTATTGAGTCACGAAGCCCTGATCCCTTTTCCTCTATTTACGTTCAACATGACATGAACAACATCTTGAATGGGTTGAAAAGTTTGTTGAAAACTCGTTCAAAATAATATCAAGTATCTAAGTGATGTATGAGCTACGGAAAGACGATATGAATGGTATTTAGCTAGGTCATGGTGATGATGCTACTAGCATCTTCGTTGGAGAATAAAAAAGGTACTACTAAGGATGAGTAAATTGATTTATGTAAATAAAAATGAAACCTCCCAAATGTATGTACGCGCATAACTTTGAACGACTGCACCAAATTGAGTAATTATTATTTTTTATTTTTGTGTAACAGGGGTTTGTATAGAAAAATATTGAGTAAAAGGTGCAATGAGAACCGAAACAGGAACCCACGCGGGCGGAATAAATATGGTTACACGAAGTTTGCCGGGTCAGATAGTTACATATAGATCTCAACGAATCAACCTGTCAACATCAGACATATTGCTCTTCACCCATCATAAACTCCTATACTTTATGTTTATGTTTATAAAACGAGATCTCATATGGGAGATATTCTTCTTGAAATAGAACACTGTTTATAAAACCCAACCATCGATATAGTTAAGGTCACGCACTTTTGAGACTTTTCTTTCTCGAGCCCTTGGACAAATACTCAATAAATCTAGTTTAGCTGTGGTTCTCAATCTTTAAAAGGGGTCCGGGTATCTTGACGACAGAAAAATATTTGATGATTAAGACAAAATGGAATAGTTGTTTTGATCGATTGGTCTAAACTAAACGATTCAAACAATTATGACTGATGTAATATTATTTTTTTAAATCAAAAGCCCATATTCTAAAATGGCGCTCAGCTAAATCGTGATTTATCTTATAAAAAATTGTATAGACCATCTGCCAGATAACCCGTCAAATTTGTCAATGTGTATATACAATCTTTGCTCAGCTAAATCGAGATTCAGCTGAGAGGCATTCTAGAATACGGGAAAAAAAGTTTTTGTAAGTGGTTATGATCCTGATGCTTAAAATACTTTGGGCAGAACTGTTTCTTTCACGATAGTTTGACATTTAAGTTTTATTTCCTTGCTTACTCATATAATTTGTAAATACAACCTTTGTATCTTGACTATTTACGAAATCGAAATGTAATATTCTACAATTTTTTTTCATCTGACCTAAGACTATAATATGGAATTATTCGAAATGAACTTTGTAACCGTTAATGAATAAATTTGATTTAAGTGTGTGCAAACTTGCCATCATAATTAATTGGTTCATATCCTAAGTTAATAGATAAACATAAGCTGAGTATGTACTGAGTTACTGACATAAATAATATTGTAAATGTAATAATAATATAACTTTCAGTTAAGACCTTGTAATGTTTGAGAAGTTTACCATAATACCTGAAAGTCTTTAGTGGTTAAGTTTGATATTATTTTACGTCAAAGATTATTGCCCAGATAAGTTTCTGAAACTTCTACCTCAGCACGTTACCTTACCAAGGAAAATATATTTTAACTTCAGAAAACATTTATTGGAAAAAAGTTTGAACTTTTGTGTCGATGGTAATATTTTCCGCATATATTTGTATCGATAGTTTTCTTTGTTTTCCTCTATAGAGCTAGGCTGCATAGATTTTGAGGAACAAGATTTCAAATGTTAAATTTTCTTCTAAAATATAATTAAAATATGTAATATTAAATAAAGTCGTTTGATGGTTTGATGGTTCGTTTTCTTCTTAAAATATAATTATGCGTTGAAGGAACCGGAATGGTCGGTTGTATTCAAAGTTTAAACTTAGATTAATCTTGACTTTTACGGCATGTTAGTGTATTTTTATGGCTAGCAATTATCGTATCCCTCAAAAAAAAGCCAGTGCAAGAGCTTTGTGCTTTGTGGATTGGTAGAATTATTGCCCACTAAAAATCAGTCTACTATTTCACTACATCAATGTTGAGAAACATTGTACCGATCTTTGGTTTGGTTTAGATAGGCATCGTAAGTTATGCTTTATAGAACAGCCAGTGCGTGAGAAACGCAGAGTGAGTTTGCGAATTCCAACGAAAATGTGGTGTGTGTAGTTTTTAAATTGTAAGTTGTATATTTTGTGTGATGAGGTTTTAAATAACGAGACTCGATATCTTCTGGACAAAGTAGATTACAAGAACCAAGCATCTCTCTTTGTCCTCATCATCATTACCGTCATAGGGATGTCCCTGTTTGTATTCTATTCTGTCACATTGAACGGTTTACTTACTCAAGATATACAATAATATATATCATATCATGTCTCTTTAATTCTAAATGTGATCAAGATATAAGTTACCGATATTGCAATAGCGTAAAGGAAACACATTTAAACACCTTTTCCCATTAATACCCCTAAAATATCGAAATATTAAATGAACAAACTCAATTTATATCAGTTTCAGAATCCGATTATGTTCCCAATTTTTAAATCCATATAATCTCATTACTTGTGTCGGAGGACTGAATTTCCTCGCTCATTTAAAATTAAAATTGGTCCACAGCTACCTCTGTTACGTGATCTACATAATCGGGAGTCGTGAGCACTTTACAAACGGATAATATAATCAATGGTATCGGCTGTGAGATAATGGATATCGTAATTATTGGTAGTTTGCTATCGTATCTCACATGTGATATATGTAAAAAGGGGAATGTAGCGATAAGCTAATTGTTTTCGATGGCATGTAAAGGATGACCTTTGGATGCTTTTTAATAGATTACGTGCTGCTACTAAGATTTGATTAGCAGATAAAAAGGGACAGCAAGAACCAAAAAACATCAAAAACAGTTAGGTACTGAAAAACGAAAATAATTGATTTACAAATTTAGCGCAAAAGATAAAAATTCAAGTAATTATTTTCTGTTGAATGGACTCCTATTTTGAAGTCCGTTAAAATCAATACTTTGTCTGACTCGGCAATTTAACTGCTATTGAGCTGAAATAAATGGCTTGTTTTTACAAAAAATAAATTTTATTGGATCTAAATTGTAGCGTATGGTTGCGGACAATCTTGAGGTTTTAGAAAGGTATTTTTGTACACTAAATAAATATTATTATCTTCTATAAAACAATCCTATACTAAACAAGTCTTAAATAGTTCATCATTCAATGTTAAAAACTAAACGGATATTCTATGTAATATTTTAGGATGCGGAAACTGACCTCAAAACATTTACAAGCATTTCCCAAAAATAAGTTTCATGCTGCATGGTTCGTTACAGTCTCAAAGGAGCTATAGATGTGAATATAACTGTATGACGGTTGCTTACGTCATAAAAGGACCGGCTACTTTTGATATGAAGTCGATTGGAAAGCCTCGAGAGGACACCCAAGAAATATTATTTCATTTCGCCTCACAATAATTTCAGAAGTGTAACCTTTTTGCGGTTCAAAAGGTTGGAGCCTGATTTGTTTGACTTTTAAATTGGGTGTGTGATTTTAGTAAGCTATTGCTTGAGCTTCATGTTGGAAATTGTTCGCGAATTGGTAAAATAGTGATCATACTAGACAAACGTAAACACAAATCATAAAAAACAAACAAATGCTAAGTTGGAGGGGTCAGACATAGGGAATATTAGTAATTTCGGTTGCTAATTTGAGTGTGATTTAAAATTTATGTTATTCGACATTGGCGAAATTAGGGAAATATTGCTGCAGAAGAAGGTGTTTAGATAACTGTCTATATATATAAAGAATCAATCTGTAAAATGATGTTAAAGCATATGTACAGGCCAGACTCAGCCTCAGATGCATAGCTCGAGTCAACAATAGTGCCCGAAATACGGCAATAGGCTCACCCTCTATTACGTTGGACCGAATACATATTGGTGAAATGTGGGTGTTAATTCACCTCTACGTAACCCTCCGGGTATAAAAGCGTGATTATATGTATGTATGTATGTAAAGCATAATTAAATTTTTCCAAATACATATTTTTATAATGAGTAGTTTATTAAACAATAGTTTGTAAAATTATTAGTTTATCAAGTATTATTCTGTCAAACGTTGTTTGGTAAATGAAAATTTGTTTTTATATTTTTTTGTTAAGTGATTAGATACCCTGTCTATCATTTCGAGATTTTGTATCAGCCTGTCTTTATAAAGTTTCAGACTGTCTTCATAAAGTTGGCAGTTGCAGTAAATCTGATCGAAATTTTTGTTAAGAAAATGCTCGCACAACAATATACTAGGGCTACAACTATCGTGGTATGGAATGGAATGGGTATTATGAGAAATAATATTGTAAAAAGGTTCAAAGTGAGAATATTGAGAACACTAACAACATGGTTGGGCTAAAATAATCTAAATGAAGTGCGTGAATGAGGATATAGCAGAAGTGACTAAGGAATTGATTTCTGACGGGAATGGATGGATGACATGTTTCGCAGACAACAAATAACTGAGACAAAGGCAGTTAGACGATGTCTAGGAGAAATAAAATATGGCTTTGCTAATCTATCTCACCTTAAGTGCTGCACATAACAAGCCAAAGACCTGAATGATTTTTAGATAATGCCTTAACCATGACGTCACGTCAGACACATGTGGTAATTAGATTTGATTGTTTCAGTGTGTTCCTGTGCCAGGTTTGGGGTTCCGACGTGGCTCGTACCGGTGTGTCTGCAGACGAGGATTTTACTTCCCCAATACCACTGCTGACAATAGATATTACAACGGTAGTGATATTGAAGAGGAATATGAGAAGCATTTATTGGTATGTATAATTTTTTTTTCTGGTACAGTGACCACATTCAGTTACGTCATATTAAAAAAAAACATGTAGTGTGATTTCAAGTAGATTAGAAAGCAAGATAAATGTATTACACACTTTGGTCACAGAACAGATAATAGTACTATGTAGCTTTATTATTCCATATGATCTGTCAAAATAACACCTACACTCGTTTTGTCATGTCTTCAAACCATCAACATCGCCCTAGTATGATTCGTTTTACATTGGATTTTGGTATATCAATTATCTATACTAATATTATAAATGGAAAAGTGTGTGTGTGTGTGTGTGTGTGTGTGTGTGTGTGTGTGTGTGTGTGTGTGTGTGTGAGTGTGTTTGTCCGTCTTTTACGGCTTAACCACTGGATCGATTTTGATGAAATTTGGTGTAGAGGTCGATTAAACCTTTAGATAAGCTATGTTAGGTCGCGATAACCGATATCCACGCGGGCGAAGCCGCGGGATAAAGCTAGTATTTTATAAAGGCAATTGATGATAATAAGGGCACCCTCTATTAAAAGGGACCTAAAACCGAGGCCCGGAGGGGTCTCAATGTGTTAGGAATTGCTCCTATCACAGCCTAAGATTTACCTAGTCCTAGTCTATTTTCATAACATATAACCACGAACTCCTTAACAATGAACATTAAATTGAAGAAAAAAACAAATAAAAGCACTAACCTAGATCGTTATCCAAACAATTAAAAACATTTATTTACATAAATTCAAGAACCAGACAACGGTAATTACCAAACCAGTCACAAGTTCATTAATAAAGCATGAAGTTGAACCGAGTTCGGTGGCGAAGAAATTCATCGCTCTTTAGCACTGTTTGAGACAATTTGTGAACGGCCAAGTTTGTTTAAAGTTTAGTGGTCAGTAGATTTAATGAAAACTAGCTTCTACTGGTGTATCTTGCAATAAAATTATCTTCAGAGACATCGCTGTTTAACTCCTTCTCTCGGTTCTTGCGATATTATTTGAGTTATCATAAGCCTAAACGAAATTTGGGTAGTTCAATTAACTGCCTAGGCAGTTAACTTATTATACGACGCCATTCCATTAACGACCTGAATGGTGTTTAGCCATATAATTAAATGGCGAGGCAAATAGCTTGGATCGATGACGTTTAACTACTTGCCTAGCCATTTAATTAAAAAGATTTAAAAAGTTTTTCTGCATGCTTGTAAAAAATAACCACGAAGGCTTAAGGCTCCGCTTCCCGCATTAGCCTTCTAACCTAACCTAACCAAGTCGGATTCCGCAGCTATCATATTAAACCTGTCAATAATTTTCTGTGAATACAGCCCTTGTCTACCTCCTCGGGGAATTACAGGTGTAATTATGTGTGTATGTAATTTTCTATTTTATTTCGAGGTAGTACCCCATCTTACGATTGGCCTAAGCATTAGCCAGCCAGGTTATTAAATGATATAATAAACGAGGTGGCTGAATATCATTCAGGCCGTTAATTGAATGGTACCGTTTAGTTAACTGCCTAAGCTGTTAATTGGACGGCTGATTAAGCTAGTTGGCAGCGACATATATATAATTGAAATCTCAGAAACGGCTTTAACGATGTTCATAAAATTTAGTATACAGGGGGATTCGGGAGCGATAAATCGATCTAGCTAGAATTCATTTTTAGAAAATGTCATTTTATATCTAAAAATATATAGGGAAATAAATATTTCTATGTATGTGTATATGTGTATTGTTCCAAACCATATTATGAATTAGTTAAACTATGTTTACTTTGTGTCTCAATAGCACTGTGTAGAATATTCTATATTATTTTATTTATTTGTTCTTTTGTTCACAGCTTCAACGCAGTCTTTACTCCCTTCCCGTTGCCTTCGAATGTCTTCCCTGCGCGGAGGGCTGTGAGGCTTGTGTGGACGGGTCTCCTTGCGTGGCCGCCTTGAACTGGGTAGTGAGAACGACTATCTTCGCGCTGGCCTGCCTTGTGATTTCATGTCTCCCGTTCATCGTATATTTTACCATCAAATATGGACATGTTAGAGTGAGTTAGTTTTTTACAATTATATTAATTTTAGACACATTTTTTCACCATATTCCCTCTTCACCTGAAAGATTTCATCGAGGTGAAAAGGTAGTAGACATAGCCCTTCACTATTAAAAAAAGAATTTAAGATATTTAGTGCATGTCGTAGATAAAATGCAAATGAAGCGAACTTGGTAAACTTTAATTAAATTAAATTTGAAATATTCTTGCAGCCATATAATATTCTCCAATTGTGGTGTTTGAGGTCTTGCGGTTATTCGGTTTCACATTTTAAACAGCCTTGTGTAAAAGGTCAGAACATTTAATTTCTACCATTTTATACAAGGTTATAAAAAGTTTTGACATTATTATGTTTGCCTACTCATATTATAAATGTCAAAACTTGTGTGGTTTGGATGTTTGTTAGTTGTTGTGTGTTAATTTGGTAAAGGAAGTCTGGAATTACACGTCGGGCTATCATGTCAGGAATAATTTCCTATGAGTTTCAAGAACTCAATCACAATTCCACGTGGGTTTTGCCGCACTCGTCAGCCACTGAAACCTATTATAAAATAGCAAAATCATATCTTCAATTTTTTCTGAAGTTCACCTCCATATTTCTCTTATCAACCGGCGGGCTTACTTGCTTTTTAAAACTAATTAGACACGCTACATTACATTCATGTTATGTCGTTATTACAAAACAAACAAACAAAATCATATTCTTTCACGAAACTAAAGACAAAAACTTCTGATCTACCATTTTCCCCAAGCTAATTACTAACATAACATGCTGTCCGAATCACGTCTAAGGAAAAAGTTATTATGATTTTGGCATTGACAGATGACCCGGACTTATGGCATGGCTCATATTTGATTGATGGGGACCAACTCACAGTGAGAAAAATTCTATTTTGTTAGATAGGTCGATGGTTATCTGTGGAAACAAATATACAATTCAACTGACAAGTTGCGTTATATCTACAACTTATCTCAGCAGAGAAACTCACCATCTACTTAGAAACTTCCCGGTTGCTTCCAAAGTTTGCAATTTGGAGCTTAGGCTCCAAGAGGAAAGGTGAAAATTATTTTCGTGTGATCCACTGAAACCCAATACTTTAAACCTATAATTTAAAACGTTTAACTTTAAAACGTTGCCATTTCTTGTCCAAAAGTTCAGTGAATTCTATACTAGAACCAATATCTAAAGCTGCATTAGTAATTAATGGACAGAGAGTGAAACACGGGTAGTGAAGGTGAGTGTTGATGTACACGTCTGAAAAGAGAAAACCTATGTGCTATTAGTTTCGGTATCTGCTTGGGTATCTTGCTGCCACACGATGGACCCGTCACCCATCCATGGAAAACAAATCTAACAATTTCGTGTCTTAATAAAACAAAACATTTAAAATGGATATTGCTCTTCTCTACTTGAATTCGAAGGAACTAGATTAAGTTTCTGAAAATGTTCATTCATTTAAAAGTACCATCGCAAGTACCACCAGCCACTAATAATAAAAACTATGCTAACTATAAGAACCAACAATAAATTGTACACTAACACAATTTGTATTAAAGGTATTCGGCAGCAACACGTTAACCAATCAAATTACTCGAAACTGTTCCTAATATTCGTGCAGGTCCTCCCCAATCAATATACGGAATTGAATCTCGTAGACTATCTAACTAATCAAGGTGCAATGTTCGTTGGAATAAAGTTATCAAATAGATCTTCTAATTCATTTCTTATTCATGAGCTGATGTTTTCTGAATAATACTGTTGAGTCTCTCATGGGAAATTTTGATAAACTGAAACTGATTGCGAAATTTAAAATAAATGTTATATAGAATAAATATGAACTCTGTGCTCTGAGCGCACGAGTTCTCCATTCAATCAGATCAAATATCTATCAGTCACGTAGGTCACAACATTTATGAAATTCTTTGAAAGAAGATTATTGCCTCTGCATTTATAGTTAGGCATCTAAAGCAATATGCAAATGCCATGGCCATTAGTTGAAACAAAAGGTGAAAGACCAGGATGTGAAATACTCAGTAACCGTGGTATGAGAGAAGATGATAGGAGAAAAGGAAAAGAAAGGACTTTAAACTTCCGTAATTCCCACTAACCATGGAAAATCCAACATTATGTGACCAAGACCGTTTTGTTTTCAGTGTTCTTGATTTTTTTTATATTATATATTAGGTAGTCCTAGAGTGGAGACGGCGAGAAGTCAAAGAAGGGTAGCACGCCCCCTAGCCAGATGTACCGCTGACCTGAAAAGGGTAACTAGGACGGACTGGATGCGGAAGGCGCAGGATCTTGCGAAATTGCGCACATTGGGCGAGGTCCAGCAGTGAACTGCAGTGGGCTAATTGATTGATTGATTATGTATGCAGATTTTTTCATTCATATTTCATTTGAATTCAACCATGACTAGTAAAGAAAATCTTACCAATGTCAACGATGCAATGACATTCTGAAAATTTTCAAACTACTTTTACGAGCTTTCTTCTACTTTTATGGTAAAACAACGTATCTAGCAAAATATATTTGTACTAGTGCTACATTAAATACATGTTTCCGAGTAGTATTTCGCTGCAGTGGCGGAATCTTACTTGGAAATTCGTATGCAGATTCGCTAGTTGAAAATGTTCTTGTCGCTATTACTGACCTTATAAGCTTCTGACTTGCTGTTTTTGGAGCGGAATTAACATACTTCTTCAAATTTTATGCAGATACCTAGATTTAATTTAATCTTTATAATTGAACTTGAATATTAAACGTAATTGTAATAATGGGTTAATAAGAAAATCTTATTGAGCTTAAGGACAGTACAATCAGAATTATTAGCTCCAAAACCTCTTTGTGCGCATTTCTATCAGTGGATATACTAAAATAAATTTGTAAAGAAAACACTATGTTGTTTTAAAAGGAAGAATGAAATCGTTATGAAGTATCTATTAAATTATATAGAAAAATCCTACGAATTGGGTGTTCCTGACAGTGGTTTTCAGGGATGCAATGCGATGCGCCTTACCTGGTGCACTTTCGAAGTATGGTCGGCATGATTAGGCACGATGACACCTTTCAAGTGTGTACGTCCCAGTCGTAGTACTTAGTAGTATTAATTAGTATGGAAGGCCGCACTATGTTTATTGAGAACATTTTTTACTTATTTTATACCACAAAAGCGGCAGACGGTCTACCTGATAGAAAGTGGTTACCGAGGTCTATGAACGTATGCAACACCAGAGGAGTTACAGTCACTCATGTCGATAAGGAAGTGATATTTAGCTCCAGTCGTGTTGTGTAGTTTTATATATTTTATTCGAGCTGTTATCTTAATAGTTTACCAAAGTATTTCGTGCAAGTAGAGAAATTATATTGTTATTCAGTATTATAAATCACACAAACAGCTAAAGCTTGTGGATTCCGAAGTAATCCTTTTTCAAGATATGGGTTAGGACTGACATGAGCATTATATAACATAATTCAGCTATGAAACTTGAAATGTTACTTTAGATATCTGATATCATTTCATTTGTGACAGTAATTTTGCACACGTATTTATAAATATTATTATGTATTGTATCCTCCGAGGAGGGCCAGACCGAGAGGGATGGCCCTGGGTCAGCCGGGGTGCGAGGGATATGTCGCATGACAACCTCACCTTCGGCCTAGCACTACGACCCAGAGACGGCATGCGGTTTAGTCGGTTCGAGTTCGACATAATCCGTGGGGATTCCCCGCACTTATAAAAATATGTATTGTAACCTATGACAATTCATGACTGTTAATATGGTAAATGGATTACTGCTGTGAAGGTTTTGATGATATAAATACAATACTACTAGCTGGCTCTCCCCGGCTTCGCTCGTGATATACTTCAACGTATTTTTTAAATTTTCATATAATGTTTGGGAATTTACCGGACTCGTCTATGATTTCTGCTCCGCTACCTTGAATATTAACGATACGAACAAACTTTACATTTATAACAATAGTATCGATGACTGATTTTTCTAATATTTTCTTGTGGGTGTACAGGTCGTCAGAGCAGCTAGCCCAGCTCTCCTCCGAGTGATAGTATTGGGGGCACTACTCATCTACTGCACGACACTCGTGATGTATGGCAGACCTACTGTGTTCACCTGCACGGCCAGGGTGTGGCTTCGAGAAGTTGGCTTCTGTCTAACGTATGGTGCACTCATGTTGAAAACTTGGAGGTATGTCCATTCAAATATACTAATCTACCTACATTAACATTAAAAAAATTAAGATCTCGATTTAGGGCCAGGTTCCATTAACATTTAAATACAATGTGAACGAAAGGCGTCGAATTTAGCGAAATAAGTGCCATGAAGTTGCTTCGGTTTTCTTCCGGTAGGGTTCAAGCCGAGCCGAATTTGAAGGACCCCATATTAATAATCGCTAGTAAAACCAAATTAGAGAATTAGTTACACAGCTTGAGCACGGTTTCTGGTCGCAATCATTAAATATAAAACAAAGACGTAGTTAGTCAGATAGGTGCCAAAGTGAAGTCACTTCGGATTTCTTCCGGTAAGGTTTAAGCCGAGGAAAATTTGAGGAGTCCCATATTGTAGTCGCCAAGAAAACCAAAGCAGGGAATTAATTTCACACCTTGAGCACGATTTCTGTCCGCAATTATTATTTTAATAAAACATTTTTAGCATTTCACATTCTTGTAAATGTATTCATAATCTCCTAAATGTCACAGTTGAGATTGACACCTTTACACATAACTATGGAAAAGTATAGTCAATTGTTGACAGGTATCACAAAAATTCACTGGACCGTCCTTAAGCCCAGAATTAGGATCCTCAAACGGGTCTTTAAGCCCATTTAGGGACCTCACAAGGCATATCAACTTTGAAATTTCAATTTCAAGTTCAAAATTCAATTCTGTTTTTCATCAGTGTAAGCGAGCGAAGTTAATAATTTGATTGAAATTGAAATCAGTTTGAGTTGAATTCTGAGAGCTTAGTTCAATAAAAACGTATACCCACATACATTCTATGTAGTTGTTTGTATGATGCGGACATGAAAGGATTAAATGTTGGTTGTGGTTTATTATTGGTTTTAAATCTCCGCAGTAAATAAAACCCACAAATATGTATCAAATGGAACCAACATTCGCGTGGTTCATGTTTTTTTATACTATGAAATTATAAATCCTATTAATATTATTCAATTGTGAAACTTTGTGCAAATGTGTGGATGTTGTGCAACCTTATCAAGTAAAAACGACTAAATGAAAGTAACTAAATTGGTAGAGGGGTAGAGTATAGTCTAGATCCCTGGTGTAGGTTACGGTGGGGTACAAGAACGGGATCAGAATTCCACGAGTGCGAAGCTGTTTGGTCTTAAGCGTCACTATATAACAAACAGCTAAATATCTTTACACACTTTCACGCTTATAATATTGTATTCATAAAAAATGATATATAACAGTATTGTTGTAATTGCTTTTTTATCAATACCTAATATAGATTTACGAAGCTATAAGTCACCTTATTCGTTGCGTCATTCATGCCATATTTGAAATGAATGCGATATGTTCAGTTCAAAACTCAGCGACACTAACCGTTAATCACGCCTATTTCTAAAGTTTTGGTCCCACGGCCTGTTTTAATGACAGGCCAACAGGCCAACGCGCCGCGCACCGTGGGAACCGTCGCGAGTCGGTATCTTGAAAGGCACGGCGTATCGAGGTTAAATGTAAGCACAAGGCCTGTGCTTACATTCGCATGACGCGCCGAGGCTTTCGACAGGCCGTGGGACCCTGGCTTAAGATTTGTTCTCCAACTAACATTTTTGAACTGTAAAATGGCATGGCAGTAAAAAATGTTTGTGGTTAAATATATTAACAATATAACATAAAACATGATGTTAGTGACGAATGAAGGTCGACCCGAATTTGTACACTAGATAGAGATTTAGTTAAAAAAAAGCCTTTTTTCATCCAATACATGGTTTTTGTAAATCTTCAATCATGTTTTCATTTTATGTAGATAATAATTGGGTCCAAGTATTTCTAATTAGAACGCTGCGCCAGAATTTCTTTTGTCAAGATTACTGTCATCTGTTGTCTAGAAGCTTCTATTATTGAGAGTTCTGTAAGCGGTAAAACCATTATTTTACCATCTTTCCTTTCATTTGTTATCTGCAAAAGTAGATGACCATTTTCAGATTTCCAGAATCTCGGGCCGGCTCTAATGCTTTTCCACGCCCCGTTTAAAGGACACGGGACTGTAAGTAGAGGGAAACACTTGAGCTGGTAAGGAATTCCAGGTCTTAATGGTGCGACAAAGGAAAGAGTCACTAAACCGCTTGGTTTTTGAAGGAATGTTCTGCACCGTATGCGGTGACATCTAAGCCCTGCACGTGTTATCCTATATAGGAAAAGAGAGGGTGGGACTAATTAGAATAGCTCATCAGAACATTCACCATGGTAGAGACGGTAAAATATTGTTTGCCCTCTCAGCGAGTAATACTTCCATCTCATGGGCACATAGTCTCGTAGGCTCTCGGCCTCGTAGGCTCTCAGCCTCGTAGACGCTCTGCCTCGTAGACGCTCTGCCT
The DNA here is from genome assembly GCA_949126895.1 of Eilema caniola. Taxonomy (NCBI): domain Eukaryota; kingdom Metazoa; phylum Arthropoda; class Insecta; order Lepidoptera; family Erebidae; genus Eilema; species Eilema caniola. The sequence goes on along the minus strand of OX421463.1, from coordinate 2,441,958 downwards.
CGTAGGCTCTCTGCTTAGTAGACACTCGACGTCGTAAGATTTCAGCATCGTAGATTTTCCGTCTCGTAGGCTCACAGCCTCGGAGTCTCTCAGCCTCGTAGGCTCTCAACCTCGTACACCCTCGGCCTCGTAGGCTTTCGGCCTAGTAGGCCCTTGGCATCGTAGACTTTTGGCCTCGTAGACTCTAGGACTCGTAGGTTCGGCGATGTTTTTTTATTGTGAGTGAATTGTGTGAGTTATGCCTTCAGAACCATGATCATCTTAAGAGCCATATTCTTAATTACTATTGCAGTTATATCAATAAGTTAGACTCAGAAGTATTATAGGTAGTAAAATATTAAGACCCGTATTTCAGAAAGATAATCAGTCCTGAACAGTAGTAGCTCGTTCTTAGGAGCGCTGGAGCCGTGCACTCTCGTAATAATTTATTATATACGTAATAAAGATACTAACCACTTAAATCCAATACTTACATAATACCAATATTCACCTTTAAAATCTGAACATACTTTGATAACAATTTGTGGAGCGTTAGAGCGTTTTTACACTCATCCGATATTCGATATCCAACATCCGATATCAGAGCAAGTCAAATGTATGAGTGATGTGTCCGTCTTTCACATTGTCCGGCCCGATATCGGTTATCGGAGCCAACACTACTGTGTTGCCCCGATATCGGATCACAAAAAGACTAAAACAGCGACTGCAATCAATTTTCGACCTTAATAACTTTGTCTTAGTTACGTGTCTTTTCGCGTTAATTGATGACTCTGATCACGAATATAAGAAAAAATCTCGATAACATGTCATGTCAATAAGGTCGAAAATTTCATTATTTTTTCTTTTTTTTTTCATCCCTAGCTAGTCTGTGCCTTCGATTAAATGGCCGTATCGGGCCGATTTTATCGGATAAATGTGAAAACAGCACTAGATGTCGGCTATCGGATGGCGGCTATCGGTGTCCGACACCAATATCGGATATCGGATGAGTGTGTGTTCTATATATTTTATGAAAAATAGATAGAACTTGAGCGGCACTTCTGCGCTACAAACACGAACACGACACGATAACAACCGAGTCTTTCTAAATGTCAACGCATGCAGAACTCGCTCACTTTAAATTATTATTGTAAACAAAATAAACCTCAGACGTACCTCAGGTGATATTATTGTCACGGACTATTTGCGTGTGCACTATTATAAATCTAGTTGTCTGTTGCTATTTCTCTTGGAACTGTGTTAAAATTGATAAATAATATGAGTTGTCTACATAAAGCAGTGTGTGAAAACTTCGAATAAAAAGTGAAAGAGACAAAGCCATTGTACCAACTTACATTGTTGCAAGAATATAATGCTAAAACAAAAATAAATAGTGAGTATTGTTTTGTTTCCCGTATCTGGTGTTTCAAGGTGGTGCAATTACCGACTGAATCCGGTACAGGTATTTGGAAAATCTTTCAGTAACAATCTCAACCTATCTAGGTATTATATTGTTACGAGCGTGGGGGTCGGTTTAAATAGAAAATGCGAGGACAACCGTTGAAGACAGATTTTATTCAGCTGCACTTGACTTACAGCAAAGCGCGTACAAATTCGATAACTCTTCCTTAAACAATACACAGTCACTTGTATAATCGCACTGTATCGCTTCGCACACTTTATCGCAATGATCGCTTCGAATTCTAGTCGTAGACTAACTTGAGCAGCGGCTGTTAGCTCGCCTTTTATATAAGGCGCGGCTGAGTAGCGAAAGATCGAGAAAAGACAGGTACGTTCTGAAAAAGACAGGAACTTTCTGGGAGGTTCTATTAGGTCTTGTGTCTCTTTCTATTCGTTCCATTCCTTCTAGAACAGTGACGTCAAGGCATGCTGTCTCTTTCTATAGTGCCGTCTCGCTCACTCCTATGGAAATTTGGCCATATATTGAAGTGGCCAAGCGCCGGGCGTAGCACTACCCCCTTCTTAGACATGCTCGTCCCGAGCATTATTAGATCCGTAGTATCTCGCCAGTCGGTCAACATGTACAACCTTCAAGGGGCTTCGCTGGTTGCGTTGTATCCGGTATGTAACGTCATTGATCCTGGTGACAACTATATACGGCCCTTCCCAGTTTGGAGACAACTTCGGAGATTTGCCTTTGCGACGCATCGGATTGTGTAGCCATACCAACGAGCCTTCGTCGAACCCGGCTTGATGAGAGTTGCGGTCGTATCGGGTTTTCATTCTTTCACTTGCCTGGAGCCCAGATTCACGGACGTGGGTGTGAACGTCATTTAGTCTATCGCGCAATGCACTAGCATATTCCGTGATTTTTTGCGGTGAATCTGGAGGACGTCCAGTCAGTAGATCAGCCGGTAGTCTCAGTTCTCTGCCAAAGTTTGCACACGCAGGAGTCACCGTTGTGTTTTCATGTATCGCTGTTCTATAAGACAACAAGAACAAAGGAATGTGACTATCCCAGTCTTTCTGGTGGCTCTCAACAACCTTAGCCAAATGCCTTTCCAAGGTTTGGTTAAATCTTTCAACCATTCCGTCTGACTGTGGATGATATGGCGTGGTCCTGGTTTTATGAATACCCATTATCCTACAGGTTTCTTGAAATACCTGTGATTCAAAATTCCTTCCCTGGTCACTGTGTATTTCCAGAGGAACTCCGTATCGGCAAAACACTTCTGTGACCAGTCTTTCTGCGACTGTAGTTGCTTCCTGGTTAGGTATGGCAAAAGCCTCTGGCCATTTAGTAAAGTAGTCCATTACTACTAGGATGTATTTGTTTCCAGACTCCGATGCAGGAAATGGCCCTGCAACATCTAATGCAATCCTTTCCCAGGGCGCTCCAACATTGTATAGCTTCAATGGTCCCCTGCTCCTTGTATGCGGCCCTTTTACCGATGCGCAGCATGTACACTTCCTACACCAATCTTCAACATCCTCACGGCAATGGATCCAATAGAATCGTTGACGAATCTTCATCAACGTCTTCTTCACACCAAGATGGCCGCCTGAAGTTCCGTCATGAAATGATCTCAAAACCTCATTAATTTTAATCTTTGGGACAACCAACTGCAGATGTGAGTCTTTCCCGTTTGCAGACTCCCATTTTCTACACAGGACTCCATTGTGTATCACGAGGCTTTCCCATTGTGCCCAGTAGCTCTTCGTAGCTGCACTCATTTGGGAGACATCACTCCATTTCGGCTTAAGTGTTCCTGCCCTTATCCATTCGAGAATAGGCTTGATGTCTCGATCCTCTTGCTGTGCTTGCTGCATGGCTTCGCTACTCCACTCATCGCTGACACTATCAGTCCTTATTATTCTAATCGCTACACTGTCTTTAGCTTCTTGCCTGACACAATGATTACATTCCACCGGACAAGGTCTTCGAGAGAGCGCATCTGCATTTCCATGCGCTTTCCCATTCCGATGTTCGATGACGAAGTCGTATTTCTGGAGCCGTTCAATCTGTCGCGCCGCTTGTTCTTGGCCATTACCTTGTTGAGTCCGTTTCGGGCAGCTAGGCCGAATATGTCCTTGTTCTTTGCAGAAATAACACCTGGGGGCGAATTTCCGACGGTACACACGTTGCTCATTTGTTGAGATCTCACGCAATCTATGTGCTCGAGGGTCATGTCGTACAGCTTCCACTTCAAGGGCGTGAGCAACAGCATCTTTAAGGGTTGCATGGTGACCCAGACGGACGGCAGCTCTCACCTCCAAGTCTCTGATCCCGTCAATAAAACACCAAAATGCTGTCAAGAAATGACGAAGAAGCTCCTTGGTAAGCTTTTCTCACGAGCTTTTCTATTTCCAAAGCCCACTGCTGCAGAGACTCATTAAGTCGCTGTTTTCTGTCCTTCAATTGGGCACGGTAGACATGTTCCAAGTGACTATCACCGTAACGTGATTCCAACGCTTCAAGAAGGCGGTCGTAAGTCACTTCACCTCCAAGCGCCTCTAAAACACTGAGTGCTTGGTCTCGTAACCCCAATGTTAATGCTGTTTTGGCTTGCTCCTTATCCCAACCGTTCGCCTTTGCCACAGACTCGAATTGCAGTTTGTATGCAGTCCACGAGGAGGTCCCATCAAATGGCGGTACTTTGAACTTTCCGACAGCCTGTGCAGATGGAATGGTTACAGAGCCAGCTGTTCCGCAAGCTATTTTTGTCTCCAATTTTTTAACGTTTTGAGCCACAGACTGCAGCCGTTCCTCATAACTCTCAAATTTCTCGTCGATGCTTCCTAATTTCTCCTCGTGGCTTTCTATTTTGTCTTGCACTGAATGAATTTCTCTTTGCCATTCTGCTTTAGACTCTTTCAAGAAGGCAAATAGATCTTCTTGTTGTTCCCGGAGCTGAACCTTTAGTTGTAAGGCCTGCTCCTCCTGTTGACGGGCCTGCTCTGCCTGATGACGGGCCTGCTCTGCCTGGTGACGGGCCTGCTCTTCCTGGCGACGGATCAGCTCCTCCTGTTGTTGCTGGAGCTGTGCCTTCAATTGCAGAGTCTGCTCTTCCTGGCGACGGGCCTGCTCCTCCTGTTGACTCTGGAGCTGTGCCTTCAATTGCAGAGTCTGCTCTTCCTGGCGACGGGCCTGCTCTTCCTGGCGACGGGCCTGCTCCTTCAATAAGGTCATCAACGCGTTCAGGTTAATTTCCGATGATGATCTTGAAGCACCCGTCGACGTACTCGGAATACCCGCAGCCTCTTCCGCGGCCTGGCTTCGGGTTTTCACTCCCTCCCTGTCGTCTCTTGGCGTTATCGGCATTTTCTATCCCACTTCTGACACCAGTTGTTACGAGCGTGGGGGTCGGTTTAAATAGAAAATGCGAGGACAACCGTTGAAGACAGATTTTATTCAGCTGCACTTGACTTACAGCAAAGCGCGTACAAATTCGATAACTCTTCCTTAAACAATACACAGTCACTTGTATAATCGCACTGTATCGCTTCGCACACTTTATCGCAATGATCGCTTCGAATTCTAGTCGTAGACTAACTTGAGCAGCGGCTGTTAGCTCGCCTTTTATATAAGGCGCGGCCGAGTAGCGAAAGATCGAGAAAAGACAGGTACGTTCTGAAAAAGACAGGAACTTTCTGGGAGGTTCTATTAGGTCTTGTGTCTCTTTCTATTCGTTCCATTCCTTCTAGAACAGTGACGTCAAGGCATGCTGTCTCTTTCTATAGTGCCGTCTCGCTCACTCCTATGGAAATTTGGCCATATATTGAAGTGGCCAAGCGCCGGGCGTAGCAATATTGAAGTGCAATAAGTGAATGACTTTTAAACCTCCAACCGAAATAGTCATGAGCCACCTTTGGGTTTGAACCTTAGTAACTGGGTAACAAGATATCCAAACAGATAGGAATTGAAGTACTAAATTAATTATTTGCAATCATCTACAGAGAAGCTGGAGAACACTTGTCTTGAGCAATCGTGTTATTAACTTGGTACTTACCGATGTTAGTTCTCTGATATAAATGACACTATACGTGCGTTTCATATCTTAGAAATGTCGGCCATTGGCTTAATATAGAATGCTTATGGCAATTTTATTAACAATTCTGAACCTATATTGTTTAACAATCCTTGTCTGTTTGTCCCGATGGACGCAAACGACTTAATGAATTTAGATACGGTTTTTGAAGTGAAAACTTGTTTAGTGGCGTTGGATGGGTAAAAAGTGTTAAACTCGCGTCAGGATCACTTGACCTTTGAACCGTAACCGACGACTGACGTCATACAACATTAGCTACAGATTGTCTATTTTGCAAGACATGATAAGTAGCTTCGTAGCTTAGCGGTAAGCGCTTCGACTGTAAGTCCTTATGGTTTCAGATAGTACTGGGTTCGAACCTGGTCTTCTGACACTATTTGTGATTATTTTTTATATTTGTAATTTATTACTCTTTGTGATTATTTTTTATTTTTGTAATTTATTACTCTTTGTGATTATTTTTTCTTTTTGTAATTTATTAATGTCTTCTGACAGAAAATTAGCAGAAAATGAGTGATAGGTTCTATGACTGGCGCTATATTATAGGTGCTCTTTTTATCTTTTTCTATGTTTATAACGAAGAAAGAAAGAAAGAAAAAAAATTCACTTCTGCCGGCACTCCCAGAGTACAAACCGTCTTTTTTTACTAGTGTTCTATTTAACCAATTACAATCAATTTCTTTTTCATATTTCCAAAAATATGACTTCAAAATGACTATACTTAAATATTTTTTTATATTATGTTTTTGCCTGGTTGACGGTAATAGGCTGGCCCCTTATTACATGGGTATCAAAAATCATAGTTGTCGACATTTGGGTGTTCATGGGTGTTCATACACATCTCTGCCTATCCCTTTGGAGATTTATAGGTGTAAATATAAATATGTATGTACATGTGTTTCCTAGTGAATTATTTTCTTGTGTTTAACCATCTCCAATTTCCTCCAGGATATCAGTAATATTCCAAGTCCGCTCAGCCAAGGCTGTGAAGATATCGGACATGTATCTCCTGCGACGGATCGGTATCATCGTTGGGGTTGCTTGCGTCCTGCTCGCCATTCGAACCCTGGTGGCGCCACCTGCCGTCATCGTGGGCAGAACAAAAGATGATCTGAAGGCGTATTTATGTAATACGGACTGGTGGGATCATTCTTTTACTACATGTAAGTTTTTGTGTTTCATAGCTTAAAGAATTAAAGATGGTGTATGGCCGCATGAAGTCCGTACCAATTACCTAGTGATAGATGGATGATACTCTGGCGTGAAGTAGCTTCCGTTTAGGGTAAGTAGGTCAGATGGCTCATATAAAGGCCGCATACAACAGAGAAGGAGTAAGCGGCCAGGGGCTCCGATGTGAAAGAGCAAAGAACGTTAAAAGAGACGCTAAAGGGAACCATACATATATTCTTGTTCTGTAAATGTTGTTAATTATTATGGGTATTTTGTGTCATATTGTGAGTTCACTCAAAGTAACACTGTACCGAATCAGTTAGGGCGTCAGTTAGATTTGGTGTTGAGCAAAGGGTTTAAGGGTGAGGTGTCGGTGAAGGAGGCGGGCGAGTCGCTCGTGGCTAAAATTGATGAACATCACCCACCACTAGTGGTCAGTGTGAGCTCTGCACATAACGCATTGTGCCCTGCACCTGTCCCCGCGGACGCTGACTATGGTGACTCGCGCAGTATTAGACCGCAATGGAATTGGAATAAGGCCAATTACCAATTACTGTATGAAAAATTGGCTTTTATTGATTGGAGTGCAATGTATCGGATTTGGGATTCTGAAGATATGTTAAACTTTTTTTATGATAAACTTTCATGCATGTTTGACGAATGTGTACCGCGAAAATCACTTGGTCGAAACGAATCACGCTTCATTTATCCGGAGTGGTATACCAAAGACATAATTAGAGACATAAAAATAAAAGCTAATCTTCATAAAAAATACAAAAAAAACTAAAGATCATGGTGATTATATAGAATATTCAAAATATAGAGCTCAAGTAAAAAAGTCTATAGAGACTGCACATCAGGAGCATAAAAGTAAAATTCAATATCGATTTGCAAAAGATCCAAAATCCTTTTGGCAATATACAGGGTGTATTTTTGAAACGGGGCAGTAAGGGCAAGTACCTTAACCGTTGCAGTTACAGCAAAACGTTCTTAAAAGACCTTCCCTAACTTTTTGTGACATTTTGAACTGCATTCACAGATTTTGTAAAAAACTTACAGTTAGCAAAAAAAATGCAAAAAGTTCAATTTTTTTTTTATGCCAATCGATTCTATTTCATGTGGGATCAAAAAACTCTATGGGACCATTTTAGCTTTCAGTACTAGAAAAGACAGAAATCACCAAAGACCTTTCCCATACATTTCGTACGGAAATATGATAAATCAACTCGAAACTCATAGGTCAGGTAAAATTTTGAACTTTTTTAAATAAAAAAAATCATTTAAACATTTAAGAAATTGGTTTATGAAATTAATTGCTCAAAATGATTTCCATTTTCACGAATACATAAGTCTATCCTTTTTTGCACTGAACGAATGGCGGCTGATAATGTTCTGGGATGAATATTACGTAAAATGGTCATTAATGCATCCTTGAGCTCTTGAACACTGGCGTACGTCGTCTTATACACCTCGTTTTTCACGAAGCCCCATAAAAAAAAATCAAGTGGTGTTAGATCGGGGCTACGAGGTGGCCACTGTGTTGGACCATGTGTACCTATCCACTGTGTACCGAATAGGCGGCTCAAATTGGAACATGAAAGGTGACTGTTATGTGGCGGAGCACCATCTTGTTGAAAATGAACTTTTCGCAATTCCGACAGGGGCCATTCGTCCATCTCGTTTTCAAGATGGTGTAAAATGACTTCATTATACATGGCAGAATTCAGTTTCCCTTCATAAAATTCCACCATTATGACTCGATTGGACATTATATCACACCAACAGTTGAATGAGAAGCGAACCTGATTATGACTTGCGTGGCGGTAGTGAACGCGGCCGCTACGCAGGAGGCGCGGGTTCGATCCCCGCTCAGTGCAAATATTTGTATGCATGAATATGGGTATTTGCATTGGTCTGGCTGTTTCTATGTATAATATGTATGTATTTACAAAAAAAAAAAGTATTTAAGTATGTTTATCCGCATTCTAGATTCCATAACACAAGCTAGTTAGGCTATGCTTACCGTGGATCTAGATAGCGTTGTGTGAAATGTTGTGGAATATTTATTTATTATTATTTAAAAAAAAACTCTTAGTGGATTTTCTTTGGACCAATAGTGGTGATTTTTTCTGTTGTACATACCGTTATTGGAAAAATTCGTTTCGTCTGACCACAGTATGTAATTTAAAAATTCATGATCTCTGCTTATTTTTCCTCTTAGCCATCTGCAAAAAGTAAGCCTTCGAACATCATCACCCGGATGTAACACTTGAACTATGCGCCCATATCGATAGCACTTGTAGCCGTATTTCTTCCATATCTTTATCACAAGGGAGTGGGATACACCTACTTCAAGGGCGACTTGCCTGGACGATATCTCTGGATATGCTTCGACATAAGTTAGAACCGCAATCTCCGTGTCCATGTCCACACGAGGCTGCCGCTTTCTTTTGAAAGAACCCTGCAATTCCAGGTTTTTCAAAAGATTTGTAATAACCTTTCTTGTTGGCACATGCCGCAACGGATACTTATTGCGGTACCACACTAATGCAGCTCCCGCATTTCGATTATTGACAAAATACGCTTCTAATAAGTCAATTTTTTCACGATTAGAAGACATTTTAGCGAAAATCCTTAATTAATAACTCATACGAAGTTTCTCAGCTGAAACTAAGAATAACACACAGATTTTCAAATCAAATTCGAAATTTGAGGGTAAAAATTCTTTTTATTTACTTTACAGTCAATTCTACCCACTTCCTGGCCATAACAAAAAGTTTGACCATCGTAGAAATTTGTTTCTGTTGCTGAAATGTATGGGAAACGTTTTTGGCGATTTCTGTCTTTCCTAGTACTGAAAGCTAAAATGGTCTCATAGAGTTTTTTGATCCCCACATGAAATAGAATCGATCGGCATAAAAAAAAATTTTTGGACTTTTTGCATTTTTTTTTGCCAACTGTAAGTTTTTAACAAAATCTGTGAATGCAGTTCAAAATATGTCAAAAAGTTAGGGAAGGTCTTCTAAGAACGTTTTGCTGTAACTGCAACGGTTAAGGTACTTGCCCTTACTGCCCCGTTTCAAAAATATACCCTGTATAAGATCGCAGAGAAATAGGACAAATAAACAAACGATTATAAAGGACGGTCTATATCTGGCGGATGCTGAGTGTGCCAGAGAATTTGTCAGTTTTTTTTAATCGGTATATACCAAAGAGCCACCGTGTCTCGACCCGCGGGAGGCAGCGTCTGGGACGAACGCGAATAGTGCACGAGTACATATAGATAATTTGAGTCTTAAGGATGTAAAAATAGCCCTTGCAAATCTCAAACCAAAACATTCATCAGGTCCTGATGGAATACCTGCTTTTTTATTCAGAGACTGTGGTACAGTGTTAGCGGAACCACTGCTTTATATTTTAAACAGCTATTTAAAACTGGCAATGTTCCCGGCTCTTTGGAAAACTACGCGAGTTATACCGGTTCCTAAAGGCATAGCAGGTCCGGAAATCAGTAGCTACAGACCAGTAGCTGTACTGTCCACACCAGCTAATCTGCCATCCAGCGGTGCATGCAAGAACAAGTTAGTTCACAATTGTCTGACGCACAGCACGGATTCAGATGGGGACGTAGCACGTCCACTAACCTACTGAACTTTATGGTGCAAGTGGTACCGGCAGTTGATGCTGGCACGCAGGTCGACGCGGTATATTTCGACTACAGAAAGGCATTCGACACCGTTGATAATGATATCCTTTTAAGGAAGCTAGCTGACATAGGATGTACGCAGCACTTGCTGCAGTTTTTTGCTAACTACATGAGGGATCGGCTGCAATACGTCGATTACAACGGGTGCATTTCTGAGACATACTATACCAGGTCCGGAGTGAGTCAGGGTAGCAATTTAGGTCCTCTCGAGTTTCTCATAATGATAAACGACCTGCCAGAGGTTTTTCGACATGGTACATGTTTATTGTTTGCAGATGACCTTAAGTTGCTACTCGAGGTTCGGAATAGGTCAGATTGTGAACGCTTACAAGACGACATAAATAAAGTGATAGAGTTAAATCAGAGTAATAAACTCTCCTTTAACGTCTCTAAATGCTCGACTATGTCATTCACCAGAGCACATAACCCTATACAGTACGAGTACAAGGTGGACGACGTACAGATTCGGCGGGTAACAGAGGTAAGAGACCTGGGGGTGATCGTCACTCCACATCTAACGTTCCGGGAGCATATTATTAGGATATGCAAGAAAGCATACAGAAACTAAGGTTTTGTGTTGAGACAGTCCAGTGGTTTCACTAACATAACTACAGTAAAAGTGCTGTATGACGCTTTAGTCATCTGGAACATAATGCAGTCATATGGTCTCCTTGGGAAGATAAATACTGTGTTATGTTAGAACGCGTTCAAAATAAATTTTTAAGACACTTATATTTTAAATTATACGGAGTGTACCCTTTTTATCCATTAATGTATCCAACGTTATTTGTTTTGGGTATGGTGGGATACAACCAACTTAAGGTACGCAGAGAATACGCGCTTGCGCTATATGTAATTATGTTATTACGGGGAGTAGAGCACAACGCGGGAGTGTTGAAGCACCTTCAGCTTAACGTGCCGGACGGATATGTGTCTAAACGTAGACGTCCACAGCTGTTACGTGTACCAGCAGCTAGGACTAACTTACGCGCAAAAAATCCGCTAACACGTACAATACGGGTTCTGAATGAGGTACATGACAGAAAAAAAAGGTTTGAGGGAACTCACAAAAGTGATAATGTTTAATGTTTGCTATAGCACATTCACGAATACGATTGTGTAGTGTGGGCGCTTAACAGGGATGAGTTATATAGAGGCGCCCTATGGAGAGCCGTAATATAATTGCTTGTTCGATTGCTACATATATATTTTAATAAATGAGATTCAATGTGATTCAATGTTACAATATATAAAAAAAAAAAATGTGAATTGGATGGGTTCGATATAACTAGTTCGGAAACTGTGTGTCTTCGACTTAGGTATGTAATTTACATTTACACTAGCGTCACTATTGTATTAGGTTTGATATGTACCTGTAATGAAAGTGTAAAAGTTATAATAAATAAATAAATAAATAAATAAAAATACTGAGATGATGATGATGATATATTCATAAAATTAACATGTTAAACTTTTCCCCCAATCTAGAATCTTTAGGCTGATATATCAACGCCAAACAGGTGCCAATACTAAGATCATTTCAGAATAGATGAAATAAATAAATATTTTACTTCTAATATTTTGAGCAGTTACATTTGCCGGCAATCTTATTATTTTTTCTACAAATTAATAGAACTCTTATTATAAGTTCCTAAGAAATTTGGACTCCAGAGGAGGGCCAGACCGAGATGGCCCTGGGTCAGCCGGGGTGCGAGGGATATGTCGCCTGACAACCTCAACTTTGGCCTCGCACAAGGACCCACAGACGGCGTGCGGTTTAGTCGGTTCGAGTCCGACATGACCTCCCCCTCCGGCTCCGTAGGGGGGAGGGGTATCGTGGGGATTTTCCGCACTTAAAAAAAAGCCAAGAAATTTGGACTAAGATAAATAATGCAATATGAGATAGCCCATCATATCCACATGATTTTTCTAATTTTTCTCTTGATTTAAGAATAAGTTACTAACTTTCTATCTTAGCTCTAAGCAATGAAATTTGTATCAAACGTGTGTGGAAATCAATATAATTTATATAACATTTGGAATAAAAATTATATATTTATTAATAAAGATAAAGAAAATTAAATCGCGTCACTATCACAGGTATGCTCTCAAAGTGAAACTTACTAAAAACGAATTTTAGACGTTAGTCCTCTAGTTAATTAAATTTAATTCTTAGCTTTCCATTTTCCAATTGTGCGTTTTCTTAGTGATCTAACATTTCATGCTTCAGTTTATTCGACAGATGTCTATCAGAAATGCTAAAGTAATTAAAATTTGTTATGCCAAATTATAAGCGATGTTATTAAAGAGATAATTTAACATTTACCTAATTAGTATTCACTAATAAGGTAATTAATTTCTCGGAAGCCGAGGATATTGTTTTTTTTTTCAAATTCAAATTCATTTATTTCGTGAAGCCTAGGTTACAGAATAGATGTTATAAATAATATTAGTCCAAGCTATGTTCCGCCAAAGTCATACAAAATATTAAATGAAATCATAAAATAGATAAAAGTGCAGAATCCAATAAGTTAATTAGATCAAATCACAATCGCAAAAAAAAAACTAAAATCAATAATGTCAGAATAAACATGTCAAGTAAAAAAAATAAAATGTAAAAATTTTAAGCATGTCAACAGTTAAACATAATTTGAGTCAACGTAAGAATTAAAATTAAAATTGATCGTTTAGGTACTCATTTACAGAACAGTAGGCTTTGTTACATAGTAATTTAAAAAGTTTTGTCTTAAATCCTAGAATGTTCTTGCAATATTTAATGTCATCTGGTAATTCGACGTTCACTTTCTACGCGCTTGAATAAATGCATTTTAGACTTTACAAAAATGTTGTGATTTAGATATCAGGTAACTGAAGCACTCGTGGCCAACTGCAATCACTGTTCGAGAAACGAACGGTGAGTTAAATTATAACCACACCTAGTGTTTGCCATGCGGATGAGTGATCGCTTAGTGTTATCATGTGATCAATTGAATTAATCATTTTTTCAACACACTTGCTCATAAACTGGCTATAATTTCACCACAATTAGGTACATAATGACACCTATAATCTTAAATGGGTCGTGTTCACTATTATAAATAAATTAATATACTTATTACTTGCTCATTTCGTCGGTAGCTTAGTGGTTAAGGAGGCGGCCTTACGATCGAGAGGTCCCGGGTTCGAATCCTGGCCATTACACTACCGACGTGAACCCACTCCTAGCACAAGCAATTTAGCTTAGTTGGAGGGGTTAGAGGGAATATTAGTAATTTCGATAATTTCGGTTGCTAATATTCTTAACGCCACTACTATACACGGATTGTGCGTGAAGCTATTGAAATTAAAAAACATAAAAAATTCAATACGGAAGATGGATTCAAACTGTCCGGAACGTTGAATCCAGTGATTAAGATACGGAAACCAAAAAATATAGTGCCGTTAAAAACTGACATAGTGAGTGTGGTGTGTCGCCAGCCTTACCATTCATTATAAAAGTAATGGAGGGTAGGCACTCATTAAATAGATAAGCGCGCATCAGTTATTATCACACACATTTATACCATAACGTACTATTGTTTATTTGTTTGTACGTGACGATCCGCCTCCCCCTCCCCATTTCCAGGCTAAGATGGGGACACCATGGTTCCTACACCCAATGTCAGCCTGATCGATGACCCTGAGTCAATCTGTGTGCGAGGGATAGAGGGAGACGCCGTACCCTTCTGGTCGGTTAGAGTCCAACGTAGTCGCGCCGTCTCTGCCGCTATCCAAGGGTATTCTCGCACAAAAAAATGGTCATGATTTGTGTGAAAGAAAATGTTGGATTGGTCGTGTGAAATATCGGTAAGTGATGTCGATGCATGAACAGCTGAACGAAACGATGAACGAAATCATATCCCTCGAACTCGAACTAAGAATTCTCTGACTAAATATTCTCTGATTACGCATTCGGCACTGAATTCTTGTTACCTTGTTGCAGTGGAAGTAATATTTTTGATGTGGGGCATCAGACTGTGCATCATGGTGCGGAAGGCGCCATCGGAATTCAACGAAAGTCGCTTCATTTCCATGGCGATATACAATGAATTCCTTCTCTCTGTTTTCCTCAATATATCTATGTAAGTATGTCTGTTATAATTTAATTTAAGATATTTTTTATTGTTCAGTAACTTAGATCTAGTTTACAAAATCCTCTGACTCCCAAACTAGTGTGAACTGTATCTTGGGAGTCAGTCTCTTCCTACGCGGTCCTTGATCATAGTTATAGACAATAAAAAAGAAACAAAATACAAAGGAAAAATCAAGAAAGAATAACGTTATTTTCTACAATAACAAATAAAACCTAATAGTAGGTACATGTTTAAATTAGAGAATTTATTGTGTGTGTATGTGCGTGTGCGCACGTGGATTGTATTAGATACCATTGATATTAAATATTTCAATAAGATATCTATTATTTATGATATTAATTTTAGTAACTCTTACAACTTTGGAACTAATTTTAGCTTAGTTTTATCAATTAGTATAGTGAATTTGCTATTTTTACTATTTATTTTTAACGATACGACGACGGTTATTCTCCCGTGTTTTATATAGATTTTGTTACCCAAAGGCCCTAAATAGCTCTACTTGAAATTCAGAAAAAGGAAAATTGGGGATGATGTTTTTTCTTTAAACTTTAAAAAACGTCAGTACCATGCCAAATACCTGTAATCCTACAATCAATATTCCTTTATCTTGGCTGCCTTTCACTCACAAGTCATGGCCTGTGTTCGTCAGTACTTCGATGAATTTACAAATCGGAAAACTTTATTAAACTTTTGTCGATTTGCGACGGAAGCATATTTATATAAATGAAGTTTCTTTGACAAGAATTCTCGCTTTGAAATCTTTAGTTAGTGAAGTTCAAGAATCAAGAGAGAAATGTGTAAACTAGCACAAATATTGAAGTGTAGTAAATATTTCATGAAATTATCGACACGGTTTAAAGAATATATTATTGTGAATGCAGTTCGGTGCTCTGTTAAATATCTCACTGTAACTTCGTATGTACTCATTTTATTATGGACTGTGTGATAAAAATACTAAAGATATAAACTATATCTTTCGTAGAATTTAAGATAAATACAACGGAACTCCAAACGATCGTAGAAGAGATGACTAAAGAAGTACCCATAATGATTTTATCACATTATTAAGATCAAGTGTACCTACATACCGACAAAATACCCAGAAACAATAATATTACTTAGAGATTCTTATGAACGTTCAGCGATAACGTGGGTAGCTCACGCAAATTTTCTAAATCCACAACGATGGAGCAAAAAAAATCTAAATTTCAAACTTTAGCAGAATGAAGATTTTTATGTACAAATTACACAACTTTTTTAGAACACCCACTAAACTAAACACAAGGCGTGTATCAAAATTTAGTCAAAATTGCGTCAATAAAATACCAATTCCTTTCTCAAAGATCTAAATTCAAAGGGGCAGCTAATAGTTATGTTCATCGAGATAAAATACAGCGTCCACTTAGAGAGATAGCGAGGGAGTGAGAAGCCGAAACTCATTAAACTATTGTGGAAATGTGGCATCCTTCCACCACCAGTCATATATTTCGGGTTCTCTGACCAGTTATGCAATATGCAAATCTAAGTGCATAATATATTAGGGCAGATATTAACGGCTACCGAGACGGTTATAAATGGGCATTGTTAAAATTCTGTGGTTAAAGTGGTTGTTGATTTGTTATCATTAAGGAATTATTAAGAGGATATAACCGGGAACGCGTTCTAAATAAAAACACTGAAAAGATTTATTAAATAGATGCACAAAGATAGACAAAACATACCAATAGACAGAATTACGACACCAATGGAAGGCGATGTGGAACCTCTCAGCCTCAGAAGGGACTTTGCCTCGCTGTGTGTGTTCTATCGCCTATACAATGGTTTGTGCTCAGATGAATTGTTTGACATGATGCCCACCGCTGCATTCTATCATCGCACCACTCGCCATAGGCAGGGAATTCATCCTCACACACTGCGACCGGAAATGGTGCGCACCGTGCGTTTTGAAAGGAACTTCATCCCACGCACGCTCAGGTTGTGGAATGAACTTCCTGCCGTGGTTTTTCCAAGCGACTACAATATGGGGTTCTTCAAGAAGGGTATTAGAAGGTATCTACAGGGCCGGTAGCACGATTGTGACGCCCCTGGTGTTGCAAACGTCCATAGGCCATGGTAACCACTTCCCATCGGGTGGGCCGTGTGCTTGTCTGCCACCTAAGTGGCATAAAAAAAAATACCAAGATCATCGGCATCTGAGCCCATCTTTTGTGATAGCTTTGACATTGGACACATTGGACAGGCTTTGCCTAGTGTGGGGTCACAGTATAACACCCAACATTTTAACATTTTATTTGGCAATAAATGATTTTTATTTATTTATTTTATATAGCTAGTACACCTGTGAGTTAATAGATGAGGCTTCAACTCAGGCTTCCCAGAAACGTTTGGGAGATTACATTTAAGTAACTCCTAAGCCTAGGCAAGCAACTATCACAATAAACCTATCACTAATTTTCTATGAATACACCTCTGTCTTCCCCCTTGGGGATTTACAGGTGTCGACTAGTAATCGATGTTGTTCAATTGACTTTTCGACCACTTGCATGTCGATTAATTATTGCTGTCGCTCAATGGGGCTTTCGACCAATTGTACTTATTGTCGTTCGATGAAAAGTCTGGGTCCGTAATCAATACGATGCCACTAAGCCCTTTATCTCTGACAAATATAATCCGCATAACTGAAGCGATTACGCAACCTAATTATATAGTACTTCTACTTCAGATCAATTGCTTTTGAAATCTGTCTGTTTAACAACTTTCTGAAACTGTGAGCAGCGATTATATGGTCCCCAGTCCCCTGTTTTATTATCATACTTCTAAACTCCCCGAGGCTTCCAAAGCTTAAACCTTTTCTATTAACAAATTAAATTAGTCGAAAATGTTTCAAATTATATAGCAAGTTTTATGTAAATTAAAACTGTTGTTTGTAACACAATTATCCACATTAATATTATGAATGGGAAAGTGTATGTATGTCTATTTGTTTCTCCGTCTTTCACGCCTTAACCACTGATCCGATTTTGATGAAATTTAGTGTAGGTGTAGATTACACCTGAGACGGGACAGTCTATATTGGGATATACGCCTGTCCTAAGTATTTAGAATATGTCTATTAATATTACTATTTCATTCATATACAATGTAATAACCAGATAAGTTTAAATTCACACATTTAGGAGCACAAAGACACGAAAAGGTCGGACTGCGTTGCAACCATCTGGCGGTTCATAGTGCAAAAAAATAGCCAACGACTTTAAAAACTATTCAAAGAAATAAAGGAATTCAAGAAAAAAAGGGATCTTTAGAACAAAGCTATATTCAATTGGTTTAAGCGTTTTGGGTACAAACAGGACACTATGATGTTATGCACATGGTATGTTTAAAATATTCAGATGTTATAATAATTTTAACATTATCTTGCTTGAACGAATGCAAATATGAAACGATGATATTCATAGTGTTGGAATATATTATTTATGATGACTAAGTAGGTGGAATTAATGTAAATGCCATAATTAAGGCACCATATAATTGTAGATTTATGCGAGTTTGATCCAAATGGTCAAAAATGCAAATAAGAAAATACATAAAATAGAATTCTATTAAAAAAAATAATAATAATCAGAGCTCCGCCGAGATAAGCGCATAGTACTATAATACTTATGTAATTATATCATTAAAATGCATGACCAGCTGGTTAAATTGGTTAAATTGGTTAAATTGAGTGTATACTGTTGGTATATTATTTATAATATTATATGGTATCAATTTGCATGGTTTGATATTCTGTAGAAGGAAAATTAATTACATTGCACGAAGGCATGTTATCATTTAAATATAGTTATAAGCTGCAAGATAACAAATACATTGTCCATTACATTGCACACAAAGGATAGCGAGCTCCCGGCGCAGACGCTTACCTGAAAAGGGACGCAGGGCGCGGGACGCTCAGACCTTGCGTCTCAATAAAAAGTGATTTCTAACGTTTTGTGGGACAGTTGGGATCTGACATTGCTTCGATACGCTGGTTAATGGCATTCACACGTTTTGGACGCTGCCGTTTTAAGCAAGTGTAAATATTGTGGATGTGATAAGACAGTGTTTTGAGTCGTGTTTTGAAAACAACGCGCTTCTGAATTGATATTTAGAAGTTCCTAATTACTTTATCATACCTTTTCTATCTATACCAAAATTCCATAGATTTGCTACATTGTTAAGTACTGGTAGGTCAATTATTGTTTAAATCTGGAAGTTGAGACTGGCTTCTGGGGGCAAATCGAATACCTTTATCCCGATCATCTAGGATTCCGTGATCTAGTTGTAGGAAAGTCTAAAAACTAGAGCACTCCCTATTCCACGTAGCTAGTTTCAAGTTTGTTTTCCTTTACACAATTCGCAATACACACACATTTAAAATCACACACATCCATGTTCTTCTTGGTACGAGCTCATGGTCTACAGGTTACACTAGGTTTCTAGCTAGAATGCAGGTATAGACGTTCTATTGCGATAGAACCTAGGAATTCTTACGAGAATTATAGTGGTAATTGATACATTACGTTTGGTGAAAAGTTAATTTGTGCGTTTATTTTGTGTTAATATAATAATTGAAATTGGGGATAATTATACGTTATAATAACGTCTTATATTTTGTTATAAATAAGCAGATTATTGTGCTTTTACAGTCGGGTTTTATTCAAAATAATAGTGACAAGTGTAAACTATAATTATAATTTGATTGAAGTTAGTATATCAACCATATACCTAAATCATATACATTGATTAACTCTACTTTACTTCACAAAGTCAGTACATTGAATAAACAAAAGGCTGTATTTATTGAGATCATTAAATTCAGCACACAGTTGCTAATGAGAGACTAATTGACATCTCCGACATATACAAGATCTCACTCATTACATCATATCAGCCAAAGCTATACTCATTGAAACATCTGTGGGTAAATTCACTTAGCTCCTGGGTCATTTGGACCAGTATTTGAGCCCAAGTTTGTAATGTGTAGTGACACTAGTTTTCCTGCTGAAGCCTATTTGAGAAATTAAATATCCCATTAATAACTGACAGCCAACCATTGCTGTGAAAGTTTACGATACTGTTGTTGGAATAATAAGACTCATAATCATTATCATGTTACTTTCATAATTGCTTCAGTTGAATCATTAATGTCACGAGGTCTAAGGGTCTATCATTTTGTACTGGAGCTGAACGCTAACACGGAAACCTACAGTACACAGTGAAGTCAGCGGAGGTATTACAAGCTAAATTAAATTCATTGTGACGAGTTGAAGGAGAGCTTGATCTGTTGATCAGAGCTATCGATTCTTCGGAATTGATCTAAATCTCGCTTTTCGGAGCTTAAGATAATATTGCATTGCAATACACAACAAAAAAAATATATAGTTGATCCGGATCACATATTATAAATCATATATGATATCTACGACAATTAAAGGCCTATAAAAATATAAATACAGCTGAAAAAGATGCCCAAGAGGCCAAACACATAAAATCAAACTATCACAGACCTATATTTTGAATTTAATACTAATTCATTTGATTCCAAATAAATCCACAGTCTTGTCATCATAATATATATTCCATACATCCAGTAAAGTTAAATATACCACTGAGGTGGCAAACAAGCACACAGCTCACCTGAACTGTGAAATCATAATATATATTCCATATATACATTTAAAGTTAAAAGTTGGGATAGAGCATCATACTTTATATACCACTGAGGTGACGAACAATCGATTTAAATAGACGCTCTTAGCATTTGTTATACGAATAGATACATACGGTCAGGAGTCAATATTGAATGTAAATAGATTAGTGTAGTAGGTTTCGAAGACGATCACAGCCACACGTAGCGTAGGGCCGTAGGCCCTAAGTTCCGTTACACACCTTGTTTGGTCGCGATAACCGATTTTCACTCTGGCAAAGCCGCGGGCAAAAGCTGATAGCAATAAAATTTTGGTATGAAACTTATTCGTATTGTTATATTCGCTGTTCAATAAATTTATGGTTATATTAATTAGAAAACTCGTATTTAGATAGTATTGATTTAATTGTAATCTTCAGAGGGAATCTAATATTATAATAGAGTATTTCCCGTTTTTCATGGATGGGATATTATGACCGAAAAGATAATATTGTCTACTAATATAACGCACAACTAAAGAAGTTGTGTAAATGTAATATATTGGAAAAACTAAATCCAAGTCTGATTGAATAACTAAGAAAGAAGTTATTGTACTTGATTCTTATATTGAAAAACTAAAAGTGCCTACTAGTAAAACTAGAATAACAATCTCATAAAATTATGAGACTTCCCTGCCACAGTACCTCATCCCTTTCCAAATAATTTTTGTACTTTATGCAGTAATATTCCTATATTTATTAGTTGTATATTTATTTTTTGCGAGTTATGAGTGAGTATAAATGTAGATCTAGCGATAACTACTATCGTACTAGAAATAGTGCTACGTGGACACTGTTAGTGTGTTAGAATTATTATAGTAATAATTTAGTTACTAATGCAGCATAGCTTGTACTATGGGTTATGGGAACTGGGTTATGATACTAAGTATACACATTATCATACATTTATTTATTTATGAAACTTAACAACTATTTTACATAAATCATGGGTAAACTTAAGAATTATTCGCATTATGTTTAATTCAGTAAATCTTAGACCACGTATTCGAGAGAATACACATAGTGGATTTGTATGGGCCAACCGCACATGATATTACTCAGTTAGCAATAAATTGTAGGTCATTCAACCTTAATGTATGATTCCGAAGCCGACCGTATACGACATTTAAAAAAAATGGATAAAGGGGAATATGGAGAAGACGCAATTACGTGTATCTGCTGCGTGCGTCTGCATTTGTCGTATGCAGTTACTTTCGGAATCATACCTTTATGCACCTTTGTTTTACGTGCGGAGATCCCCTCGGATACCCCCGCCGAAGCCAGCGGGTATGGTTATGTCGGACTCGAAGCGTCCAAAATAGCACAACCGTGTCGCGCCATCAGTTGCCAGGGGTGAGGTAGTCTCTGGCATATCCCTCACGATCTTTATGCGCTCATTTCACGTTTGCACCCAAAACGCGGTCGATGCATCCACGGTATCGTTGTCATTTAACACTTACGGTGCTAAAACGTGGACACTAACAGTAGAGCTTGTCCATAAACTAAAAGTCGCGCAGCGGGCTATGGAGCGAGATATGCTTGGAGTTTCTCTGAAGGATAGAATTTGGAACGAGGTCATCCGACAAAGAAGCAAAGTTATCGACATAGCTCGCGGAATAAGCAAGCTGAAGTGGCAATGGGCTGGCCACGTCTGTCGAAGGACTGATGGCCGTTGGAGCAGACGAGTCCTAGAGTGGAGACCGCGAGAAGGCAAACGAAGGGTAGAACGCCCCCTGGCTAGATGGACCGATGACCTGAAAAAGGTGGCTGGGACGGACTGGACGCGGAAGGCGGAGGATCGTGCGAAATGGCGCACATTAGGAGAGGTCTATGGCCAGCAGTAGACTGCAGTGGGCTAATTGATTGATTAATCAATTTATTAGGTATATGTCAATAAAAAATAAGGAATATATTCAATAAAAAATTCACAGTTTAAATTAATAACAAATTTCGTTAATCGTGTTTATGTTACATCAAATAACCCGCCCCGTACCGTTCCCGGCGCAAAGATGTCCATGATGCTTGCAGCGTTACCTCGCTGAATCGGGATGGCCATTCTTTGCCTCAAACACGAGCTGGAGCTGCAGTCACCGCCTTGTTCGTGTATATGGCGACCAATTTCAGAGGTCTCCATCGTAATCGTTTATACCAAATCTGTTATATACCAAATAAACTCTTGCAATTACCTAATAATGTCTAGTGTTCCAAACAGGATTTATTTCTAGAATGCCACAAAAATCTTGCTAAGTACTTTGCAAAGGTCACTGAAATTTCAAATCACCTTAGCTTAGTAATAGGACAATATAGAAAATTCATTTTGTGATTACATAAACTTCAATAGCGAGACAAAATCTAATTGTAATTCAGAAAATTTAATCTCCATTAACAAAGTTTAGCAAGAAATTAAAACATCAACACGGGTTTCTTTGGAGCAAATTTTTATAGGTACTTAACACTTTCACAAACTTTGTGAAAGTCAACGAGAGCGTTAAATTGTAAAAATGACAATTTCTGCGCTTTTAACCTACTAATCTTAAAAATTTAAAAGTTTTATTTGTGAGGAAGTTTTTATATTTTTCACTCAATCACGCTCAAATGGCTGAACGGATCTGCGTGAAATTAGGTACAGGAGCGGATTATAGACTATTATAAAACATAGCCTTCCTTTTATTCTTGAAATAAATTACCATGCGTGGTGGGAACGGAATCGAATAGGTACAAGAGTAGCCGCTGACAACAACTACTGGACGAATAAGATTTAGAGAAAATATTCGAAATACATTTTGCAGTAAAATTCAAACGTTGAATATCACGGCTTTATTTGTGGCACTTTTCATCTATCAAAAATATGAAATATAAGCCGGACTTATAGAAAATACGTGAATTTTTTGTTACAAAGTTGTTTGTGAAATATTGTAGCCAATCACCGTAAACGTAAATGCTGTTTTTTTTTCTAATATAGCACATCAAGTGTTCATTTGACTTCACCTCGCCTGATGGTAATCTGAAGGCAGTATCAGAAAAGACGGTCACCATTACATACACGTACCTACCATGTTAACAATGGTGGCACTCAGCTTGACGGCCTCATCAAAAGAGGATTGTCGTCGCAGCACTGCGTAACACCAACCGGTCCCACTAGTGCTGCGACCACAATCCCCCCTTCTCGGCGGGTGTTATATAGTAAACTCATGTTATTATTGCAGTAGTTTAAAATTTAATAAAATTTTAATGGGCGTCCCGTCACCATTCACTTTTTGCAATTTAGATCGATTTGAATAGTTTAATAAATTTAAACGGGAAAGATTATCATGAAAACTTACAAAAACAGGTTTAACTAACAGTTGCCCGCGGCTCTGTTTGTACCTCTGATCCCATAACCACAGCCCATGAGAACATATTCAAGGATAAAAGTGGGTTATCTACGGAAACAGAATCTGAAGTCGACGTAGGCAAAGCGGCGGGTAGTAGCTAGTCTGACTTATTCCCGTGCGCTCCTAATCTATTTTTTTTCCTAAATATTTTTATTTGTTTAATAGCTTCAATGATTCTCGTAGCTACTATTATAATAAAGTACAAATATTAAGCTTTGAGAATATTGATATAAAAGTAATTTAGTAACATAACCATGTAACAAGCAATCAGTGACCAACAATAAAATACACAAAACTATTGAACGAGTTTTGTTATTACTTTCGCAACTAACTTCATGTACGAGTATAAATCAACATTGTTCAGTAGTAGTGCGTTCGATAACTACGAGTACGTTTTTTTTTTTTTTTTTTTTTTTACGTGCGGGAAATCCCCACGGATACCCGCCCCTCCGGAGCCGGAGGGGTAGGTTATGTCGGACTCGAACCGACTAAACCGCACGCCGTCTGTGGGTCGTGGTGCTAGGCCGAAGGTGAGGTTGTCTTGCGACATATCCCTCGCACCCCGGCTGACCCAGGGCCATCCCTTTCGGTCTGGCCCTCCTCGGGAGGTGGGGACCACGCCGTCCCCGACTCAACCCCGGTGTGGGGAGGCGCGCATCGTCCTACGATGCGCGCCGCCGCCGTGGCCTGCTTCTGCTAGGGTGACGGGTGGCTCCACCCGTCACCCTCAGGCCCGCGCTCATGGGGGGCGGAGGTCTGTAAGCGCCCTCCGACGCCCGAGCCGCCTTCGGGCGCGAGCAGCGATGTCAGCGAGTCTTTCTCGCTCACCGCGCCGCGCCCGCTCTGCTGTCTCCTTCGCGAGCATGACCTGCTCGCAGAAAGAGGCGCTGGCCGCCCACGCATCCGCGCAGCGGACCATCGCCGCGAGCAGGGTGGAGAGCGTGAGCACTCTCACCCCCAGGGCCGCCACAAGCTCCCGCCTCGGCGTCTCAAACGCCGGGCACTCGGTGAGCGTGTGCAGCCCCGAGTCCACGCTCGCGTCGCAGTGATGGCACTCGGGCGTTGGCTCAATACCCATCAGATGCAGATACCGCCCGAAGTAACCGTGCCCGGTTATCATCTGCGTCTGACGGTACGAGAGGCTCCCGTGTGGCCTCTCTAGCCACTCCCCCATGATGGGCCTTACCGCCGCAATGACGGCGTGCCCCGCGCGTGGTTGCCCAAGTCGTCGCTCCCACTCGGCCACCATGACCTGGTGGAGCCGGGATTTCTCGGCCCGAATGTCCTCGGGCTCGGGATCGAATCCCCGCTCCCGCGCCTCCCTTCGGAACTGGTATAGTGCCGAAAGGGCCCTCGCTTCCAGGATCCACGGTGGCGATCCGGCCAGGAGACTCGCCGCTTCGAAGGATATCGTGCGGTATCCCCTGATGGCCCTGGAGGCCATCGTCCTCTGCGCCGTACGGAGCAGAGGCAGGAATCTGGCCCCCAGGGTGTCCGCCCACACGGGGCACCCATATAGGGCCATGGACCGCACGACTCCCGCGTGGAGTCTCCTGCAGGAGGCCCCTGGGCCCTTCAAGTTGGGCAACAGCCGACTCAGGGCATTCGCCGTGGTGACCAACTTGGGGCGCAGGCTTCGGAGATGTTGTCCGAAGTCCCATCGACCGTCAAGCACGAGCCCCAGGTATTTCAGCTGGGGCTTGATGTCGATGGGAGTGCCTCCCACTGTAAGGCTGGCTCCCGGGCCTGGCCTGCGCCGAGGACCATGAAAGAACATGGCCTCGGACTTGTGCAGAGCCACCTCGAGACCCAGCCGCCGGATCCGCTCGACGACTTGGCCAACCGCGGTCGTGGCCCTCAGGGTTGCCTCGCGGTGCGTAGCCCCGCTCACCGTCACCAGCGTGTCGTCCGCATAACACGTGACGGTGGCACCGTACGCGAAGTCACCGCGAAGCACCCAGTCGTAACCGATGTTCCACAGTAACGGCCCCAGGACCGATCCCTGTGGAACACCGCACGACATCTCACGCCTACCGACTCCGGTCGAACTCGGGTAGACGACGGCTCTCTCCGTCAGGTAAGCCCCGACTATGCGGCGGAGGTAGAGAGGCACACCGTGGTACACGAGTGCCTCCCTGATGCAACTCCAGGGCAAGGTGTTGAAGGCGTTGGAGATGTCCAAGGACACCGCCAACATCACCTCGCCCCGGGCAACCGCATCCTCCGCCAGAGCCCTCACACGCATGATGGCATCCACAGTGGAACGCCACCGGCGGAACCCAAACTGGGTATTCGCCAGGTCCGGCCCCACTCTAGAGAGATGCTCGACGAGGCGCTTGGCAATTACTCTTTCGAAGAGTTTGCCCACCTCGTCGAGCAGCACTATGGGCCGGTACCCGGACGGCTCGTCCGCCGGGCGTCCCTTCTTGCGGATGAGGACCAGTTTCCCCGTCCTCCACATCTTCGGAAACTGGCCCCGCTCCAAACATGCGCTGAGGAACCCTCTCAGTCGGGGTTCGAGACCGTCTTCCCCTAGAGCTAGGACCCACGCGCGGCCTGGAATGCCGTCGGGTCCCGGGGCGGTGTTCTTCTTGGCTCTCAGCCTTCGCACCGCCAGCTCTAGTTCTACCCAAGTGACCTCGGGCACGTCGTCGTCAATCACCGCACTGGGCGCCGTAGGCGACCGAGGCGGCGGAGCCATCTGCGGCGGAACATGTTCCGCTCGCGCCGGGAACAGGGATTCCACCACTCCTCCGAGCAGAGCCGGTTCGAGCACCTGGGTCAGCGGAGGGGCCCGGGGGCGCAGCTTTTCTCTTACCATAAGGTAAGGCCGCCCCCATGGGTCCCGCTCCAGCGTCTCCAGGAGCTCCCGGTAGCAAGCGGCCTTAGACCGCTTGATCTCCGCTCGGAGGGCATTCCGGGCCTCCCTGTATCCCTCGTGAAGCTCCGCCAGTCGGGGCTCCGAATCTGCGGTACGGCTACGCCTCCTACGGAGTCGAGCCCACCGGCGGTGCGTGATCACGCAGGCTTGACGCAGCCTCGCGATCTCCGCATTCCACCAGTAGACCCGACGCCTCGGATTATAGGCTGGAGCCCTAGGCATACCCGCATCGCAGACCCGTGTCATGGCCTCCCGGAACCAGGCCGCTTCATCGTCTATGTCGACAGGCCTGTCCGGCGCAATGGCCCAGGCCTGTACGATGGCGGCCTCCAGGAGGTCCTCCCGATTCAGTCGCCCCAACACCCAGCGCGGCTCGCGTTGGGCCGATATGACCGGCGCATCACCCGCAGGAGGGGAGACATCGAACCGAACGTATCGGTGATCCGATAGTGTCTCCACCTCCACGGCGACACGCCAGTCCCGCACGCGGAGTGACAGGGAAGCGCTCGCGAACGAAAGGTCTATGATCGACCTGCGCTCCCCCGCCACAAAGGTGCCCACATACGTGGCTTCGGCCCCGCGATTCTGGAGAACTAAGCCGAGAGAATCGGCCCAGCTCTCCAGAGCCCTGCCCCGCGCGTTCGTGCGCCGGGAACCCCAAGCCTGAGACCAGGCGTTGAAGTCCCCGAGCACAAGAACCTGACGAGGCGTACAGGCATTGACGACGTCGGTCAGCCGCTCCAGCGACCGCCGATACTGCCCAATGAGTCGGTGTGACCCCGGCGTGAGATAAACGGCCACGACCGCAATCTCCCCTACACGCGCCGCTACGATGCCATGCTCCCTTGCGATCACTACAAGGGGAGGGGCACCCGCAGCGGCGTTATGCACCAGTGCCGCCGATCCATCCAGGTCGACCACCCAGGCGGGCCCGAGGGGCCGGTGAGTGTATGGATCGGCGACAGCGGCGACGTGTATGGACCACTGTGCCATGCTCTGGAGCAGAAGGGCCTGAGCATCGACACCGTGGCCCACGTTCGCCTGCAGGATGCGGAGCTGGGGATCCATTATGGAACCATCTCCGCATCCCGCACCGAACCGTTGGCGGAACGCCCGCCTCGCGGCAGCGGCTCCCCGCGGGTGCAGGCCTTGCTGCCAACCCTATGGTCGGCCGGCTTGCCCTCCGCCGCACACCTGAAACAGTGCGGCGGAGCTTCGCAAGTACCGGCTCTGTGACCGGGTTGGCTGCAGCGGAAGCAACGGTCGCCGACCGTCACCTCCGCCTTGCACTGCACACCCACGTGGCCGGCCGACAGGCACCTGAAGCACCTGTCCGGCCGAGCCTGCAGGAGCCGTACCCGGACTCCTACAACGCCGCCTACCGCGAGTATCCGCCGGTCGGCAGCCTTTTGGGCTGCTGCGATGGGGCAGCCGACAACTGTTGCCCCCTGTCCGCGACGGCCGTAGCGGATCGCTCCGACCTTAACCGCCTCCAGCGGGCAACCCCCGGCCTCCGCCACGGTGACCCGAATCTCTTCGGCCGTGATGGAGTCGTCCAGGTCCGAAATGCGCAATTCTGCGCACTTGGTGGGCCTGGACACCCGGACGTCGGCCGCATCCAGCGTGTCCCTCAGCCTAGCCGCAATGGCATCGGCCTTGGGACCACTGGAGGCGCCAGGGACGTGGATGAGACGGGCACCCGTCCGAGTGTGTGTCACTCGGAGAGTCCCCGCCACATCGAGGGCCCTCATATCAATGAGGCCCCTCGCCTGTTTCACCAGGTCCACGTACTGCACGCCCCTCGCCGTCGCCTCCGGTGTCATCGTTAAGACGACAGCGGTGGTACGGGGGACGCGCAGCTTACCTGACGCACCCTTCGCAGCCTTCTTGGCCCTTTTAGCTGCCTTTTTACGGGCGTTCCGGCTTTTTTTCGCCTCGCCGACCACCTCCCAGCCCCCAGGCGGCAGTCTCGGCCGCACCGGCGACCTCGACCGCACCGGCGGCGACGGCGGAGACGGCGGCGACCGCGGCGCCAGAGATGGCGGCGGCGTCACGCGCTCACTCGGCATGGCCTCCTGCAGCGCCGATATTTCGGCCGCCATCCTGGCCATCTCGCTGCGGTACTCCGCTGCCTGCCGCGCAGTCTCCTCGAGCACCGCAACCTGCTGCCTACCGAGCTCAGCGCGCTCGAGCTGCGCGCTGGCCAGCTCCGCCCTGAGCAGGTTGTAGTGCTCGACGAGGCGCACCGTCACCCGCATGAGCCGGTCCTCCTCCGGCTTCATAGCCCCGGTCTGGGCCTTGGCAAGGCTCTTCAGGGCCTCCATCACCTCTGTGGAGGTGCTGTCGCCGGCACAGGGCAAGGGCGCCGCCGAGGTGGAGGAACTCGGCGGCGCCACTACATCCTCCGGGGCAGAGGCCCGTGATGGACGGGTTTGGGTGGCAACTTTCTTACCACCCCGCGCCTTTTGGCGGCTAACCGCCACCAGCTTGGGCGGGGGTGGGCGCAGCATTTCGTCGCCACTGTGACTGCTGCTGGAGGACGAGTCGGTGAGCGTGCGCTCGGCATCGGACTCTGTCCTCGGTCGGGTAAGGACTTTATTTTTGACTTTGGCGCTCCTTTTACGCCATTTCGATCTTCGGGTCCTTAGACCCACCGGGCTTCTGTCCCGGCTGTCGGCGGTGTCGAAGTTCTCCGACACTGCCTGGGACGCGACCTCCGCGTCGTGGTGCTGCGCGACCTCCGCGCAGACTGTTTCACTAGGTAGGGGGGTTTTGGTTTGGTTTTTAGTTAGATCTTCCATGATGTCCCACGAGTAGAACCGCTCTAATTACACTTCCTGGGTGACGGCCATTCCAGGAAGCGGGGTACATACTGTGGAGGTCCCCAGGTATCCACAGGTTTTAAGCGACTTCGCTGTCGGGTTTTCAGACTTTTCCTTGTCGCGGGCCGGCCAATTAAGGCAAGCCCCACGGCCTCCAGGATATCGGCGTTCCCGAGTGTGGCTAGCACTCAGGTCGTTGTCGATATCTCGGAGGTTACGCGATGCGGGGGAGTAGCCAACTCTCCCAACGCCGACGGAGGCACGAATGCCCGTCAGCCCCTGCGCGAGCAGTGGGCCGACCCGTCCCCGGATCCTGCGGATCCCGTCGCCTCTCCCATGTCTCCTCTGCTAAAGCAGAGGGGTACTGGGAGCGACGGCTAGCCCTGAAAAGGGCTGTTGAGGCCCGCCATGCCACGACCCCCTCGTGCAATGGGGTCAGCTAGCCCTTAAAAGGGCTGTTGGAATGGAAGGGTGTCCTACGGACCCCTTCCCGCGGGCCTTGAAGGCCCGCCATCCCACGACCTCCTCGTGAGGTCAGCCGTCGGGTTATTCGTCAACGGCCAACAGAACTCCCATGGTAGGAGTCTGTTAGCCGTTGTCCAGGGTGCACCAGCCCCCCCGCTTCCGCTCCCCAGGACCGCGGTCCAAAGGGGGAAGAAACGGAGAAGCCGACGTGGAGGTTACCCAACCAGCACCCCTACGAGTACGTTAGAGGTCGCATTCGATGCCCGCTCAGTGTAAATATTTATGTGGCTGGATCTGCCTACCAGCCCTGACTGCTGTAGGAGTTAGGATACGACGGTATTTCCGTCCAATTGAGCAGTCCGATTGGGGAAATACCTCCGCCCTACTGAATACCGCTGTCATAGTAACCGAATGGTCAGAATATTTTTATTTGTAATTAACGTCAAATTGACAGTCGTTGTTATTTCGTTATTCTTCACTGAAGCGTGTATTTGAATGAAGAATGAATATGCGCGGAGAAGTAAATTGGACAGTATCGTGTAACGCAGGCTTTATTAACGTTACGAATTGCTTGGGACCCTATTTGTGTTCAAGGTTTATGTCGATACTTTGTAAATGTACACCAGAGTAATTGTTTTGAGCGCCTGAAATAGCCCGTAAATAAATTGTGGAATCTAAAAGTTCGAATTTCATCAATCTCGTTTCTTGTTTAATACTAATATTGGTACTTTTTATTGTATCGTTCTGTTTGTGGCGACATTAAAATAATAGTATATTATTTTCTATTTAGCACGTAAAAACACGAAATGCAACTAATAATTTGAAAAGCTTTTGTCAGAAATAGACGGTACGTACATATTATAAAACACGATCAAAGAGAATAATTTCATGTGGTAAACAGAATCAGCATTCCACGTTGTTAATATAATTATAACTTAAACAAAGCAACAAAGCCAATTCTCACGTTGTCTGGTTTGTACATTTTTAATATGTACTGTAACATGCCTCTGTATGACCTAGTATTGTTACGAATTTAACAAATTTAGGTTCAAACATTCGTCGAATTCTAATTTTAATTAAACGGTATATAACCATTACTTTTACAAATATGTAAAACTCTTTCAAGCTTGAAAGGGACGCACCTGAAAATTCACAGCAGCGGAACGAAAGTTATTTTTTTAATATTCCCTCATAAGTATTCGCTGTCGATCCCAAACTTTTTCCCAAGCTTCGGGATACTTTCAATTTGGTGAAAATTATTATTTCAGATTAACACTGGTATTATATTATATTTGATGATTTGTTCACTTTTTGCCAGTGAGCCCTATAATTTTTAGCTTACCCTTCGAAAATGAAACTTTTTATTTTTGTTATAATGATTGCGTTAAAGGAATGCCCTAATTCAATTGGGTAAAAAGGATTGGCATTTTGTTTGTAATTCTTATAAATAGTAAAACCATTCAATTTTTCAAAAATAGAGTTATCGTTACGAAATAATTACACAACTACATAATTTGTTATTTAATGAATACATTTACAAATTAATTCTTTGTTTAGTGTTCAATAAAAGCATGTATTTTATAGGAAAAACACCTCGAGCTTCACTTAACTGAGGCTAAAACCCAGATTCTTTTGTGTTTTGTCATGTACATAAGCACCTGTCAACATATTTGTCAATCCAGTCTTCTCACTGAACGTCTCAATTTGGACAAATTCTATGGGTAAAATGAAATTTGGATAGAAGATGACCTATATACTGGTTTAACAGCATATCCAGGGAAACTAAGCCTCTGATATAACTACAGGATACAAAGAAAATTATGATAGCAAAAGTTTTGAAAGCTTTTAATCTAGTGCAGGAACAAAGAGATACATACGGTAACAATATAATACCACTTTACAATTGTTGCTATGTTAGTGTACATAGTTCGGAGAATATTCCTGTTGAAATACCAGATTGGCAGTTAGCAAAAAAAATTTACTCGACCCAACATTTGGTGCAGAAAATTCTTTCATTTTGCATTCATATTGCTACGTTTCAGAACAAGTTATTTTAAATACAGGTACTGCAATTTTCAATTAATTATTGGTATTTGTTTTTATATAGCTTTGCTTTATTTATTTTTTTACGAAGAGCGCGGCTCCTTCTTGGGAAAACTCTGGAAAACAACTCAGCGGGTTTTATTGATCTAATTACAAACGTTATTTACTAAATCTAATTACAATGTTTTATTTAGGTGGTACATTGACATTATCAGAACTCCACATTGCAGTACATTAATTTAGCTCTAAATCATTTGTTTTCATGCTTAAGTATGTATTATACTTGTATATGGTACCAAATGTATAGTATTGAGAGATCCTTAGGTGTGTAGGGTCTCACAAGGGTCTTTTAGGAACTGCTGTTTGACGGACAATGCTCTGGCTTTCCTTACAAGTTCTTAAACAGCAGACTTCCGCGTGAATTTCGACATCCATACTTAATATTATAAATTCGAAAATAATTCTGTGTTTGTCTGTATATTCAACTTTCACGCCTAAATCACTAAACCGATCTTGATTAAATTTGATACAGAAATATATTGGACTCCAGAAAGGACATAGGCAATGTTTGGTCACGATAACAGACATCCACGTGGGCGGAACCGCGGTTACAGCTAGGAAAACATAATTGTACGTTAGTACACTCGGTGACCTGTATGATAAGCTGTGGCAAACTATTAGTTTATGCTGTATAGTTATTGGTAACTCTTAAATTTTGTTAGATTTTAACTAATTACTAAAGTCTTAATGAAGCTTGTAACAGGATAAGCGTGATTCTAAAAAGATATTTCAGAATTGGTTTAAAATCCGGTTTCCATTATTATTTAAGCTGAAATGATAGGATTCTGATTCCGCTGTTGTCGCAACCACATGGAAACCTATTCCAGGGTTTAAAATTCCCCATCCCAATTCCCAATTCTCCATCCCTCTACCAAATTTCGGCCAGATCGGTTCTGCCCTTTGAACGTGATGATCAGCAAGTGCCATCTTTACAAACTTTCGAATAGGTAATATTAATAGAGTATTCTAATGAGGATACTCTATTAATATTACTAATTCGAATTCTGTTATATATATATATATATATATATATATATTATATATATATATATATCTTCTAAAATTCTAATCTTAGGTCTTCTGTATATTCTGTTGCAAGTTGTATTATAGGACTTACTTTTTCTTTTTCTACCATTTAAGTAGCCAGTACAACAACTAAAACAAGATCTCCTTTTCAGGTTATTCTTGCAGTCGCCAGCAAACCCAGATCTCCTGTACATAATATTCTTCTGCCACACGCAGCTGACAGTCACACTGCTACTTTGTTTCATCTTTGGGAGCAAGGTAGGCACGGTAAGATTGTGACTCAGAATGTACGCGTGTTGTTGGTCCAGCTTCACTTATACTAGAACTTACTCGAAGAGAATTTTAACACTCGAGAAGTTGTAGGTGTTTCTGTTGTATAGTTAGATGGGTTGCAGTGACCAGGACATTGAGATATCTGACTGCATCAATCTTTTTGTATATTTGACATGAATTAGCTTGTTTACCCTTGATTTGGTTCGTTCATTTTTTACTACTACCTATTACACACTGTACAATTATTAAGGTGGAAGCACACTTGTTTATGTGTTATTTGCTTAAGCCCAAATATTTATCAAGTGAGTGAACAAAATTCATATAATATATGTACTTTGTGCTAATGTGCCTTATTCTCTGTGCTTGCTTATTCGTATCCTTTGATGTGTGTCAACAAAAAAGACGGGTTGCACTCTGGGAGTGCCGGCAGAAGTGAAAAGTTTTTCTTGCTTTCTTTCTTCGTTATATACCTACATAGCAAAAGATAAAAAGAACATACCATACCATACCATACTATACCTATGATATAGCGCCAATCATAGAACCTATCACTAATTTTTTGCTAATTTTCTGTCAGAAGAAATAAATAAATTACAAAAAGAAAAAAATTATCTCAAAAAGTAATAAATTACGAAAAGAAAAAATAATCACAAAAAGTGTCAGGAGGCCAGGTTTGGACCCATAAGGACTTACAGTCGAAGCGCTAACCGCTATGCTACAAAGCTATTCATCGTATTTTGCAAAATAGACAGTCTGTAATATTGTATGACGTCAATCGTCGGTTACGGTTCAAAGGTCAAGCGATCCTGACGTAAGTTTAACACTTTTTACCCATCCAACGCCGCTAAAGAAGTTTTCACTTCAAAAACCGATTTGTGAACAAACCAAATATAGACGAATGAACTCTCTCACTTTGTAGTGTGCGACCAAATAAGAAGAATATAGAAAACGAAGAAGTGAAGTTTCGTCTTCATTAACGATACACACAAAAAAAATACGCAGATATTTTCCGAAACAAATATTTTTATATATTGCTCGTGTAGTATTAATCAAACTCTCCAAGGTTAGACCTAAATCAAATAGCAATCTTGTATTCACGTACCGTCCGAAACTATTTCACAAAGACCGCAAACATAATATTGTACTGCTATTTTGTAGACCAAATAGTGGAAATATAAAAACTGTGCTGCTATATAACAAGCCTCCTGGTCATACGAATACCTTTGAAATTACAAAACTGATGTGAGTTAACTTTTATTTCGGAGAAGCAAGTTCTTTCAAAATAGAAGCGAAATACTGGTGAAAGGTGAGTGTATGGGCTCCGCCAATATTTGCAACTTTGCTTGCAAGACCCCCCCGGTCTTGCAAGCAAAGTTGTGCAAGTGAAGTTGCAAATATTGGCGGAGCCATTTTCGGACGGTGCTTGAAAAATACTCTAGCGCCACCACTTGAAAAATACTTCAACGTTTGGCTTTCCCAGAAGTTTCGAGCGGAACTGTACCAAATCACAGTGTAGTAGAGTAAAATGACCCCAGCCCCCTTAGACAAATGGCAATTTGTTGGCCGGCGTTTGATTGAATAGAATGACAAATGTATGGGATTTGACGTATCTGACAGTCGTTGACGTATATCATGAACGTTAAATCCCATACATTCGTTATTCTATTCTACCAAACGTCGGCAAACGAATAGCCACTTATCAAGAGGGGCAGGATCCAAGTAGATGCAACCGAGAGTAGGAATTTTGAATGGTGAACCAACCCTTTTACAAAATGACGATAAAAAACTTTCAAGAATTGTAATTGATAGGAATCTGGGTCTTATACAGTCTATTTGGTTTACCGTTTAACTAGAACTAAGTGCATTCTTAGTTGCCAGGTAAACTTCAAAGGTTTTAAAGGTTATCTTATGAGTGGTGGTAGTTGTTGCATCGTATCGTGGAGTTGATTTGGTTTGGAGATTGTTGAACTGTAAAATGAAAGGGTTAGAATTAGAAAACATCTCCTTTCCCGGCCGTAGTAGTAGTATAGTCAGCTACTTTCAAAATCACTCAAATGGAGTTTTAGCTGGCTTTACTCAGTTATCTCCATTTAGTTACGCCTTCAAAGGTACCTACTGTACCCAGTTGTTTCAAAACGGAAAAAAACAAGAGCTTGTTTAGGTATTCCGGTAAAAACAACACTTAAAAGTTTTCTATACGTTATATTTATTGCTGGAAAGTTGACTAAATTACTTTGAAACGGAGGTCTTTCTGCACTTTTGTCGTAAGAAGGATCCCAACATTGTTTAAAATTTATGCGAAAATTAAGCTGCTTCGTACGACCGGTCGGGAAAGAGAATAATACCTAATTGTATAACATACAGTTGTTGAAAGTGTGAGAAAATTATGTGATTTTGGATTTTTTATCAGCCATTCTTTTTAAGAAATTTGTATTTTGATATAGTACAATAGTAATATGCGCGTTGAGTTGTTCTTTAGATTGCCAGGGACCAGAGGCGGGTGTTGGCATTGTGAGCTTTCATAACAACTTACCCTTAGGTCGTCCTATGCTTAGGAGCCGTTTGTTATTTATGTAAATTTTGTACAAATAAAGTTTTATTCTATTCTATTCTATTATATTCTATTCTATTCTTATACCCAATACGGCGTGCAATTCAAGGCAGTACGAGTCCAAAGTATTAGGTTGGATTTTAGTAAAAAGTTGTCCCATGCTTACTGAATAGGTATTTCATTCCTAAAATAAAGGTAATTTTGAAATCAATTTCTTATTTCTTTAAATTAATTTTTTTGATAAGCTCTATCACCCCATTATAATTAAACTACATTAAGTACAGTGTAACTATACCTTTTTATTGGAATGAAATTAACGCGATTATAGTATAGGTACTTACATACCTTTGATTGCCTGATGTTTCGACCAGGTTATACCGGCCGTGGTCACAGGCTGACTGGCTCTGCGGTGCACGCCCGCCGTATTAATTTCCTATATCTCTTCTTAATTCACGTTAACATTATTGTACAGTACAATTGATTTAAAATTAAACGAGCATGAGCCATTTATTTCTTGCTTTTACAAAGTTTTAAATATATTACACTAATAAAGTATGTAGATTTAGTCGGCAAAAACCCCGAATTGGGTATGGGCCTCCTCCAAAGATGCCCATGCATCTCTACCTTGTGCTACGTCTCTCCAAATTGTGCCAGCTGTCCGTCTGAGCTCATCTTCCCATCTGGTTAGTGGTCTCCCTCGGCTTCTCTTACCCGTTGGGCCACTCCACGATGTTACTCTTGCGGTCCATCTGTGATCTGTACCCCTCGCGACGTGACCAGCCAATCTCCATGTTTCTTTTTATGCGTAAGTTACAGGATTATAATGCTTCGTAATATATGTCACTATCACAAAAATCTCTCAAATATTTATTTTTCGTCTTTCTGTTAGATATTGCCTCAGTAAGTAAAGGCCGCTAACTATAATATATTTCTGCGATATGAGTTGTGATTATGTTCGCTGTCTAGCAAAAAGATTTGTTATTGTTATTAACATAATGTGTTTCTTTTTATCTTCGGTATATTAATTTCTATAAAAAAAGACGGGAAAACTTTTACTTTCTTTGGTTCTTCGTTATATACATAGAAAAAGATAAAAAGAACATACCATACCGTACCATACCATACCATACCTCTAATATAGCGCCAATCATAGAACCTATCACTAATTTTCTGTTAATTTTCTGTCAGAAGAAATTAATAAATTACAATAAGAAAAAAATAATCACAAATAGTAATAAATTACAAAAAGAAAAAATAATCACAAAAACTGTCAGAAGGCCAGGTTTGAACCCGGTACTATCTGGAACAATAAGGACTTACAGTCGAAGTACTTACCGCTAAGCTACGAAGCTATTTTCGTATCTTGCAAAATAGACAGCCTGTAACTAATGTTGTATGAAGTCAGTCCTCGGTTATGGTTCAAAGGTCAAGCAATCCTGACGCGAGATTAACACTTTTTACCCATCCAACGCTGCTAAAGAAATTTTCAGTTCAAAAATTCAAACTTAATCCATACTGTAGATTGAATACAAAAACATGAACTATTTTATATATGTTACAATTTTTTTGGTATTTCGTAATTAATATACGTAGATTTAGGAAAGTATTATATTATTAGTTTAAATTTTTTGTTGCTTCTAGTACTTAGCTACAGTTCCCTTCTTTACAGTTTCCTCTATATATCTCTTCTTAAAGAAGTTAATGGTGACATTAACACAACTATTGGCTAGGATGCAATCGAATAGATTTTACAACTATGATTTTATTTTATATCATCGCCTTCCTGACTACATTGTTCTAAATAAAATCTCACGTTCTCAAGTTTTAAAGTATCTAGGGAAAGAAAAAAACTGCAGAACTTATATTGAATCATGTCGAGCAAAGTTTTAAACCGTTTGCACAGTACTTTCGAATGAGATTAGTTTCACAACACAATTTCAATTGGCAGGTAAATTGTTAAGTATCTAAGTTGGTACATCAAAATCTCGTTTTATAGTCTTTATAATAGGATGGAAACAATAAGATTTTATACTCAGTGGATGCTGGCTCAAAGCCTATTATGAGCTCTTTTCTTCCTTCTACGTTTTCTACTCTTGACGCTATTCTTTGACCTTTTTAGTCCGACTGGGGAAGTACCTCCAGAATACCGCAGCCATAATAGCCTCGTGTTGTGTTGCCGGCGGTGAGTGAGTAGAGTAGCCAGAGCTCACTGGAGACTTTTTGTGCTGTCAGTGGGAACATTAAAGGCTTGTCCTCCTTTATCTTCTACACTGACGGCACGGAAACTCTCTGTTCTAACAGGGTCGGCAGCGCGAGTGTGACACCCCTGGTGTTGCACACGTCCATAGGCCACGGTAACCACTTTCCATCTGGTGCGCCGTGTGCTTGTCTACTATGTGGCATAAAAAAACACCTGGCATCCATAAGCCATTATAGCTTTTTAGAAGAAGAAGGCTCTAAGCAAAGTAGAGACAACATCAGCAATCGTGAAGGAATGCAAGGAGTCTCTAGAGAATCTGGCTAACAAAGCTGATCTGACAATCGCGTGGGTTCCCGGACACATGGGAATCACAGGCAATGAGAAGGCAGACGGACTAGCTAGAGAAGGAGCAGAAGAAAACTTGGTGGGGCCCGAACCCGGGCTGCCAATATCGCACAAGATCACCAAGGGAGTAATCAGCTGCATCATCACAGCCGAGACCAACAGAAGGTGGAGATCCAAGACCGGAATGAGACAGTCAAAGTTCTTCATAAAAGGCATCGAAAAGACAAGCCAACTGACCAAACTTTCAAGAGGAGACATGAGGCTTATCATAGAGATAATAACAGGACACAGCAGACTAAATAGACACTTAACAGTTATAGGTGTGAAGACCGACCCCATCTGCCCGGAGTGCATGGAGAGCGAGGAGACCAGCCTCCACCTACTGGCAGAGTGCCCCATGTACTCCCTGATCAGATGGAAACTCCTGGGAACGGACAAACTGGACACAGAGGAGCTACGAGGTCTGAAGGTGGAACGAGGTCTGAAGGTGGAACGAATCGTGAGCTTCTGCAAGGAAACAAAGAGGTTTGAAGGGGCGCCGTAAGAGCGGGAAAACCAAACTCTCCCTTAGGGGAAGGTCGGGTAAATGGATGAAATGGCCCGCAGAAGCTGCGGATGGATCGTCCGTCCGGTCGTCCGGCGTCCCCAAATTGAAATAATAATAAATAGCTTTTTAGAAAACGAGGGCTATTTGTGGCTGATTAGAAAAAAAAATCTCTGAAATTGATAATTTTTGCAGTCTCTCTTATTTATTGGTAATCAGTAATCAGCAGGACGAAGATCTTTGAAGGGTTTTAAAATGGCCTAGAGATTAACCCCATAGCTATTATTTTTCAAAAAAATCTTCCTCGCTTCTCCGTAAAAACCGTTGACTGTTACCAGCCAGTGCCAATAGTTTATTGGCTATGATGATGATTGAGAGGTCTGTAAACAAATCTAAAGATTGATAATTAACTTCATCTCACCTGCTGAGTGAATTCTGTTATTCCACAATATTAAAAATCCACTTTGAGGATTCCTTTCCAAATAAATCTAAAGATTGAATCTAATATTCGTTCATTTCTTGCAGACTTCGCAAAGAATTTTAACCTACTTGACGCAACAGTGAACCAGAGTCATTGAAAATTCATGACAATATTTCCAAGTCTTTAAGTTTCGACGACCACATTGAACAGTTTAATAGTTCAATCTGGTGCCAACCATTCGCCAACTCATTTTAAAGACTGGGTGAATAAAGAAATAAGGTACAATGATAAAATTGAACTCGAAATTGTTGTCACAAGTTAAATTTCAGATGAACATCATAACTGACCGTCTAAGTAGTACCTAAGTAGTAAGCCGTTTTTGGCGGTTATTGCCGTTACTTTGGACGCGGTCCCAGTATGGCTGGCAAGTGTGACATCCGGCTCATCATGAGTTTTTTTGTTTTGTCTGTGACTTCATCTTAACAAGAAATCTGTTCATTAAACTCTAAGACGATGTCTGTTTGCTGTTGGTTAACTCTTGATACTATACAATACTAGCTGTTGCCTGCAGCTCCGGATGCGTGGAATTCTGATCCCGTTCCCATTGCATCTTCTTACAGCCCTATCTCTATTTCTATCCTTCAAAACATAAATGACGCCACTAGTCCATACACAGTTACTCAAACCCCTAAGTACAAAAATTTTGTATTTTGTAAGAGTTAATTTATTCGCAACTTACAGTCAGAGTAACTCTCATTATGTTCAGACAGCCTTTAACATTTCACTGTTCGACGCCTTTCATAATGAATTCAAGAACCACTTAATTTGTACCTGTCTCACTTTAAATTGATTTTCTGTAAATGATAAGGCTGTGTTGAAATTTAATAACCCAAAAACGAGTTTATTATGGGAGATAATAACTTAATTTCAAATGGTTCATTCTCTTCATTTACAAATTCATAGTTCACTGTCTGTGATCGTAAAACAAAGAACGTAGATTAGGAAGAATTGTTCAGATTAAAGGATTGACAATAGAATAAATAATTAAATCTCGTTATAACAAAAACTGTATATTTCTTTTTAGGTACTGCTTCCTCACAGTACTGTCAACTGGAATTAAACCAGAATAAAACAACACTGTTTTATTCTCCATACTGTGTGGTTCCATTCTGCTTAACTACGGTAAACTATGAATCTTTGTGGTCTGAGTTGAAAATATCTGTATTCACACTGAAAATCAGAGTTGACACACACATTCAGTTTTAGTAATGGGTTCGTTTACGGATGCAAAAAACGTTTTACTGAATTTCACTTCTAACATTCATTTATGTTCGTTGCAGTTTTCATGTGTTACAGTTTGTTAGCCAAGTATAGTGTATGGGGCGGATACAAAAACTCTAGTGGATACTCACGTAGGGTATATTTAAATAATAAAAGCACAGTGTATTTTGAATGTTATGAATAAAATGTCGACATTATGCAAAATTAGTTTAGTCATAGTTGAAAAAGCTGAAAATAGAAGTTTAGTCATAACAAAGGAAAGTAAAAGAAAATCTTCCTTTTTACTATGGTATAGTTAAGCAGAAGCCGTGATATCATTGTTTTAAAGTGTGGTTGGAAGTACACGATCGTCGTTTTAAAGAAACTGTTCCTGATAAAAAATTCTGCCATAATATTCTTATATACCTAACGAACTTCGTCGACTTTTATTGAATCTACTGAACCCATTTTCGGAAATACAATGGTCATGGAATATACATTCATGGATAAATACATATATACAGGTCTAATATATAATGTTTCTTTTTGGTTTAATCCATTTATTACTTCACCGCAGTTGTAGGAAAATTAAAAAGCTATCAGTACAATTGAATATTTTCAGATAAAGCGATTTATATTTTATTTGGCTTTTTACGAGTGTATTTATCTATGCACGTAATTAATGTTATTACTTTATGTTACCAGGCGTACATGGTGTACAAAGGACATGGAAAAGATGACCGGGAGAAGACTGGGAAGTTCAGATCACGGCCCGCAGACTCCACGTACACTATGACCACGAATAGAAGCGCCAGGTTTTGTGATAACATGACTGACAGGGAACTTGAGGTAAGAATTTTTTGTGATTGTGACATTAAGATTTTGTGTCCAATTCTTCTTATGTTCTGATAGCAGTAAGAATACGAGTACTGTAATTAACTATTAGTAGTAGGTGGAAGGTAGGACACCCAGAGGCCAAATGGACCGACGACCCGAAAAAGGTGGCTGGGACAGACTGGATGCGGCAAGCGGAGGATCGGATTTTAAATAGCGCGCATTGGGACAGGCCTATGTCCAGCAGTGGACTGCAGTGGGCTAATTGATTGATTGATTGATTCCGGTATTATATAAGGAATCGATTCACGTAGGTGGTGTTCGAACCACTATGTTGCCGATAGTTTCTTCATCTATTTTCTTTCTTTTTCATTCTATCATACTTTTATTTACAGAGAAACTTTCAATTGCTCCAGTTAGCTTTGCCACTCAAAAACGCTCTTAATTAACATTAAATCATGTGTCTAAAAGACTAGGGTTCGCGGTAAGTTTCTTTAAAAGAAGCAATTACTACTAAAACTAAATGTACTTTTCACTTTCACGGAGTAAATTTTATTATATGGCTGTATTTTTAATTTTTTAATTGCGTGTATACAAAACTTTGATTTGTGATATTTTAATTAGATACTTTCATTTACGCACTCATTTTTGAGAACGATTACTCTCAATCCATTTAAACATCTATTTACTTAAAAAAAAAAAAAAAAAAAGGCAAGTCTTGAATCGTAACGTCAGCTCTTTAAGCAAAGCCAAAATATACATTTACCATTTTCTTTCTAATAGGAGGAGTTTAGAAAAATATGTAACCAACTTGAGAAGCTTAAAGAGCGATGTGGTACTGCAGCTGTTATATCACGAAGGATTTCTGCGATGCAAGACGCTGCTTCGATATATGATCGAAAACCTACTACTTCTGAACATTCCGCTCCTCTCAAACTTAACACAGTCTTCAGTGCTGTCGCTGACCGATTGATGTGTACCGTCACACCAGCTGAAGAATCCAGTAGTAGTGGTAGAGACATGCCTTTTGAAGCTCCTCCCGCTTACAGACATAAAACATTTAGCCCAACTAAAAGTAATACAGAAAATACTACTAGTAATGCAGAGCAGAGTCAAACAGACGTCACAAGTGACTCGCCTAAGAAACGCGTAGATCTAAATGAAGAAACCAAAGAAGATAAACAAAACGGAGTGTTCAAGATATCTGGTGAACCTAACTGTAGTGATATTAGACCACCAGAAGTAAGTAGGAACGGTTACAATAATAAAAGTGAGAAAACAAGTGAATTAAAATCAAGCCCCAGCAGTACAGAAACTGTTAAAGGTGTTAGATCTGGTCATGCAAGGACTCATGCTATAGTTATTAACCTAGATGATAAGAGTCGCTTTACTGAAGAGGTTACTGTCTAAGAAGACTGTACTTATGTTTTGTTTAGCGTAGATGTGGGTGTACTAAAGGTTTATAGAAATTGGAATTAATATGATATGCGTTATAAGTTTTCCAGAAACTAGATTTAAGATTCTCTCTTAGCTTAGCTATCTGAGAAACATTTCTTATTTCCTGGCAATGAATTTTAATAAAAATACACATACATTCTGTTCGTACATCGTTTAGCTTAAATTCTGTACATCAATACCACGGAACGTCAAAAATGTATAAGCGAAAGTTTGATAAAAGTGCCAACACATAGTATCGAGTTTTTTTCTTATATTCGTGATTAGCGTCATCTGTTAACGTGAAAAGACACGTAACTATGAAAATGTCATTAAGGTCGAAAATTGTTTGTAGTCCCTGGTTCTTTGTGATCCGATTTTAGGTTAACACAATGGTGTCGGCTTCAATAACCGATATCGGGCCCGACAATGTGGAAGAGGGATACATATGTCATACATTCGACTTCCTCCGATATCGATCGATATCCTTAAAAAACCACTGCGAGACAGTTATACGACGAAAGAGTTTTGTGGCTACTGAAAATTCTAGATCTACTTCTAGCTTCAACATGATCGAAATTAAAATTGCGGTCATAGGACTTCCATCTGGAATTAGTAAAGTCTCTATTAAAATATATATCCCTGTTATAATTGTTGGATAGATTCAGTGTTTTAAGATAGATAGTATTTTTTGTTGCATTAAGAGTTAAATAATAAAATATCTTTAGGAAAAACAGTAAAATTTGAAGATTTCTTTTCGATGAGGTTAGCGTTCTTTCCAGTTAAAGATGCACCTCTTTTCCTCATTTCTGCTTTAAGTTGTTGCATAATCCAAGTTTGAATATATATTGAATCAAGTCCAGATCACAAAAAAATACCACAAAACACGATAGAAAACAAAAACAAGTCGGTTCAAATCTGACAGCTATAAGTTTGTTATTGTTGTTTGGCCATTGCGCCCTTGCTGTCATCTATTATTAGTTATGCGTGGACATCTCCATTGCTTTTTACTTTTTCGAACAGATGCGAGCTGCCCATAAAAGGAGTAAGTTAAAAGATAATGACAATTCCCATTCTATTCAAACTTTATTATTAAAGAAAAGTTTTACATTATTTATCTAAGGTTCTATTCAAAGCTTAAATGTTAGAAAAATATCGGAAGAATAATTGAAATGTGTTTTTTTAGCTCCATTGTTCGTATACG
This sequence comes from Eilema caniola, assembly GCA_949126895.1. NCBI lineage: Eukaryota > Metazoa > Arthropoda > Insecta > Lepidoptera > Erebidae > Eilema > Eilema caniola. Next base: position 2,397,999 of record OX421463.1, on the reverse strand, counting down.
ACATCGTATTCTAGTTTATTATTCATCGAATATCTCAAAACAGTTACTGGGCTGCTCATATATTTCACGTGATATTATATTTCACATAATAACGAAGTGAACAGTCGTCGTTATTATGTATGTGAAATATAATATTACGTCTTCTTTTCTATTTTCTTAGAACCATGATTATAGACATGAGTGTATTTCAGAAGTCACTGTTAGTTATTGTTGGTACATAAATTAGTTCAGCAGTGTCAGTAGTTCCATCAAATCTTCAAGGATATATAGGATATTCACAGAATTTTAGATATTAACTTTATTTTATAATCACGTGGAAGTACAAAAAAGAATGGCAGTATTATGTTGATATATGACCGTCCTTCGTCCTTCTTTTTAGCCAAAGCGTGTTTTATTTAGTTACATTCAGTACTGGTTGTTGATAACTGTCATTACAGTACAGTGATTTGACTAGCTTGATAATAGATATTATATATTACGGTGCAATTCTTTAAGCACGCAACTTCGAGCACAGTGATGCGACAGCCTTAATAGAGAATGTCATTGCTTAATCTCCGGTTGACGACATCTAGTCCAACCAATGACAATCTCTATTAAGCCCGTCACAGGCTGTGCTCGACGCTGCGTGCTTAGAGAATTGCACAGCTGATTTATCGAATTGAACCTTTGGTACATTCATTTTTTTTAGTAATTACGAGTATATCGAAACTAGTCCTTACTGTGATTCTTAGTATTTATAATATGTTTTTTTTTTTTTTATAATAGTTTCAAAGATGCATATCAATACTTCAGTGTATATGGATGTTATAGTAATTTTTAAATAAGTGTCGTTAATGCATATTCGGAATTCGTTTTTTAAAACAAAATCATGATTCACAAAATAATAAAATTTAGTTTAAGACTATAATATTAGATTTTTCATAAATAGTTACTCTAATTTAAGAATGTTTAATTGTATCCCAAGTACGAATGACATTCGAATTCGTAACGTGAACGTATCGAAAGAATGGAGCATTACGATTGGTTCATAGTAGGCAGGCAACCAATCGCATTGATCCGTTTTCTGTATACGTTTACGTTACGAATTCAAATATTATTCACCCGAGCGTGCACTGATATGTCATGAATAATACACAACATAGAATTGAGAGAACGCCTAAATATTAAGAAATTTTGAATTCCATTCCAAGATTGTGACTGGTTGGTGAAAAAGGTATTTTACGGGACAATGTTGTCATCGCTTATTAAAAAATACGCTTCTGTTAAATATTGCAATGTGTACAAAAAATATAAAAGATCTCTTATTTATAGGTTCACTAGACTGACAACTATTTTCAATCTTATTTGTATTTTTAGTAATAAACTCTGTAAAGAACAAAGTAATAGTAACTATTATTATCTCCTGCTCCGGCATGCTGTTATTCGAAAAGTTTTTGTAGTTATAACAATTGTTATAGTATTATGCTTTGTTTGCATTGAAGTGTAACCTGAAAATATTAACAGCATTTTTCACAAATATTTATTTTAACACTTCTTCCATCTCCATAAATACTCACGTGATTGATTAAAATTTGTACCTAAAGCGTTTTTCACTATCGTTTGTTAACGCTTCAATGGATACGAACCCTTATTCATCATTTTAACTAATTGTAAGATTCATTTAGATACCTATATTGATCATGTGAGATTTTTTGGACATGTTCAAGAAGTATAATTTCTACTGTGTTAATTATTATGTATGTATTTACTGTTTAATAAAAATATAAAAAAAAATATTTAAAAATATTAATTTATACGAGAAGAAAGAAATTGTTCTTAGTGTTACCTTAATTTTATTTAAATATTCTGAAATCGACGGTAGCATTACAGATATGAGGCGTACTGAGCGAACGATCAGTTATCTTGAAGAGATTATATGGGGTGCTTTAAGGGGTAAGATAACATATTGGAGCCATAAGTTTTTTTTCTATGATAAGAAATGTTTGTTATAAAATTGTTTTTGTATAGTTGTCAGAGTTATCCTTCTTATTTTAGGGTCGCTTGTATTTCTCCAGAAATCTATTGTAACTTGTGATAATAACATACGTTGAGGTCAAGCGATAGTTTGTGCTTCAGATATTTCATTGTTAAACACAACTGCTATCGTTTCTTCCAAAGGAAATCTTTAAAAATTGAATATTTCCGGAAACTTCCAGATAATTGGGAATTAATGGATTCAGATACTTCTTTTGCAGGTAGTGCTCAATAAAATGCTTTAACATTTAAATTTTAGGTCGTAAACAATTTAGGATTTGGATGGGAGTTAGATTTTGTTATTCCTTTTGAATAAAATGACGATAATATTTATTTCGAGGATACATCATTTGTCAATATTATTTTCAGTTATGTGTAAAGTTTTTTCAAGCGATTACAATAAAAAAAAAACTGTATAAAATTATGTAATATAAATGTGAACATTATAAACAAATATAATATACAAAGATAAAAATGTATTTGAAGGCAGAAACTCACCAGCGTTACTGAGTGTAATGTAACATTCGCAGCAAGTCTGTCGCTATCATTTAATATTCTACTATTACAATAATAGTATATAGTTATTATTGTTATTATCTTTATTCATTTAAAAACAACTTATAAATTACATTTTTAAATACATGTTAAAAAGAAAACATCCATTTAAAAATATAAAAAATAGAAGGCCACCGATAGAGGGGCAGGGCCCAAGCTACCGGCGGTCGGAGTCACAGAGAGAGAAATCTCCGGACAATACGTGCCGTGTCGTGACCCAACCATCTAGCGAGAACCTGTTATTGTTATTATTGTTATATATAATTATTATTCTATTATTCTACTTTTACTTTTACCCTTACTATGGCTGAGCCTTAAAATTCAAATGTCTATTTTAAAATAAATATCATCTTACACTTTATCTATAATGTTAAATTATTTAATCGGTCTATCTTCAGGATTGTCTTCTATCAGACACTCGAGAATTAGAAATTTTGACATTTTAAATAATTTCTGTTTTAGGATCATGTTATTTGTAAATTTTAGCTGTAAAATCTAATTGTCATCCAAAGTTGTTTGTATATATTTGAGCCACGATGAAAGACAACTAGTGAATGTATAAATTGTATACATATAATTAAGCAATACTTACAATTAATATAATAATAGGTGTATTCATCTGGGCTGTAAATATAAGAATTATGTGCCATTGACTTTTACCCTTTTATAATACAGCAAGTTTATTTTGTTATTTGTTAAATTGGATACGTGGGTCACATTGTGATTGATTCACTAATTGAAAAAAAAAAACCATCCAAGGATCCAGGTTGACTAAAATTCCAAATAGATCTCCCGGGGTATCGAAGCAGGGGATCCAAGTCTATGGAGCCGGAGTTTCAGTTACGTGTGATACGCGATTCCAACCCCTTTATTTAAGCATTTAACATGATTTGTGAAAGAATTGGATTCATCTGCTACTTCTTGAATGCAAGTCTGACACCAAGAAAGGCATGTAATCGTCAACTAACATGCACCATTACAGCTATTTTATTCAATAGTATAGTACCTATTTGAGAATTTTATAACTTTACTAAACTACTAAAAAGTAATTTATAATATTTCAAACTCATGCTATTTTTCTTTTCTAATAATAACAATATTTATAGTATTCAATTTCATAATAGTTCCTTTTTAAAATTTATAGAAATAAATAAATTTCTTGCAATATTTGAATTCGTAATTACTAAAGATATGCATTATTAAATTAAAAAAAAAAGATATACATTACCAAAGATATATTTAAACTCATCTGAATACTTCTAGACAATTTGGCTGTAACCGAAGCCATTAATGTATTATGTATTAATACGTGCATCTGTCTCTTGTCACAGTAACGTACCATAAATTGGGTGTTAATGGGTACGGGCAAACAAGCGATTGTTTGCTTGATTCGCCGCACTGACATTGCTAATGATATCTATGTTTAAAGTTACAATAAACGCGATGCTGAAACTATAAACTTATATCTTTAGCAATTTTGAGGGCTGTAAATACTAACAATTACTAAGATAATGTCTTCCCGTAATTTTATTTGTGCACACATGACAAATGAGAGTTTCGAAGAAGTTCAATTATTTGTACATTATTGGAGAATCCTACTCGATTGCTTTTATTGTAACGTTCACAATCAATATGAACATTACAGTGGAAGTAATCGTTCACCTTCTTTCTGCCGATATGTACTCGACATAATAACCATAAAATTAATGTTATTTATCCGGTTTAATCTTTAATTTAGAATTATTATATGACTGACTAATAGAAATTTCGATAGCCAAGTGTTTAAATAATACCACAAATGTCGTGTTTCAGAATCATTCCGTATATTATAAGTATCGTTATAAGTTTTGTAAATACTGTAAATACATGATATGAGGCTTTTAAATTATTAATGTGATTTCAATTGGTTGTCGGCCACAAAAATGTAGAAATAATAGTTGTACAAAATATTCTTTTTGTGAATAGTAATATGACTAACATGTTTCCCATAAGAAAAAAAAAAGCGAAACTAATATAGAATCACTTCGTTGTCTGTTTGTATTTGAAGAGCAAAATATAAATGTAATAGAGCATCTATTCTGTGCATACGTACATTCAGTGGCAATAATGAAATTCCTTAAATGAAATCTAAAATATAATGAATCGCTAAACTGATTACCGTAGTTTTAATCGATTACGAGTATTACGCTCTTATCGAAAACTCTTATTTTAACAAGAACTATATCAATAATCTTCCACTGTTGCATAAAGTTTATCCAATACTATAAAGTTTATCCAATATTATAAAGTTTCTTATAAAAGGATATTCTTTCGTAACTAGGTATAAAATTTGTTACGAAACACAAACCTAGAAGAACCAACAACAAAAAGTAACTTTTGCACAGACTGATGAAGTTTTTATAATATCTTTTGTTCTCCTTTACAAAGCTAGTAGTACGATAAGGGTGATACACCTGGTGCATGCCAATACGACTACAACTACATGGTAAGTTTGATAATATTGACGGTATAGTTGATCATCACTGATCAACTATATAAACAATAGTAAGTCATTATTACTAATTGTTAACGTCATAACGACCTTGACTACGAAGTCTCAATAATCTTAATACCAAGGTGTTAAAGTATTAAGTTATTTAGAAGATTAATACGGAACTTTAATGGTATTCATCGATTTTAGCCTTGACATGATAGATACCTCTCCAATTTCATAAATTTACATTCAATATTGTGAGTAATCTATAACAAAATTTTCTGATTGATGATTTGATATTTAATACTTCAGCTGTGATATTTTTTATAAACCGTTTGACGTAAACCTGATTTACCATCGCAGTATCAAGTTCAAATTACCATAAAAAGTTCAAGGGATGAAATTTATTTACGATAAAGTTTCCATTCACGAAAAATGATAAATTGAAAGAGTGCTGGGCAGGTATCAATCTTGTTACCTAAAGTAAGATGGACGACGGAAATTTAATATACTGCTCTTGAAATTCGTTGTTGCTTAAAGATTACAAATCACAGAGCTTGGAAATAAGACGTGAAAAATAACTTGTTCGCCAGTGGTTTAATATTCTGATTCACGAGAAAAATGAGTCGAGTATTCATTTTAAAATATTCATGAATACTTATTTCATAAAAGTAAGAATTTAAAAATATTCATGAATACTTATTTCATAAAAGTAAGAATTTATTAATAGATACTCGGAAAAAATAGGTTCAATTCATTATTCAGGCTCAGTTACAGTTTCTACTAGAAAAGTAAGGAAACAACTTGAGATTACAAGACAAGTTGAGCAAAATAAATTCTGGTCTTTTAACATCATTTCCTTCATTTTACTTAACAAGACTTGCCTTATAGTCTTGCTCCGAAGGCAAAAGCTCACGCTCCGGCACTAAATATTAATTAAAAGATATCACAGCAGAGCACTTGATATAATATTCTGAGAAGTGCGCAACACCTGTTACACGATATTCCTCAAGGTGAACAGTATTGAGTATTCATAAAATATTAGCGTTCCCCTTCATTATTTTATATTGTTTAAATAGCTCTTCTGACTCATAGTTCGTGTTTACATTGTAACTATTGTAAAAGTATGAATTGTGTTCGAAAATTGAAAGTTAATTTTAATTAATTAACATTTGTTTTCATTTATTATAACTAGTTCATTAATTGTTCAATTAGCTCTTGAAAGTCACAGTGTTTACCAATGTATGAATCGTGTTCGAAAATGGAAAAAAATGAATTGACTGATTAAAAAGATTAGAAATGAATCAAAGATAATGTATTTACTGAAGATAAACATCACGTCTTTGATAAAATGGTTGAAAATGCAACTACTGTTTATGAATTCCTAGGTTCTTTGCTCTTGTTTGTTTTTATCTAAATATGTTGTGAATGTCTGTATCTTCTCATTATGTTGACTTAGTAGATTGATGTTTCACGGTTGCAACAGATTGCAAGCCTCTATACTTCTGTCTTGAGAAAAAATCTATATTGACAGGCTAAATGATAAGTTTTTAGTTTTTTTATTCTTTTTTGAGGTACCTACCGGTACGACATCCTAAAAAAGGAAATATTAACATTTTTGTTCCAACAACTAATTGAAATTATATATATCAATTTAGTTATTTGCTATAATAACTACATAAGGCATTGTGATTGAGTTATGCATAAAGGATAAGAATATATGAAACTATGTCGTCGATGATAGAAAGATGTTGTTGACTATCTAAATAAAAAAGTTGATAAAAGTATTTGTGTATTCATTTTATTTTAACACATTGTCACATGTAGAAAGATTCAGACCAGCAGGGCTAACATGCGCGCGTCGTCAAACATCTCGAATCGAGATGAGATATCATCTCGAGTCTTCTCGAGCGAAGTAACGCCGACATATTTTGTCGCGTCAAACATATTTTTTTTTTTTTTTTTTTTATTAGGCTCACTAAACTGGATACACTCTGAAAATTGACACTTTAGCAACACATACACATTGATAAGTTGGAGCGAGTGTCTCCTTCTAGAGGTGAACACGGCATGCATATACATATATGTGCTCTGGACTTACAAAAACAAATACTAACAATATTAACCCGTAAGTGGACATAGTTCAGCCCCGCAGCCACCAACCCAAGAGTCAGCTAAATCCAGCAGAAGTCTCCTGAACCTAGGGACTGATGGGCTGAATATGTCCACCTCCTGACAGACTTCATTGTACAAACAGCAAATGCGATACAGGCTAGAATGTTGACCATAATTTGTGCGTGCTTTGGGTAGATTGAACGTTCTTCTATTTTTGATGCGGCTATGCTGACGTGGGACGGTTAAGTCAATTTTACTCAATAAGAGAGGACTGTCTATGAGGCCATGAATCAGTTTATGTAAAAAGATAAGGTCGGCGATTTTTCTACGTTGTACAAGCGGAGACATCTCAAAATGCGCAAGTCTAGATTCGTAGCAATCCAACCGACGACAGAGATTATTTGAAAATGATAGATGGTATAAAAATTTAGACTGTAGTTTTTCTAACCTTTTTATGTGAACTTTGTAAGAAGGGCTCCAAACTGGACTGCAGTACTCCAAAAGACAACGCACGTAACAATTAAAAAGTAATTTTGACAAATCAGGGTCCCTGAAAAATTTTGTTTGCCTTAACACAAAACCTGAAAGACGAGATGCCTTTTTTGCAATGTTTTTTATTTATTTATTTAAAAATTTATGCACACACAATAAAATTATTACAATGTTAATATGTTATCGATGTGCTCTCTAAAATCTAATTTTGTGTCAACCACGACACCCAAATCTCGCATTGTAGAAACTTCTTTTAGCGGACAATTATTTATGAAGTAAGTATTTTGCGAAGGAATTTGTTTTCGAGAAAAATTTAGGTATACACATTTTTTAAACATTTATCCGATAAAATCGGCCCGATACGGCCATTTGCTCGAAAGCACAGACTAGTTAGGGATGCTAGGTATGAAAAAAAGAGAAAAAATAGTGCAAACAATTTTCGACCTTATTGACATGACATGCTATCGAATTTTTTTTCTTATATTCGTGATCAGCGTCATCAATTAATGCGAAAAGACACGTAACAAAGGAAATGTCATTAAGGTCGAAAATGGCTTGCAGTCGATGTTTTAGTCCAAAATGAACCGAGCACAAAAAATGTTTACACGAGATAACTTCTCGTCGACCAAATGAAAGACGGGAGACAAAACATTTTAAATGTCAAAATTCGAGTAAATAAGGGCACGTATGTTACAATTTGCAGACACTAAGTAGAGATGATTTCTCGAAGTCGAGTTATGTCGACATCTGACAGATCGCCATGAAATTTGCCAAGTTACCAACAGTCGATATTGACATAAAACGGCAAAATGCCTCGAGATAGCTATCTCGTGGCGCGCATGTTAGCCCTTCATGCTACCAACAGTCGACATATCAACATAAAACGGCAAAATGCCTCGAGATAGCTATCTCGTGGCGCGCATGTTAGCCCTGCTGGAGAGCTATCGGCGCCACATGGCTCAACTTCTAAAACCACGTAAGTCAAAATATCAACGTAAGAAATAAAAAAAATAGCCCCAATTTATTGAATGAAAACAAATAAAGTTCAATAATGCCAAAAATAATTTACCTAGTGTTAGAACTTAAACGTCGCTATTTATAAAAAAAGGTTGATAAAAGGATGTGTGAGTATACCTAGGGTAGGTATGAGTAGGTAAACTAATGTACCAAAAAATAGTCCATCTTAAGAACTAACCTTAGAATTCAAGCTAATAAGAAACAGACCATAGATGTAGTATTTTGAAACAGACCTTTTTAGAAACTGACTGCTTATAAATTCGATCTGACAACAGATCTACCTACTGCCTACTAAGTTTTAAACGAACGTTTAGATGTCTAGGTAACTGTCATGTTGATTCTCAGATATCCGGATCTGTCAAAATAAAAGTGACAAGTTTGCACACAGAATATAAATGGCACTGTTTTCGAAGCCTGTCAGACTGTCAGTCATACGTCAAGTACGTCATTCGTTACTTGAAAATAAAATAAAAACAGACTGCAATGTGCTATATCATGCATAGCAAAGGAGGCTCCTTTTAAATTCATGAGGTATTTTAGCTCATTTTTGCTGAAGGATGAACGATAGGTTATGAAAGTTTTATTATTTCAGAGGCTTCCTCACTTTTCATGAAATTTCGCATCAGGATTCCTAGCGTATAGGTAAAATAATGGATTGATGAAAAACTACAAGTTGCTTTTGCAAAAAATAAAAAGTAATTTTGCTTCTAGAAATACATCATATTTTAATAATGTATTTTAACGATACGTGGGAAGGTTTCACATACTTTATTTTTTTATTTCTCGTCAATTGACTTAATCTCGTCCGATAGTAAACTACATGTAAACGAGCTCAGCCTTTATAATGCCGTTAAGTTTAATTATACAGCTCAATCTATAGATTTTTTCAGCTGTTTACTAACGTCGTGAGTATATTCAATAAGAAGATGGTAATTCTTCAGATAAAAAATACTGGAATGAAAATTCTTCTGTATTACTTCTTACCAAGAAAAGTGGGACTCTATAAAACTTTAGTCCGTTTTGAGCTATTTGAAATACATTATTTTCCTTTGTGATTACAACCAAATTAGTACTAGAATCCTGTATTTCTCTACTCCACATCACACCTAAGAAGGCGTCTGTAAAAACACAGCCCTATATTGCATAATGCAAATCTAATAAGTTTTCTTTCTCCTCAGTAAGCAATGGTAAAAATGCCTTATTTGTTTTTTTCTTTGAGCTTCCCGCAGTTTCGGGGGACGAGAGCTCAAGTACTGTGACTTGGTGTCATATTTTTCTGTCTTCTGTTAATTTACTGGGTTTAATTTCCGGACCGCCTACGAAAATCAACCAACTTCGTAGAGTGAAAATTGAACTTTATGTAATAGATCTAAAGTTCATATTACATTTTTTTAAATATTTATCTTTTGATCTAAACATACCTAGTCTCTGTTTTCGAGAATTTTTGTCCTTTAAAATTTCTGCTAGCAATCAAAAGGTTAAATTTCGTCGCAGGTATTGAATTTTGATTAGTGAATCTCAGATCTCTGATCCTCTTACATTTTTAATTAACTAAAAATGTGATTGTTATTCAACGAGCCAGCCTTTTAAGAACATTATCAGTCAATGATGAAGCGGAGAAAGTTTACGACGCATGTATGGAATTATTTATTTTAGTTTGTTTTTTTTTAACACTGCAATAATTTTCAAGTTTTTATATTTAGTAGGTATAGTATTTCTATAGGTAAAAGTACTTATAGAATGACTACAGTCTGAAGCTATTACAACAGGTACGTGTCTGAATTACAATTTACACCACTATAAATAATAAAATCGCTCTGGTTTCTTCCGCAAATAGACTACTTTCCGCTCACCTTAATAAACAAGACCGTCAATAATTCGTGTAAAAGTAAGAGATGGTACAAGTGAAATATTAATAAAACGGTAAATTACCTCGCTGACTGAGGGAGGCGGATGTAATTCGGTGGATTTTCGCACGAAAAAAGGTACTTTTTTATTACCATATAATAGATTTAAAACAAGTATTTTATGTATGGAACTTGTTTCTATAAAACAAGTGAGTACAAGACGGAAGGGTTTACTTATATTCGTGGAAGAACACTATGTTTGTATCTTACCTCTAACATCAGTCAATCAATCAGTTAACCGATTGCAGTCTACTGTATAAGTCCCCGAGGAAGGCCAGACCGAGAGGGATGGCCCTGGGTCAGTCGGGGTGCGAGGGATATGTCGCATGACAACCTCACCTTCGGCCTAGCACTACGACCCAGAGACGGCGTGCGGTTTAGTCGGTTCGAGTCCGACATAACGTCCCCCTCCGGCTCTGGAGGGGTGGGGTACGCACGTGAAAAAAAAGCAGGGTATAAGTCTCTCAATATTCCCAACACTTTCACTTTCCCTAATATTCAGGCATTAGCCTACTGTTTCCACGCTCTGGCCAGACGGGTCGGTAAAGGGTTTTATTTCGAGTTTTTTCTTCTCTCACAGCGATATCGTCAGTAGAGGGTGCTTAGCGAGAAAGACTCGCGGACATCGCTGGCCGCGTTCGAAGGTGGCTCGGGCGTCGGAGGGCGCAAACCGACCTCCGCCCCCCATGAGCGCGGGCCTGAGGGTGACGGGTAGAGCCGCTCGTCACTCTAGCAGAAGCAGGTCACGGCGGCGGCGCGCATCGTAGGACGATGCGCGCCCCCCCCCACACCGGGGGTGAGTCGGGGACCGCGTGGTCCCCCCCTCCCGAGGAGGGCCAGACCGAGAGGAATGGCCCTGGGTCAGCCGGGGTGCGAGGGATATTTCACAAGACAACCTCACCTTCGGCCTAACACATCGACCCACAGACGGCGTGTGGTTTAGTCGGTTCGAGTCCGACATAACCTCCCCCTTCAGCTCCGAAGGGGGGGGGGGGGTATCCGTGGGGATTTCAGGCACGTAAAAAAAAAAAGCAGAGGGTGCTTAATTAATTAAGGAACTACCTGGTTGATTCTGTTCCCTTTCCGACAGGAACCTATTACAGGGATGGAAGTAGAAAAAAAGTGTTATTTCAGCCTGACTTTAATATATCTCAGACAGATCACTTTAGTCGTTTGAGCGTGAATGTGTATCAAAATCAACCACTCTGACATTTTTAACTAACTTCCTCATTTACAATATAAGTAGGATAGTGGTAGCTAAATACTGAACGGGGGAAAAATATTTATTCTGGTATCATTATCCAGTGAGAAAATAGAAGAGCAAAGTTTTTATGGAGCAAACGCTCTGCGCGCATATAAACTCTTAAGTAAACTTCGTTGCAAATAAGCTAAGGAATAAGTCAGTCTATAAAAGAAGAAAGTAAAATGTACGATACCGTCGAAAGCTATACGCGAATCTAATTTGTTAATATTAAACCACTATTCTATCGCTATTTCTTTGGTAGTATTTTATTACTTACACTTAGCCTGACATAGGGTCATGTATTGCTCAACGAAGGTACTATGTAGTAATTGTGTCATGCTGTGTGTGTGTCAATTTCCAAGGCAATCTGTCAAAGGTTTTGAAGCTTATCAACTTTTTTAATAAAATTTGTCAAAAAATTAATTCCGATATTTTTTTGGCATCATCATTTTCTGAACTTTTTTCCTAAATCAGTTGTCGGCTTTCCAGTCTAAATATGATGCGGCTAAACTTTGATATTTTCTCAGAAGTGACTTTATTATGCGTAAATTCCTATCATGAACGTGGCTTTATTTATCGATTTTCCGGCACCCCACGAAGTCCTGCCGTCGCACAGTGAGTCCAAAATTAGAAATAGTACTGTAATTTTCTTTTATTTTTTTTTGCTTCAAATGGCAGCAAAAATAATGTGAAGCTCGTGTAGTACGCGAGACAAAAGTGAAGTTTGAATATATTTTACATTTAAATATTAAAAACTAAATCCTACGGTAGCTGTTTTTCCGTGAGAATTACTCCCAACTATGATTTTTCCAAGTTTTTTTTTAAGTTTATTTTTTATTAATTAACATTAACATAACAATGGTTTCAAAACTACATTTCTAAATAATTAAACAATACTAAAAAAGAAAACTAAAAGTTAAAATGCGTCGTGGAATTCATCCGCATCGCATGCCTCTTGTGGAAGTGGTTCCAGAAGACTGGCAGCATTGACTTAAAAATACGCAAATATTCCAATCTCATTGGAGATTATGAATTTGTGCCGTTTGGAGTCCGAGCGCCCGCAATCTCTTCAGGGAGATTGCGAAGCGTATGGTCGACGCTTCTCGTGACCAGAAGGCTGGCCTCTTCTTAGGTCAGAGGTTAAGTTTTTTCCAAGTTAAATATGATGTTTTCAAAAAGGACATTAGAAGATTTCTATAGAGTCGGCAGCCCGAGTGTGAAGCCCCTGATGTTCATACATCCATAGTGGGCCGTGTGCTAGTCTGCCACCTAAATCGTATAAAAAAGTCATTGCCTCAACAATATAGTGCACTGTGTGCGTATAAAATTGCTCTATGAATATCTTAGAACTTACGTATTTACCTTCACTATTTCCACACAACTTTCAATACTGTGAGATTATAATCTTCACGACAACATTTTCACTATATAACAAATATTGAACCACAGCACCGTGTTTGTTGTTGACACGATCAAAGTCTGCTTGGAGTAGCCGTCAATCTTGTGATTGATGGCTTGACGACTCCTTAAAGGTTATTTCGATCGATACAATACCAATTGCGGCTACGAATAATGTATAATTGCGGTAAGATTAAAGCGGAGTCCATTCAGTATAGTCAAATGTCAAGTACAGAGCGACCCAATAACGTATTATAAGAGCAAATCAAACTGTAATATGAGACGATATTCTTAGCAATCCATGGATTCTCCGTGCGGGTGCCGGGTCCATCGCGTTGCTGAGTTGGGAACTCGGGACAGTGCCTGGGACTTGCGACCCAAGTGTACGTTTAGAAGGGGCCCCTTTTGTTGATGTACATCAACACTCACCTTCACTACCCAAGTTCCCCTCCCTGCCTAACCAAATTTGATACGAACCTACTAGTGCCACTTTAGACATTCGTCCTAGTAATGAGCTTATTGTAGCTCTCGATAGGCCTAGATCTTTAAGTAGGTTATAGAGAGATTTAGCTGGTATAGCTCTAGCTCCCACTTCTACTGCATACAAATTAACCACGTAACCGTTTTTGATTAATTCGTTTGTGAGATCGTAGTATTTATTTTTCTTAAGTGTGTGGTCCTTCGGTATATTTGTTTCCCACGGTACAGTAAGTTCCACAAGGACCACATATTTAGTCGTTTTCGAGTATAGAAATATGTCCGGTCTAGATGACGAAACCCCAACATCCTCCGGAATTTTATAGTGCTTTTCATACGTGTCGATTAGGAGAGTCCAATCTGGGGCAGTATCTAAGATTGAATAAGGTTTGTTCCTGGATTTTATGGATGAACCTTCAGACACAAAGTTGATATGACGTCTGTTAGTAGTCAATCCTTTTTGGGCTCTAGCTACTGCCAGACTCATTGCTTCGCGTATGATGAAAAGCACCTTATCGTGGCGATGTGAGTATTGGCCTCTATCGAGAAGCACCCTACATCCTACTAATATGTGCCTAGCCGTCCCTATTGCCTCACCACACGTATAACATTGTTTTTCTGTGGCCTTCCCCCACCTTACCAGATTACTCTGGTCTGGAAGGGTCATCTGAAAGGCGTTAAGATAGAATTTTAACAGGGCCGGCTACCACTCATAGATCAAGGTGCGCCACTTTAAAGCCATCGGTATGCAGAACTCTCCCATTGTCAACCATTCGTTTTGGATTTCCAAATTCATCGCGTGCACTCGATATTTATCATTTTCGTCTTGCTTCAGAAAGGACCTAAGTATATCCTGGTCCCTTTTTGGCTCTCGTACTCCCAACCCCACTTTGTTCGACTGGGCTCCTATCATAAATCGTTTATGGAATATAAGTCTAGATTCAAGCTTGGACGCGTTATTATCTTTCGGGAGTGCCCTGACTGTGTCATCTTGGGATTTACCTAAGATGTGGGCTTTGGTAACTCTAAGGTGTTTATAGAGCTCCGATGGTTTCTTTAATTTCATCCCAAAATTATTCTGATCTCTAAATAAAGCATTTGTATTATTTTCCGTACTAAAGGTTTACCAAATATCAGAACAATCCATCAACATGGAGGGGGGGGGGGGTAGGCATTAAGACCACACATAGCAGACATTAAACACCAACGCTAAACAAAGTCAACTGTATGTGAACACGCGCAAATATTCGCTCAAGAGCATAGACACATATATACTAAGAATGATCTGCGAGGCTATTGAAATAAAAAATACCCAAATTTTAATTGAGAAGATGGTTATTTCGTACCCGCAGCCTGGGCCCGAGTCATCCACTTAATCAAACCTAGTAAACAGCAGCAAAATACACCAAGGCTAAGCTCAGTCTGCGCAAATAGTAACATCAATAATTCATCATGATTCGGGTACTTTGAGATAACTTATACTTCAAACTATAAGACATCTACCATCCTGAGTCAAACCGCGAACACGGCTGCTGAAAAGTAGCCGAAACGTCGGTCTAAAAGTAAATAAAAACTAATAAATAAATAAAAAATCCGTTCAAAAGCAGTTTTATTTCAATGACTGATATTCGCTTAAACTTTAGAAAATATCAGGTAAGGTCGGCTTGGGCTTCAAAGACCTTAGTAAGGCCCTCTACACCCTTCTAGCCCGTGCGATAATATAACCATCACCCTGGGTCAGTCGGGTTGCGTGAGGTTATCTCACTCCCGCAACTTGACGGCCGGGCGGTCTGGGTCAGTTCGAGCCCGACATAAACACTGGGGAGTGTCCAAGGAAATTTTCCGCACGAAAAAAGGCCGCATTACCAAGAAATAAATTCTCCTGATATTAGTTTAGAATCAAAATAAAGTACCAATTACAATTTCTTAATGTTAAAAATATTTATTACTTCCACTAGATATTGATAGCAAACACTCAAAATAGCAATCATAAAAAAGTTAGTTAAACAAATTGTTGTAAGTGCCATTACTTTGATTGTGGATGAAAGCACTCAATTTGAAGTAAAAAATAAATATTTGTTCTTGTAAGTGCCCGATACCTTAAAAAGGTGAAACATTTCTCGTCCCACAAAAAGTGTTACAGTATCTACCGAATTTCTTAAAAAAATTATTATCTCTCCTCACTCAAAAGTGGATGGCTTTTACGCCATTCTATTTAGAAATTTACGCTCAATAAATGTGACATTTTTATTACCTTTACATCTCTCATGTTCGGTAAGAAGGTCCTTATTACCCCCAAATGGGGCGTGTAAGTGACCAATTAGCGCTCTAGGGTAATAATGTAGCTATAAAAGCCATAGGGCGGTAAGTAATTAAAAAAAAAATCACTTTACTCTTTCAAAAAGTTCGCGTACATCTTACCGTCATACTGGCAATAGACATCATGCATTCAGCCTAATGACAAAAGAGGTCGTTTCGCTATTCAGCCTTGTCTTCGTATGAGTTTAATAGGCATCAATTTTAAATTTCGAACGGCGAAGCTCAATTGAGTTCTTGAAAAAAAATGAGATCAAAAAAGGCGGGAATGGAAAACTTTTATTATTAACATACCCAAAACAACAATCTAATAATACCGAATAGCTTTCCACAACACCCTGACATTGGCAAGTTGTGGCAACACACAGAAGCCAGTCAACAAGAATTGAATTGAACATACCCAAAAAACACCTGTTCCTAAAATTTGAAAATTGTTCTCATTTCACTATAAATTTTAACTAATAAAATGTTTTATTCTTGTAATGCCGGTTTTTTCTACTTACCTCACAATCGAGATGTAAAGCAGAGTAGTTAGCTCGGGTGTAAGCATCAATTGCACCCTCGAACTATAGGCGCCCTCGCTGCGCTCGTGCGCCTAAATATCTCGGGCTACAATTGATGCCTTACAGCCCTTGGCTACTAATCTACTATTAATGGCTAACTTGCTATTACCCGTAACTTCGTTCATGAGGACTACAAAAGGAGTAGTATTCTATGTCTAGGCTATCTCTTTTGTTTCACTTCTGAATCAAACCAATTCAGCCGTCTTTTCGTTATTTATTAAAAAATTAACAAACTCTACTCCCAACATCATCATCTCGATATGTCATCATAGCTTGGTTACGTCTTTATCCTATTTGAGTTTAATCTACTATCATTAAACTTTTCATACAAGTTACGTCTGTTCTTATTTTATCGTTTTTATTTATTTTTAACCATCCACCCAAACTATAATATTAAATTATTTGACTATTAAATATTATGACGTCACAAATACATTTTCCATACAATTTGCCTTATAACCACTGACCTGTAATAGAGGTCAGTGCTTATAACTTACCGTTTTGACGTTTAATAAAAAGTCACTAATTTGACTAGTCAGTGACATACTCAGTCCAGCTATCTTTTTCAACGTCCTGCTATTGTTGTCCATAACGAATTCCACTAAACCAGTCTATAAACGTAGGAAATCTTTGGAGATTAAAAGTACCTTATTTCGAGGAAATACGTATTTAAATGGCTCATAATGACCTCAATCTTGTAACTTATACCTTCATAAGTGTCAGCTTAGACTGTAATAGTAACGAAGAATTTATTAGATGAATATTTACATTATGTATTATTGTATATATTAATTAAATGAATTCGTAAGCATAATTCGTTTATTGCACATAAGAAAATCTCTATTTTTTAACAACAGTGACACTGACAAGACCCGAATGAAAAACTAAAACTATCATAGACACGACACCTCCGCCGCAATTTTACACGAAATGGCTTCTTCATCAGCCACTTATTGCTCCTCAATAGGTATCTATTATCTAAATGAAAATATGAAAACAACGCACAATAGATACAAACCTCCAGGTTCAGGCATCAAAGAATTCCTCTCCATCGATATCAACCAGAAGAGTGTCCAGAAGGCTGACGGCATCGCCACATTGGATGACAAAGCAAGAAATAAACCAGCCCTTTGGTCGCGGGTGGCGTAGTTGCAATTGAATGTACATATTTCTAATATATTTATGATGCATATTTATGACTTAAAGGCAAGACAACAAAGGCTTTAAAAAATCTTTGACGTATCGCCTGCCCCCTAGAAAAGTGGCAATTTGTTGGCCGTATCGTAAAACAGAATGATGAATGCATGGGTTTGACACATATTTTGACGTTTCTAACGTTTATGACAAATGGCAATAGTCAACGTATGCCAATCCGATAGCCATGTGCTTTGTGTGGGTTCACATTATATCCGATAAAACAGGCCCGATACGGCCATTTGCTCGAAAGCATAGACTAGTTAGGGATGCTAGTGATGAAAAAATGTGGGAAAAAAGTTCGAAATTTGCTTGCAGTCGCTGTTTTAGTCCCTTTGTGATCCGATATCGGGCCAACAAAGTGGTATCGGCTCTGATAACCGACATCGGGCCGGACAATGTGAAAGACAGATACATATGTCATACATTTGACTACCTCTGATATCAGATATCGGGTATCGGATAGTGTGAAAACGCTCTCACGTGAACATACTTCAAATACGTCTCAAGTTCATATTAGTGAAATAATTTAGCGACAGTAGAAATCTACTCATGTTAGGGCCACGATTAGGCACGCTCTTCTGTGTATTCACTATTTTTTTGTAAGAAAAACATGGATCTAATAATTATGGAACAATAACAAAACAAAAACATAATAAAATAAATGTACAGTCTTCTTCTCTTATCAAACGCCAAATCCAACATGTAAGTAGATAATATATAGATAGGTAGGCAAAAAATTAATTGGCATACACCACAGTATACGGTGAAATAAATAGAACAAAATGTAGACAATAGAATATGCAAAAGACAAAGGAATATAACACCAGGGGAAGGTGCCATGCAGCTACCTCTGGTGTGCCCCAATGCTGTGAAGATATTCAATGTACAATTTTTGATACATATCACATAGAAGCATACTAAGTTCCATACTAAAGAGATCAAAAGGCACTTATTGTTGACATTTTAAGTACATATAATGTATTGAATAATAATATCACTTGTACTTTTCCACTTTATTTTGTTTTTATTTTTAACCTGACCGGTTTCACCTCACGGCATTATCCGTATCGTATCCGTATTCGTAGATTCCACCAAGTGCGATCAATCTCCAGTATAAACATATAACGTACTTTCACAAAGATACAGTCTATGTAGATTTTATGATTGACGTAAATCTGTATATTTACTGTTATTGTTAGAAAATCGATTCACTTAAAATAATTGTCTAAATTTCAAATCACTGTTTACTAGCATAAGTATCAATCACTATTGTAAATAATGATGTTCATGGACAGTGCCGTTAACTTGCTGATTTTCATGATTGATGAATCAATTGGTGTATCGCAGTCAATGTGACTATGGAAACGCCGTTTGTCATTAATCATGAAGTCAAACGATCATAGACTTGCTGTTGATCTTTTTGAAGCAATAATATAATATAACACTTTTGTTAGCTGTGAAGGATAGGTTCAAAACAGAAAAATTGGTGCTAATTCCAGTATTTTGCATTTTAAAGTGTAAAGTGTGCACCCGGCTTTCACTTTTTCAGACCAGAAGCAGTGATATAATATTATGATTGTTCAATCTGAAGAATTATATATATATATGTATTGTGGAGATCTATATTTAATACTAGCCGTTGCCTGTAACTCCACGAAATATTACTTCCTGTAATACAGACATTTCATGTACCAAAATGTTGCCATTTGATTATGACTAAGTCATTGCTATCTATACACATTAAATAATTTCTGAATGTTGTTGACCTTTATAAGGATAAATAAAATAAATAAGAATTCTCTCACACTAATTTCACCGTAGCAACCTTTTGGAAAGGCCAGTGTATACCGACACAAAATATGTCATTGTCAAAATATGGCACGCGTAATAGAATTTCCAATTTATTAAAAAGAAAAGTGTTATAAATCTACACCCGTCTATTATTTTCTCAACTTAGCGTAGCGCCCATATATTTTTTAATCAAACTGTTGGGCTACAAAGAAAAATCGAGAAAACCAAACTAGGGATGACGTGTTTCCGTTGTTTATACCTAGTAAATAATTGTATCACCCTCTCAATTAATATTGCCGTTAGTTCTTGGATTAGCTGATGCGACTACCGGAAGCCCTTCCTTCCATCTCTTCTTTTCTTCTCCTATCTCACTTTTCTCTCTAAATATTCTTTTTTTTAATATATAGGATACATCAATTTGACTTCACCTCGCCTGATGACAAGCCGAAGGCAAAGTCTCAGGAAAGAAGGTCACCATTACATACACCATTACATGTTAACAATCGTGGCACTCAGCTTGATGGCCTCATCAAAAGAGTATTATCGTCGCAGCACCGCGTGACACCCACCGGTCCCACTAGTGCTGCGACCACATCTCTCCTGCCCGGCTATGCACTTGCTGACTCCTGAACGCAATCCAACTGAGATTGGATTATTGTGGAGGGATTTTCTCCTCACTTTCCTTTTATTAACCCCGTGCCTTTATTTTTATCTTTCCTTTCCTTGATGAATTATTTACTTATTCGATATACACTTTATTTGTCTTTTTTTATCCATGAAAAGGTCAAACTAATTATATAAACGAAATTAGTTGATGTAAAATTCAATTTGACAAATACTCTTGGACTCTGGTGTGGGACGCAACTTGCGTCGACACCATTGCCCCTACCCATTTACCTGGCACGGCTGGCTGTGCTGGTGCTGCTGCAGCTTCTGCAGAGGCTCTTAAGCGGCGCAAATATTCCAATCTCATTGGAGATTATGAATTTGTGCCGTTTGGAGTCGAAACGTTTGGGCCTTGGGGTCCGAGCGCCCGCAATCTCTTCAGGGAGATTGCGAAGCGTATGGTCGACGCTTCTCGTGACCAGAAGGCTGGCCTCTTTTTAGGTCAGAGATTAAGCATTGCCATACAACGTGGCAATGCTGCCAGTCTTCTGGGAACACTTCCACAAGAGGCATGCGATGCGGATGAATTCCACGACGCATTTTAACTTTTAGTTTTCTTTTTTAGTATAATGTAATTATTTAGAAATGTAGTTTTAAAACCATTGTTATGTTAATTAGAAAATAAATATTAAGTACATTTGACATATTATGTATTTTATTTATTTATATTCATATTATTCGTTCCAAATATACGTGGTTATAGTGACCGTAACCAACTACGTCAGTGGGTAATGGTTAGACAATTAAGTATTCGTGTGATTTATTGATCTCAGTCTACACTGCGTAAATATGTATCTTCGTAATGTCCCTTTAACACAGGCTTAATAATCTGGAGCATCTTTGTTCGTTATTCCGTAAGTAATTTCGGCTTGGACCCTAATGACCTTGGGACCTCATACACCTACATAAACTTATAACCACATCTCATTAATGGCTCTCAAAGCAACAGGCTAGTAGTCAACAAATAAAGCCTCATAATAAGTCCGAAAAATAGTAGTTATGAACAAAATAATCAAGCACAGTCAGGAAGAATGAGATATGAGAACAAAACCGAACTTTTATGAGACAGTAAGCCCACCCTTGTCGTTGATAGCAATTAAATTGAGATTACTATTAGAATGATTCCAATGTTTTTAGGGCGATCTGCTTTCGGTTTATGTAAGATATAACAAGATTGTATTATTTTCGTTTATCATCGTATTAAAATTTGGTGATTTAATACCTCTAAGGTACAATCTCATAGGTAAAGTTTATTTATATGTCTAAAACATCCATTAAAATCTGTAATTTGAAATGACTGTATTATTTAAAACATAACGTTCACTTGCTTTACTCATTTTTAAAAAAAGCCAATAGAAATGTTAATAATTTGACTTCTTTCTTATTTTCACTACTTTATTAGAACTTTTATTGTTATAAAATGTTCGGTTCATGGCAGTAAGCTCGTCTACTTTTACGTGGAATTAATAGCAAATGATGAATACGTGGAAGTACGTGACACTTGGATCGATTCTTTCTTCGAAGAGTATAAAAATTATATTATCAAGGATGTACTTATAGACGTTATATCGCAAATGACTGTATTGTTTATAGGCCAATTAGCTTTGTACCTATCTAATATGACTGAAGATTCCCGCGAGCCTCATTATAAAAGGATTATATTGGTAGGAGCGCGTGGTACAGTCAGCATCATTAGAATGTTGCTAACAAAAGTATTCAAAAAAATCCAAATACCAAATTCCAATTTTATATTGGTTATTAGAGTACTCAAATAGTTACTTGTAAAGCCATCCCTTTCACATAAAGGCGGGATGATAAGGGATGGGTATATGTGTTAGAAAAAGATACAAAATGTGTCAATTGACAATGTCTTTGAATTTTTTATAGTTGACAGTTGCATAAGCCATGAACTATCAACTTGCATTAGTGAGAAAAGTATGAACGTCTAGATTTTTTGAAATTATACTTGACTGGATACCATCGACAGGCGTGATTGTGTATATGAATATGAATACTCTACAAACTAACATAATTCTGGAAGACCGATCGTTAAAATACTTAGACCACTCTGGACACTTACAACTATTGGAGTACTCTAATAATCAATATAAAATTGGAATTTTGATATTTGGATTAATTTGAGTACTTTTGTTAGCTTAATGATGCTGACTGTACAAATATCAATCTGTGCTTACAATCTTCCAAATATCATTATTTGAAAGTAGATACTGCCACTACGCAATTCCTCATCAGGAGGTAGGACACGACGGTATTTCCGTCCAATTAAGCAGTTCGACTGGGGAAGCACCTCCGCCCTACAGAATCCCACGGCCATACTAACCTCGTGTTGGGTTCCCGGCGGTGACTAGGGTAGCCAGAGCTCACTTATTAGAAAGAAAAAAACTATGCTAAGATCGCTTTAGTTTTTTTGACTTCAATACATGTGTCTATTTTTAAATGTTATGAAAAAAAATTCAATCCGGTATTGCAAGCATTTAAAATTTATGTTGCTTATTTTGAGTAGGGTCAATATTGTATTAAAGAAAATAGAGTTAAAAGAACGAGAAAAAGTGTTATACACGTCTTCAAGGAGTTCGTATCGAAAGTTAGAGTCTAATAGGACTTGTTGTATTTTCATAGGAGAATAGATCTATATTGATCAAAAGGCATTCATCATTGTTAGGTACTTGTATGTTGGTATGGACATCAATAGTAAAATGAAGTACCATCAAGAAGTTTCAACAAATTCCATCAACTACATCAATATTATCAAAATAACCTTAAAACCTCATCTCCCTTGTAACAAACACTAGTATACTATCATTTCGATCGATAAACTGTAAGTCTAAGCTTATTGCGGTTTCGTAAGCGTCTGTATTTTGTGACCGCTCTCATAAATGTTCTTTTTCTTCTGAAATAAGTACCATCGACTGATATTTGGAAAGCTCATGTTTCACAGTATCTAAAGGTCTGATCATGTATGAGTCCTAAAAAAAAAACAAGAAATGGAAAAAAAGTTATCTGAAAACGAAATAGCTTGTCAAGTACTATGGCTATGGTAAACATATCTCTAGCTGTTAAAGTCATTCTTTGTTCTTGTTTGAACTTAATGATTACAATTTGTCCTGTTGTACTCTTGTTTGCGTTAAGATAGTTTTAGGGGGTTTTCTTCCAGACGTAATCGCCATGGATACGGCCAGCAGGGATGGTATGTCGCACGATGTCTGGAAGAGCACATATATTCTCTTTCACTCTGGCTAAGCCTGCACCACCGGCATACTGCTTTTAAGGTACCATGAATGTGGGAATCACGATGTCCCCATATTGCCCCAGATAGGGCCGGTCTGCTTCTGTTGGGGTGACAGGTGACATGACATACACCTAGGGCGGCACTCGCGGAGGATGGAGGTCGTTAAGCGACCTCTGGCGTTTGAGTACCCCGCACCACGCTGTTCGCGCAGTCAGATTTACTACTTTTTGAAGCGTATTGCAAGAAAATTGCTCATTTACGAACTTCAGGATTATAATTGTTTAGTCCTTTGTAGTGTTAGTAGGGTTTGGGATCCGGGACGTCTTGTGTCTCTGACTTTGCGTAAATTCTCAAATGATGGTTATGTGAATTTGTTTCTGGAGAAAATTTAGAGTATGATTACGATTGAGGTAGTTGATTGGTTATTTATAATGTTAAATTATGTGGTTTCGAAATCCCCTGTAGTTTCAAGACTTTGATCGTAAGCTGTATCATGTCCTGGGCCCGTGAAAATGTTGGGTATTTCCAAATCCTACATATTGGATACGCAACGTAAAAAAGGGTCCATCATAATTTATTGGAAAGTTATGAAAAAGCAATTCACGCACGTCAACATACATTATGCTAATGTTATGTTACTTGAATATTTCATAGAGGCACAAGTTTGAACGAATAAATCATTGTTAAAAACAATACCTGCTGACCCTATTGACATTATACAATTTATTAATATTAAGTAGGTAGGCTTAATACCAACCTACTTACTATTAATACAGTATATTTTTTATAACCAAACTAGTTTTTCTCTACTGATAAGCACGCGTGGACGTTGGTAATCTCGAACAAATATACCTATGTCCCAAGCTCTTTTCTATTTTGGTAACAAAATTCATCAGAATCGGTTGGTTGGTTTAGGCTTCAAAGTTTAACACACGGACAGAGCTGTTTGCACATTTATACGAATTATTTTCGTGTAAATGTGCAAACACGTACGGATTCTAGTTATTTCTTAGCAAATCTGGTCGTAAGTAATTTGTTGGTCTTGTATTAGTAGATTCACGTCGGTAATGTTATGGCTAGGGTTCGATCCCGGGAATTCTAGATCATAAGTTAACCATTAAGCTACTGTCCTGTCATAACAAGAGGAAGGTGTTAATTTTGACGTTACTGTATATCCTAAATTAATAAACATATTCAAATTACAATATGCTCATCTAAAAACCTCAACGAAAGCAGCTGAAAATACAGTATTCACAAAACAACTCATGATTAAACTAATTATGAAATTGAATTTTTTATGAGACAATTTTGTCCGCATTACTTTAATATGCTTACGGTTTAATCTGGTCAGAGGTTCATTTGGTGACTTGATTACTTATTTCACTCGGCTTTTAGTAGACTAATAGATGACCGACCAGCCCCTCGTTAACGACCGACTGTCATCGCATGTCATATACGTCAAATCCCATACATTTGCCATCTATCGAACGCTGGCTACCGAAATGCTACTTGTCTAGAGGGGCTGTCAAGCTACCAAATGAAATGTCATCACGAATAGAATGTTTTATTATACAGTCACTGAATCTCAGATTGAAACACAGATCTATTAATTTTAGAAAATATTGAGATTTTTATCAGACCCAATCGATTTTATTGAATTATTCAAATATATGCTGGTATATAAAATCAGTGCGTCCTACCCGTCATGACCTACGGAGCCGAGACATGGACACTCACGGCAGGGTTGGTCCATCAGTTCAAAGTCGCTCAGCGAGCTATGGAGAGTGCTATGCTCGAAGTTTCTCTGAAGGATAGAATCCGTAACGAATACATCCGACAGAGAACCAAAGTTATCGACATAGCTCAAAGAAACAGCAAGCTGAAGTGGCAGTGGGCTGGCCATATTTCGCGAAGAACCGACAACCGTTGGGGTAAACGTGTTCTTGAGTGGAAACCACGACTCGGCAAGCGTAGTGTAGGACGCCCTCCGACCAGGTGGGATGACGATCTTAGAAAGACTGCAGGCACATGCTGGATGCGGCAAGCTGAAGACAGGGGGCTATGGCGCTCATTAGGAGAGGGTTATGTCCAGCAGTGGACTAATATAGCCTGATGATGATGATATAAAATCGATTGGGTCAAGCCCCAAGAGAGAGCTAGATAAACGAGGTCCTAGCACGCACAGATTGGTTTGATGTAATCTAGGACAGATGGATTTGAGCTCCTCCGCCATAGCACACCGTGCTATCCTCATAATACATGCAATTATACTAAATGTGCATAATGAAAAACATCGTGACGTGACTATGGATTTTTTCATACCATCTAGGTGGCAGACAAGCACACGGCCCACCTGATGGAAAGTGGTTACTGTGGCCTATGGACGTGTGCAACACCAGGGGCATCACACCCGCGCTGCCGACCCTGAACAAGAGAACTGTGAGGTCAAAATATATTGGGGTTTATGGGTATAAAATAAATAAATATTCTTCACAGCTTACCTAGCTTATGTTTTGGAATCTAGAATGTAGATAAACATACTTAGATTTTGTAAATACATAGAAACATACAGATTAATGCAAACATACATGTTCATGCATACAAATATTTGTACTGAGCGGGAATCGAACCCGCGCTCCCTGCGTAGCAGTCGAACGTTCTACTGCTACGCCACAGAGGGTATATGGGAATCATTTTTTTTACTGAAGACTAGACAAAGACAGACAGACAGCAATACATTTTAGTCCTATAAAAGTTACTTTAACAACAAAATCGTTACCATTAACAGCTTATTTTACCCAAGAAAAGCCAGTAGCACTTAACTCTAGAGTACTAAATGTTAAAGGTTATTAACTAACATTACATTACATAGATATATTACTCCGTTTTAGTTAGAGCTGTGTGTATAACCACACAAATGGGCCAGTTCACTTTAGTTTGTATTTCTCTGAGGTAAAGCTCGTATGTCGCAAAGTTGTATTGTTTATGTGTACTACTAAATAAACTTCTGAGCGGAACAATGTCTAGGGAAAAATACGAATTAGGCAAAATTAAAATTGTGTGGTCGCAGTGAAGTAATGTACAACGGCGATATCATCTCTACGAGAATATGATGCTTTAGAATAAAGATTTATGATAGTTATCAGGTTAAAATAGTCTAGCACCTTTGTGGTACAATTGCAATTACATACCTATATTCTTTTGTCTATAGATGTCTCCCCGCAAAAGTAGTACTTGTTTTGACTCCACATAAAGACTAATAATATTAGACTAGTTTAACATTATTTTCAAAATCAAGCTAAAATATTAAATCTAAAAGCAACACATGTAATGCTTGAGGGATGAAAAGTTTCAGACTAGGTACAGCCGATCCTTACTCTACTCGTACTAAATTTCAATTAGATCCATTTGGCCGCTTGAGCGCAAAAGAGTCACAAACATCTAAAAATCTTCTCATTTTGTGATTTAAACAGTAATATTGTACCATTTAAGTAGTTTGTTTCTCATCACATACCTACAAAAAAACTATTCTTCAGTAAGGTCAATAACATTCAAGTAATCCACAGATCCTGTTTACACCGTAAAGCAGAAAGCGTGGTCGATACAAACATTTGGAGCCTTTACGACGACACTATCGGATAATGAGACCGAGGCTTTCAGACTAATTGTTTCTTCTTATGTGGAAAATAGGTGTCAAACAATTGTTCTTAATGGGTATTCCTCCCGTGCCAGGAGTATTCCCTCTGGGATTCCACAAGGCTCATTACTTGGGCCTTTATTATTTAATATTTTTGTTAATGACATATCGTCATGCTTTAGCTATTCTAAAATACTCTTATTTGCCGATGACATGAAGATTATGTCCCAAATAAAAAATGTACAAGATGCCCGTAATCTACAATCTGACCTCAACTGTTTTTACAATTTCTGTCTAGATAACAAATTAGACCTAAATATTCTCAAATGTTACATATGCACCTTCACGCGCAAACCGAACCCTGTTTACTTTGATTATACTTTGTCTAATACTCCCTTATCCAGAGTGAATACCATTAGGGATCTAGGTGTAGTTTTTGACTCGAAATTAGTATTTAAGGACCACATTGATAATGTTGTCAAGAAGGCTGCCAAAGCTCTAGGATTTATCCGAAGAATCTCAGTTGATTTTAAGAATGTTAAAACTATTAAAATACTCTATTGTGCTTTTGTTCGCAGTCACCTCGAATATTGCTCGCAGGTTTGGAATCCTGTTTATGATATATATATTGACAGAGTGGAAGCAATCCAAAGAAAATTTTTGCGTTACATACAATTCAGATCTGGTACCTATTTACCTAATTACTTGAGCAGATGTAGGAAATTTCATATTCTCCCATTGTATGAACGTAGAAATATAGCAGACTTGACTCTTCTGTTGAAACTAATAAATCATTCTATTGATTGTTCTGAACTGCTTGGTAAGATTGGATTGTGTGTATCATCTGTGCGTCTAAGGAAACCAAAGCTGCTTTATGTGCCATTAACAACCTGCACTTACAGACAAAACTCCTATCTTATTAGAGTGTGTCGAGCATTCAATTCTATTTGCCATGCGTATGACATTGATTTATTTTTCACTAGCATTAATCAACTAAAAGCAAAATTATGTATGACGTTTTTTGATGAGATGTAATCTGCTTTCTAGATTGACCTGTACCTGATGATTTTTTTTTTGTTACTTATCTCAGTTGTGCCTATTGTACTGCTGTCTACCATCTTGTATCGACTATATTTATGTATATAGGCGGAAACTTGTAATTGGCCATTTTATGTTATACTTCTCGTACCTGTATTTTAGCTGTAAGTTTTCCTAAAAGAATAAAATAAAAATAAATAAATAAATAAATACGTTGCTAAGATTTTATTAATGTTAGGCATTCATTTAGAACAACTGTGAATCAAGATAGAGACGAGATATATGTTCGCGATTATAGGAAAAATTGACGATGTTAGATAATGATAGTAGTGAGTCCTGGTCGAGATTTCTCGAAGCGAAAATACCTGGGAAATTTGGCCTTACTCGAGTCTAGATGAAGTGTCGAGAATCGACCTACATCAGAGGATACGTTGGGCAATTTGAACCACGTGATCCGAAACAACTATTTAAAAGTGGTCTGGGGCATTTCAGGTAACGGCCCGAACCGATTGTAGTGTGAAACTATAGACCGACCCTAGAAAACGAGAACTCAAGAAAATCTTAAAATTGGCTTTTTAGTTATTGATTTGAGTTTTTGAATTGATAATTGTTTTTCTATTTACTTTTCTCATATTCGTAAGTATAGATATACTATGTATGTTGAATTTGTTAGGAACATTTTACTAATAAAGCTTATCGAAAGAAGTTAATGTATCCTCCGTGGCGTAGTGGTAGTGAACGCGGCCGCTACGCAGCACAGTGATCAATTATTAGATATTAGGTGGATAATATTCAAATTTGTCATTGTGAGGGTATGTAAAACAAATTATCTCTATGCGATTGGGGGTACTTACCTCATATTATTGTTTAATATGAACGGTAGAAGGTAAGTCATTACAGAGATATCAGCTAGTGAATGCAGTGTTCTTGCTAATTGTATCGATTTGTTCAATTTACTTCCTGTTTTCGCGCACGGGTATCTATTTGTTGTGACTTAACAGTGCATTATAGCGCATCAATAAATATGGTACACATTAATAAAGGTATGTGCTTCATTTTGTTTAACATTTGGTAGTTGTTAATTGTTACAGTAATCTAGGAAGGCATATTCAAACTTAACTTAAAATTTAACATTTTTTTAAATTTTAAAGCCTGTATCTTACGAGGAACATATTAGAACATAGACATTTTTACACTAGAAGATAATTGGAAGTCTATAGTATGATATTCAATTAAAAAAAATACCCCAAAGTACCCCTGCCCGAACAAACTTTTCATTTATACAGCAAACGGTGGTACAGTTAGAAATGCCAATTTGTTTAATTATCTCAAAAAACACCCGCCAATTAAACCTGCAACTAAGAAATCTAAAGATATGTTATTGAGCTATATTTATGAGGTTATTGGAGTATCAGATTTGACAATACAACAACAAAATGAGTTACGAAATTCAGTACATAGCTTTTGTTTATCAGCTTCCTGAAATTGGATTAAAATCGGCAAAGACGTTTCCAAATTTGAAAAAGAAATGAGGATTGGTTGTCTAAATGCGCAATAACATCTGGAGATCATAATATTGAACAGCATTCAACGTCTGGGTCTGTAGGTAGAGGACGCCCAAAAAGGATTTCATGGATTTAGGTGAGAAAACTAAGCGTAGAAGGTTTTCCGACTGAATGAAGTTTCATTTCATCTGCTAGGCACAACTCTTCTTCACTTCTGGATGATACTTCGTCTTTTAACCTTCTACGCTTGCGCATTTAGACAACCAATCCTCATTTTTTTTTCAAATTTATAAACATTTTTGCCGATTTTAATCCAATTTCAGGAAGCTGATAAACAAAAGCTATGTACTGAATTTCGTAACTCATTTTGTTGTTGTATTGTCAAATCTGACACTCCAATAACCTCATAAATATAGCTCAATAACATATCTTTAGATTTCTTAGCTGCAGGTTTAATTGGCGGGTGTTTTTTGAGATAATTAAACAAATCGACATTTCTAACTGTACCACCGTTTGCTGTATAAATGAAAAGTTTGTTCGTGCAGGGGTACTTTGGAGTATTTTTTTTAATTGAATATCATACTATAGACTTCCAATTACCTTCTAGCGTAAAAATGTCTATGTTCTAATATGTTCCTCGTAAGATACAGGCTTTAAAATTTAAAAAAATGTTAAATTTTAAGTTAAGTTTTGAATATTCCTTCCTAAATTACTGTAACAATTAACAACTACCAAATGTTAAACAAAATGAAGCACATACCTTTATTAATGTGTACCATATTTATTGATGCGCTATAATGCACTGTTAAGTCACAACAAATAGATACCCGTGCGCGAAAACAGGAAGTAAATTGAAGAAATCGATACAATTAGCAAGAACACTGCATTCACTAGCTGATATCTCAGTAATGACTTACCTGATACCGTTCATATTGTGACGGTACGTCGTCTACCCAAAGCTGAGTAAAATTCGGTTTTGTATATCTTATTTAAATATTAAGTCAAAAGTGCCAGCCCCCGCCCTTTGGCGGGAGATATGAGTGCTCCGCCAACCGCACAGATATTGTGGAATTCATCCAGAGACAATAATTCCCCCACTGGTGTAAGCCATTTTTAAAATTAAAGCAATGTGACCGCGGATAAAGAAGACTCTAAATAAATACATTTCAAACGGATACGCTGATGTCAGTTACTTGCTTCACATATATTCAATCGCACGTATAAATTCGGTTTACAAGCTACCATACTTCATCGACACGATTCCGTACCGTAGGACTTTCAATTCCTAATCTTCCGCCTGACATATCTGGTTACACCGACCTCTGTGCTTAAGAGCCTGCACTTCGACGCTGGGTCTCTTGTGGGAATCGAACCTCACCCGGCCTAGTTATCCCAGACGGCTGTATTTGCATTATACGACAGCAGGTCACGGTCTCGGTACGACAACTTGCTCCTAACCCATACACGCGATGCTCATCGTACGCCATCATCATGCAATGCCGCCATCGCTAATAGATTGCAGGGGAGATGAGCATCAACGACTCAAGGCTATCCTGTTGAAGGTATCCTCGGTCTCTGCTCAAGTCTCTGGTCTACCGAACTGACTCATTACATGTGACACGCTTTCAGACATCCCATTTACGGTACCGCGCAACCAATCATCAGCGAACACGCGACATAACATATCATGAGATTAATCATTAAATGAATACGGTTAAACCTAGATTAAATTACTCAGCCCGGGGTAAAGATACATATGAAATATACAAATAACACCAACTGTGTGATTATAACCATATCAAATTGATAGTATGAAATCAACTCACCGCTTCCGTAGAGTCTCAATAGAGCCATGCTATAACTTACTCAAAGTCTCCCACGCCTAAACACCACAACACGTCAGATCACCAAACCGCCCTCAACTCGCGCCTCCAACCGACTGTCACGAAACTACGCTCTCTCCAACCTCATAAAAAATCTCTCCAAGACGCTCCCAAGCCCAGTCTTCACAAAACCTGCACGTGTTCTCCGGATCTCTCTCATAACAACTAACGTTCTAATAGTTTCTTTAAAGTATCACAAAAACAATAACCATCGTTTCAGGAGCCAACACAAAAGGTCTTGCTTTACCTGATCTGTGGAGGGTCAAATAGCAACGATGCGAGCCAGATGTCTGCAAGTGGACGCCCGCTATTAAATATCAAAATACCAACGTATTGAAGATGTAAATTTTAAGGCTTATTAATTTCCCATTGTTGAGTGACTTGTGTACCATCACATATTCCCCCCTGAAATTCAGACTCGAGGACTATCATCGAGTATGGAATTTCACTCACACCATAGAATTACATGTGGTACACCCAGACTCATATCAAATACACATTTAGCAACCAATCATTCAGTAACACACATAATCGCACCGAGCGAGAATCGAACTCGCAACTCACTATTCAGTAATCTCGTGTAAAACTGTGTGAATCGCACCGAGCGAGGATCGAACTCGCGCTCACGATTCCGTAATCGCGCTTTCAGCCTCGTGAACCGCACCGAGCGAGAATCGAACTTGCAACTGAGAATTCAGTAATCTCGTGTCCAGCAGTGTGAATCGCACCGAGCGAGAATCGAACACGCAACTTACGATTCAGTAATCTCGCGTTCAGCCTCGTGAACCGCACCGAGCGAGAATCGAACTCGCAACCTACGTTTCAGTAATCTCGCGTTCAGCCTCGTGAACCGCACCGAGCGAGAATCGAACTCGCAACCTACGTTTCAGTAATCTCATGTGCAACTGCGTGGATCGCACCGAGCGAGAATCGAAATCGCAACTTTCGATTCAGTAATCTTGCAGTCAGCCGGCGTGCCACATAGATTATAATAATATCCGTCAGGTTTTTATTATTATAATCACTAGTTGGAGTCTTATTTGATATTTCAAGCTGCCACGTCACATGTCAATAGAATACCGAGCTGGAGCTGGGAATTTTACTAGTTAAATAAAGTCGAGTTGCGAAGATACAGTTAAGACCCTTGTGAGTGAACTTAACATTCAATTTCGTTCCATCACGAATACGGTCGTGACGTTCGTGGCATTACACGCTATTACACTCACCTATATTCCAGCGAATATTGCCTTTAAATTATTATTCCTTTTACTTCACTTATCGTTAAAGTTAGAAAGTTTTTTTTTTTTCTACTTCATGCAAGCAAGTGCCATAAATAACAAAAGATAATAACTTAAAATCTAACAGTTCTCAAGATCCTTTTGACGATCCAAGTTCCCTGGTTTTATTTTGATTGGCCACTCATGGAGTACCTACTTAACAAAGGCTCTATTAGAGGCTATCAGTAAACAAGGGCATTTCGAAATTTAAATTAATTGTTTATGAAACAACTTATTTATAAAACGCGTTCCCCCCTGATAATCAGATGCTTGCATACGGTATACATACTCAAATATCCACGTCATAAGGTTATGTATGATTTAAATTAACTTCCATAAGCCAACTTCGTAGTCAATTTTACATAAAATTGTCAATCATGCAACAACTTGTTGATACCTAATCATCATCATCTATGATCATCTAGGACCATAAGCATCTTGTGAATTTATTACACATAAATAAACGATAATTCCATCTTAAGCTATAATCGCTGCAAATAAAAATAAACCTTCTGCTCACATTTTGAGGGTTGATGACGGCGTGACTAATTCTTTGAATTATCTTATCTTATCGTATTGGTAAGGTTGAAATGCCCTGGTATGACTAAATTATGATTTTCTGAAATAAATCACTTACTGTCTAGTGTTGCATTTTTTATCGTATAGTCGTCACGCGTCTAATTCCACGCTATGAGGCGTAGGTATATTCTTTTGTCATGGAAGTCCCCTCAAGGTGTCAAACAGCAATAATTGTTAAACTCAAGTACCTAAGATCTTTGATCCAATGAAGCTTAATTTTCATACCTCGCCATATCTGATTTACCAGATATAAGGTCGCCTCTAGCGAAAGGTTTCCAGTGGTCACGATGCTCGGCTACTCTGTTGCGCCGCGAGTTGAAACACGATGCGCTGTCTCGATACTGCACAACGCTGGATTTTCATATTCACGAAGCGATGAGTCTTCCAAACAGCCCTTGACTTGACTTCAAACCAGCAAACACGAAGTCCGGTGTTACTGAAATGTTATAGCACACGAGCAGAGAATTTGTTGCGAGAGAATTCATTGAACCTCTTTCTCGATAATACATTTATATGTAACGTTTTTTTTTTTTTTTTTTTTTTGCCAGTCTAGATTTAATAACTAAGGTTGGTAACAGCTAACCATCGTAGTTTTAATAGTACCCATTGGGTATATAGAACATAATTGTATTGTTATTTTTGGGTTTCGAACCCAAATACTCGCCAGATGGTGAGACAATGCCTAGTCCCTTTTTTATGGGGTCTTTTGTGATCAGTGTTTCCATTCACCTTGAACAATCGTTTCTTGCTTATTTTAAATATTTTATATTCTCACGCTAGTTCATGTCAGAATGGGTAGGCAGAAATGTTCCCTATCTTTTGTTTTGTCTCCGTGTTGCAAGCCAGAATCTCCTAACAGAGAAACAAATAACTTAATTTACGATCTGGGTTTCGAACCCTCGTGGATAGTGTCTAAATAGTTGAGTCACTGCTGTGCCAATAGGGTAACAACACCCAAGTATTCTGCCGTATTTTGAAACTTCGGGATTCGAACCCGCTATCAGTCTTGTTTCAGGATTATTTAGCCACTTTGCTACATAAGAAAATTCTTAAATTCAGCTGTGTCGCTAAAAAGGTTTCACAAGTGTACGATGATATAAATAGATAAGAACAATCTTTAATTTAAAATAATCTACTAAGGAGATTACACGAGCCATTCATCCCAATGTATTGCGCAATACAACCTACATCAGTCTGGGCCTCGAACCCAGGCTATATTATAATAATAATATAACCTATGACAGAGATTATTAATTCGGCTACCGTAAATAAGAAATAACTTCAGAATACAGTTAACTTCTTTTTGCCATTTCATAGACTTTAGCCTAGGATCGAACCCAAGCAACTCATGCACGTAGGCCATTGAAGGCAATATGATTCTAAAAAACACCTCAAACACTTAGTTGGCCTCCTTCTGTCCTTGGAATTTAATTCACCCATGCCATCAACTTAAGTACAACCTAATCATTAAAATTTCCTAGTCGCGTCCAAAGTATGTAAGTATGTACATAGGAGCGCAATGTCCGCACGTTGTTTTGGATGGGCCGTTAACGGCTTTCCGGGAGCAACTGCCGCCTGGCCTCCCAGCCCCTAGAGGAGATATAAGCATTTGGTATTGTACATTTACCGTAGGTAACGTACTTTAAGCATGGTTTTAAAGTATATTTAGGTAAATATACTTAAAATACAAAGTATCTTATGTCATAAGCCATAACAAACAAATTTAGCCTTTAAATGTACGCTGTATTGAGATAATTATATCTTACTTGGTAGCGCTACATCGTCTGTTCACAACACGGACCATTATGGTACTGATTACGTTATATTATATTAAATTATTCTACGTTGTGTTTTGTGTAGTAACTTATTTCAGTTCAACCTCGTTGCATTGAAATGAAACAATGCATTTTCTGACGAGGATCCTGGTCACGGCACCATTTGTGACGGTACGTCGTCTACCCAAAGCTGAGTAAAATTCGGTTTTGTATATCTTATTTAAATATTAAGTCAAAAGTGCCAGCCCCCGCCCTTTGGCGGGAGATATGAGTGCTCCGCCAACCGCACAGATATTGTGGAATTCATCCAGAGACAATAATTCCCCCACTGGTGTAAGCCATTTTTAAAATTAAAGCAATGTGACTGCGGATAAAGAAGACTCTAAATAAATACATTTCAAACGGATACGCTGATGTCAGTTACTTGCTTCACATATATTCAATCGCACGTATAAATTCGGTTTACAAGCTACCATACTTCATCGACACGATTCCGTACCGTAGGACTTTCAATTCCTAATCTTCCGCCTGACATATCTGGTTACACCGACCTCTGTGCTTAAGAGCCTGCACTTCGACGCTGGGTCTCTTGTGGGAATCGAACCTCACCCGGCCTAGTTATCCCAGACGGCTGTATTTGCATTATACGACAGCAGGTCACGGTCTCGGTACGACAACTTGCTCCTAACCCATACACGCGATGCTCATCGTACGCCATCATCATGCAATGCCGCCATCGCTAATAGATTGCAGGGGAGATGAGCATCAACGACTCAAGGCTATCCTGTTGAAGGTATCCTCGGTCTCTGCTCAAGTCTCTGGTCTACCGAACTGACTCATTACATGTGACACGCTTTCAGACATCCCATTTACGGTACCGCGCAACCAATCATCAGCGAACACGCGACATAACATATCATGAGATTAATCATTAAATGAATACGGTTAAACCTAGATTAAATTACTCAGCCCGGGGTAAAGATACATATGAAATATACAAATAACACCAACTGTGTGATTATAACCATATCAAATTGATAGTATGAAATCAACTCACCGCTTCCGTAGAGTCTCAATAGAGCCATGCTATAACTTACTCAAAGTCTCCCACGCCTAAACACCACAACACGTCAGATCACCAAACCGCCCTCAACTCGCGCCTCCAACCGACTGTCACGAAACTACGCTCTCTCCAACCTCATAAAAAATCTCTCCAAGACGCTCCCAAGCCCAGTCTTCACAAAACCTGCACGTGTTCTCCGGATCTCTCTCATAACAACTAACGTTCTAATAGTTTCTTTAAAGTATCACAAAAACAATAACCATCGTTTCAGGAGCCAACACAAAAGGTCTTGCTTTACCTGATCTGTGGAGGGTCAAATAGCAACGATGCGAGCCAGATGTCTGCAAGTGGACGCCCGCTATTAAATATCAAAATACCAACGTATTGAAGATGTAAATTTTAAGGCTTATTAATTTCCCATTGTTGAGTGACTTGTGTACCATCACATATTCCCCCCTGAAATTCAGACTCGAGGACTATCATCGAGTATGGAATTTCACTCACACCATAGAATTACATGTGGTACACCCAGACTCATATCAAATACACATTTAGCAACCAATCATTCAGTAACACACATAATCGCACCGAGCGAGAATCGAACTCGCAACTCACTATTCAGTAATCTCGTGTAAAACTGTGTGAATCGCACCGAGCGAGGATCGAACTCGCGCTCACGATTCCGTAATCGCGCTTTCAGCCTCGTGAACCGCACCGAGCGAGAATCGAACTTGCAACTGAGAATTCAGTAATCTCGTGTCCAGCAGTGTGAATCGCACCGAGCGAGAATCGAACACGCAACTTACGATTCAGTAATCTCGCGTTCAGCCTCGTGAACCGCACCGAGCGAGAATCGAACTCGCAACCTACGTTTCAGTAATCTCGCGTTCAGCCTCGTGAACCGCACCGAGCGAGAATCGAACTCGCAACCTACGTTTCAGTAATCTCATGTGCAACTGCGTGGATCGCACCGAGCGAGAATCGAAATCGCAACTTTCGATTCAGTAATCTTGCAGTCAGCCGGCGTGCCACATAGATTATAATAATATCCGTCAGGTTTTTATTATTATAATCACTAGTTGGAGTCTTATTTGATATTTCAAGCTGCCACGTCACATGTCAATAGAATACCGAGCTGGAGCTGGGAATTTTACTAGTTAAATAAAGTCGAGTTGCGAAGATACAGTTAAGACCCTTGTGAGTGAACTTAACATTCAATTTCGTTCCATCACGAATACGGTCGTGACGTTCGTGGCATTACACGCTATTACACTCACCTATATTCCAGCGAATATTGCCTTTAAATTATTATTCCTTTTACTTCACTTATCGTTAAAGTTAGAAAGTTTTTTTTTTTTCTACTTCATGCAAGCAAGTGCCATAAATAACAAAAGATAATAACTTAAAATCTAACAGTTCTCAAGATCCTTTTGACGATCCAAGTTCCCTGGTTTTATTTTGATTGGCCACTCATGGAGTACCTACTTAACAAAGGCTCTATTAGAGGCTATCAGTAAACAAGGGCATTTCGAAATTTAAATTAATTGTTTATGAAACAACTTATTTATAAAACGCGTTCCCCCCTGATAATCAGATGCTTGCATACGGTATACATACTCAAATATCCACGTCATAAGGTTATGTATGATTTAAATTAACTTCCATAAGCCAACTTCGTAGTCAATTTTACATAAAATTGTCAATCATGCAACAACTTGTTGATACCTAATCATCATCATCTATGATCATCTAGGACCATAAGCATCTTGTGAATTTATTACACATAAATAAACGATAATTCCATCTTAAGCTATAATCGCTGCAAATAAAAATAAACCTTCTGCTCACATTTTGAGGGTTGATGACGGCGTGACTAATTCTTTGAATTATCTTATCTTATCGTATTGGTAAGGTTGAAATGCCCTGGTATGACTAAATTATGATTTTCTGAAATAAATCACTTACTGTCTAGTGTTGCATTTTTTATCGTATAGTCGTCACGCGTCTAATTCCACGCTATGAGGCGTAGGTATATTCTTTTGTCATGGAAGTCCCCTCAAGGTGTCAAACAGCAATAATTGTTAAACTCAAGTACCTAAGATCTTTGATCCAATGAAGCTTAATTTTCATACCTCGCCATATCTGATTTACCAGATATAAGGTCGCCTCTAGCGAAAGGTTTCCAGTGGTCACGATGCTCGGCTACTCTGTTGCGCCGCGAGTTGAAACACGATGCGCTGTCTCGATACTGCACAACGCTGGATTTTCATATTCACGAAGCGATGAGTCTTCCAAACAGCCCTTGACTTGACTTCAAACCAGCAAACACGAAGTCCGGTGTTACTGAAATGTTATAGCACACGAGCAGAGAATTTGTTGCGAGAGAATTCATTGAACCTCTTTCTCGATAATACATTTATATGTAACGTTTTTTTTTTTTTTTTTTTTTTGCCAGTCTAGATTTAATAACTAAGGTTGGTAACAGCTAACCATCGTAGTTTTAATAGTACCCATTGGGTATATAGAACATAATTGTATTGTTATTTTTGGGTTTCGAACCCAAATACTCGCCAGATGGTGAGACAATGCCTAGTCCCTTTTTTATGGGGTCTTTTGTGATCAGTGTTTCCATTCACCTTGAACAATCGTTTCTTGCTTATTTTAAATATTTTATATTCTCACGCTAGTTCATGTCAGAATGGGTAGGCAGAAATGTTCCCTATCTTTTGTTTTGTCTCCGTGTTGCAAGCCAGAATCTCCTAACAGAGAAACAAATAACTTAATTTACGATCTGGGTTTCGAACCCTCGTGGATAGTGTCTAAATAGTTGAGTCACTGCTGTGCCAATAGGGTAACAACACCCAAGTATTCTGCCGTATTTTGAAACTTCGGGATTCGAACCCGCTATCAGTCTTGTTTCAGGATTATTTAGCCACTTTGCTACATAAGAAAATTCTTAAATTCAGCTGTGTCGCTAAAAAGGTTTCACAAGTGTACGATGATATAAATAGATAAGAACAATCTTTAATTTAAAATAATCTACTAAGGAGATTACACGAGCCATTCATCCCAATGTATTGCGCAATACAACCTACATCAGTCTGGGCCTCGAACCCAGGCTATATTATAATAATAATATAACCTATGACAGAGATTATTAATTCGGCTACCGTAAATAAGAAATAACTTCAGAATACAGTTAACTTCTTTTTGCCATTTCATAGACTTTAGCCTAGGATCGAACCCAAGCAACTCATGCACGTAGGCCATTGAAGGCAATATGATTCTAAAAAACACCTCAAACACTTAGTTGGCCTCCTTCTGTCCTTGGAATTTAATTCACCCATGCCATCAACTTAAGTACAACCTAATCATTAAAATTTCCTAGTCGCGTCCAAAGTATGTAAGTATGTACATAGGAGCGCAATGTCCGCACGTTGTTTTGGATGGGCCGTTAACGGCTTTCCGGGAGCAACTGCCGCCTGGCCTCCCAGCCCCTAGAGGAGATATAAGCATTTGGTATTGTACATTTACCGTAGGTAACGTACTTTAAGCATGGTTTTAAAGTATATTTAGGTAAATATACTTAAAATACAAAGTATCTTATGTCATAAGCCATAACAAACAAATTTAGCCTTTAAATGTACGCTGTATTGAGATAATTATATCTTACTTGGTAGCGCTACATCGTCTGTTCACAACACGGACCATTATGGTACTGATTACGTTATATTATATTAAATTATTCTACGTTGTGTTTTGTGTAG
Source organism: Eilema caniola (assembly GCA_949126895.1). NCBI lineage: Eukaryota > Metazoa > Arthropoda > Insecta > Lepidoptera > Erebidae > Eilema > Eilema caniola. The sequence continues at coordinate 2,358,002 of OX421463.1, read as the reverse complement.
TAACTTATTTCAGTTCAACCTCGTTGCATTGAAATGAAACAATGCATTTTCTGACGAGGATCCTGGTCACGGCACCATTTGTGACGGTACGTCGTCTACCCAAAGCTGAGTAAAATTCGGTTTTGTATATCTTATTTAAATATTAAGTCAAAAGTGCCAGCCCCCGCCCTTTGGCGGGAGATATGAGTGCTCCGCCAACCGCACAGATATTGTGGAATTCATCCAGAGACAATAATTCCCCCACTGGTGTAAGCCATTTTTAAAATTAAAGCAATGTGACCGCGGATAAAGAAGACTCTAAATAAATACATTTCAAACGGATACGCTGATGTCAGTTACTTGCTTCACATATATTCAATCGCACGTATAAATTCGGTTTACAAGCTACCATACTTCATCGACACGATTCCGTACCGTAGGACTTTCAATTCCTAATCTTCCGCCTGACATATCTGGTTACACCGACCTCTGTGCTTAAGAGCCTGCACTTCGACGCTGGGTCTCTTGTGGGAATCGAACCTCACCCGGCCTAGTTATCCCAGACGGCTGTATTTGCATTATACGACAGCAGGTCACGGTCTCGGTACGACAACTTGCTCCTAACCCATACACGCGATGCTCATCGTACGCCATCATCATGCAATGCCGCCATCGCTAATAGATTGCAGGGGAGATGAGCATCAACGACTCAAGGCTATCCTGTTGAAGGTATCCTCGGTCTCTGCTCAAGTCTCTGGTCTACCGAACTGACTCATTACATGTGACACGCTTTCAGACATCCCATTTACGGTACCGCGCAACCAATCATCAGCGAACACGCGACATAACATATCATGAGATTAATCATTAAATGAATACGGTTAAACCTAGATTAAATTACTCAGCCCGGGGTAAAGATACATATGAAATATACAAATAACACCAACTGTGTGATTATAACCATATCAAATTGATAGTATGAAATCAACTCACCGCTTCCGTAGAGTCTCAATAGAGCCATGCTATAACTTACTCAAAGTCTCCCACGCCTAAACACCACAACACGTCAGATCACCAAACCGCCCTCAACTCGCGCCTCCAACCGACTGTCACGAAACTACGCTCTCTCCAACCTCATAAAAAATCTCTCCAAGACGCTCCCAAGCCCAGTCTTCACAAAACCTGCACGTGTTCTCCGGATCTCTCTCATAACAACTAACGTTCTAATAGTTTCTTTAAAGTATCACAAAAACAATAACCATCGTTTCAGGAGCCAACACAAAAGGTCTTGCTTTACCTGATCTGTGGAGGGTCAAATAGCAACGATGCGAGCCAGATGTCTGCAAGTGGACGCCCGCTATTAAATATCAAAATACCAACGTATTGAAGATGTAAATTTTAAGGCTTATTAATTTCCCATTGTTGAGTGACTTGTGTACCATCACAATATTAAACAATAATATGAGGTAAGTACCCCTAATCGCAAAGAGATAATTTGTTTTACATACCCTCACAATGTCAAATTTGAATATTATCCTCCTAATATCTAATAATTGATCACTGTGGCGCAGGAAGCGCGGGTTCGATCCCCGCTCAGTGCAAATATTTGTATGCATGAATATGTATATTTGCATTGGTCTGGGTGTTTCTATGTATAATATGTATGTGTTTACAAAAAAAAAACGTATCTTAGTTTGTTTATCCGCATTCTAGATTCCATAATACAAGCTAGTTAAGCTATGCTTACCATGGGTCTAGATAGCGTTGTGTGAAATGTTGTGGAATATTTATTTATTTATTATTTACCTAACTTGGAGGGTGAAATAGAAATAAGTATATATAATAAAGTTCTATATATGTATTTAGTTATGACATTTACTTGCTATATGAAAACAAAACACCCTGTTTCATATTCATTGAAACGTAAATAATGGTTTTAAGTACTATAATTTAAATTGAAATTAAAGGTTAACTGAAGTTAATTCAATTGCTATGAGAAATAAGCTATTTTCAACTAAGCAATTGCCAAGCTAATGTCAAGACTGATAAACACAAGTTCTATTCATTCGAAGCCATATTTTCAGTGAATGCCTTTTGCAGAAAACAGCACACGTAAAGTAGATTGAAAGCAGGATCGACATACGACTAGCCACAAAGTGTATGTTGCAGTAATAAAAGAATATCAAGGATTTCGATAAAACTACTATTCGATATTATTAGCGACACACATGCTGACTAGCATGTTTTTATTAAAAACTAGCTGACTCGGTGAAATTTTTCCGCCCGCGTGGCGTCAGATCCTGTTACCGCTGCACTCTCTACTATATTAAACATGTATTATACTTATAAATCTTCCTTTTGAATTACTCTATCTAAAAAAAAAACACCGCATCAAAATCCTTTGCGTAGTTTTAAAGATTTAAGCATACAAAGTGAAATAGGCACAGAGAAAGCGACTTTGTTTTATACTATGTAGTGATTACTACAAATATGGCAAAGAAATTTCTGCCTACCTCACAGAGGAAAACTCGACTCACTTGATGCAGGGTCTGTTGTCCCTAGAAGGGGCAGAGGGTTTCCACAGTGCGCCGTCATTTCTATCGGATTTGAGCTTCACGTTTTCTTTCACTCCAAGTTTATATGTATTATCCGCCTCTGCGATGACAGCCCGTCTTCAACTCTAGATGGAAAAAGGCGTGAACAGAAGTCCTGCCATGCTGAACTTCTGTTTGTCTGTGATTTCAATCAATGGACGTCCGGCACTCAAGAAACTTCCGACATATCCCTCACGTATCAAGAACATTTTCGAGTATTTGGTAAAGGGGGCTGTTCTGAATCGATTAAAACCGCATGCCATCTTGGATCATCAATATATATTTTTAGTCTTACATTCAAATGCCCGAACATAAAAATTCAATGTATACAATTTATTGTGAACATTGACCTATGTTTACTACATTAACAAAAAACATTTTTTATTGTCTGGATTGCTTCAAATAACATGCTATCATTTATATCCATTATAATACAGGCATCGACAACGCCATTTCCGCCCTATTCAACACGAGCTAACAGCGCTCGTATATTACAATCACTAGAATGTTTGTAAATTTATGGGCCACCTCTAATGGAACCTAATATAATGAAGTTAAATATTCTGTTGCATAATAGCCTGTTTTAGATTTTATGACGTTAAATGAAGTCTTCTTCTTCATCCGAGTATTAATCTCAGTCACATTCAAAGCTTTCAATTTGGAGTCTGAGGTCCACTCCACCAGTCTAACTGTGGATTTGGCTGAACTTCGATAATTTCCGTGAAGCTACTGCCATCTGACTTCCACAACCCAAAGGCTGAAAAAATTGAAGTTAGTTATAGTTTATTAGTTAAATACCCGTAAGGTCTGCCTTAGATGTTCGTTTGTCAACCGGGGCCGACGGCTTAACGTGCGCTCTGAACCACAACCAGACCAATCCAAATACACGAATTCATGTATACAAATATTTGCATTGGGCGGGGATCGAACCAGCGCCTTATGCTGGAATGAAGAAGAAGACTCCATTGCTGGCACGTTCACTACCGCTACGCCACAGAGGCTGTCATGACGTTAAATATCTAGTATTTTTTCAAAAATGTCGAAACGGCAAGCAGGCATAGGCCACGGCACTCTAGCCTGTTCATCCATAAATAGATACATGTTATGGATTAGCGTGTAGTTTTCCATCATAGTCATGTCATCACTAGAACCAGGGAGATGGCAACTTCTATGGACTTTCATACCTAATAAAACCGACCGAATGCGAGTTGTACTCGCGCATGAAGGGTTCCGTACCAGTCTGTTCTTAGTATTTGTTGTTATAGCGCCAACAAAAATACATCATCTGTGAAAATTTCAACGGCCTAGCTTACATGGTTCATGAGATACAGCTTGGTGTCAGATAGGCAGACAGCGTCGGTAGCTTACTGGTTAAGGAGTCGGTCTTACGATCAAGAGGTCCCGGGTTCGAATCCTGGCCATTACACTACCGACGTGAACCCACTCCTAGCACAAGCAATTTAGCTTAGTTGGAGGGGTTAGAGGGTATATTAGTAATTTCGATAATTTCGGTTGCTAATATTCTTTAAAAACAATAAAAAAGTCTTAGTAAGATTTAGTTTCTACTCTTTGGGTTCCAAAAAAAACAGTAGCAGCTTACCCTAAGACCAATAATAGACAAGAGTGTTAAATTTTTATATACCATATAACTTCACGCCTGAAAATCCCCTAAGGGGTAGGTATAGGTGATTAACACCCACGTTTCACCAACAATGATTTCGGTCTCACGTAATAGGCCTATTGCCATCCAGCACACTTTGCACATTCTGTTTCAATTTGTACACATAGAATCGCGATTTATTTAATAATAAATTTATAAGTCTGACTCAGTTTAACTCTTGTTACAATCGGAGAGAGCCGGCAAAACATCCATCACGAATCACAAGGCCTCTTGGCACTCCGTTGGCTGTTGTCAACAGATATAAAAAGAAAGATAAAACATTATCCACTTATCTTTTCATTTTAAATTGTATAAATCTTCCGTTAAGTCTCGCTAGCTTCAGCCCCACAGAGGAGATTACTACGCCTCGTTTAACATGCATAAAACTTGGAATTGTAACTTGCTAGTTTTGTATTATAAAGTGCTTTTTCGATTTGAAATTCAGTTTTATTTTCGGTATGAATTTCGTGGCGTTTGGTAATCAGCTGAAAAAGAGGATGACTTCATTTTAACTGAATATTTTTGTTTCTTTGTATTATTTTGTGTAAATAATGAATGAAAGGAGTAACTGCGAAGCCTCCGCCGTTTCCTGTCATACATCTCCGTATGACAGGAAACGGCGGAGGCTTCGCCGTTGGATCGGGATACCAGGTTAAGAAAATATTAGTAAATTCGATACAAAAAATATCGAAGAAATAACATATTATGTGGACATAAATCACTTGAATTATTAGTGAGCAGATGTTTTGTGTTATCTTATATTATTAAACTCCTGAGCCCACATAGATGATCGTTATTGTATATAGGTTACATTTAATCTTAAAAACAAGTACCATATCTCAAGAAAATATTAATAAAATTTAGGTACTTTAACGGAGCGAAAATACGTGTAAAAGCTTTGTAGGTTGCCAGCTCACGCGCTTCCTTCTTACTTAAGTTCCGGATACTTTAAGCGGGCAGTGAAAAAGCATCTGCTCAGGCCGTCAAGGAAGATTTCCATCCGGGGCCGGTTATCAGGATAAGCAAAGTGTTACTTACTTACTGTAGTAGCAGTAAGTAAGCAAAGTGTTAAAGAAGTGTACGATTAGGGAATGTAACAAAACATAATGCTGTTGTAAAATGGTTGTATGTACATATAATTCTATTTACCCGTTGCCAAAGACCAATCATATTTATCATTTTATAGGCTTTCCTATTCAACATTTGTAAAAAATGTTATTTTCTAACCTTTATAAAAATACAATAGGTCCATACAATAAATGTCTAGGCTATTCTAAAGAATACAATGAGTCGTGTTTAAGCCACTAAAAATAAATCCTTCTTTATTTCTTAAAGGATTTTATTTAGAAGCCTATTTGTTCGAATAGGTACAAGATACAGATATGAATCACCATTCTACATTCGTGTTTTGTTAACATGAAAATTTAATACGAAACTAATAGCCAACTGTGAAAGTCTCGATACTACATCGGCCTATGATAAAGTAATAATAAAATTAGGTACCTATGTAAATAAAAAACGAAAACTATAGGTACTACTTAAAAACTTATATAAATTTTCACTATTAACAAACTGAGTTTTTAAATAAAAACATTGCAAAGACACATCAAGATAGTTTACGGTAAGTTAAGTACCTCCAATGATAAATTACATGTTTTTTTTTTTTAAGTTATATCGAACGCAATAACCTAAAATATTTACAAGGATATTTTGTGAATCCCTACCAGCAAAACCTTTAGTAAGCTACCATTGGCTTTTGTACGTACAGTCAGCATCAGAAAAATGTTGACCTCAAAAGTAGTCAAAATAATCTGAATATCAAATTCCTGAATTAAAAAATTCAAACGTCAGACCTGAAATCAAAGTATGGCTATAGTATAAGTAAGATAAGGATGCACAATGTGTTTAAATGACAATGTAAACATCATTTTGACCTTTTATTTCATCCAATACCAATTGACCAATTGCAGTTCGCACTGGGGCCAGGAGTAAGTAAGAGGGAACGCAGCCCGCCATGTAATGTGATAATAATATTTATTATGCACTATCGTATCATTCCAAGTGTTTCATTTATTGGATCCCAGGAGACAGTACCTAATATACCATCGATGAGCGGTTTACCGATATGAATATAAACACTCTACAAGTTACAAAATATCGGAAAACTGATGGCCAAGATGGTATGACGACTCTGGATACTTACAACCATTTGAGCACTGTAATCTAATATATAAAATTCTCGTGTCACAGTTTTCGTTCCCAAACTCCTCCGAAACGGCTCGACCGATTCTCATGAAATTTTGTGGGCATATCGGGTAGGTCTGATAATCGGCCAACATCTATTTTTCATACCCCGATTCGCGATAACCGACATCCACGCGGGCGGAGCCGCGGGCGACAGCTAGTAATTTTTATAAAATTTGAATTTTGGTATTCAGATTAAATTGAGCACTTTGGTGATCAACATTTTTCTGATGCTGACTGTACCATTTACAGTAAAAAAAAAGCTCCTACGCACCGCACACTATATTCAGAGTAATTTGAAGTGGACTTACAGTTAGTCTATATGCGTTCTGACTTTATTAAGGTATCTAATTTAACCCTATTCATTTTTAGAACCACATTATGGTTGAAACTGTCCTGAAAATGGTTCTAAAAGTACCTCAGATAAGAGGTAATGGTCTTGATATATTTATAGATCATGAACGTTAAGTTCAGCACCTGAAATTTATGTGCGAACGTAGTTTCTTGGCATTTTTTTTAAGTGCGGAAGTTCTCAGGAGTACCCACTTCCCTCCACCATCTGCGGCTATGTCGGACTGGAACTGACTAAAATCACACGCCGTGTCAGGTCATTAGGTGCTGAGGGTGAGATTACTTCTGGCCTATACCTCACACCCCGGCTAACCCAGGGCCATCGAAATAGCTTCCTGGGGGATTATAGTAGGCTCATTCTGATACAGCCTCCGTGGCGTAGCGGTAGTGAACGCGCCTGCTACACAGGAGGCGCGACGGAGAGCACGTTAAGCCGTCGGTCCCGGTTGTCATACAAACATCTATGGCAGTCGATACGGGTAGTTGGAGCCCTCAAAAATACAACAACTGGTCTAGCTGCAATGCGTCCACATCGCCTTTAGGTTGTGGAGGTCAGATGGCAGTCGCTTCACGGAAAATATCGAAGTTTAGCCAAATCCGCAGTTAGACTGGTAAAAAGCGGACCCCAGACTCCAAGTTGAAAAGCTTCGGATGCGACTGGGATTAACGTAGGATGAAGATTCTGGTATTTTACCCGACTACGGCGAAGTCTAAGGAGGGTTAAGGTTTTTGACAGGCCATTTCCTCATAGCTCCTCAACTTCTTATAAGAACGATACAAGTGTGGCATTGTTACAAGTGTCTTGATCGTCCGATGGTTATAGGCTGTATGACATGTTACTGAATCTCGAGTGGTCTCCAGAGCTTATAAAGTACTGTGTTAAAAATAAATTTGAGATAAATATGCCGTGTTTGGTAGCAAATTAAAGGGCTTAATTGGCACATTTAAAATATGTATAAATTATAAGCTATCGCTTGCTTAAAAATAGCATAAGTAAAAAATTAAGTTTAACATTAAAACCCGATTACTGAATAATCACGTTTTACTTTTTAATAGTCGGGTTTTAGTTTAAAACAATTTTTTGTTTTTATGGAAACCTAAATAAAATAGTGCACTAGATTCCTATTAAAAATATATATAAATATATGTGTTACTCTGATAGGTAATTTAAGTTATCGGTACGAGCATATTATGTACCCTCACAGCACTGTGCCCTTATTTGAATTGACCAACCATACCGTACACATGCGCGTTCGTATTACCCGACATAATTATTCCCATATTCTAGAATATAACTCAGCTGAATTGCGATTTATCTGAAAAAAAAAAAATGTATAGACAATCTGCCAGGCAAGACAAGTATACAATCTTTTCCCAGATACATCGAGGTTCAGTTGAGTGACATTCAACAATACGGGGCTTAAATTGGTTTAGTTTTACTCAAGTGCTATCTATTATGTTATCCAATTGAAATCCACGGTCTACTCGTGTTACGACTGCGATTAAAACTCATTGTTGAACAGAATAATACCCCTACTGACAAAACAGTTTGTAACATAATATTTCTTTTATCACCATTCGAGTGATGTTCAAAGTTAGTTTTGTAACCTGAAACGAAGTTAACCTGTTTAGATGTTAAAGTTTAAGCTCTGTTCAAAGCTTGCTCAGTATTTAGCGTCTCAGTTTATTTGTTGTGTATGAAATGCTGAGCTATCTTGTTTGTGTTGAAAGTATGAAATTTGAGAGTTAGTAAATGAAGAGTTCTATTGTTGAAAACTGACAGTGATGCAATAATACTTGCTAATATTAGATTTAAAACTTAAACACTGAGTAATCGTGTTTGTGTTGATGATATGAAAGACAGTTAGTAAATAAAGATTTATATTGTTGAAAATGGACACACAGGTGACATAAGAGAATAAAAAATTGAGAAGCGAACGAAGGTCGTAGTAAGGACATATTATGTGAAGAGAGGAAAATAACGTTGTAAGAAAGGTGCAAAGTATGAATGCAGAGGGCTTTAGTTGTAAAGGTAAGACCAAGAAAAAATGGATGGATTGCTTGAAAGATGATATGGCAAAGAAGGGAGTAACGGAGGAATTGACGTCTGACAGGAATTTATGGAGGAGAATGACATGTTGCGTCGATCCCAAATAATTGGGACCAGGGCAGGTCCCGAGGAGGGCCAGACCGAGAGCGATGGCCCTGGGTCAGCCAGAGTGCGAGGGATATGTCGCATGACAACCTCACCTTCGGGTCAAGCACTACGACCCAGAGACGCCGTGCGGTTTAGTCGGTTCGAGTCCGAGATAACCTCCCCCACCGGCTCGGGAGGGGTGTGGTATCCGTGGGATTTCCCGCACGTAAAAAAAAGGGACCAGGGCAGGTAGATGATGATTGTTGAAAACTGATAGTGCTCATAAATTCAGAATTGGCTAAATACCATAAAAGTAAGGTGGTGAATAAGAATGATGGTGGTATCTATATATCCAAATGAACCATAATGAATTATGAATCTAAATAATACCTACATACCGTTTGATTTCGCATGACTCCAAATCAGTGCAGTACAAAAACTTTCTGCTCTTATTTGGCTTACATTCAATCTCATCTGCTGAATAAAAGGTCAAATAAATGTAATGTTCTAAAAATGGTGAAAAGATAAATATTAAAACTTAACGTTGTGTCTATGTGTTTCTGTATTTAAGTACAGTCAGTGACAAAAGTAGTAGAAGTAGACGACCTTAGGTCTAAAATCTATAAATAGAAACAACATTTTTTACTCGTTTTATCATCTAAGGATTATAGAAATATCTACTCAAACACTAGCAGTAGTCAAGTATTCAATACAATGATCAGCACACCACAAAAATCCTTCATTGCCTAAGAAACTCCCTAGAAAGCTGGCACTGCAAACTCGCGTACTCGCGACTCCCACATAAGCCAAGATAAACCGATGTCAGATTGGTATGTGTCAAAGAGAACCTCAGACCCTCCGTTCTAAAAGTGGATGGGCTTTGGATGGTATGGATTTTATCGTATGTTATGAGAATTTTCAACAACTTTTATCACATACAGACATACAGTCGATACATCAGATCGATCTGGACTAGCATAGTGTTCAAAATGATCTTAACACTTTGAATGAATGAATGAATGAATTTATTTCTAAGAATATGGTACATCGAGGTCTTAATGTTATTACAGTGGTCATACATATTATGTTATTATGTATGACCACTGTAATAACATTAAGACCTCGATGTACCATATTCTTAGAAATAAATTCATTCATTCATTCTTTCAAGGTGTAGGTGTAGAAATATTAAGTTTTACAATAATAATAATGTCAAATAATAATATAGCTTATGTCACATGTAATTAATTTCATCATTTCATTTCATTGGTCATTTATTTGTTTTACATCGGTCAATATAATATCTTTAACATTGAATTTGCTATCTATAAATTTCCCCACCGAATAAAATAATTTCTCTAATAAAAAATTAAATATGTTAAATTTAAATTTCGTCACAGGTAGCGCTCTCACACCAACTGGTAGTTTATTATATATTTTAATAGCTATACAATATGCATTTGAAGAATATAGATGTAGCCTTTGTTGGGGTACTAAAATCATCAATTGATATACCCTTCCAGATGATTGTACATACATACATACATAAAATCACGCCCGTTTCTCATAGGGGTAGGCAGAGATTACGGATCTCCATTTGCTACGATCCTGACATACTACTCTCGCTTCATTCACTCTCATTACATTGTTCATGCATGCTCGTCGGTTTAGGGTACTCCTCACCTGCCCCTTTTCTAAAACTGCCCCGATTTGATCCAGGTATGCGCGCCTAGGTTTTCCCCTTCTGACGGTACCATCCACACTCGCCTCATACACCTGTTTCGTTAGTCTTCTTTTATTCATTCTCTCAACATGACCGAACCATCTAAACATTCCTCTCTCAATTCTTATCACTACATCTTCTATCACTCCACATCGCTCTCTTATCACGCTATTTCTCACTCTATTTAAAAGCCAATCCACACATACTTCGCCACGCACGCATTTCTACTGCATTCTCTCTACTCTGATGCTTTTTCTGCCACACCCAACTTTCGCTACGATACATAAGAGTCGGCACTAATACTCCTCCATGTACAGGCAGTCGTGCCTTTTTGGATACTTTCCGGCTGCTCATAAAGTTGTGTCCTGTCCCATTCACTCTATTTCCAGTTGTCACTCTCCTTTCAACATCTTCTTCATGCTTTCCATCTCTCGTAAACCATGTTCCCAAATATATGAACTTATTCACTTGTTCCAGTCTTTATCCATCTATACAAATCCTACACTCTGTCACGCCTTCATCTCTTTCAAAAACCATAACTTTTGTCTTACTGACATTCACTTTCATTCCTTTCCTCTCAAAAGCTCCAAGATGATTGTCTGTTCTGATATTTGGTACACACCTTCAGTTTAGACGATAATACAATTTAAATCAATTAAACAGATTGCTATTAACACTATTTGCCAGATCGATTTGATACTGACTGTACCTACCATAGATACATAGCAGGCTTGAATATAAGAAAGACATTCTAGTTATGTACCTATCTCCTTTTGTTACCAAAATAAGCCTTCTTACAAAGGACGCCTTTGTTGAGGAGATTTCTTTATTTGTTATATGAAGATAAAACGACCGGCCGTCTAATGCGAGAGCCATGTTAACCGGCGTTTTGTTAGGAGTTTATCCGCCTGGAAATAACTCTTTGTAATTGAGCAGGTAACCGCAAATACCGGGATCTGGTTTTTCGTACTTTATTGCAATTGAGACGGTTTTTATCGAAACCGTATAGACATGCAATCTTCTTCAATCGAGTGCCCATTCAGGGTACATCCGTTCTTTAATTGTATTGTAGGCTTTAACCTTGAAATAGGTATACCTAATAACAGAATTTACCGTGATCATAGTCATAGGTGGCGTGGCGGTAGTGAACGAAGCCGCTAAGCAGGAGGAGCGGGTTCAAATCCCGCTCAGTTCAAATATTTGTACATGATTATGGCTATTTGCATTAGTCTGGTCGTGCCTCGGGGAGTACTTTAGGCTGTCCATCGTGATTGCCATACGAATATCTATGGCAGTCGTTTCGGGTAGTTGGAGCCCCAAAAAGACGGCTAGTCTAACTACAGAACTTTGATTTCGTCAATTGGTTGTGGAAGGTATATGGCAGTCGCTTCACGGAAAATATCGGAATTCAGCCGCATCTTAGATTACAAATAAGATTCCAACCGAGTTGCGAATAGGCTCGAAGAGTGATTATGGCCGTAGGTATACATGATTTAGGGCACGCCGTGATTGCGGCGGTAAGACCCATCATGGGGGAGTGGCTAGAGGCCACACGGTAGCCTCTCGTACCGTCAGACGCAGATCATCACCGGACACGGTAGCTTCGGGCGGTATCTGCATTTGATAGGCATAGAGCCAACGCCCGAGTGCCATCACTGCGACGCGAGCGTTGACTCGGGGCTGCACACGCTCACCGAGTACCCGGCGTTTGAGACGTCGAGGCAGGTGCGACGGATATGTCGCATGATAACCTCATCTTCGGCCTAGCACTGCGACCCACAGACGACGTGCGGTTTAGTCGGTTCGAGTCCGACATAACCTTCCCCTCCGAATCCGGAGGGGGGGTGTACCCGTGGGGATATCACGCACGTAAAAAAAGGTATACATGCTTTTACATACCTTTGAATTGCATGACGTTTCAACCAGATTACACCTGCCGTGGTCACAGATTGCATAGTTCAGTAGTGCGAACCCGCCGTCTTTAAGTACTCACATCTTCAAGCACCCGTACATTCTCGATATTTTCATTTCGCCATGTCCCGTCACATACCATACCTACAGTGTCTTTATTATGCAAGCAATCTGTTCGCTTTAAGTTTCTTTTTGTTTTTTTTTTAGTTTTAGTGTTATTGAAGGCTGGGTATGACTTACATTTTCTCCTTTTTTATATATATGGCTCGCCAAATTCTCTGTGCGAACTACCCGATGACGATGAAGCTGAGACTCAGTTGAAAGAAAAGTGTTTCTATTCTGCCCAAATCTCAAAGTACTATCACGAGCGCTAAAATACTTTGTAGGCAACCTGGATTAGGGATTAATAAAAGGGACTTTGCGTTTATCGAAGAAGTATCGAACAGAAAACTCGACACCAATGAATTCCAATTTCAAAAAACTAAACGAAAAACTTGTGACAGCCGTAAAGTATACCCTTCGCCATTAAGACCATTCTTCAGTTCTCCGACCAATTTGTCACAACTTTTTTAATTGACCCCCTTCTGTAGTAACTCTCTGAACATTCGACTGATTAATTCACAGATTCAACAACACTTTTCAACTGAGAAAATAAAATGTCGATATTTACTGTTTTCCTTGTTTTACTTACACAGGAAGCTAATTATTCTAGTAAAGCATTGAAGATAGAAAGTGACGTAGATCAATAGCACTCGAATATGGCGGATTTGCAAGAAATCTTTGACATCAAAAGAAGCTTGTTAAATGTGTAATTACAAAAGTAGATATGACTACCGTTACCCGTACCTACTTACCCTAGAGGAGGAAAGTCGTGGGTAAGTAATATGTATGTATAATAATATGTGCCAATTGCCAGAACATCAGATCTACATCATATTAATACAGAAATTTCTTATAGTCAAAGTCAAAGAAAAAATAATTTATTCTGTATTAACCATTAAAACGGCACTTACAAAATATCAAAATGTGAAAAAAAGTTGGAGACAGGAGCATGGCTGCAGGCACTATCATCGCCTCATCACCTGGGCACTTTATTGGACGATGACTCTTTGCGTGAGGCGGTGGGCAGCAGGGTGTGCCTGTGGTTCCGGGTAGAGGCTGTCGGCCATCACGGATTGAGTTTTCGTCGTGCCGCAGGTAGGTTTCCTCGTCACCATCATCTCAATGAGCTCTCGAGCTGTCAGGCCTATCCAGATCAGATGGGTTAACTCTCGGGCCTTGGATAAGTGTTTAGTATGATATGAGACCTGTGTCATAACTGTAACTGCGAGTCACCTGGGCCGCACGGCTCTTTCCCCTGCGGCCGTGGCCGATTACATAATAATAACAAAAATGAATAAAAGACTATAAAAATTTATAGTTTTTTTTTACTTTTTTTTCTATTTATTAATAAAAAATTATAAAAATTGTGCTATTACTTATTAATTTTTCAAAATGTATATTTCAGCCAGGTTTAAATATTTATCAGCAAGATTGGAAGCCCACCGCAGTCTTACTGAGCCACAATCACTATAGAAATCTAGCGCGAAGTAATGTTTATTATATATTACACAAGCTGATGCCCGCGGCTTCGCCCGCCTTTAATTCTGTTCCCGTTCCCGTGACCGTGTAACCCTTTTTTTAATTTTTCTCTGCGTATGAGCCATCCTCGTACTGCAAGGAATATTTTAATAAAAGAATTAGTGAAATTGGTCCAGCCGTTCACGAGTTGCGTCACCAAGGGAAATAGGGATTCAGTTTTATATACATAAATTATATTTAGATTTCAACGAAATACATTCTGCCACATTCCTTACTTTAATAGCGCGAAGATATTAATTATGAAAGATTTGGGAGTCTATTTGCAGCCGGCGGTTCACTATTTCGTCGGATTAGAGAAAACATCGTTCAGGAACGATGAGAATGCAGCCGAGAATCTTGCTGAGTCGAAGAATTTCGAGTACGTAACCTGGCCTGACATTGCTGAGATGCAGTAACTCTTGCCTCTCGAAGTTCTTCAGAATCCTATGATCGAAATAATCTCTTGTTTTAAGCATTTTCGCTACTTTTATTGGTTCGATCTATTTACACATTACAGTTATTAGGCCTGAGTTAGTATTATTGACATAAGTTTGTTATTTATGAACCGATTTCAATAAAATAAACACTAAATGTTAAGTGATGCCTAGCACAATCAATCAGTGAAATCAAGTCGTATCGGCCGATTTTCAGATTAGCGTGCGATCCAGGAGACTCAATTATCTCAAAAGCCACATTGCAACTTCAACATAACCCGGTTATTTTGAAATCAAACAAAAAACGTTACCTTATTGAAACTACCTTCGTTTTTGAAACGGAGTGAAAAAACTGTTAACAAGTTTACAGTATTAGGTTCAAAGACATATATTTCAATTTCATAAAAAAGAGACCCAATCTACCTTTATACTTACACTCAGCCATCAACGCTACTAAAGCTTCAAACAGGCCATTCAGAACGCAAAAGTCTTTATTAGTTCACCGAGAAAAATTCTTTTGTCAGAGAAATATTGTTCATTAAATACGCTATTACTTACTGAGGGCTAAAAGCCACGGATGTATATCTATAGGGATCTTCGTCTGGAGATTTCTATTATTCTCAAAGGGATTTGTTTGCATGGGATGTTTTTGAATAACTGGAAAAGTTTTTCTATTTGATAATGCTCTAATATTTTCAATTTGTTTTGTTTAATTGAAAGGGGACCGTATCTTTTGATTTTTTAATGTTTTCCTGAACCCCTCTGGTCATCATATTTTATTTTTCTTTTGGTTCTATAATCCTTTATAGTATTTAAATCGTCGTCATTGCAGGACTGCGAACAAATATATAGTTTTTTATTTTTATTTACAGCCTGTCAATTGCCATCGATGCAATGGACTACACTGGTATTGCACACTTCCATAGGCCACGGTAACTACTTTCAATCAGGTGGGCTGTGTGTTTGTATGACACCTAAATGATATTAAAAAGCACTCTGCTGGATGATAGGAAGCCAGGGTGAACTCCAAATAAAAAGAACGACCGTTTTAGATGCTAATAAACCAAAAATACCACCTACCTTTAAGGGATTGACAAATGCTTTTTCACGCTCCGCTAAAAGAACCCCGATTTTATATTCTCGAAAAATCCACTAATGAAATTATATTAATATTCATTTCTCACCGCCTATACTACAGAGCAATGTCCGTGAATTTATTGTATACTCTAAAATTATTATGTTCATTTTATTTTTCTACCACGGCGTGGCGAGCCATTCCATTATGCGCACCAATTTTGAATCATCAAAATTATTTCATACAGCTATAGAATAATTGTTTTACAATTCGAATTGATGCAATTTAAATTCCTTCAGTTGTTCTGTCGATTAAGATACAAAGGTTGCACATTATTATTGTTGAATTTCACTACTATTTTCACATAATATGTAACTTTGTGTTTTTTATAGGACCATTATTACTGTGATATTTCAAAATATTCTTTCCATAACTTTGATAGTGCATCATTGTACAATAACCTCGCAGCGATTATTGCATTAAATAAATCAATGTATAATTATTTTTATAATCTTCAGAGGATTAATGGATTTCATTTCTTATTTGTTAAAGAAAGGTTTTATATAGAGCCACGGTAATTGATAGAATTATCGTGAATGTTTGTAAAAGAAACACATTACATGTTTAGAACCGGTGAAGCATATTTTATTGTAACGTTTACAATACAGAGAAAACGGATAAAAAAAGCATTTTAAAACATACAAAATAGGTTGATTTCCAAGCACATATTTCAACAGTAATCAATAACGCCCAGATAGGCCGATGTGAAGAAGCACTGTGCGGTTATAGTTGGGTAAAGTCCGGCAAACCCACATCATCGATGGCTCCGATGAATTATAGGCCACAAAAAGCTAAACGGTAAATTACAACTGAACTTCGACATTTTGCCCTGAAGCGACCTGTACAACCAATTGGCGATATCGAAGTTCTGTAATTCGACTGTTCGGAATTTTGAGAGCCATGACTGCCATGTTCGTATAGGCTAAACGTGCTCTCACACCCAGACCAATGCAAACAGACATTATATTCATGCATACAAATGTTACAATTAACTTACAATGTGTTAAGACATTTCCGAGAGCTGTATCTATCAAGTTTCAGATCATGGATCTAATTCTCGCTGAAGACTAACTAACTAACTAACTTTAGTTCAAGTCAAGCTTAGTTACAGTATAATACTCGAATCGGTTATCCAACACGAAGTTACTGAGAAAGTGAGATTATATCAATTACACTTGCGACTTGAAGACGCGTATTAGATACACCTCTAGTAATACATTTTAGGCCTTTAAATGTTGTCTTTTATACCACTTAGGACTTCTGCCCGTTAATGCAGATGCCTACTAAATATCAGATAAGTCTCTGATGCAGTGATTCCTCTCGATATTGAGAGATCAAATGGCAGTCGTCCATGGCAATGGCAGTCTAATAAATATACTAATCTTATATCTTTAAGCGAGAAAAACAATATATATATATATATAGATATAATGTATATATGAAAATCGTTGGCGCCGCATCAAGATTCCATTTATATATATATATATATATATATATATATATATATATATATATATATATATATATATATATGTGTGTATTATATGTATTATTATTATATGTGTGTCTTTTTCTCAGTACAAAAATACAAAGAAATATGACTTTTCCTGACATCTATTGGCGATGTGAGCAACTAATTGCTTTACGTCACCACAACACTAAAGCTTCCAACAGATGGCGTTGTTACAAAAGAAAAATACCGAAAATAACGGAAAATGAAATATTCCAATTATATAATTGGATAATTCATTCAATATAATTCGAATATCTCATTTTCAGCATAAAAAAAATAAATTTCATTACACATTACAGTAAAATACAGGTTATTCCTTGTGGAATAATTTATCGGGGAATATTTTAATAATTATTGGGATTTTGTGACAGCCTCTGTGGCGTAGCGGTAGTGAAGGTGAAGGCAAGGGTTCAATCCCCGCTCAATGTAAATATTTGTATGAATGAATATGAGTATTTGCATTGGTCGGGTCGTGCCTCGGAGAGCATGTTAGGCCCTCGGTCCCGGTTGCCATACTGACATCTATGGCAGTCGTTACGGGTAGTTGGTGCCCTCAAAATATCCAACAACTGGTCTAACTGCAATGCTTCGATATCGTCTTTGGGTTGTGAAGTTCAGATGGTATTCACTTCACGGAAAATATCGAAGTTCAGCCAAATCCGCAGTTAGACTGATAAACCGGACCCAGGACTCTAAATTGAAAGCTTCGAATGCGACTCGGATTAACGCTAGGAGGAAGAAGGTAGATTGTATAACAAGGCAGCAAAATAGTATTTTTACGTTAGAATTCACTTGTCATTGAAAGCACATCGCACGAGGGAAAAATAATTTGCTCCCGAGTCATTTACTCTACTTTTCATCCCCTTTCTACGAGAAAAATATGTAGGCACAAACCGCACAGATTGCAAGAACAGAGAAGTGCCTAATTGGCGCACTTTTGTTTTTTTTGAAGTGAAAACTTCTTTAGCGGCCTTGGATGGGTGTAAAATGTTAAGGAAGCGTCAGGATTAGTTGACCTTTGAACCGTAACCGACGACTGACGTCATACAAGATTAGGTACAGACTATGTATTTTGCCATTTTCAATAGATATCGTCGTAGCTTAAACGGTAAGCACGTCGACTGTAAGTCCTTATAGTTTCAGATAGTATCGGGTTCAAACCACCTGGCCTTCAGGGATTTTTTGTGATTGTTTTTTCTTATTATAATTTATTACTCTTGGTGATTATTTTTTCTTTTTGTAATTTATTACTTTTTATGATATTTTTTTCTTTCTGTAATTTATTATTTTTTGTGATTATTTTTTCTTTTTATAATTTATTAATTTCTTCTGACAGTAAATTAGCAGAAAATAAGTGATAGGTTCTATGATTAGCGCTATATTATAGGTATGGTATGGTATGTTCTTTTTTATCTTTTTCTATGTATATAACGAAGAAAGAAAAAAAGAAAATGTTTTCACTTCTGCCGGCACTCCCAGAGTGCAACCCGTCTTTTTTTTTTTTCTAATTAGCACGGGCGCCACACACCTTTCGTCCAACGGGAACTTTTACAATTTACTTTCGATTTTTATATTCCAAATTCAAATCACTTTTCGGTGTAGTATGAGCCAAATAACTCATTTCTGTTTTTACTCGTAGAGGAAATAAATAATAGTTTAAAAAAAAATAAAAAACGCGCTATTATAGAGAACCGATCTAATTTTCTTTTTAAATAAATTAAGAATAGTGTTTAAATTTTCAATATGTATAAATTATAAAATTGTAAAATAAACAAACATTTTTGTTTGAATGCGTGCGGTGCACGGTGTCAATAGTTATAAATCGGTGGTGTAGTGTCGGTTACAAACAAACTACAAAGTTTATACGAAATGAGGCCGTTTAAAGTGGGTTGAAATCGCGCCCAGAGGAGTCGGTTACAAACAAACAAACATACAGGTGAAGCCAATTAAAAATCATGTAAAAAAGCGAAACATTTATTTTGTAATAAATAATTTGGCTTATATTTTATACATTTCCTGCAGTTATACACTATTATACTCGTAATTCACAGTAGGGAGCGGAAACATTTCTGCGGCTATTATATTCGGTGCTTTTTTTTCGGACTCGAACCGACTAAACGGCACGCCGTCTGTGGGTCGATGTGCTAGGCCGAAGGTGAGTTTGTCTCGCGACATTTGGAATCCCTCGATGATATTTGGTGCTACGTAATGTGTACGACTGTGCGAGTCTATTGCAGTCGTGCAGGCACTCTGTAATGGCTTGTATATTTGCGGTCGGATGGTGAACAACCTTTTATCGTATCGTAGTCGTCTTCTACGTCACCCACAGGATGGGTTGGGGTGACTCTACTCCGTCAGGAACCAACTATAGGAGTACGGATAGACTGTTCAAATTTTAGTCTCCTATTAAATACAAAACCTTAAAAATAACGTCAGTTCCTAGTTATTTTTATAATGTTTCATCTATAATATGGTTCACTATTACTTAACGGGTGTACCAGTTTTCAAATTAAATTGGCTTAGCTCCAAGAGGGTTTAGGTGGGGTCCCATAAACTCTAATATATATGCGTATAATATAGAAATAAAATTATCCTACCAAATGATAAATATGAAACTATTTTTATATATATTAAAACTCACTTTACAAGTTCCACACAATGATATTTAGTTTTGTCACTGTATAATACTAATATTTAAATGAGAATATTACGACATGTTTCGATTAACTCATCTTCAGGTAAACATATTGACATCTCATCTCATATTTAATAATTGTGTTATTCAAACCAAATTTATTAAAATGTAAGTATATAACTTCAAGTACTCTCTTAGGCACAACCAGTGCCTTTTTCTTTATATCTTTGGTCACTTCAATCGAACAAGAGCATGAAGTTTTAATAAGTACCCTCATTCAAAATAAATATGTTTAACATGTCGTAATATTATAAATTAAATATTAGTATTATACAGTGACAAAACTAAATATAATTGTGTTGAACTTGTAAAGTGAGTTTTAATATATATAAAAATAGTAAAATGAAGTTCCATCAAGAAGTTTCAACAAATTCAATCAACTATATAAATGTGAAAGTTTATAAAGAATTTTCTTACTCATTCACGTTCTAACAGCTGAAATAATTATTAGTTGAATTTTTTTTAAAGTAAGTTTATAGTCTATAGAAGCACATAGACTACTTTTCACCTCGGAAATATTTTCCCAACGGTTGCGGAACGTGATTAAAATTCAAAGTGGGCGACGCCATGAGCAACAGCTAGTATATAATAATAAAAGATCAAAGCGGCTTGTCCCGATAACTTATTTGCAATCATTTTAAGTTAAATTGACTTTCTCAGTCCAGTTTGTTTACTTGTCATTCACACCCATCGATATTTTAAACAAAATTCATAGGGACTTTCCAAAGGGCTTTTGATGTTCAAAATGATTGAACTTCAGGCATATAGTTATGATAATAATAGATATATACCCTTAAGGATGATACAGTTGACATCTGTCGGGCATATCGCCGTCACAGAGAATCCCTCAGGCATATAATCTCTGATTGTTCTTGTCTAGCCAACGGCGAGTATTTGCAAAGACTCAACCAAGTAGCCAGAATTGTCCATCAGCAACTTGCTCCTAACAATAACCTTGTAGATTCGGAGGTACCGTATTAAACCGGGGCCCCACGGCGTGTCGAAAGCACAGGCCACAACGGACCGCGCCAGACCACGCCGCACCACGCTGCAGGAACCGATTGGCGCGTGGCGTGAAGGGAATCACAGGCCTCGTGCTTACATTTGCACCTCGACGCGCCACGCCTTTGAAGTTACCTACTCGCGATGGATCGGACGCGCCAAGCCAGACCGCGACAGGCGCACTAGTTCCCATGACGCGTTGGTCTGTCCTGGCCTGGCGCGGCCTGTCATTAAAACGGGCCGTGGGACCCAAGCATTACGGGTATGTGCCCGACCTAGTTGTACTGGGATCGATCTATCATCACCGACAGGAGTATTGTAGCCAATAAGTCTGATATAGTGGGGATAGACTGATGAGCGCAATTCTTCCGCAGTGCACAAATCGATGTCGTGAAAGCCGAAAAAGATAAGCAAATAAAATATTTGAATTTGGCTCACGAGGTTGTCGACATGTGGAGTGTGGATTCGGTGATTATTGTTCCGATAGTCGTGCCGGTTCACGGACTGATTGCCAAGAGCCTCGACTAACATCTCAAGAGGCTCGCGGTAGACAGTAGAGTCAAGGGTCTGATGCAGAAGCCGGTGATCCTCGACACGGCACGCATCGTGAGGAGGTTCCTCTCCCTGGAACCCTAACCACCGGTAGCTTGGTCCCTGTACCCGATGCCGGTGGAGTACTATTTTTTATATTTTTAAATAGATGTTTTTTATATACCATAATAACTGTAAAGTGATCATATCTGTAAAATATTTTGATCAAATTTAAAACTTATGTTTATTTGATCGCAATTGGTTGAATAGAACCGGAGATATATCCAAAAGTCGGAATAAATCACATCCACGCGGGCGATGCCGCGAGCGGAAAGCTACTTAAAAATAAACTGAATGGCGCGTTTCCACCATCCCGTCGCACCCCGCTCTTACCTCCAAAGAGACCTGATACGCGGTTTGCACAACAGAGTACCTACATTATTGTATATTGACGGATTCTATCACGATATTTCTTGGTATTATTTACATTTACCCGACGTTTCTTGTGTGACAACTACCAACTTTAGTCAATACGGCGAGTTGGGTGCTAAAAAGTAGACGAAACGTCGGGTAGACCAAATAAATCAGGATAAAGTCCGTTCATCGATAGAGTTTCTTATTAAATTTATGAAGAAACTGAAATTTTTCATTTTAGTTTTACTGTGCAGATGAAATACACTCGTTTTTTCGTTGGGTTGCTCGTTTAGGGAGATTCAACTAGCAAGGCAAGGATTCAAGGTTCGGTTCCCGCACAGTGCAAATATTTTTATATATTTTTAAAAACCATATACAGAAATGAATATTCAAAATAAAAATGTAGTAAGTATGTAGACTAGATACACAATACACTGTGATGTATAGTACCTTAGAGACTAATCGAGGCCACCACAAATAAATACTATCACTAAAAAATAACCAAACTATATTGGCTAAAATCGAAGTTTTATTTTCATATACAAAAGTTATATATTATTCAAAGTAATCCTTAAGCGGATACACCACGCAAAGATGCTCGGTATCTATCACTAACATTTTAAACCTACGAAAGCTTATTGCGTCCCTTTTCCCCAATAAGCCTTCGGACACAACATGACAAATTATTTTCTTAGTAACGTCGACTGCCGATACGAGGATACCGCCATTTTCTTTGTATCTTTTTATTTGCGACATGTGACTTTCTACGACTAGAGAATCGTGAAAACACAAAAAGAATTATAATTTAATTAATTCAATTAAAACTCATTATTTAAACTGCACTATGGTGTGATCAGAATTAACTCCAATTCATCATTTATGGACAACCAATTTTACTTTTGAATTTCAGACCATTTAATGTACAGTCAGCATTTTAGATTTCGGACCCTTTCCTTCCGTGATATGAATGAATTTTCGAATGAACGAAATACTGACACGTGAGAACGATTTGTTCTACATAACATCAAGCCGTAAGTATAGGTAGACGGTTTGAGTCTAACACCCACATCTACTGTGTTCTAATCAGATTGTGAATGTTACATGCGTATGACATGTGAAATTTTAATCAATTTTAAACTTTCTCGTTCCGTTCTAATTCTGTTTTAGAACTAGTTAAACGGGTGACCGTCGCGCGTTGGGGCTACAAAAAGCTAGAAAGCTAGACTTGTATGACTTTTTTTTTATGCCACTAAGGTGGCAGTTAGGCCTATGGACGTGTGCAACACCAGGGGAGCTTCACTCGTGGTGCCGACCCTATACACACAGAGAGTTTTTATACCCTCAGTGCTGAAGACAAAGCAGGTATAGCCTTAGGCATTCCCACTAACAGCACTAAAACTCTCCAGTGAGCTCTGGCTACCCTACTCACCGCCGGGAACACAACATAAGGTACTTCCCTAGTCGGACTGCTCAATTTAATGGCAATACCGACGTGTCCTACATCCTACACAGCATTAGCGGCCATTAAGAGCAGGGTTTTGCTCTCTTAAGGGATAAAACACTGACACCGTTCCCAGAACCCTAACCACCTATTTGAGGGATGAATATCTGTATTTCAGACCATACTGAAACTATTCCTGTACCAATTTCACCCAGATCCGTCGAGGTATGAGAGCGCGATTGTGTAACGAACATACAAACATCTTCACAAACTTCATTACTCGAGTCTTTCAGAATTCGATTTGGTTCTCGATTCTCGACAGAAGTTACTGAGTCTACTTGAGAACTTTTCTCAGTAGATTGTCGCTATCTGCACGGTCAAAGGAAGTCATGCTCTCCGTAGTTAAAACAATCTTCACGATTGAAGTTTTCGTATTTTCCGACTAATTCCCTTTCTTATCAATATTATACACATAATTGGATCTATTACAATTAGCTGATAGGTAACTGAATTTAGTTACTTATCTGATTATACTATTTTGAAACCGGCGGAGGTTAGAGGAACATGTTATAAGACAGTTTAAGGTGTTTAATCCGTTAACAATAATTTAATTTTCGATAGTATGAAATAGAAAACTGATATAATTATTTTACTTTCCGTGTTAAAAATAATTTAGTAGACGTAAGACTTACTTTTTACATTTAACTTATTATCCATTTATTACATTTCTTTCGTGTTAATATTTTTATCAGTCCTAAAAGTCTGCCAACTGGTTCAACTGCAATACTTCAATATCGCCAATGGGTTGTTGAGGCTAGATGGCAGTCACTTCATGGAAAATATCGAAGTTCAACCGTGTCACAGCTTAAGTGAAAAAAGCGGACCCTGGACTCCAAGGCAACGGCCTCAAATACAACCGGATTTTTTTTCGCGTCATTTTTTTTGCTACGCTTATACATATATACTATATACTATACTTCCTATACTTTCATATCATATAAAGCTATACTTCCATGTCACGAAATTCTATATTTCAAAATGGAAATCGATTAAATTCTACAAGCACCCGCAGAAAATCCGCTTACTTTTCTCTTATACATTTTATTTAAAAACGAATTCAATTAAATGTTATCCACTGCGGTTTCCTTGTTTTTATTAATTGCCAAATGGCATTTAAGCGGCCAGTGTAGCGAACGAAATGAATGTGAATGATTTAATGAACGCTGGGGCTGCCCGTTGCCGCGGTTTAATATCATTCACTCTTTTGTTTAACATTTTTGTGTAATAATTGCACAACACAGTTGCTTGCTCATTTATATTATAGTTTACTCGACATTCGCGTGCACACATTAAATACACTTATAAATGAAACATAAAAAATCCCGACTTTAACGAAACACTTAAAATCCCAACAATATGCACTTACCAATATCTCTCATAGATAAATAGGCCAGAAAAATGTACTATTAAACCCTTATTGGCACGAATCAAAATGTAGACCTCGGTCCCTTTGTCATCGGTAAAACTATATCTATATAGTGAAGCCTATAGCAACATCAAGGAGATAGGGGAAAAATTGAATTTTTCAGTCACGTACGAAAGGACCGTCGAATGATTTGTGGCCGTTTTCCTCTGGGTCGTTCAGAGGTGGCTGGCTACTAACTGAAGTCTTTAATCAAAGATTTGCTCCGAAAAAGAGTTGAGCTCTTGTACGTGGCAGATACAATACTATCCCTACTTCAGGTAGGTATGGTAGATACCAAATTTTGATATTATTTTTCAATTTTTAATATTCTTCTTTCGTTAATTAAAAGTAACTAGTGTATTTTTATTACTCTAGTCAAAATTTCTTTTGATTTTAACTTATTATTTGCTACGGTATTTACGTCCAATATATATGTTTGTAATCGTCTTCTAATTTCCTTCATTTTGATACCCCACTCGTTAAATTTTAGTGATTTTTTTTCACATAATATACATTTTGGCGACAAAAATCCAACATACATCCTGCTTTTATTCATATTTTATGTACTCAAAAACACTGGGGCAATAAATACCTTTCATTTTCGACGTGAATCATTGAAATCTTTACGGTGGTTTAGAAGAAAAATATTACAAACATACATGCAAGATACGCGCTAAAAACATTACCGTTTTTGGCAGTCAGGTACAAATAAAAAACACACACATTCAAGTTATATTACCTAAATTTACAAATTATCCATTAGTTCTATAATAATTTTAAAGAGAGTGACAAAACGAGAGAATTGCAACAAACCAAGTTAAGACTGCGAAGACAAAAACTGGCCCAAATAAATATTCCTAGTTTAAAAGTAGGACGCACAGTCTTCGTACCTTTATTGTAGCTTTGTCACCAAAATGGCCACAGAGCCAACTCTTTTACATTCACCAGCGAGACCATTTAATTTACTTCTGACAGCCGACAACTCCATCCAATTAGTTAGGTACCAAAAATGTACCTGGGAAAGTATTTTGCAGGCGAAGTCGGCGTTGCTAATAAAAACAAATAAAGATCCGACTTTAACAGAGGTATATTAGTATAGTGGAGTCGTCTGGATACGGGAATTGGGGGCTACTATGGAATGTTAATACGAAATTTCGGGCCCGCATGAAACAGGAACGAAAGACATGTCATTTAGATACAATCCATACTAATATTATAAATGCAAAAGTGTTTGTGTGTGTCTGTTTGTCTGTCTTTCACGGCTAAACCACTGAACCGATTTTGATGAAATTTGGTATAGGGGTAGATTAGACATTGAGAAAGGACATAGGCTATGACATACACGCGGTCAGAGCCGCGGGCAAAAGCTAGTGAAATTATAAGTAAATAAACAATTCCTTGAACTAAAGAAGGCCACAATTTTCCTTCAAAAATGTGAAATCGTGCTAAATTGTATTTGATTTGCATTAAACGTATATATTTGGTAGCCGTAGTTCCTATTACTTTTTTTAGTTTTACTATAGATACGCTAGTACTATTATCTATTTTGTGCAGTAGATTCTTTTTACTTTATTGTTAAGGACTTTATACAAAAAGTACATTTCTTTTGGTCCGGAGTCGGGACTGTAAAGTATAATCGGGTATGAATAAAAGAGGTCAAATATTTGATTTTTCAACACACTTGCTCATAATCTGGTTCTAATTACGCACATACCTACCTATACTATGACCTATAATCAAACTGTGGGATTTTGATTGTTATAATTCGCAAGTGAGTTACAGATTCTTTCTAAAATTTTATTGGTTCAGTAACATTTAAAAAAAAAAAAGCTTCGATACAAAAAAGGTCGTGTTCAATAGTACAAATAAATTAATATACCTAACTATTACTTGCTAATCATGCAACTACGTATTTAAATAGATAATTTCAACTTGTACGTGTTGAATAAACAAATCTTTCACTCAATTAACTAATAACTTTTATTTTCTCTGTAAAACCTTTAAATTCTTCATTTAAAAAGAAATCCTCACTCTTTTACCTTTTAACCTAACGGCTCGGGTCTCAATAGTCCCCATTGGTAATCACCAACTTTACGCACTTTTACCATAATGTACTATCATCCAATACTTTAAAATAAAATCTATCTGTAGGGACAGTCAGTATCAAATAGTTCTTAACGAACAAAGTCCTCAAAATGATTTTAATGCCTTGGGTTTCCCCCTTCCTGTTCACTGATTGTTCTGATATTTTTGTTTTGTTTTTGTTATAATAGTTAATACAAATTAAATCAATAAAGCAGTTCGATATGCTTAAGATCATTTTGAGACATTGAAGTCAAGATTGTTCTGTCGTTGGCTGTACCTGGCTATTATGGCTTACGCCGACGGCTTTGTACCAAAAGCCCAATCTAAAAAAATAATGAAGTGTCACATTATTTCTTCGGTCTTCTTTCGGTTTCATTTCGTGGTACGGGTTGCCCGAAATTTCGGTCTGCAAATACGTATCTACGTTTCATGTTGGCCTACTGGATGATAAAACAACACGAGACCGGCGGAAAAATTAAATACGCCGGATGCTCGAGATTTACGAGATGGGAATACTAATATATCCACGAAACTTTATCAGTATCGATCACCTTATTTCGCAAGTAATTATAACTTTTTCGATATATATAGGAGCTATATTATGAGAAAGGTTATTGAAATTATCTTGTTTTGTTGGAATATTAATAGTCTGTTGGTGTTGTCGTAAGGTGACTTAAGGATAGGGCTGTTCTTCATTCAACAGTAAACAGCCCAAGACAAAGTGTCCGCTAGATAGCAATAGGGTGCAGGCCGCGCCCTAGTAGAGCGCTTTCACACTCATCGGATATTCGATATCCGATATTCGATATCGGAGGAAGTCAAATATATGAGATCTGTGTCTGTCTTTCACATTGTCCGGCCCGATATCGGTTATGCCTGCTTACACCACTGTGTTGCCCCGTTATCGGATCACAAAAAGACTAAAACAGCGACTGCAAGCAATTTTCGACCTTAATGACATTTTATTAGTTACGTGTCTTTTCACGTTAATTGATGACGCTGATCACGAATATAAGAAAAAAAACTCGATAGCATGTTTCAAATTTTTTCATTTTTTTTTTCATCCCTAGCATCCCTAACTAGTATGTATGCTTTCGGGCAAATGACCGTATCAGGCGGATTTTATCGGATAAATGTGAAAACAGCATAAGGTGTCAGCTATCGGCGTCCGACACCGATATCGGATCAGTGTGAAAACGGTCTTACTTGGGACCGAAAATCATAGTCGGCGAAATCTGGATGTTATTACATTTCTACCTACCCTTTCAGGCATTTACAGGTGCGTGTATATGTATTAATGGTTTGTATATGGAAATAAAAAATAAAATTTGTAAATGTCTAATCCGTTTTCTCAGTATTAGCACAGTCTAACGACTCAAACTTCAGATTACTCGTTACTCTGTGGTATTTCTATAAGTGTAATAAACACTAAATAAATACTAAATGATGCCATTATATACCAGTTTTTATATTTCACTAGCCGACTCACCCCGGCTTCGCCCGTTGCATATTTTGAAACTCCGTTCCACCCGTAATTTATTAGGGCAATTAAAAAAAAATCTCTACGTTAGAACCATCCTCGTACTGCAAGAAATATTCTAAAAAAAGAATTACCGAAATTGGTTCTGCTGGTCTCGTGATTTGTAACACATTAAGCGATTCATTTTTATATCACTACATAGTATAAAACAAAGTCGCTTTCTCTGTCCCTATATTCCTTTGTATGCCTAAATCTTTAAAACTACGCAACGGATTTTGATGCGGTTTTTTTTAATAGATAGAGTGATTCAAGAGGAACGTTTATATGTATAATACATGTTTAATATAGCACAGGGTGCAGCGGGAACCGGATCTGACGCCACGCGGGCAGAAAAATATTGGCGGTACGAAGTTCGCCGGGTCAGCTAGTTATATATAAAGTATTAGTTCTAAAAACCCTGTTCAGTTATTGAGAATCAGGAATACGAAAAAAATCACTAAAACAATCGAATCGATAATCGACATAACAGTTAATCGAGTCAATTAGTAATGTGCACCGTTAAGTTTTTTGAGGCAAAGCACATTTTATCCTGTATTACACAAATGGAACTAAAATAAACCTTCCTGTTCACATTCTCTGAATTAGCAGTTACCTCACATTCGATTCTCCTTCACAACACAAAATAAATTGGAATCGCAATAAGCTTACCTTGTATTTTCCGTTTGCCAACTTTAGCCCCATTTTTCCTTATAATGTGTTCGCCACAGTATACTTAGACTATTACCTGACCATTGAACTACTGCTATTTTTATAATTTTTGTTGTACTACCTATAGATATACTGGGGTATAGTAGTACTGGCGTATGTTTGCTCAATATTTATAGCCCGCTTTAGAGTTCTTGAGGTCCAAAAGGAACAAAAAAAGGTTTTTTTTAATATATAGGATACGTAAAAAAAAGTTGAAGGCAAAGTCTCAGGAAAGAGGACCACCATTACATACACGTACCATGTTAATAATGGTGGCATTCAGCTTGATGGCCTCATAAATTGCTTTTTCATTGGTATGATAATTGATGGATTGTAGGAAGAAGGAAACACGTGAGCTGGCAAGGAATTCGAAGTCCTAATGGTGCGACAAAGAAAGGAGTCACCAACCCGCCTGGTTCTAACAAGGCCTGTTCCCCAACAACGGGGTCGCCAAGTTTAGGGGTTAACGCCAGTGTGGTTTTAGTCAATTGGAGTCTGACACCTTCTCACTCTTTCCTTTGCCGCACCATTAAGACCTGGAATTCCTTGCCAGCTCACGTGTTTCCTCTTTCCTACAGTCCCGGGTCCTTTAAACGGGGCATTAAACAGCATCTAATGAGGCTGTCAAGCTAAGTGCCCCATTGATAAGATGGCACGTGTTTGTAATGGCGACCGTCTTTCCTGAGACTTTGCCTTCAGTTTACCATCAGGTAAGGTGAAGTCTACCTGATATGTCCTGTATGAAAAAAGAAAGATTTTTTGCACGTAAAAAAGGTAGAACCTTACACCGAAGTTCCGATTTCTGATGAAGATTCCTAATTGCTCCTAATAATTATACAATTATCTAGAGAATTCTCTCACATTGCGAACGTTCATAGTTTAGCTGACCATCGGATAGATCTTCTGCTGCCTTGGTTGTATAAAAAAATAAGCTTGGTCATTCAATATTGTGGTGGTCAAATTCGGTATGCATGCGAACAAAGAAAGGGTTGTAATAAGGGATGTAGTGAAAAAAGTACGGGCCATTGTCTAACTGGAATATTGGTCGTTCAAATATGTGGTCGACGTTATATAGTGAAGTGGCAGGAAAAATAAAAAGTAAGGTGTCATGGGACGCTCGTCAAATGTAATATATCAAAATTGATGTTAGAATTCGTAGTTCGTAAATAAACATCAAAAACGTTTGACAGCTTGATTGTCATGTAGTTACGGAATATAAATTTTACTCGTACTAGGCCTGCTACTTTTTCTAATAGAATTTATTTTAGGGATATTAAAAATTCTAATAATAAGCCACACTTGCACACACGTGACATTAATTGCTTGCATAGTGTGGAATATCTCAAATAAACATACAATAGTTATTTATCACAGCATATTGTTTATTACAGCTCAATAACTGTGATACTTGATACTGAAAGATACCTTATTAGAAACCTCTTCCACTGCCTGAATTGCGTTTAGTGGCAATCGCTAGGTGGCAATTATCGAAAAGTTCAGTTCATATCTTTGGATGTACCTATGTTTTACAGTAGGCCTGCTGTTCTTAAATAGGTATTTGACTGACTAGTCAAATAAATTACTTTTTACCAAACGTCAAAACGTTAATTTGTAAGGAAACTTGTATAAAATAAATTATTATGACATCATAATATTCAATAGTCAAATCATTTTACTATTAAAGGTTGGGTGAATGATTGAAATAAATGAAAATGATTAAATAAGAACCGACGGCACTTTAACCGCTCTTTTACCATTTTTAATTTAATAAGCTCAGTTAGATAATTTATCTCGGGCGTCGGAGGGCGCAAACCGACCTCCGCCCCCATGAGCGCGGGCCTGAGGGTGACGGGTGGAGCCGCTCGTCACCCTAGCAGAAGCAGGCCACGGCGGCGGCGCGCATCGTAGGGTGATGCGCGCCTCCCCCCATACCGGGGGCGAGTCGGGGACCGCGTGGAACCCCCTCCCGAAGAGGGCCAGACCGAGAGGGATGGCCCTGGGTCAGCCGGGGTGCGAGGGATATATCACGAGACAACCTCAACCTCACCTTCGGCCTAGCACATCGAACCACAGACGGCGTGCGGTTTAGTCGGTTCGAGTCGGGGATTCCCCGCACGTAAAAAAAAGGTTAGATAATTTATTTCAACTATAGGAAAATACCCAGTTATGACGCACCCGAAGGTGTTAGTGTTACCAAAGTCCAAAGTAATAAACTGTTTCTTTGACGATAAATAATAATACGTCATAATATAATATTTAGACCGCAGCTATTGAAATACGAATTTTCTCTCGAACGCAAACAATGAAATTGTTTTGCTTCGCTTATTTTTTATAATGCTGTGCACAAAATGAATCGGGTTTTGATTGAAAAATCACCAGACCAGACCTTTGTTAGTAGGAACTTTGTAATACTTCGTTGTAGTGCATTTCTGTGCAGTAAAGTCAACGTCTTGTTTAATCAACGTTCTGTTAAACTATTCTGGTATTGAGTAAAATAACACGTCCATCCGTCCAATCGTTTGCATTCAAAATAGTGGTAATGGTTTAAATGAATAGCAAGAATTTATAAATATAAATTCAATCTCCCAATATACTCCCACACTATCAATAAGTACATTTTAAAATTCATACCATTTGTATATAACATATATTTCACGGGATGGGTCGTTCTTAACTACTTTAGCAGTAAAATAATAGGAAATAAAAACATCATTTTATGACTGTCACTTTTAAGCATAACACCGGCCACCACATTCCGTCGACTAAAAAAAGATATGGGATCACGTAGATAGGTCTATATATAATGCGTATTATCCGATATCAGTAAGGTTATTAGCAACTACTCTGAAGTTAATATATACCTACGCATGTCCTTGGTGTCCATGGATCCTTGGTGTTGATATCTTCAGCGACGACATCCAGTCCCTACGTCCAGTCATTTAGAAGATATAGTTTAGCTGACATCAAAGAAACTTGAAGTACTCCACTGCAAGGCAACAACTTCTTTATACAGCACAAGTTCGGCTCCACATTGGGTGCTACTGTCACTTTTTTGCCAGAGCGCCTGCATGCCAGCTTGAGCCCTTCGTATCAGTGCAAAGACGGACGTCCAGGCTCGTCGACAAACCCATACTCGCAGGCGATGTGTAACCTCTAAGTCTCAGGAGGGACATTGCGACGCTGTCTGTGTTTTACCGCATGACACTCAATTTGTTGAGTGTGTGAGTTTGTTCAATGCGTTGAACAAACAGTTAAACAAAGTGGATTAAAGCAATGGTGTTGAACACGATGCCCACAGCTACATTCTTTATCGCAACGTTCGCTATAGGCAGGGAGTTCATCCTCACACATCGCGACGGGAAACGGTGCGCACTGTGCGGCATGAAAGGCACTCAAGTTGTGGAATGAACTTCCTGCTGTAATTATCCTAGGCGACTACAATACGGGGCTCTTCAAGAGGGGCATAGAAGGTTTCTTCATGTTTTTCAGCATAATTGTAACGCCCCTGGTGATGCATACGTCCATAGGCCGGGATAATCACTTTCAATCAGGTGGTGGCGCATGTCTGCCATATAAGTGCAATAAAAAAAATTACATTTTTTATCAAGTGAAGCAATGTTTGTCTGCTCTAGAATAAGTTCGATCGCCGCTGCGTTGGGCAAAACTTAAATGGATGTTTAATAAGGAACTTTTGAGGAGTCGGTGTACGTGGTATAACGTGGTGAAGTGATATGGTAACGTACTTAACTGATGAACGGTAACAGGCTCGTCTCCTATAACGTAGGGTCCAAAAATTATGCTACGAAAATATCGGTGTAAATAATATATTTGAATACCCATTTGTTGCCCTTACACAAGGGTAGATCTTCAAAGTTTAAATTTTCAAATGTAAGTCAGTGCACCCGCTAAGTTAAGAACGAGACACGCACACAGGCTTTCAGCTCTTGAGTGCTTCCAGTCGCACCTGTAAGAGTCAACTCAATTAAATTAAAGATAAGGGTAACTAGGAAAGGAAATACCAGGCTCTAAGTGTAAGCTTTGTCGACCGGGATTGGTATTCGGATTATGATAATCCTCTTAATATTGGATAAATTTGTGAAGATGTCTGGATTTTTGTGACCCAAACACGATCAAACGGCTGAACATATTCGGCTGAAACTTGAAACAGGGATAGATTATAACTGAGAATAATACATAGGCTCTATGAGATGAGACTCCCAGGAGGTACGAGCATACAACGCGAGCAGAGTCAAAGGTGCCACATAAATTCATTTCTACCTATGCTTTCGGGCATGCACACGCGTAAAATAATAAGAAAGAAAACTGAAATTATCATTACGATTTATATAAATCAATCGTTTGAATACCCGGGCACGTTCTCGGTCCGAGGATCTATGAATAGTTAATAGCCGGAACTAACACACCGCCGATTGGATTGGTCCCCAATTCCGTTGCCAATCGCCTTGCAAATCCGTTGCTACGTCCAGTAGTTCGTTCCGGCTGACCGATTCAATTGCTCCCTTAACTAGTGTCGGTCTCTGGATAAGAAACTTAGATGTAGTTTTTATCGAATGATTTTGCGGATTATTTGTGGAGATGTTTTCGTTAGACGAAGTGCTCGTGGCCAGGTACGCTCACGGTTCGGTTAACGAGTGGGTTAAGTTACCTAGGCAAGTTTGCCATTGGATGGGTGATCAGTTGGAGCGCTTCCAAAGCACTTTCTTGCTTCGGAGGGCACGTTAAAAGTCGGTTCCAGCTGTCAATAGTGGACTACTCGGGTGACTTAATCAAGTCAGTTACTAATTGGCCAGTAACCACCAATTCAAGCTGGGAAATTGGACGACAGTAGTTACAAATATAGCGGAAAAATCTAGGCGCATCATTTTTAACCGGACAAGGCTGATGATGATGCGTTTTTATCGGGGTTGGGAGCTCAGGCGGCAGTCGCTTCCTACAAAAGTTATCATAAATGAATTCCTACTGGATTAAAATATTTAGTTACATTTTACTAGTAAATCCTGTTCAACATATATATTGTAATGATTTGTTACAATCACTTATTTCAGTGTCTAACGTAACAGAAAGTGCTATTAAACTTTAGCTCATTTATTCATACCTAAGAGCACTTAGTACATTTCCCACTAAATCTGCTTTCAGCACTAAGATGTAATTGCAAAATGTTAATGTACGGTATATAAAGATAATGTATATATGATACTATATACATTTAAACAGGGTTATTGGTAATAAGGGATCAAAATTGTAGGATTTTGGGTTCTCTGACACACCCTGACAGGGATACGTCGAGTGACGATTAACCCTGTATACACAATAAAAGAATTATGTATAACATTAGGGATTATTGCGCAAAGGATCAGTATTGCCATTCAACGTGGCAATGGCGCCAGCCTTCTGGCCACCCTACCAGTTGACATCGATGGTGAGGAATTCTTTGACGCCTGAACCTGCTGGTTTGTATATATTATGTACTTATTGTTTTTATATTTTTTATTTAAATAATTCTAATGTACATATTGTAAATAATTATTGTTAATAAACACCATAGCTACACGTTAGGGCGTCTATAAGCTAATTGAATATTTTTGGCAGATTATATACTGTTTGAGCTTTAATTTTTAGTCTGGATATCGATCCACACTAAAAGATAATAATTCTTAGAAAAATAAAATTCTTCATACTAGTATGTACCTACTATTTTAAATCCATTTCTATTTATGTGCTATAGTTGTATATATTTATAATACATATATTTATTTTATTTTCTACTTTATTTGTGCTTTTTTCTCTCCTTCTTCCTTTTTGTTTCAGAACACTTTATATCTAGTTTATATGATAACTACACCATAATTTAGTTTTGTCACATTACTGTCCATCCCAAGGTTGCCTAGAAGAAATCGCTTAAAGCGAATAGGCCGCCCATTGTACATTCAATGTATACATGCTTCCTAATTGTCTTTACTGTAACTCAAATGGTGTACAATAAAGTATTATCTATCTATCTATCCATCTAAAAGATAATAATTCTAAGAAAAATAAAATATCAATTATTAAGCTTTTCAACTAAGAATATCACTATTAAATGCCATTATATCTAAGCATTACGTGTCAATTTTAAAACTTTTGAGTAGAGTGAATCAATATAGTAAAAGGCAGACAATTAGCGGCAAACATAACGCCTTATTTGATGGCAACCTGACAGTTGGGGCTTGTAAACAACAATTTAACTTTAACGATCAACTTTAGTATTTCATTACATTCCTTATCCCATCGTAATGATTTTGTAAACTATAAATTTCTCAGCCAAATCCTCCGGAGATAAAATCGGTGATAAAATTTAGTTCTGAACCTATTTCGGTCTATAAAAGTTGTTTACCGGACGATACTGTGTATCTGTACGACTCTAGGAATTTGATAGGCTGTATATTTTAATAAATTAACCTTATATTAACTGCTTAATGTTATTTTACCCTTAAAGATGTTATGTTTATAGGTGTAGGTACAAGTTGTGAGTGGCCTAGTTTCTCTTGCGAATTTGGGTCTGTGATGCTATATCTACTTCATTTACTATTTACAATATGCATCAGTAGGGCAAAATGTAAAATCATTTATTCTGTATAGACCATTAAAAAGGCACTTACAAAATGTGAAATTAAAAAAAAAACTACACAAGTTTAGCTAATGGACAACCGGTTCGAAACGCGGCCCCGACCTGAGAAGACTATGACAAGAAATTCAGCGGACATTTTTTTGGTCTATTTACAAACATTTGCTTATAAGTCTTCAGGCTTTCACGGCCGGCATTGCATGTAGATTATACTGCTTCCGAGCTGTCTGGCCGTTCTACAAACATTTGCTTAGTCTACATAGTTTATATACAATAGTTTGCTTGAGTAGCATAGTTGAGCGAACAGTTTGTCAACTAAATATTATTGCGTGGAATTTTGATCGCGGAAAATGTTCCAAGGATAAAAGTCTCCTTCATGCTATATTTCAATTAGGTAGATAGTTATAGAATACAGAATGACATTATCACTATTAAAGTACAGTTTAATGAAATTAAAATTAAAATTAAAAATTTAAATTTTAAATTTTAATGATATACTTCAGCATCCGACACACAATATTATGAAAAAGGCAAATCTTCCAACGATTTTCTTTTGCTCATTCTCCCGAAGCACCCTGCAGATTCTATGTACGTAATGATAAATTTTAATGATATAATTTCAGCATCCGACACACAATATAATGAAAAAGGCAAATCTTCTAACGATTTTCTTATACTCATTCTCCCGAAGCACCCTGCAGATTCTATGTACGTACCATGCTCAAATTTCCTTCTCATAAATCTGACTATTACTCTTTTTCCTTTTCCATTCATGCTGTGAAGCTGTGGAACTCGCTTCCTGCTAATATCAGAGACTGCAAAACAGTCAATAGTTTAAAAGACAAACTACGTCAGCACTATCTATCCCCTACCTATGACTCACTCATCCCCCTAATCCGTATGAACTCTTGCATATATTATGGAACAATGTAGACTTATATTTTATATTGCTTTTTGTATACTTATATTTTATATTGCTTTTTGTAATTTATAATTATGTATCTTCAGGTTTAGGCGTAAAAGAATTCCTCCCCATCGACGTCAACTGGCTAGAAGGCTGGCGGCATTGCCACGTTGAATGGCAATACCGATCCTTTGCGCAAGGCATAAACCGGCCCTCTGGTCATGGGTAGCGTCTATTAAACGTTTGGATATATCCTTAAATAATAGACGGACACTTGGACCCCATGATCCCAGCGTCTCGACTCCAAACGGCTCAAATATGTAATTATCACTTAAACTTCTATATTTGCGCCGTTTGAGGGTCTCTGCCGAAGCAACAGCAGCGCAGGCACAGTCTCCAGTCCCTGGGAGATGTGAAGGCGCAAGGGTGTCAGCACATGTTGCATCCTACACCAAATGCCTTACCATCTTTCAAGGCACCAACGACATTCCATCTAGCCTCCTGCCATCGTCGCGCACCAGACAAACAGGTTCTAAAATGGGTGGAACGCCGGCGGTGACAAGAGCCCGACAGATTATATCATTAATGTACGCGTGCCGTGAAAGCCATCCCGCGCTCCTACTGCATGAGAGACCATGGTGTCCAAGGCTACCAACTTCTTCTCCACAACGACAACGATGCGGAGAGACGCAAGGAGCACCCAAACGAAGAAGTGCCTTTTTATTCAAATAATTCTAATGTACATATTGTTAATAGTTAAATGAATAAAAAGTTGTTATTATGTATCTTTATATTTATGTATGTATATATCTTTTCGACACCCTTACTCATAAATTGGTGTTCATCACATGGCTTTTATACTCATAAACTATGGTATTAAACACTTGTGTTTTATTTTATATTCCATCAAATTAAGTTGGTACCTCGCTGAAAGATATTATATATGCATTCTATTTGCTCTTAACTTAACAGGGTTATAGTTTTATTTTGAAATCTCGAAAAAGTTTTGACTTGTACTGTTAGTAAGTATCACCTTGAATATGATAAATTTTCAACAACTTATTTCCTTTAATTAATAATTTAACGTGAAAAAAATTTATAAATACATAAAAAATGTATTTTTTACATTTTGCATTTTGGCTGCTTAGCGTAATTGTTCGTGCCTACGCTCAAATCTGCGCGCAGCGTGTTAACTATGCAAAAAAAAAAAGAATAACAGCGCGGAGTTTTTAACAATCATCTGTGCTGTGGTGAGCATTGTTTATTTTTAAGTACGAATAATTGATCAACAAGTTTAGAATGTCAATCTCTAGTATAGAAGAAGACCGATACGTTGATTTGACGCTGCCGGAAATATTAAGTATGGCACGAAATGTCAGTGATAGTCTTTTGCCTCCAAAATAAAGGGATAAGTACATGGCAGTTTATGAGGCTTTCATTAACTACAAAATTTGTTTTTTTTACTCGTAGGTGGGTCGAAAAACTTCGTATGACACACGTGAGGTTTGGTCATTACACTCTGTGCAATATCACCTCGAGTGTAACGACCAACTTACCACACAACTTGTATCATAAATAACTATTATGTTTTTTATTATATATCTGTCTCTCGTCTTCCCTACACATATTTCACCAAGTTCTCTACTTCTCACTCTCTCCTCTTGTAGGTCTGGTGAGAGAGATTTCTGATAGAAATAAGCAAAGTCTCTGTACTGTTATCTCCACCTATATATCTCTATGTTTGTTCGTGAGTGTACATAATTTCTTTTTTCAATTGAATTTTAGTTATCGATATTATACGAGTTCTTAGATATTAATATTCTAAGTTGAATATCCGGTAAAATTAATTTTGACAAAACAAAACGCGTTTTTTTAAGCGAGTCAGTTGAATGTCGGGCCAGGTTACGTTGTACAAAATTATAATGAATAGCTACACCATTTCAATAGAGAAGCTTATTCAATGGATATTACACTATGTATACCATTTAGTTAATTGAATATTGATTTGAAATATTATGGCAGAGTAGGTACATGGATATATTACAGCCCAAGCTCTATAAATATTCCAGGATAACGAAAGTAAGCACAAATTGACTCATATGAAGTATAGGTCCTAGAATACAGATCGGACTACTTAGACACATTATTTTTGTAAAATTACTTCATCCGATAGTAAATCCGTTAAACGTTGCCAGGGTCAGATCTTTGTGGCAGCCTGCCGTAGCCCGGTGATTCTTCGCACACCCTGCCCCGCCGTTACCATGGCCGCTGCCATGGCCAGGAATAGCGAGGCGGCCGGGAACTGAGGGCCATCTTTTTGGTCGTGCCATCATAAAGGGGTAGTGCCCATAATCCCCACGCTGGGTATGCGGGTTGGGGATCGCAGTTTGGTTGTGGGTTTGCTCTGCAGTGGGCGCTGCTACCCACCCCCCGGTTTTGTGTCCCTTAGTCGCCTTTTAGGACACCCGCGGGTAGAGTTGGGTTGGTTTATAGGCCGACA
The DNA here is from genome assembly GCA_949126895.1 of Eilema caniola. Classification (NCBI taxonomy): domain Eukaryota; kingdom Metazoa; phylum Arthropoda; class Insecta; order Lepidoptera; family Erebidae; genus Eilema; species Eilema caniola. Next base: position 2,318,812 of record OX421463.1, on the reverse strand, counting down.
TCACACGACATCCGACACCACACGACACGGCAGATGCTGGATGCGGCAAGCTGAAGACAGGGCGCTATGGCGCTCATTAGGGGAGGGCTATGTCCAGCAGTGGACTAATATAGCCTGACGATGATCAGAGTAAATGCCGGGTCGCATTCAAGGTGCAGGCTTTGGCGTCCCAAGTTTGCTCTCCTGCTCCTCCTTTTATTGGATCCAGACATATTCATGCATAAAAATATTTACAGTGAGCAGGAATTGAACTCACGACATACTTACCACAATACCTTGTAAGTTACTTACTACACATAACTCAACTGATATGTTACTACGCCTTAGAGCGTTTTCCGATATCGGTGTCTGACGCCGATAGCCGATATCCGATAGCCGACACCTTGTGCTGTTTTCACATTTATCCGATAACATAGGCCCGATACGGCCATTTGCTCGAAAGCACAGACTAGTAAGGGAAGCTATATAGGGATAAAAAATAGAAAAAAAGTGTAATCAATTTTCGACCTTATTGACATGACATGGTATCGAGTTTTTTTTTATATTATGTTCATGATCAGCGTCATCAATTAATGCAAAAAGACACGTAACTAAGAAAATGTCAATCATTTCAGCCGAAAGACGTCCACTGCTGGACAAAGGCCTCCCCCAAGGATTTCCACAATGACCGGTCCTGCGTCTTCCGCATCCATGCCCTTCCCGCGACCTTCACCAGGTCGTCGGTCCACCGTGTGGGAGGCCTGCCTACACTGCGTCTTCCGGCGCGTGGTCGCCACTCGAGAACTCTCTTGCCCCAACGGCCATCTGTTCTACGAGCTATGTGCCCCGCCCACTGCCACTTAAGTTTGGCGATTCTGTGTGCTATGTCGGTTACTTTAGTTCTCCTGCGGATCTCCTCATTTCTGATTCGATCACGCAGGGAAACTCCGAGCATAGCACGCTCAATCGCCCTTTGGGTGACCTTGAGCCTTCTTATGAGGCCCATAGTAAGGGACCAAGTCTCAGTTCCGTAGGTCATCGCTGGCAACACACAAGAAAATGTCAATATGGTTGCTAAAATTGCTTGCAGTCACTGTTTTAATCTCTTTGTGATCCGATATCGGGCCAAAACAGTGGTGTTGGCTCCAATAACCGATATCGGGCCGGCAGTATGAAAGAGAGACACATATGTCATAAATTTGACTTCCTCCGATATCGGATGTCGGATATCGGACAATGTGAAAACGCTCTTATAGTTTCAAAAACTACCTAAAGTTTTTCATATACCTATTGATTCCCAAGGGTATATAAGTAAAGATATCCCTACCACCAACTTTCTATTAGACATCAAGTTTACTGTCCATCAGGCACTCTGATTCTTACTCCATTCGAATAAATATAATTTTTAAATTTAATTAAACCAGTACCAACTATAGGTTCTAACTATTAGGTAATCTGTGCTATATGGCAAGCGACTGCACGATGCCAGAATCCCTACCCGTCATTAGTTTGTAAACCATAATTTTAGTGTACCCTCTCATTTAAGTTTCGCAAATCTACCTATAGGTACCAAAATTCTATTATACGTTGATTTCCCGCGTGACGTCACAATGTCGCGAGCAGCTATCAAAAACTCATCGCCACGTTACTCCGGTGGCATCTGTCTGCGGTTAGCGGGATATTGTTCCCTAAGGATGGCGAACGATCGACAATTGTTTTCAAACCAAAGTCGTCCTTCTACTTTTGTACAAATAAGTACTTTTGTACAACTTTAACAATCTATTAATTACTTAGTACACATTGGGCTGTTATCTCATAATATATTGAGAATAACAAGATGAATAGAAATGAAAGCTCATTAAAACTTCAGATTTACTATGTCAAAAGAAATATTTTAGATTAAATTTATTTCATAAAGATACATATTGATTATTTTGATCTAATATTTACATAACAATGGTTTTAAAACTACATTTCTAAATAATTACACACTACTTAAAAGAAAAATCCTGAGCGTGGTGAGGGATTCGAATACACGAGATGCAAATAATTTTGCTCTTGTGTGGCGGCACACATAACTTTTCTCTTCACCAGCGAGAACATACAAGCTAAAACATACATTTAAGCTCATTATGTATATATTATTTTGATATGTGTATTAATGAGTGTCACCAAGATGTTCGTGCCTAGACGAGTCGGTACACCAACTGATTTCTCTAGCGCTTGGAAGGTTTTTTTTATACCACCTGATGGAAAGTGGTTACCGTGGCCTATGGACATATGCAAGGGATTCTCACTCGCGCTGCCGATCCAGTTAGGACAGTTTCTGTGCCGTTAGTGTATAAGATAAAGCAGGACAAGCCTTTGGTTTTCCCACTGACAGCAAAAATACTCTTCATTGAGCTCTGGCTAGCCTACTCACCGCCGCCGCGCCGGGAACACAACACGAGGTCATTATGACCGCGATCTTCTGTAGGGTGGAGGTACACTTCTCCAGGTTAAACCAAGAGAGTTATAAGATGCTTGCACTTTGTGAAACAGACAAAGTACAAACTTTAGTTAAAATTTGACGAACTGATAACAGTGAAATAAGTATAATTGTTGGTGAATTTTAACCTTAAAACCTTATTGTATGTTAATTAATGGTTTTCAGTATTGGAATTATGTAAAATATTTAGCTTTGATCTTGTACAATTTGACTCCTATTAGAACTTGACATTGTTATAATTTGAACTATTGACATATTATTTTGACTGCACGAAAACCTGTTAAGCCACATTGATGACATTTGTACAATTTTTCTGAAAACTTCTTTAGCGGCGTTGGATGGGTGTAAAATGTTAAGGAAGCGTCAGGATTAGTTGACCTTTGAACCGTAACCGACGACTGACGTCATACAAGATTAGGTACAGACTATCTATTTTGCAAGTTACGATAGATAGCGTCGTAGCTTAAACGGTAAGCACTTCGAATGTAAGTCCTTATAGTTTCAGATAGTATCGGGTTCAAACCACCTGGCCTTCAGGGATTTTTTGTGATTGTTTTTTCTTATTATAATTTATTACTTTTGGTAATTATTTTTTCTTTTTGTAATTTATTAATTTCTTCTGACAAAAAATTCGCAGAAAATTAGTGATAGGTTCTAAGCGCTATATTATAGGTATGGTATGGTATGTTATTTTTTATCTTTTTCTATGTATATAACGAAGAAAGAAAAAAAGAAAATGTTTTCACTTCTGCCGGCACTCCCAGAGTGCAACCCGTCTTTTTTTTATTTTATTAGTGAAAGACTGCAGATATTTTTAAAAATGGAAATTAAATGGTTAACTTGCTGTAATATAAAATATGACGTGTAATGATTATCCTTATGAATAAATAAGTTATGAGTTATGAACAATCTAGATCTCGATGACATTTCTTCTAAAAGGTAAGTAGTAATGGGATCAAGATCTAGACTGTTCTGATTTCCATTAATTTATTGCTTGAACTTAGTTGAAACATTAAGTATGCTCAATATAGGGTCCTTTAAAAGTACAACAGGTTTTTAGCTGTCACTAACGCAGATTAACGCCTCTAGTGCTTATACTAACTTCTACCAAGTACGCCATATACTTACCCCCGAAGTGGTAACAAAAAATGCTTTTATAATGAAAAAACACGCAGCCCTAAATCAAATATACGTTTTACGACAGTGGTTTAGGGACACAACGGTAAAGGTGTCTGGTAAGATAAAGTCGAATTTAATTCTGTCCGCACTTTATGTGGGCGACGAAATAAAGAGGCGTTTAAGTCCTTCTGTAGTTGCTCACCCACATGTACTCTTAATTACTATATACATACATATAATCACGCCTTTATCCCCGGAGGGTTAGGCAGAGGTGAATTAACACCCACATTTCACCAATCTGTATTCGGTCCCACGTAATAGGGGGTGAGCCTATTGCCGTATTCCGGGCACTATTGTTGACTCGAGCCATGCATCTGAGCCTGAGTCTGGGCTGTATATATCTGTCTAGTGTTAAAGTTAATCAGCCCTATCCCTTAGTCGCCTTGTACGACACCACATGGGAAGAGAAGGGGTGGCCCAAATTATACTCTGCCAGCAACCACTACTATTAACTAGAACTGAGCGAGTGGTGCTTGAATTGCAATAACAGTAATACAGAAGAGTTCGTTACAATGATCTGACTTCGCTTATAGTGATCAACCGCTCAATATAAAGTGATTAAAGTGTGTTTCACTCTCTAAGCTGAAAGTATTTTTACCGAATGCTATCGCGATTTTTTTGGTAACATTAACATTAAGCCCGACGTTTCAGTTGCATTTCAGCAGCCATCTCCACGAGGAGACTACAACGTTAAAGTCGAAGTCAAAAATAATTTATTCTGTATCGACTATTACAACGATATTTACAAAACGTCAAAATTAAAAAAATTAAAACTTTTCCAAATGGACCACCAGTTCATGGTAGGTACCATGGACCGCTGAGATGGCAGTTGTCTCATAGGTTTAAGTGTAAGCTATCTTAAAGTACCCCAACAATGATAAATTGTTGGTGTTTTTAGGGTTCCGTAGCCAAATGGCAAGAAACGGAACCCTTATAGATTCGTCATGACTGTCTGTCCGTCCGTCCGAATGTCACAGCCACTTCTTTCCGTAACTATAAGAACTATACTGTTGAAACTTGGTAAGTAGATGTATTCTGTGAACCGCATTAATATTTTCACACAAAAATAGAAAAAAGAAGCAATAAACTTTGGGGTTTTCCCCATACTTAGAACTGAAACTCAAACTTTTTTTTTATCAAACCCGTGCGTGGGGGGGGGGGGGGGAGGTATCAATGGATAGGCCTTCAAAAATATTGAGGTTTCTTATTTATTTTTTTTTCTAAACTGAATAGTTTGCTCGGGAGACACTTCCAAAGTGGTAAAATGTGCGTGTCCTTTAACTTCTTAAATAAGATAATGATAAAACTAAAAAAATATATGATGTGAATTACCATACAAACTGCCACCGAAAATTGGTATTAACGTGATCTAGTAAGTAGTTTATTTTAATACGAATAAATCGTAAACCGCAATTTACTTACTTGCTGCTACGGAACCTTTCATGGGCGAGTGCGACTAGCACTTGGCCGCTTTTTTCAATGTGTAATATTCACGTAAACTTACTCCAGTATCGCGATTCAGCTAAATGATAAAAACAATACATATATACACTTACGCCTGTAAATCACCAAATTGATTAGTAGAGTTGTACTAACATCCACATTTCGCACCGTCCTATTGGCGTGAAGCAGGCACTTACTCATAGTCTGTATGTGTTTACTGTCGGATAAAGTACAACCTCATCCCTAGTCGGTTTCTACGATACCTTCAGGAAGAAAGGGGTGGTGCTATTCTGCTCTACCGGGAATCAACCCGGCAGATATATAAACAAGTTTTCTAAAAACATTCTCACTTTGTGTTAGTTTTATTTCGAGTTCCTTTACAAACTTGCCCGAGCAATAAACTTCTCGTACATTTTCATTGCTATAAACATCTGGTTGGATAAATACTTCTGTAGCTGCTTTGTGTGAAACATGAAACAACTTTATACGGAAGGAAAATATATAAAAATGTGTCATAAAAAAGTGACTGCACCTACGTTCACATATTTTGTAACCTCTCTTTATTTTTTATATACCTAATGATAACTGGAAAGTTTTTGTAAGCTAGGGCTGTCACATCGGTAGTATACGTATAGGGCATTGAAAAGTTACATTTGGGGTTGTATTTTTTAGAAGATGCAATTCTGTTTTCTAGATATCAAGGAGGGTTATCCAAGTTTGTGGGGTTTTAAATTATAAAAACCATTCGAACCCTTTTTTCTAAGATGGTGGCCGAGGAGTAAAGGTTACAACCCCATAAACTTGGATTGAACTTTGAACTGATATCTAAAAAAGAAAATTGCATCCTTGTTCAAATGTTCGCTAAGCCTAGAAATATTTAACTTTCAATGGACTAGAAAGCAGTTGACTTGTATGGCGAACGATTGTATTTCAAAAAAAGACGGGTCGCACTCCGTGAGTGCCGGCAGAAGTGAAAACTTTTTCTTTCTTTCTTTCTTCGTTATATACATAGAAAAAGATAAAAAGAATATACCATACCATACCTATAATATAGCGTCAATCATAGAACCAATCATATTAATTTCTGTCAGAAGAAATTAATAAATTAGAAATAGAAAAAAAAATCTCAAAAAGTAATAAATTACAAAAAGAAAAAAAAATCACAAAAAGTGTCAGAAGCTCAGGTTCGCATCCGGTACTATCTGAAACCATAAGGACTTACAGTCGAAGCGATTACCGCTAAGTTACGAAGCTACTTAGCGTACCTAGCAAAATAAACACTCTGTTGCTAGGAATGTTGTATGACGTCATGTCGTCCTCCAAAGTCGTCGGTTACGAGTCAAAGGTCACGTGATCCTGACGCGAGTTTAACACTTTTTACCCATCCAATGCCGCTGAAAAAGTTTTCACTTCAAAAAATACTGTTTGCTCTGTTTAGATACAGCATCACTAATAAACATCATCAAAAACACTAACAATCGCAGTGCAAAAGACAGCTCAAACAACGTACAATGTATGATTTGGCGTGGTGTATTGAACCACAAAATAAGTAACCACAGAATGAGTACTTCTGACTAAACTCGTAAGACATGCATGTTATTGTAAAGCTATTTCCACATACTTTTACTATCATCAACCAATGAAATTGGTAAATGCAGTGTTTAACATGATCTAGTCCTCATACTATTCATTTTGAATAAACCACCACAAACTTATACAAACTGTACTCGAAGTACAGTCATCGTCAGAATGGTCTTGACTACAAAGTCTCTAAAAACTCAAGGTATTAAGAGCAAGTCAAACTGTTTTATTGATTGAAACTGTATTATTGTCCGAATTAAAGGCGTGGGCCTACTGAATATCAAAACAATTAGTCAACAGGGAGGACAGAAAACCAAGGCATTTAAGAAAGAAAGAAAGAAAGAAAGAAAACGCGTTTATTTGCAACACAATGCACATTACAATAAAATTGTTATACTTAAAACACTAGTGGCACAGATAACAAATTAAATCTAAGCAGAAATAAAATAAAAGATAACAAAAATCCTCTATGGCCTATGATCGACAATCGACCTACTCAACTGACGTAAATGACGTTTATGACACGTGACGTTAACGTGTCAGAAACGCCATCCAAACAGCATAGAATACGTGGCAAATCTTATTACGCCGATCACGTGTTTTCTCGACTGCCAGAAGAAGTTACATTTGTACATTACATTTTTATTACACTCACACCATGTACGCTATGTTTGCAAGTAGGTATGGACACTCAGCGTACACTGGGATGGACAATAACATCCATCACAGCACTGATTATCAGTGCCAACCTAAGATGACATCTGGCGCCGCCAGGCAATCGCCCAGTCCATTCTGGCACAAAACCTAAACACACAGGTATCAAAAGGCAACAAGAGTACTCGCAGTTCACAGTAGGGTAAGTAATTTCATAAGGATGCACTTATCATAACGAATACATCCAAAGCAAGCAAACATTCAAACATAAAGCATTACAGGTTTACACACGCAGGTACGTGCAGCCAGTCCATAGGCTGAAACTATCAAGCACAGGAATCCCCCCGAGCAGTCCGCACCGCCGATGTGCGAATCCGGCGATGCATTAGCAATAAAGTACAAGTAGTATTAGAGTGGTAAAGAATATTATGCTATAGTACTTTTTTTTTATTGTTTAAAAGGAATGTTTTGAACTTTATTTTAAAATTGTTTTTAGAAATTAAATTCCTAACTGGCGGTGGCAAATCATTCCAAATTCGCATTGCAGCATATTTAAGGCATCCTCGGAATGCTGTCGTCCTATGCTTCGGTACAGATATCGTGTTCGTCCCAGACCTGATCGAGTAACAATAATGATTCTGACGCCAACCAATTTACTCGTACAGATAGGAAGGCCTTTTGCTACTTATTAGGCCGAATAACAAGCTAGCCAAATGCAATTTTCTTCTTGCCTCTCTTCACTACATAGTATAAAACAAAGTCGCTTTCTCTGTCCCTATATCCCTTTGTATGCTTAAATCTTTAAAACTACTCAACAGATTTTGATGCAGTTTTCTTTAATAGATAGAGTGATTCAAGAGGAAGGTTTATATGTATAATGCATGTTTCATATAGTTGAGGGTGCAGCGGAAACGGGATCTAGCGGAAAAAATATTGGCGGTACGAAGTTCACCGGGTCAGCTAGTTTTAATATATTATGTTCATTCAAGTACGGTGTTACACGTTGGCGTCTTGGTATTCTAAAACAATATCGAGCACATGCATTTTGCATTCTCTGTATTAAGTTTTTAGTTCTTGCCAATAGACACGGCCCATAAACTACGTCACAATAGTTAAACTTAGACAATATGAGACTGTTCACCAGTTGTGTTCTCAGTGTTACACTTAAATAGTCACGAATATTATTACGAATCTTCAGTCTATAGAAACAGTTTTTCATAATTTTGTTTATATGCCTTTTTTAAACCATTTGGAGGACTTTGTTCGTCGAGATCGATCTGATGCTGACTGTACCCATACGCTCTCAAACTTTGGATCCTGTCACAAACTCACCCGTACGGCCTTTATTTTAATAACTCTTTATAGATGAGGTCCAAACATCGAAGTCGAAAGGGTACAAAAACGTCGACGAAGAGAGAGAGAGAGTACATATACCGTTTTTACCAATATTGTTTATTGAAGACAAGTCAGATAAAAACGTCGCTTGATTTGACGCATTGACAGATCTGCCAAAAAGAATGAATACCCAAAATGTATTTGGAACTTGACTCGTGATATGATTATGTAATATTCTATCTCAGAAAATCTCACTGGTCTTACGTTATTTTGTATTCAGAATAAATACGTACGCAGAAAATAATAAACTGTATTACATAAGTGGCCAATTTTTTTTATGACATAGGAAGCAAACGAGCAGACGGATCGCCTGATGGTAAGCGATCACTACTGCCCATGGACACCTGAAACACCAGAAGAGTTCTAGGTGCGTTGCCGGCCTTTAAGGTGAAAGTACGTATGTAATAATCAATAGGATCGTCACCAAGATCTTTGAGGCCAGTTTTAAGTTTAGTAAGAAAAAAAATACCTACATTCCGCATTCCGCGGGCTCGGGGACCTCTCTTCTGACCACACTAAAACAACCTGCTGTATAACTCATAACTCATAACTCATTTATTCATAAGGATAATCATTACACGTCATATTTCATATTACAGTAAGTTTGGCACTCAACTTTCTATTCTCAACAGTTAATACTTCTACAAAAAGGAGAAAGAAGAAATAAAAAAGAAAAATTGCAAGAATGTCAACAATGTAGCATGCCAGGTTACAATGCAGTCAATATTATGTCAATAGTTCAATTACAAAAATGTCAAGTTCTAATAGTAGTCAAATTTTACATAGTCAAAGCAAGATATTTTACATCATTTCAATAATAATAACAACTAATTAACATTCATTTTTAGCGTTTAGATTTACTAACATTACAGTTACAATTTACCAACATATATAATTATTTCACTGTTATTAGTTCGTCGAATGAGTAGAATGCTTGCTCGCATAGCCATCGCTTCAGTCGAAGTTTGAAGGAACTAATACTCACGTCACATTAGGTGGCAACTTGTTATACACTAACGGCCCCATGACATGAGTCGTCTTTTCAGATTTGGCCAGTGACCTGGGTATCGCTTTCAGTTTTTCGCGATCCCGTGTGTGATATGAATGTACATCGCCCCGCTTCTCAAACTGCCCAAGGTTCATTCTCACGTGTATCGCTACCTGGTATATTACTATCGAGGGCAGGGTTAGTATACCTAGCTGTGTGAAATATGGTCTAGCTGAATAGTCCTGCGGTAACCCTACTATAGCTCGGACGGCTCGCTTCTGCATTCGGAACGCGCGCTCCCAGTCAGCATATATATATATGTATATAGCATATATCATCGCGACTTAGTAAGTGAATCGTCGGGAACACTCCACTCTCGTTGACGGATCACCCAAGTGCTGGCGCGCAAAAGTACGGTGCGAGCCCGTCTTCTAAAATAGTCGGGGCTGAAAAGAGAAGAGTAAGTAAGTGAATCGCAGACGTCGAGGTGACACCTACAGCAGCAACCGAGAATACTGAAAAATAATGAAGTAGCTTATGACTAAACTAAATTTCAGACACCTTAAGCGATAGTGCATTCGGCCACTATTGACATCATATAACCCCAGACCGTGATTGCACTCAGAAATTTTCCTACTAGAAAATAAAATTCTGCCTGAGAAATTTTATTTATTGTGGGTGATCCTTCGGTAACACAGTTCTTCACAAATATCAGAGAAAACTTACTCTGTGGAACACCCATTGAAAACACAGATTTCACTGAATACCTACCATTAATATCGCCCCTCTTAAGATAGATAGATAGATGTATGGATAGAGTTTACTGTATGATTACACCTCTCAAAATCACACGTTCAAACTTGAACACTCTCTTGAATAACTACGCTTCAATTTGGTTAATCACTCTAATTTATATAACACTTCACTGCAAAATCATCTACAATTTATCTTAAAATTATTCAACCCAAACACTCTGTTCTACCAAAACTAAAATTACTGCCAAGTTTCAAACGTGTCCCTTTTTTGCTGTACTTAGTAGTTCCAAAACTTCCTTCATTTGCATAATAGTGCCAGATGTGGTTTGTTATCCGAGAATTGCCTGGCAACACTACCCAGCTGGCCTGCGGTCTAAACCTCAGGTCAATTAGTAGCAATATAATTTATGCTGTTTTATATTCGAAGTGGGTGTTGAAATCGATATTGCAATCGTGGTTTGAATTCATACCGATTATTATTTATTTCATGGTCCATACAGAACCATCCACGCCCATTTGAAAAAATCATCTATTATAGTCTTTTCTTTTTAATTATTTATACACGTTAGATGTTACGTAGTTTAAGAGGATACTCCCTTTTTCAACTTCCACACACTTCTGCTATAATTTTTTGCATAGCAAAACTAATGCGGTACCACAGACACTGTAACTAATGCCATTTAACTTAAGAAATTACTCTCGTACGGTCTAAAATTAAATGACAATCTTGTAGAGTGAATGATAAATGTAAAAAATTCTTTCACTTTTCATATTAACTTTAAATCACAGACATAAAGTCTAAAATTTAATGACTTTTTATGCAATGTTAGTGGTATGACAGTGGTTTTGTTATGTCATAAAATTTTCAGAATCGGGGCCTGCTAATTGGTCTATCCGATCGACGATATTCATTTGCCTTGTTTCTTTTAAATGGAAAAACTTTCGAGTTCCTAGCTGCTGAATAGTAAATTGCTATGCGTGTGTTTTTAATTTCTAAATTATGTACTATTTATGACTTGAAGGATTAAAATTGAGATAAAATTAATGGTATTATCTTTTAATCCATTCATTTATGTCAAATTACTTGAATTAGGGAACCCCACCGATATGAGAATTACATGAACCCATGTCATTCACATGCGAATTGGGGGTCGAATAGGTGATTTTCTCCATTGTCGACACTTTCGGTCCCACACACCATTACTTGATGTGGGTATGGAAGGGTTAAGATATTCTGTTATGATTCCATATTCATGGATAGTTGCATAGGTCAGATCTTTTGCCAGTAGCGTTCGCAGCTAGCATGAAAATTTTAATCATAATGATTTCAAATTTATAATCATATCACTTCTTTAGCGGCGCTGGATGGGTAAAAAGTATTAAACTGTTATCAGGATCACGTTTTAAACTCGCGTCAGGATCACTTCTTGTTAAACTCGCATCAGGATCACGTGTTAAACTCGCGTCAGGATCACTTCTTGTTAAACTCGCATCAGGATCACGTGTTAAACTCGCGTCAGGATCACGTGACCTTTGACCCGTAACCGACGACTTTGTAGGACGACATAATGTCATACAACATTCCTAGCTACAGAGTTTTAATTTTTCTAGGCACGCTAAGAAGCTTCGTAGCTTAGCAGTAAGCGCTTCGACTGTAATTTCTTATGGTTTCAGATAGTTGTAATTTATTACTTTTTGTGATAATTTTTTCTTTTTGTAATTTATTAATTTCTTCTGACAGAAAATTAGCAGAAAATTAGTGATAGGTTCTATGATTGGCGCTATATTATAGGTATGGTATGGTATGATATGGTATGTTACTGGCGACATCAGTGTAGGGGATATTGTATTCCATGCCTAGACTGATCTCGCAAGCGACAGCAGTTGCGCTCTCAGATGGGTTCTTACCCTCAAAGCAGCGTACAACCCACGGGATGGACGCAAAGTAATCACGCAGACCATCCCAGTCAGCTGAAGAGTAGTACCAGAGACGCTGCTTTCCCTGCACGGGTCATGGGGCGCTATAATGGGCACCTCGGAACGGACCAGATAATGGTCGGATTCACCTAAAGCGGCGCTCACCGAGACACTGTACTGGTCCGGGTGACTCGTCAGCAGAAGGTCTAGCAGAGAGGGCTCATGGTCCGACCTTTTTGGTATCCTAGTGACCTCGTGTACCAATTGGGTTAGGCCATGCGCCAGAGCAAATGCATGGGCGGCTCTTCCCGCATGGGTTGTTTTGGCAGAGCCCAACCAACACCAGTTCAGCGTTCAGAAACCGCTCCTGCGCATCATCTGCCACCTAACTCAGGTATTCAAAGAGTCGAGTTGTCTCGGCATCTCCTGTATGGGAGCGGTAGAGGCACACATAGATCTGACTCGTAGAACCATAGTCTATGTGTACCTAAAGGGTGAAAAAGGATGGGTCCTCTAGGCAGCACAAACGGCGACAACAAACATTCGCCCTAAGAAACACGCACACCCCGGCTTTTCGCGGAAATTCTTCTCAAGGACATAGCCGGGGTAGAGCAAGTAGGACGTGTCATCAGGGCGGCGTATTTATGTTTCCGTAAGAAATAGCATTGCTGGTTTCGCTGTCTCCAGGTGTTGGTGAACGGCGTTTAGGTTTGTATGGAGCCCACAGATGTTCGTGGACTCCACCTCAAATAGCGAGCCCGTGGGAGAGTATCTTGCCGCTGTGTAGCCCAGTATTCTATTATGCGCTGCCATAAGGAGGAAATAAGGGAAGGCGTGAAAAAAGGGACTGTCGTCGCAGCACCGCGTGACAAATCGCGGTTGATTGGTTTTGTCTATGAATGTGAGGTATGGCGGGAGCCGACGCGCCTAACGGACCGCGCCTTACCCCCCCGAGTATGGTCACCGGGCTCCCTCCGGTCACCAACCGGCACGATGAGCAGCCTCCCAGGGTGGTGAGTCCCGGTTGGGCTCCTGTACTATGCCGCGGGCGGCCAGTGGACCCACCGTTTCTACAGGTCTCCCTGTTCGCCCCGCGCCACCCCCCACTAGACTACGCTAAGACCCACTGGTCCCGCCAGTGCTGCGACCACAATCCCCCCTGCCCGGCTATGCACTTGCCGACCCCTGAACGCAATCCAACCGAGATTGGATTACTATGGAGGGTTTTTCGCATAGTGCACGGTGGTACCCACCCGGTCGAAATTTGTGACAGATTTTTGTCATCAAATTTCTACCACACATAAATATTGCTTCTATTCTTTGGTCTGCACTAAAGCTTACCATCAGGAAGGATACAGTCAAATAAAACCATTTCAATATAAGTATAAAAAAGTTATTACAGATCTCCGAAATAATTAAACCAATTTTTAAAATTCTTCGTAAGTACTACTACGCAAAAGTACTATGTAAGTACTTTCGACCCGATGTCGCGTCGAAAAAAATTCATGATTAAAAAATGCCTATCGAGCAGAATTTTTGGCTCCGAAAAAAAGGGGTTTGGATTAAAATGTGACTCTACTAAAATAACGCCGACTAAGTGAATCGGCACGTGATTATTAAAGTGTCATAAACTGAAAAGTACGCAGTTGAACCAATTTTTTTGAAACAGTCCTTTTTGGACGACTGAAGAACCCTTCAGCAGCTGAAGGGTTAGACCAATTTAAAACTTTCGTTAAGCCACTTGCGGTTAGTGGCTAATTATGTGGAGTACTTAGAAAAAAAAACTTCACATAGTCTACTTTAGTGCAATCTGCCATTTTTGGTCGAAATATTTTTACAAATTACGTTAGGCTGAAAAATTATTGGTGAAATGTAGATTTTAATACCTGCATCACTTCTTTCAGTTTTCGGGTCATACCACACTCGCCTATCAGGAATACATTATTACGCGATTTAGGGTCAAAGCGAAAGTGAAGCTTGTAATATAGTTCCTAGAATAAGATAAAATATACATAGTTTCACATTATCTTATACACATTACACATAGGAACACATGCAGACTAACAAAAAAATAAAAACAACATAATCATGCATACAGATATTGGCATTGCAACATCGACCACTAACGGGACGCTGTAGCCGTGCCACACGCGAGTACCTTGTCTAAAAATATATAAAATTACATTGTAGCACTAAAGTAAATCTCAAAATTTTTAGTAGGTATATCATTTATACTAAACACATCAACAAAGTCTAGGGAACAAGGACATTTCTAGTTTTTATTTAAAAACCCTTTCTTGTAATAGTGAGTGTTTTATATCAATAGAAGGGTATTTTTATACCGTTTTTAATTTTAATTTTAATAAAAACATTCTCATATCAAAAAAACATTTTTTAAGAAAGAATTGAATAGTGCCAATATTGAGTATTACAACCTTCTATGATTAGGCACAAAAATAACGAGGTAGTAAGAAATACAGTAATTAACCGTACTTTAAACGTTTTTAATAATCTGTAGGACCTCCTAAAGCATTAGCAATAGCTCGACAACGGCGTGGCATACTTAGTATAAGATTGTCAATCATCGTCTGTGGAATATGGCTCCATACACTGCGAAGGTGTTAAAAAAGTTGTTCTTCAGTGTTCAGATTTTCCAAAGAATCACTGAAAGCTCTTCTCCCAAGCAAATCCCAGGCATGCTCTATGGGATTGAGGTCGGCAGACTGAGCAGGCCATTCCAAAGTCGTAATATTGTGCTCGCTTAACGCATTGACCACTACCCTCGCGGTGTGTGACCGTGCATTATCTTGCATGAACATAAAATCTTGAGCGAACAGCTGTCGATGAGGAATGTATAACCTACCATGGGGTGTATAACCTCCTGAATGTATTGGTTTGCATTCAAATTGCCCAGTATCCAAACGAGGTCGGTCCTTCCACCAAGGCGAATTCCAGCCCATACCATGATTGTTCCACCTTGGTAAGGATGAACTTCTTGCGGATTCTGGAGACGAATCCAACGTCCAGGAACTCGCCATATACGCACTCTTCTCGAATCAGGATGAAAACCGAAGCGAGATTCGTCGGAAGACAGAACCCGTGCCCATTGATGGTCGGTCCACTGTAAATGTGCGTTAGCCCACAATAAGCGACGACCTCGATTTCCACGTCGAAGAGCTGGAACCCTAAGCGGTCTGCGAGCATGAAGATTGGCTTCGTGTAGTCTTCTCCTGACAGTTTGATCGCTAATAACCACTTGATGCTGAGACTGGAGGCTTGCGACCAACTGACGAGCAGTAATCGTGGGTTGCCACCTTGCGAAATTTTGCAAGAAACGATCTTGTCGCGGGTTAGTAACCCTATTTCGTCCCCTGTGACGTTCGGCAACATCCCCTGTAGACCTGTAGCGTGCCCATAATCTGCAAATTACGCTTGGTTGGGTGTTGACAGCATCCGCTACGTCGCGTTGAGTTCGTCCAGCCTGCAGCATACCAACAGCTCTTAACATCTCTTCGCGACTTAAATGACGACGTGACATGATGACTACACTCACAAAAATGCACAAACCATACGTAAAAGACGTATTATTGATAATAAACGTTATTTACAATCAAAGAAAATAATTTTTATTTTGCCTCAGAGAAACTGCACAATCAAACACTTTTAAAAGTTTTCCCTCCATATTCGAAAATCATTACTTATTTAAATTTATTTTTAAATTTCGAACAACTCTGTAATCTACTTTATTCTATTTTTATTTATTTGCTGCCAGTTATTTGCAAAACAAGATTCGCACGAAAAAAAAATTGGGGTCATCTTGTTCCCTAGACTTTGTTGAGGTGTTTATTTATACTAATAATAGGGGTTAAAGTATGTAATTGCCGTTTCATTGTAATAGGTACTTCGAATTGACATAGAACCTTCATGGTTTGAGACTTTTGAGTGAAACTTTTTCCACATGGTACCTATGTAGTTCTTCATTTAAAAATGTGCAACATTCGATTATCGACTTTCAGTTGTTTTTTTTATTCAGCTTAGACAAGAAAGATGGATACTTCGAAAATTCGAGTGATTTTTGAATACGAGTTCCGACGCGGAACTAACGCGGCAGGAACAGCTCGCAATATCAATGTTGCGTTTGGAGAGGGGACTGCTAATGAACGCACCGTGCGATTTTGGTTTAAACGCTTTCGTGATGGAAACTTTGATTTGAAGAACGAACCACGAGGAAGGCCGTCCACACAGGTGAATAACAATGAATTGAAAGACATGGTGGAAGCCGATCCGAGCCAAACTACCCAGGAATTAGCTGCATGGTTTAACGTTACCTTACCAACAATATTGACTCATTTGCGTCAAATCAATAAAATAAAAAAATTTGAAAAATGGGTACCTCATGATTTGACTGATCTGCAGAAAGAAATGCGTGTTGAAACTTGTGTTGCCTTGTTGAATCGATACAGAAATGAAGGAATATTGGATCGAATTGTGACATGTGATGAAAAGTGGATTCTTTACGATAACCGTAAGCGAAAAATGCAATGGCTGACTCCAGGTGAAACGCCACAACAGTGTCCTAAAGCAAAGCTTACCAATAAAAAGGTAATGGTAACTGTTTGGTGGTCTCAGCATGGTGTTATTCACTATAGCTTTCTACGATCTGGTCAAGCAATAACGGCAGATGTCTACTGTGCCGAACTCCGAACAATGATAGCAAAACTAGCAGTGAAACAGCCCCGACTCATGAATCGATCTTCACCATTATTGCTCCATGATAACGCGAGACCTCATACAGCACGAGAAACCGTTTTAACTCTACAGGAACTGCAATTAGAAACTATCCGTCACCCTCCGTATTCGCCAGACCTTGCTCCAACAGACTACCATTTTTTTCGTGATTTGGACAATTTTCTATGTGATAAAAAGTTTTCTTCTCAGGAGGCAGTACAAAATGCTTTCACACAGTTTGTCGAATCTAGATCACCAGAGTTCTATCGCAAAGGCATAAATGACCTTCCTACTAGATGGCAGTAATGTATAGATAATAATGGTAATTATTTTGATTAAATAAATACGTTAAATTAAAAAAAAAAACGAATTTCAATTTGTCAGTACAAATCGGCAATTTCATACTTTAACCCCTAATATTATACATACTAATTTAAAAAATTCTTTCACCATTTGAATGCTACGTTACTCGTATCACTGATTAAAATAGGCTATTTTAACTGCAAGAAAAAAACACAGGAGCCGCGGTAGCGGGGATTCGATCCCGAGCCCGAGGACATTCGGGCCGAGAAATCCCGGCTCCACCAGGTCATGGTGGCCGAGTGGGAGCGACGACTTGGGTAAACACGCGCAGGGCACGCCGTCGTTGCGGCGGTAAGGCCCATCATAGGGGAGTGGCTAGAGAGGCCACACGGTAGCCTCTCGTACCGTCAGACGCAGATTATCACCGGGCACGGTAGCTTTGGGCGGTATCGCGCCCAAAGCTACCGTGCTCGCGGCGATGGTCTGCTGTGCGGATGCGTGGGCGGCCAGCGCCTCCTTCTGCGAGTAGGTCATGCTCGCGAAGGAGACAGCAGAGCGGGCGCGGCGCGATGAGCGAGAAAGGCTCGCTGACATCGCTGCACGCGCCCGAAGGCGGCTCGGGCGTCGGAGGGCGCAAACTGACCTCCGACCCCATGAGCGCGGGCCTGAGGGTGACGGGTGGAGCCGCCCGTCACCCTAGCAGAAGCAGGTCACGGCGGCGGCGCGCCTCGTAGGACGATGCGCGTCCCCCCACACCGGGGTTGAGTCGGGGACCGCGTGGTCCCCACCTCCCGAGGAGGGCCAGACCGAGAGGAATGGCCCTGGGTCAGACGGGGTGCGAGGGATATGTCGCATGACAACCTCACCTTCGGCCTAGCACTACGACCCAGAGACGGCGTGCGGTTTAGTCGGTTCGAGTCCGACATAACCTACCCCTCCGGCTCCGGAAGGGTGGGTATCCGTGGGGATATACCGCACGTAAAAAAAAAAGCAAAAAAAAAGCACTACGCGATAAGTGACATTCACGCGGGCAGTGCTGCGGGCAACAACTATTCAAGATATATTTTATCACTAATGGACCTGACAATAAATCTATATTAAATTTATACTGAGACCGTACTCTGCCACACATAACCCATTAGGCCCAATGTTAGTACAAAAAGGTAAGTTACCTACCTATTAACCTACAACCAAGGACCCATTCCGAGTCGATGACGTAACAAAAGACTATAGGGCAATTGATTCCATGTTCCAATTAGTCTTCATTATGACTAATTGGGACCTAAAGTCAGTACCACGAAGAGCTTCGGCCAATTAACAATAACAGATTTTTGATTCGTGATCCAAATTGAAAGCTTCGAATGCAACCAGTTTTAAGTTATCGTTCGGATAAAATAATTGAGTGCATATAGTTTATATCTACCTGAATTAAAATAAATATATTTAAAATAAAGACCGTAATAAATTTATTAAGAATAAAAACCCAACTGATGCTGAAAAGATAGAAACAAGCTTTATAGCAGGCGGTACACATTAATTTTCATCGGGTTTGAGATTTGCAAATGGGTACCGCCTGCTATAAAGTTTGTTTCTATCTTATCAGCATCATTCGGGTTTTTTATTTAAATTATGACATTGATATAACAATATGACTTTAAATTTTATTTATTACATAAATAAATCGATAACGATAGATTTTGGTGCCAAAAACCAACATATTACCCAAGAACACTTGGGTAATAAATACCTTTCATTTGAGACCTGAATCATTAAAATCCTGACGGTGGTTCAGAAGATATGAAGTAATAAAGAATATTAGAAACATGCATACATACATACAAGATACGCGCGAAAAACATAACCCTTCTTAGCAGTTGGGTAAAAATATGTCGATAAAAAGATTGCGCTAAAAAGGTACTTAATCGCTTATATTGAGAAGCTTTTCCTATTTTGAACCAACCAAAAATCTTTTCAATTGTTTTTTTCCCCTAAACTGACAAGCGTTGATCGATTGCACTAGATGGAACTTGCTACTCATATTGAATAGGACGCTTGTACAGTCAGCATCATTAAAATGTTGCTAACATAAGTAGTCAAAATAATCCAAATACCAAAATTCCAATTTTATATTGGTTATTAGAGTACTCAAATAATTCAATTCAAGTCAAATTAGTTACTTTTTATTAAACGTTAAAACGGAAAGTTATAAGGAAAATTGTATGAAAAAAATTATTGTGACGTCATAATATTTAATAGTCAAATCATTTACTATTAAAGGTTGGGTGGATGATTAAAAATAAATAACAACCATAAAATAAGAACCGACTCAACTGCTTTTCCCCTTTTACCATTCTTAATTTAATAAGTTCAGCTAATTTATTTATTTTAACTAAAGGAAAATACCCAATTGTAAGTGTCCAGAACTATCTTATCAATCGATCTTCCAGAATTATGTAAGGTAGTAGAGTATTCATAGTCATATACACAATCACGCCGGTCGATGGTATCCAGACAAGGATAATTTTAAAAAATCTAGACATTCATATTTTCTCACTAATGCAAGTTAATAGTTCATGGCTTACTCAACTGTCAACTTAAAAAAATACAAAAGACATTGTCAATTGACACATTTTGTATCTTTTTCTTACTCATATACCCATCCCTTATCATCCCGCCATTGTGTGAAAGGGATGGCTTTACAAGTAAGAAAAGGATACAAAATGCGATTAAATGACAATGTCTAGATTTTTTGAAATTATACTTGACTGGATACCATCGACCGGCGTGATTTTGTATATGAATCAGAATACTCTACTAAC
This sequence comes from Eilema caniola, assembly GCA_949126895.1. NCBI lineage: Eukaryota > Metazoa > Arthropoda > Insecta > Lepidoptera > Erebidae > Eilema > Eilema caniola. The sequence goes on along the minus strand of OX421463.1, from coordinate 2,298,583 downwards.
TGACATAATTCTGAAAGATCGATTGTTAAGATAGTTGAACCACTCTGGACACTTACAACTATTTGAGTACTCTTATAACCAATATAAAATTGGAATTTTGGTATTTGGATTATTTTGAGTACTTTTGTTAGCAACATTTTAATGATGCTGACTGTACATTTCCACAGTATTTCTTTAAAGATAATTATTACGTTAGTTAATGCTTTTAGTTATTATGTTATATTTCTTCTTCTAAACTCCAGCATAACAAAATAATAACTTTCTAGTTCTCCAGTGCAAAATTGTGTGGCAATTTTCAAACAATTTAACCCGTATACTCTTTTCTAGCCAAGTCGACTGTTTGGACGTCGTTTCGCCTCTTTCTCGGCAGCTCAAGTGTTAAACGTGAAAAGTGTCCCCACTACTTTGACAAAACATTTTAAAACGATTTTAAAATCACCTGTTCGTAGCCAATGTACGGACTTCGTGAAATACGTCTTGCAATTTCATTTTCCGGTCCACAATGTTAGATGAAAGTATTTTATAGGGTATAGCACTGTGCTTTAAATTGTTTGCGTGTTTTCTTTTTAATGAAAATAAATACCCTTAGTTAAGCCTTATAATATTAGTATTACATGTTTAACCTAGTGGAATGTGTTTACCCCGGCCTTCTAATGCCCTTCTTGAATAACTGCCCTTTTTGCCGGAGCGCCTGCATACCAGCTTGGCCCCTTCGACTCATTGCAAAGACGGGCGTTGAGGCTCGTCGACAATCCCATACAAACAGGCGATGTGGAACCTCTCAGCCTCAGAAGGGACTTTGCCTCGCTGTGTGTGTTCTACTACCTATACAATGGTTTGTGCTCAGATGAATTGTTTGACATGATGCCCACCGCTGCATTCTATCATCGCACCACTCGCCATAGGCAGGGAATTCATCCTCACACACTGCGACCGGAAATGGTGCGCACCGTGCGTTTTGAAAGGAACTTCATCCCACGCACGCTCAGGTTGTGGAATGAACTTCCTGCCGTGGTTTTCCCAAGCGACTACAATATGGGGCAATATGGCATAAAAAAAACTGCATATTGTAGTTCCTTGGGAAAAAACATATATCTACAGCAAAAATCCCATCACCATCATTCCACAAACGGACAGAAAGACAAACAATCACAAATTAGAAAAATTGATTTTTTTGCTATAGATATCGTGTATACATATAAGAAGCTTCACTATATTAAGGGTGGATTCGACGAAACTTACTACATACTTACAAACTAACTATTCCGGCAATAATCTATTCCGAGATCTTATTCTCGAGTAAATCAATACACGTTTTTCCATGCTATCTACCGTATAGCTATACTAAGATTATCTATTCGCTGATAGCAAAGTGAACCTTGAATGAATATAATACCCGGCAAATATGTATTGTTTTTAAAAGGCACAGTCTTAGGCGTAAGTTATGTCAAGTCGCTTTTGTCGTATAATAGCTTGTGACAGAACCTGTCAAAAATCTTATTCCGAGTTATTCCTTTGTATGTACCTACTCATCGTGTGATTTTCCAAGTTGTTTTCAATTTTTGTAAGCAGATGCAAAGCTGTGTTTTGGCTCAAACGAAACCTGATCGCGAAATCACGATTATCGTAGTATTGATATATAATCCTTTCTTTCTTTAATTCACCTTGGACGTTTTAGGTATTACTTCTTCATCAATATCACATTCTTCGATCAAATTGTTCAGATGTTGCATTTTAATATTGCATACGAGTATACGTAGAGTTCAAAAATGACGCCATTATTTTATTCTTCGAATAGCTCTTTATTCCGTGAAAAACGGTGGTATAGTATATTATTCTCGAATAAGGTTACTATTCTTAGTATAGTGCATGGTAGAATGTGAAATTGATTTACTCTCGAATATGTGGCTATTAATTCTAGGAATAAACTTTACTCGCGTTTGGTCGAACCGGCCCTAACTTATCTATCTAATTCTACTTGACCTTCTTTTATTAAAGTCGCTTCTTATTATTGCAAACCAAAGTCTTTGAACAGTAAAAATATTAGTAACTAGCTGTTGCCCGCGGCTCCGCCCGCGTGGATGTCGGTTATAGCTTAGGGTTGACTCAACGCTATTTTTCTAAGATAAATGTAGCCCAAGTTACACCTTATTACATCAGCTACCTGCCAACAAAATTCCCGTCAAAATCAATCCAGCCATTTCAGAGATTAGCCGGAACAAACAGACAGACAAGGTGTATGTACCGTATTGTATTCATAAACATGTAGTAAAAAACGGTTATTTCAATATTACAAACAGACACTCCAATTTCATTCATATGTATAGATGTCTGAAGTTAATGCGAATAAGTATGTACGCTACGCGTTAAAAATTAGTTTTATTTCAAAGAAATTTTAGTATTTAATTTAGTAAGAGCAAAACACAGTAATAAAATCCTAAATATATATAAATACAGACTATTTCACTCGGCAAGACCAAAACATATAAACTGGAGATTACAAATCAGCATAAAACAAGTTAACTGTGAGAGAAGCACAAAAATGCAAGTCAACTAAGACAATTTCCATTGTAAGGATCTGCAAGAGAAGGGTGACGAGTAGTGTAAGTTACACGCGATGGCGAGCCGGATAGCGTTTCTAAAATAAAGATTTCTTTGTTCTTGTATATGAAGTACCAGTAGAGCCAACATCCGATCGATCTTGACTAGTAAAGTGCTCAAAAATATCTTTATATTCTTATACTACTGAGGTGGCAGACAAGCACACGGTCCACCTGATAGAAAGTGGTTACCGTGGCCTATGGACGTGTACAACACCAGGGGAGTCACACTTGTGCTACCGACACTATAAATACAGGGAGTTTCTGTGCCGTCAGTGTAGAAAACAATGCAGGAATAGACTTTGTTCTTCCCACTGACAGCACAAAAACTCTTCACTGATCTCTGGCTACCCTAATCACCGCCGGGAACACAACACGAGGTTATGGCCGCGATATTCCGTAAGGCGAAGGTACTTTCCCAGTCGGACTGCTCAATTGAACAGCAATACCGTGCTGTCCTACCTACTCTAAGATATATTCTATCTTTATATTCTGTTAAGATTTTTAGTCAGCATGGATTTAGATTGGCATGGTACCAATCTAAATCCATGCTGACTGTACATGCCAAAATTCAATTACCAACACCAAATTAGAAATTAAAAGACTCAACTACTTTTCGCATTAGGGTGATACACCATACGCTGGTGAACAGGCGGGGCTCTGGCTCACTCGTTCTTCTCAGCGTTGCGGGCATAGCAATCACTACCGTGTAAGTCAAGTAAATCAAATTATGGAGGAGTAAGTCTCCCAGTTCCAAAGTACAGGTTTTGAACGTAACCGGGACCAGTGCCCCGAGTAAGAGCGTTTTCACACTCATCCGATATCCAATATTCGATATCGGTGTCGGACGCCGATAGCCACCTTGTGCTGTTTTCATATTTATCCGATAAAATCATAATACGGCCATTTGCTCGAAAGCACATACTAGTTAAGGATGCTAGGATTGAAAAAAAAGCAAGCAATTTACGACCTTATTGACGTGACACAGCATCGAGTTTTTTTTCTAATATTCGTGATCAGCGTCATCAATCAACGCGAAAAGACATGTAACTCAGAAAATGTCCTTAAGGTCGAAAATTGCTTGCAGTCGCTGTTTAAGTCGCTTCGTGTTCCGATATCGGGCCAAAACAGTGGTGTTGGGTCCGATAGCCGATATCGGGCCGGACAATGTGAAAGAAAGATACAAATCTCATACATTTGACTTCCTCCAATATCGGATGTCGGATATCGGATATCGGATATCGGATATCGGATGAGTGTGAAAACGCTCTAAGAAACAACATTCGATTTCATGACGTAAAACGTATCGAAAGAACGTAGCATTGCGATTGGTTCACAGTAGGCAGGCGGCCAATCGGAATGCTTCGTTTTCTCGATACTATTACGTCACAAATTCGAATATTATTCGTGCTCGGGGCACTGTACACGAATGTCATTGACTGATTAGCATGCGCAGTTACATACATTAGTACAATGTTTCCTTATAATCTTAGTGTACCGAATGCATCTAACCATTTAAAGCCCGATGTATTCTTTCAAACTTATTCTACTCCACTTCTCCTGACCTTGGGCATTCGTGGCAGTGGTACCGTTGGCATGCATGTCATCCCTTTTGACGCTAAACCAGTACTTCTTGGATCTTCGCAGTCCGGTAGTGGTATTGCTAGATATTTTTTACAATCTTTTTATATACCAACTAGGTGGTAGACAAGCACACAGCCCACCTGATGGGATGCGGTTACCGTGACCTATGGACGTGTGCAAAACAGGGACGGGTCACATTCATCCTTCTCTTCAACGTACACCTCTATTTAGAAAAAAACGTCTATTATTATTTAAACTATCAATATTGCTAGACTCTCTTACCTTAAACCGCCTGATAATGAAGACCCCTTGCCATTGGTGATTCAGGGATTCTACTGGCGATAATAGCGAATAGCCTTAATCACGGTCCGGGGTACAACTAGCGCCTCGCCTAATTCTGCCTCTTTCGTTTTCGCGTTTTCTATTACTAAAATGTCAAAGGGTACCCGAGTAATTAGATCAGCTTGTTTGGGTCTCGGAATCAGCCGATTTCGAAGAGATATATTTTTTGGGAGATTAAAAAAAAGAATATTAGAATCAAAATTACTAATATTCCCTCTAACCTCTCCAGCTAAGCTAAATTGCTCATGTTAGGAGTGGGTACACGTCGGTGTAATGGCCAGGATTCAAACCCGGGCCCTTTCGATCGTAAAGTTGACTCCTTAATCACTATTCTACGATTATAACTATATTTATGTTGTGCGTAATACCACTTAGGAGGTAGACTAACACATGATAGGAAGCTGTTACAGCGACCTATGGACGTGTGCACCATCAGGCGCGTGAGTTTTTTAGGTTTTCTTACGATTTGTGTGATATTTGAACCGCAAAAAGGACATCAACATAATCATGTTAGCATTATCCATCCGCCGTCGAACCTGGGGTCGACTTACTCTTCCTATTCCATCATGCTTAACTTATATGACTTTTATGGGAGCAAGTAGCCTTTGACCTTTGAACTGCCTGAGGACCACCTACAGAACTTCATCCTCTCCTGTCGGAGGCTAGAAATTTTGTTTGGACTCCAAAAGATATTAAAAAGGTGTATATAATTATTGCATTAAATTTCCAAAAACAGAAAAGAACGAAAATAGCATCTTTTTGAAGTGAAAACTTCTTTAGCGGCGTTGGATGGGTAAAAAGTGTTAAACTCGCGTCAGGATTACTTGACCTTTGGACTGTAACCAACGACTGACGTCATACAATATAAGCTACAGATTGTGTATTTCGTTAGGTATGCCAAGAAGCTTCACAGCTTGGCGGTAAGCGCTTCGACTGTAATTCCTTATGGTTTCAGATAGTACCGGTTTCGAACCTGGGCTTCTTAAACTTTTTGTGATTATTTTTTCTTCTTGTAATTTATAACTTTTTGTGATTATTTTTACTTTTTGTTGACTGCTTGACAGAAAATTAGTGATAGGTTCTGTGATATGGTATGGTATGAAATGGTATGTTCTTTTTATATTTTTTTCTCTATATATAACGAAGAAAGAAAGGAAGAAAAAGTTTTCACTTCTGCCGGCACTCCCGGAGTGCAACCCATCTGTTTTTTTACCAACTCTACGTACAATGAAGAATATGTTAAATAAGAGAATTTATCGGAACATAGTAATACCGCCGATTCATTGAGATTCTAATCGCGTGTGTGCAGTAACTCAATGTCAATGGCATGCAACAGACTGTTCGCATGCAAGCAAAGTATGGTTTGTTCGTGTATTTATGATCCCATAAATGTCTAGAAGGAAGTTTATGTTTTAGAAAACTGTATTGCACTGTTAGAATATTGAATTTCTTATCGATTGAAGAAAATTCGAAGAGTGCTAGGTGTAAAATAAAATCTAAGACGAGAACCTTATAGGCGACTGATGATCTATCATTCGCTCGTCTCTTACTGAAATATTTATTTAAATATTGGTGATTTTGATGCCATTCGCTAGAAAATCCCATTGAAAACTGATCAGAAATATGCATTGACCAATACAACTTAATCAAAATTAGTAAAAAATAACACAATTTCTGTCTGTCCATATAAAACTACTCGATATTATCACTCTCCTGAGAAGATGCTATTTTTACTGATGTGGTGTTAGAATGAGTTATTATTATTAGGCTAGGTTAATATTACACGACGATATGTAAATCAAAGGCCGACTGTACAAATATTTTATCCGAAGATTTAAATTTCCTGGCCTTACTTATTTGTTACTTGGTTCGAGGTGGATAATCAGTAAATTAATTTTACAGGTCAATGGTACCTTAAGATTAAAAAGTTATAAAGATGGACTCACTGTTTTGCCAGTGTATGTTAAAACTCGCTGACTAAATTTAATATGGCCAATATACCCATCATCTAAACAAATTCTGCTAAAAAATCTCAATTATCATCAAAAAGTAATTCCAGTTAATGTTGATCAACGAAATAATTACCAGAAGGTGGAAAATTATCCTTAATTTGAAATATTTATGATAACATTGTCATGAAGAAATGGCTACCTATTGAAAATTGATTTTACAAAAGGTAAGAGTTATATTTAAAGGTGCCTTCCAAAAAATAAACTTCTTGAAGAAAATACATAACACGAATTACAAGTAGAATTGTTTGACATCATGTCCACGGCTACGACTGCATTATATCATGGCACCAATTACCACATTCAGGGAACGCACATGTTGCGAACGGAAACATTACTGTTTCCGTTCGCAACATGTGCGTTCCCTGAATTGTGCACATTGTGGTATGAAAGGAACTTAATCCCCTGCCCGCTTAAGCTGTGGAATGAACTATCTGCCGTGGTTTTTCCAAGCGGCAACAGGACATTAAAAGATTTCTATAGGGTGGGCAGCGCGAGTGTGACGCTCCTGGTACATGTCCATACGCCACTGTAACTAGTATACACCAGGTGGGCCGTATGCATGTCGGCTTCCTAAGTGGTATAAAAAATGAAATAGAAACAATAGCATTGTTTATACAATAAAATTCCTTAGTTGTTCAGCACTAAACTTGAACCGGGAAAAATGTTACGTGTTACCACTCAAGAAATATTTTACAAACTGGGTTCGAAGTGAGACAATATTTGAGCAACAAAAGAGTTGTTACGATACATACTTTTATTCAATTTACTGTTGTTCGAATTCTCGGGGACACCCGTTTCCGGTACTAGAGTTATCTACCTACAGTGCTGATGCTTATATATATTTGCATTGGACGTAGAACTATACTATCTAATGTTGGAGTACAATAAAGAGTTATCTATCTATACTGGAAAATCTACCCCAACGGATTTGAGAAGCAGGCTCAGAAAATGTTAAGTTTTGATACATATTTTAAGTATAAGCATGATAATATTATCGCAGTAGAATGAATATTACTGTGAAAATAAAAATAAAAAATATTTTAAAACATACAATTCGCCTTTGTACAATCATTTTGTATTTGTGCAAAAAGTTTAAATAAATAAATAAAAAAAAATTATGGTCAATCCCAGCTGCTAGCTGGTACCTACACCTCCTGACCGACGGACAAGACTCTAGCACAGACTGCTTGAGCTTGGGGGGTCATATAGCAGTCGCTAACTCTGTATCTATATATAAATAAAAATATGTTCACTATTTTTATTTTTTAACCGACTTCAAAAAACGAGGTGGTTATCAGTTCGTCGCCTATGGACTTTTTTATGTTTGTTACGCGATATCTAAGCCAGTTTTGAACGAAATTATATTATTCTTGCGGCGTTTAATAGTGTATACTGTCAGAGTAGAAGTCTGAATCTGATGCTGAGATCTTGGAGAAATTAAAGGAAAACCTCAAAATTACATCAAAATGCGCCTAGTTAGTTTGTGTAAGCAATCAATTGTATAATGTCGTTTCCTAGGCATTTGTAACAAATGCCCATGCGCTTTCTATTAAAATTTCAGTATAATAACATACGTATTAATCAATATAATTATGTTGTATTGTTAGTACGCGGTGGTTCAGGCCACCTCAGTGGCGGTATGTTTGCCACTACAAGTGGGCAGACTGGGACGGACTGTAAGAAGTCTTCGCGTCATACCCTTGGAGGCGGCTTTGCTTCACTTCAAATGATCTAAGCTCCTGTGCAACAGCAGTCGCTTATGCGATCCTAGCGGGCATGGAATGCTATATTCCCAACCGCTGACTCTCGACAGGAGCGAGCAAACGCCCGTGGGTTAATAGGACGTGCAAAGAAGCTAGAGGCCACAAGCAGTCTGCGTATACGGCTTTGACAATGGCACTTGCCAATCAGGATTGGAACATAAATGCTGCCTCGAGGTCAACTGGTGAGCAGCTTGCACGGTACCCATCTGGCAGGCTGTGCATTTTGGTCACTCGCCAAAGCTGCCGAACGAAACTTTAGTTAGTCTTGCCTCCTGCCGCTTCGACGGTGGTCTGGCCCATGGCGCTAAGGAGAAAGCCGATATCTTGGGTAATCTCGGCAAACTCGACTATGAACGATGGGAATGCCGAGCCACCTATTCTTCCCAGCTGTGGTGCTCCTATGCTTGAAGTAAAAATCACGTAGCGGATGGTCCGGTGGGTACTCAAGTCCCTAGATGTTCAGAGGTGAGTGGGCCGGACGGTATACCAGCGATAGTGCTCAGGCACTGTACCCTCGAGTTGTCCCCAGAACTTACACGTCTTTTTGCACTCACTTGGTCCGCAAGATAAGTCCCGGCTTCGTGGAAGATTGCGTTCGTTTATACTATGCCTAAAAAAGGTAACAGAACAGACCCGTCAAATTATAGGCCTATTGCTGTAACCTCCTTTCTCTCGAAGGTGATGGAGCGCTTTATTAGTTCCGTTTAACATGTTGGGTATTATGGTCCTAATAGATGAGAACTGTGGTTCATGGCTTAGGACTGGATTAAAATTGGACTACGAAGGCAAATCTTGGCCCACTAAAACGGGAAAAATAAATAAATGAAAAAACAACTTCGAAACCAAATTGGTACAAAAAGGTTTAAAATAACTGAATTTAGAGATTTTCGGTCTGTTAGAAGTCGGTGCCAACTTTAGTAGCTGTTCTGACCTGCTATATTTTTTTTTATGGCACAGGATGCACTCGAGCAGACGGATCGCCTGATGGTGAGCGATCACCGCAGCCCATGGACACGTGAAATACCAGAAGGGTACTAGGTGCGTTGCCGGCCTTTAAGGTACGCCCTCTTCTTGAAGGCTTGAAGGTCGTATCGGTCTTGAAATACCGCAGGCGACAGTTTAATGCCATACGTAAATTGTATGATAACTTGATGAGGTAAGGGTGGCCTATCATACATTTGTATTAAATTAATCGATATATCATTTGATTGCGTCATCCTAGTTCAGGTACTGCCAACAAATTTGGCACCGACTTCTATCAGATCGGAAATCTCTAAATTCTCTCTCAAAATTGAGGTATTTATACCTTTTTGTACCAATATGGCCTTTTTTTAGGTATTTTGAAGAAGAAAATGCAGGCTTAAGATATTAATTATACTTTTATTAGGACGAACGAGTCGATGCTTACAATACAATGGGGTAGTACAGGAAGTTTGACCACATAACAAAACTACTTTAGTGACAGTTTAGCCAACATAAAAATATAATTGTTGCCATTTTAATAGTTTTGATTACAGTTTTACAGTTTTGATTACTATTAATTGTTGGCACTTGGTGGAACTTGTTGTTACACATCGCTGATTAAATGCCAAAGGGCCACATGATGGAAATGGTAAATTTTATAGGAGAGCCCATCAAAGTTTTCATCGCGCTATTTTTACTTTTTTACGAATCTATAAGTGCTACATCTATGTGTTATATACCATTCGATGCGTATTTTAGAGCTTTATTAATGTAATAGTGACTAATTTCAGCAGCTTCTATCTACGAAAGTATAATATCACATGAGTCCGTTTTGCTTCTAAAAATGGCTGTTGAATCTGTCAATATGTATTTAATAAAATGCCACATAACGAAAATTAAGTAACGTTTAATGAACTTATTTTTTTAAAAACTATGTCAATAAATCTTAACTATACTTAAAAAGAATAAGGATAACACAATACAGATAATACGTAATTTCCTGTAAAATTCTGTAGTTATTATATTAATAAGAAAATGTTATAATTAAATATCTGTCTTACAGATATGGCAATATTACAATTTAAATGGCATTTAAGCCTTAAACATACAAGGAACAACTTTTATAGACTTAGCAATAATCAGAGTGAATAAAAAACCCGTTAAAACGCGCTTAGAATTCAAAACCCTCTCACTTGGAAGTATTTAGTTATACTACCAGTAGTATTAAATATTCACACTTACGCAGAAATATCACAACTTAAGTACAGTCATTTTACTGGTGGATCAGTTTATTTTTGATCAAATAATTCAGTCTCTAATTGAACATCTATAAAATTGTATATTATATAATACTGTTTTATTATTATGTAATACAATATAACGGTAAAAAATTTAGATATCAATTAGGACATTATAGGTCTATGCTTAGTCTAAACATTAAGAACTTTATAGGTTGGCGTAAAAAGTAGGGGGGTTTCACATAATTTTATCCTTTTACAACATAGTCCTTCAGCTACCGATTCTCCAAGGCCCTTAAGGCCGCTAAACGCGAAAAATCTGCAGATTGCGGAAGTCCACGTCCTCTGCCAGAGTCAAACGAATACTTTCCACAAAAAATTAGAATGATTAAAACATGGAAAACCCATATATCCCAAGAGTCGTCTCGTGAACCTATCTCTAGCTATTAACAAGGATAGTTTGATGTTTTGAAAGGATGCATAAACGCCGCCGAGAACGTGCAGGACCAAGCCAAGCACCCAATCATACTGGACGGTAAAGACCCAGCCATACGCCTACTAATTAACTATTTTCATTATAAATTTGCGCATGCCAACACAGAAATGGTGATTAGAACGGCGGCAACAATATTGGACCCTGAGCCTAAGAAACACAGTTCGTTCGATTGTCTATAATTGCCAACTACGCAAATTGGTGCGCGGAAGGCCCGTACAACCTTTCTTGTTCGTGATCTCCCAGAAGCTCGGATGTCGCATCATAAACGCCCCTTTACATTCGTGGGAGTTGATTACTTCGGACCTCTACAGGTCATGGTACATCGCAGCCGGGAAAAACGATGGGTCGCGCTCATTACTTGTTTAACGGCCAGAGCCATTCATCTCGAAGTGGTACAAAGCTTGTCAGCTGACGCAGCAATTATGTGCCTTCACCGTTTCATCGCTAGAAGAGGTATACCAAGTAAAATCTATTCCGATAATGGAACGGCCTTCGTCGGCGCCAACCGACAGCTGAGAGCGCTCTGCGACCAAGCTGTAGCTGACTTTGCCGTTAATGAAAAAATAGAATGGGTTTTCATACCGCCTTCAGCTCCATTCATGGGCGGAGTTTGGAAGCGGCTAGTAAAAAGTGTCAAGTCAGCGCGTCAAATCACCCTAAGAGAGCGTACGCCGACGGATGAAGTCTTCACAACACTTTTATCTGAAGCGGAGGCTTTGGTCAACGCGCGACCTCTTACACACGTCTACCCTGACCCCACAGACTCCGAGTCGTTAACGCCGACACATTTCTTGCTCGGCTCGTCGTCGGGTCGCCCAGTACCATGTCAACTGTCGGATTCGGATTTGTCCAGCAGAATTGGGTGGCTTTGCGTCTGGCCGATCATTATTGGCGACGGTGGGTTACGGAGTATCTACCGACGTTGGCTCCAAGAAGAGTGAAAGGAGTTGATGTAAATATTAACGTCGGGGATCCCGTGCTCGAGGCCGATGGAGACTTGCCGCGTGGTACATGGCCACGAGGCGTCATTCAAGCAGCATATCCAGGCCGTGACGGAATAACCAGGGTAGTAGACGTTAAGACTCTGGCGGGGACGTTGAGGCGTCCAGTTAAAAAAAATGTTTTCTTATAAAAAAAGGGGTGGATGTGGCCGACTGTGGCCTCTTTAATAGTTCTCTATGGTTTTATATATTGGTTATTTTATTTAAAAAATGTATTAGGTAGAATAATTACTTGTCATTGGAAGTGTAAATATAAAAAAATAAAAATTTATTGAAAAATTCATATATTTTCTTCACAACTAGTATTTCAGCAAGTAACACTAGGTGCATGGAGTACCTAGCTATGAAAGCATACTTACTGCACGCGAATGGAGCACCCTGGTTCGCTAGCGTACTTATTTCCAGCAATTATTACTCAAAAACATAGTTTTTACTGCCTTAAAAAAATACCTACAAGCGAACCATTACACACATCAATACAGCCACAAAAGAAAAATGTCCAATTTTTGTTGAGAAATAGTGTCATATTTATTTCCTTCTTATTGACAAAACAGACGCATAAGAAGTACTGCACTTTCATCTACAAAAATAAATAATAAGCTCATAGAATTAAAATGCAAAGCGGACACATTCTATAATATGGCCCTCTGGCATATAAAATAATGTTGAACTCACTTGATATTTATATTCCATACGGACACCATCTAAAATATGGCACTTTGTTTTATAAAATTTAATTTAAACTCATACTTATTTCGCAATATGGCTCTTTGTCATAAAAAATGCGTGCGCTTACTCCGACTATGAGGATTCAATTGGCAAGATGGCCGTTTCGCTCTGAAGTTGGTCACCAAAGTCACGGAATGCGAAAGAGGCGGTTGTCTGGTTGGTCCATTTTTGATGCTAGAATCGTGGGTGTCTTTTTAGAATTTAAAACTTATAATGATTTAGATACCATTTTTGAAAAAAAACGAGTATCAGTTTTTTTTGCATTGTGGCCCTTTGGCATTTAATCAGCGACATATTGAGAACACTTGTACCTTTTCTACAGTATTTATTATGGATTCAATAACAATAAAGAGTTATTTATCTGTCTATCTATATTCAACTTTTTTTTTAAATAGTATATTGTTTTATTCTAATCTTTTATATATAAAAAAGAATTGCAATTCTGTTAGTCACGCTAAAACTCGAGAATGACTGAACCGATTTGGCTAATTTTAGTCTTGGAATGTTTGTGAATGTCCGGGGAGGCTTAAACGGTGAGAAAATATGAGAAATTGCAACATTTTTATTGATTTTGAGACAGTACGAAGTTCGCTGGTTCAGCTAGTATATTCGAAATATTTAGTTTAAACATTTAAACCTGGTCGAAACGTCAGGCAATCAAAGGTATGTAAGTATCTATACCATGATCGCGTTAATTCCCGTTTCGTAAATTATATAAACATTTTAGTTTATAAGTGTAAAATCCATACTAATATTATAAATGCGAAAGTAACTCTGTCTGTCTGCTTGTCTGTCTGTCTGTCTGTCTGTCTGTCTGTCTGCCTGTCTGTCTGTATGTTACGCTTTCACGCCTAAACCACTGAACCGATCTTGATGAAATTTGGTACAGAGGTATATTAAAGCTTGAGAACGGACATAGGCTACCTTTTATCACGAGAAAGGGGGTTTAAGGGGGGGAAATAGGGGATGAAAGTTTTTATGAAAGTTTGTCATTTCTGAAGCTATCTTAATGACATTTGGCACAGAAGTAGATTAGAGCTTGGTAACGGACATAGGCTACCTTTTACCGCGAAAAGGGGGTATAAGGGGGGGGACTAGGGCCTTGGTATGAAAGTTTGTCTTTTTTGAAGATTTCATGATGAAATTTGGTGCAGAGAGTTAGTTTAGAGCCTGGAAACGGATATAGGCTACCTTTTATCGCGAAAAGGGGGGTAGAAGGGGGGCGGACTAAGGTCTTGGTATGAAAGTTTGTCATTTTTTGAAGATTTCTTGATGAAATTTGGTACAGAGATAGTTTAGAGCTAGGAAACGGACATAAGCTACCTTTTATCGCGAAAAGGGGGGAGGAAGGGGGAGATCAGGGCCTTGGGATAAAAGTTTATCGTTTTAGAAGATTTCCTGATGAAATTTGGTACAGAGATAGTTTAGAGCTTGGGAACGGACGTAGACTACTTTTATCGCAAAAAGGGGGATAGAAGCGGGGGACTAGGGCCTTGGGATGAAAGTTTGTCATTTTTGAAGATTTCCTGATGAAATTTGGTACAGAGATAGTTCAGAGCTTGGGAACGGCTATAAGCTACCTTTTATCGCGAAAAGGGGGGTAGAAGGGGGTCGACTAGGGCTTTGGGATGAAAGTTTGTTATTTTTAAAGATTTCCGGATTAAAATTGGTACAGAGATAGTTTAGAGCTTGAGAACGGACATAGGCTACCTTTTATCGCAAAAAGGGGTAGAAGGAGGGGGGGGGGGGGGGAATATTGCTATGGGATGAAAGTTTGTCTTTTTGAAGATATCCTGATGAAATTTGGTACAGGGATTAATTAGAGCTTGGTAACGGACATATGCTAGCTTTTATCGCGAATAATGTGGTAAAAGGGGGGGGATAAGGACTAGATAGTTAGTATGAAAGTTTGTCATTTTTGAAGATATCCTGGTGAAATTTGGTACAGAGGTGGATTAGAGTTCGAAAATGGACATAGGCTACCTTTTATTGCGAAAAAGGGAGTTAAAGGGGTGGAATAGGGCTAGGGTATGTAAGTTTGACAATTTTGAAGATATCTTGATGAAATTGGTATAGAGATGGATTAGAGCTTGGAAATGGACATAGGCTACCCCTTATAGCGAAAAAAGGGATAGAAGGGGGAGGGGGGAAGGGGAATAGGGCTATGGGATTAAAGTTTCTAATTTTTCAATGGCACAAAAAGGGTGTATATGGCATAAATAGTAAGAATTTCTTTTAAGATGTCCTCATGAAATTTGGTACAAAAGTGAATTAGAGCTTCGGAACAGACATAGTCGAGTGGCGAACCAAATATAGAAGCGAGTGGAGAGGCGAGTAGAGATTGTTATAGGGACGAGTGGATAGGCGTGTAAAGATCGAAAGTCGAGTAGAGTCGACTACAGGGGCGAGTAGATATGCGACTAGAAAGCCAGTGGAGAGGCGAGTATAGAATCAAATAGAATGCATAGTAGAGGCGAATAGGGAGGCGAGTGGAAAGATGAATGTAGTGGCGAGTAGAGATCGAATAGAGAGTTGAGTAGAGGTGCGAGTAGATAGGCGAGTGAGGAGAGTCAAGTAGAGAGGCGAAAAGAGAATCGAATGGATGGGCAAGTAAAGAGGCCAATGGAAAGGCGAGTATAGAGAAGAGTACAAAGTCGAGTAGAGAGGGGAACAGAGAAGTCAGTAGAGAGTCGGGTATAAATTCAAGTATAGAGGCAAGTAGAAAGTCGAGTAGAGAGTCGAATATAGAGGCGAGTAGAAAGTCCAGAATAGAGGTGAGTACATAGTCGGGGATAAAGTTGAGAAGAAATTTAAAGCTCAATAGCGTCGGATCAACACTAAGCGATAACCGACATCCACGCGGGCGGAGCCGCGGGCAACAGCTAGCATTAAAATAAATTCTAATATATCTAACGCGAAGATTTGCGTTCTTGCGACTCGTCTGGCCAAAGAATTCGTCCTATCGCGAATCATCTTCGCGAATACACGACGGCTTCGCGCCGCTGTCGGTAATTTGCCGCACAACAAAGGGTTTTGTCGCGACAAAGTTCGTGCGGTGGGCTACACTTCGCGCGCTTTAGTTGACTTCTTCTCTTCTGGCCGAGCGGTTCGAACGAGTTTGATTAAACTTGTAAATCATAGATTGTATGTGTATGTATTAGAATTCATACAAAATTATGAATCTGAACCAGTTATTTGGGACCCGCAAGAGCCAAACCACAAGCAGCCATGTGAAACAGCGCAACTGCCTCTTCCATGTTTTCGCGAAATGAATTAACGTGACGTTCTAAATTATCGCAACGTAGTGAAGTATTTAAGCTATTGCATAGATTCTATCGAGGGCCTTGAGCGCGGGGACCGAATCTAGAAATTCCGTAACGAAAAAACCTCACGCTCATTTCTTTTCGGCAGTCTTCGACACGGTGTTCGTGTGCGTGCAACTAGCCGTATTGTACGACGCTACGAAGCTCGCACGAATCGAGACGAGCTGCTCCGAAATCGGACGAATACATAAGCAGCTGTTTATGAGAAAGTATATAGGTGTATAGGTATTTATGTACAACAGTGAATAGCTGTACTTGTAAAATTTGTCGAAAATCACTTCTTAATATCGTAATTTTTTTTTTTTTGTATAATTTTGTTTTGGTGTGTCATTACACTATTTATACCTAATTATTTATACCTATTATTTATACCTAGATATTAGCGTTTTATAGAGAAGAAAAGCGTAAAGAGCTAAAAAGAAACAATAGACTAATGCACGTCAAAGGGCATATTATCATAATTGCATAAGTTGATACAAAATGCTATGCAATAGCTTTACCGCGGCAGTCCCCGAGTGCCACGCGTCTTTTTTTGATGTGGCCAAGCACGTTCATCAAGGATCGAATACGAATTTTTATCGCGACAACGCGACGACTAATCTTCGTTCAATATGTAGCCGTAGCATAATTAATTAAATTTGAAACGGGGCAGTAAGGGCAAGTACCTTAACCGTTGCAGTTACAGCAAAACGTTCTTAGAAGACCTTCCCTAACTTTTTGACATATTTTGAACTGCATTCACAGATTTTGTAAAAAACTCACAGTTGGCAAAAAAAAATGCAAAAAGTCCAAAAATTTTTTTTTATGCCAATCGATTCTATTTCATGTGGGGATCAAAAAACTCTATGAGACCATTTTAGCTTTCAGTACTAGGAAAGACAGAAATCGCCAAAAACGTTTTCCATACATTTCGGCAACAGAAACAAATTTCTACGATGGTCTAACTTTTTGTTATGGCCAGGAAGTGGGTAGAATTGACTGTAAAGTAAATAAAAAGAATTTTTACCCTCAAATTTCGAATTTGATTCGAAAATTTGTGTGTTATTCTTAGTTTCAGCTGAGAAACTTCGTATGAGTTATTAATTAAGGATTTTTGCTAAAATGTCTTCTAATCGTGAAAAAATTGACTTATTAGAAGCGTATTTTGTCAATAATCGAAATGCGGGAGCTGCATTAGTGTGGTACCGCAATAAGTATCCGTTGCGGCATGTGCCAACAAGGATGGTTATCACAAATGTTTTGAAAATCCTGGAATTGCATGGTTCTTTCAAAAGAAAGCGGCAGCCTCGTGTGGACATGGACACGGAGATTGCGGTTCTAAGTTATGTCGAAGCATATCCAGAGGTATCGTCCAGGCAAGTCGCCCTTGAAGTAGGTATATCCCACTCCCTTTTGATAAAGATATGGAAGAAATACGGCTACAAGTGCTATCGATATGGGCGCATAGTTTCAAGTGTTACATCCGGGTGATGATGTTCGAAGGCTTACTTTTTGCAGATGGCTAAGAGGAAAAATAAGCAGAGATCATGAATTTTTAAATTACATACTGTGGTCAGACGAAACGAATTTTTCCAATAACGGTATGTACAACAGAAAAAATCACCACTATTGGTCCAAAGAAAATCCACTAAGAGTTACGGCAAGTCATAATCAGGTTCGCTTCTCATTCAACTGTTGGTGTGGTATAATGTCCAATCGAGTCATAATGGTGGAATTTTATGAAGGGAAACTGAATTCTGCCATGTATAATGAAGTCATTTTACACCATCTTGAAAACGAGATGGACGAATGGCCCCTGGCGGAATTGCGAAAAGTTCATTTTCAACAAGATGGTGCTCCGCCACATAACAGTCACCTTTCACGTTCCAATTTGAGCCGCCTATTCGGTACACAGTGGATAGGTACACATGGTCCAACACAGTGGCCACCTCGTAGCCCCGATCTAACACCACTTGATTTTTTTTTATGGGGCTTCGTGAAAAACGAGATGTATAAGACGACGTACGCCAGTGTTCAAGAGCTCAAGGATGCATTAATGACCATTTTACGTAATATTCATCCCAGAACATTATTAGCCGCCATTCGTTTAGGGCAAAAAAGGATAGACTTATGTATTCGTGAAAATGGAAATCATTTTGAGCAATTTATTTCGTAAACCAATTTCTTAAATATTTAAATGATTTTTTTTATTTAAAAATGTTCAAAATTTTACCTGACCTATGAGTTTCGAGTTGATTTATCATATTTCCGTACGAAATGTATGGGAAAGGTCTTTGGCGATTTCTGTCTTTTCTAGTACTGAAAGCTAAAATGGTCCCATAGAGTTTTTTGATCCCCACATGAAATAGAATCGACTGGCATAAAAAAAAAATTTTGAACTTTTTGCATTTTTTTTGCTAACTGTAAGTTTTTTACAAAATCTGTGAATGCAGTTCAAAATGTCCCAAAAAGTTAGGGAAGGTCTTTTAAGAACGTTTTGCTGTAACTGCAACGGTTAAGGTACTTGCCCTTACTGCCCCGTTTCAAAAATACACCCTGTATATATATATATATGTATATGTCGCCGCTAACTAGCTTAATCAGCCGTTCAATTAACTGCCTAGGCAGTTAACTAAACGGCGCCATTCAATTAACGGCCTCGCGGGCAAAAGCTTGAAGTATATAATAGCTAATTATTGTACATATTTTGTTTTAACTTGTTTACAATATAATTAAAGACATACCTACCTCTAGGGTATTTACAAAATTCTCTTCTCTTCTAATAATAGCTTCTCGAATTAAGAAAAGCTATATATCAAGCCGATAGCAGCTTCAACATAAAGGCCGCTCTGAGGCTGCATATAAGCAAATGGTTATTATAAAATGTAAATTTTTGAACGCCATGGGAAATTACTTTTTATACTGTTCCTCTAAGGTATAGAAAAGTTAAAGTAATTCCTTGAAAGATTGAAACGTTAATGTTTGGTTTGATAGATTAAATAGAAATTAAAGGTACTTTACTTTGTTAACCCGGTAGAGCAGAGATAAATAAAATTTTATTAAGAACTGTTTAACAACAATATAATCAGATTAGATGTACAATATATGATTATTAGGGCGTGGAGTTCAGCATCTCCAGTCGACAAAAGATTTAAATTTTGTGGATTTGAAACAGCCCGCGGTGCAAAGTTGGTGGTGAACACTTAGCTCTTCGCCGCCGAGGACTGGTGGAGCACGTGCCGCGCTGACGCTCTCTGGTCGCGTGGCCCGCTCTGACACACCTGAAAAACGCAAGCAAGCCTATCAGTATGTCGGACAGACATACTGCAAGTGCGGCGTGGCAGGCAGTAGGCAGGAGCAGGTGGTCAAGCTTCCCCAAGGCACGTGGTGCAAAAGTCACTACCGTAAAAGCCACGGCTCACAACATCGCAACAAAAGGAAAGGGTGCACAGAAACAATTTGACATGAAGGTATTGACACGAGGTCAGTGATCCCACGACCGCATGGGTCAATGTCCTTTTGACAAGCATGTGAAACAAACCGAAATAAGCCTTGCAACTATAATGCAAAAGCGTTTAATATAAAATAAAATATGATGGACACTGTTCACGTAAAAAACAGCATCCATCTCAGGGTTTTCACCCCGTTACATGCACACACAACGTGGCGTTAAAATATTCCATATATGACACTATATGGACATAATAAAATACGGCACACCATGCTCACGTAAAAAACATGGTAATTGCCTGGGAGGAGCTTTGCATTAGCTACATGAAAACGACGTGGCACCGAAAATAAATTATTGCCCAATGAGTACAGAAGGTCTCAGGACTATGCTTTGGTAGGATGCATCGTTTTCATGTCGCTATTGAGCCACCTGAAATAAAAAAGGAGATTAGCACACACTGCGTATAGCTATCAGTAATTCTCACCCAAGCCTTGGCAGAAGAAAGCTGATGTCCAGAGAAAAGGACTCGAATGAGGCTGCAGTGGCTTTTATAGCCTCCCCCAGACATCAGCCAGTGGGCGGGCCTACGTGACCAGCCTCCTGGTGATGATGGATATAGCGAAATTGCCTCTCCGGGGCTACATATTAGCACTAGTTTTACATCACCGGTGAACAGCAGCCATTAAAAGTGTATCGGGCTAATAGTATATCGCACACGGCCAGAGACAATCAAACGGTCAGAGACAAATGAAATGTACTGATAGAACGGCAGATTAAAAATGTAGCTAAAATATAATTTTTAGGTCGATACTAATCGACTAAATGTGTAAATAATAATTCAAACTACAATAGACGATTTGCATCGTTACACACCCCCTCCCGTAAGGTAGAGTTTCTGCTAACAGAAACTCGATACTGTGCTCAAGACTTCAGTCAATCTACGCTACACATCCTAACTAACTTACATGCATCATTATTCATACAACTCTTATATTGTGTAGCGGTTACCATCAAAGACTATGGTAAACACTTCCTATCAAACAGAGTTTCCAACATCCTAACCGTTGGAGACTCAACGCAGATCAACTGAAGGTGTTAAGTATTGTAAGATCAGCATAACTGTTCCCAATAGAAGAGAAATTGAGCAAAAAGACTACCAAGTAATTTCAACTATGAGACATGCAATAGGCTTATTTTTTTGTTTTTTTTTTTTTTTACCCTGAGTTTGCAGAACCGCTCAGGAAAACAATGGTGAAACCATCAAAACAACACCCGGATGCTGGTTGAATGTCCCAGCACCAAGCAGAAAAAAATCCCGTGGTCAATGGTTAGTAGCCATTGCCGGGGATAGTCCGTTGGTTGAATCGCCAACGAACACAACAACTATTGTACATTACAATAATCGTGGAAGAACATAAGTCCTTCAATAACCTGGTTACAAACCAATGGTTTGACAGAAGAAAATACATGTTGAAATTACGCAGTAGCGACGGTTAACAGGAATTGTAACAATACAAAGTCAACACGTAATATTGTGACAAAAGTTTAAAAAAAATTTGAAGTTTGTATTACAACTTGCGCGGTGAATATGTAGGTAAATGACCAATAGTCACTAAGTCCACAATAACACAGAGATATGTGTTGGGATGTAACAACCTAACATTCACATTCACCAAAAACAAATGTTATAACATTATAAAATGATGTGTTATGTTGTAAACAATAACACAACGTTTAAAGTGACAACCGAACTGAATGTCAGTAAGAGTGGAACGTTTCGTTTCACACACTCAATGATCGTTTCGCTCAGAATTGAACTAAACGCATAAGGTGTCAGATCGGTCAACAACAAGTCGGACGTTTGACACATCTGACATAACGTCACAGACGAAAACAATTGTGTAAACATAACCATGTTTACACATATCAACAATAAAAAAAACAAATTGAAAATAACAGGAATTTATTAAAAAGTACGGTATAACCATACACAATATGTATGCAAGGTAGAATAACCCGACCAATTTACAAGGTAAGGAAAAATTCTATTGAAATTGGAATAATTACCATGGACATTATTCCGGGAGTTATTGCATGGGAATGACCAGTTTGTAACTTTTTATAGGTAAACGGTGCCTCTCGATGACTCAACGCGGCTCTTCGTTGAGAGAGGAGAAAACTTGATTGGGGTGTACCTCAACATACAGTTTACCATTGGGTGAACACAAGAGATATAAATACTCGTGTACACATGCAGTAAACAAAAACAATTACCCACCTCATACAACAACAACAAGATCTTTACAATAGTACAATAGAATTAAAACTTTGGAAGGTTATTCTATTATGGAATTATTCCAGATAAAGTTTTTAACAACAAAATAAATTATCATATTTTAAAGGTTTTATGAATGTTTATTTTTATTTTTTGTTATTGAGATTTTTATTTATAGTAGTTACTTTAGATATTATTCTTTGTAATTAATAAGTTTAATATCTTTGATGTGCCAATCACCCAAAGATTTACCAGACATATCAACCAGTTCATACACTAAGGGGGATTTCTTTGATAAAATCTTACATTTAATAAATTTGGGAGCCAGTTTTTTGCTAAAATACTTGTCTTTATCACTGAGATAAAAAGTTCTCCTCCAGACTATATCACCAACCTTAAATTCAGCCAGTTTTCTACGGAGGTTGTAAGACTGACAGTTCCTACTGTGGGCAATTGCCAAAGCAGCCTGTACCTTATCAAAAATTGATGACAAATAGCCAAGATTTTCAGCATAACAGTCACGGGGCTCAAAGATAAGGGAGTTATCAAATTTTTCACCATAGGATGAACCATTAGTGACAAGTTCACGACCATAAACTAAAAAGGAAGGTGTAAAACCTGTAACCTCATTAACAGAACTATTAATAGCAAACTGTATCTTAGGGATTAAAACATCCCAAATTCTATGGTCGTTATCAATAAAGGTTGATAATGACTGTATAATAGTGCGGTTGTAGCGCTCTACAGTATTAGACTGGGGGCAATAAAGAGGTGTATAATGCAAGTTAGGTATTCTGTATTTAGCTAACAAATTTTTAAGTGTGGCACTAACAAATTGTTTGCCATTATCTAATACTATGGTAGATGGAATACCATGAACTAAAAATACATTTTCCTCAAGAATTCTGGAAATAATCTCAGCTGTGGCTCTCTTTATGGGAAAAAGTAAGCAATACTTAGAGAAACAGCATGTGACCACAAAGATATAGGAATTTTGTTTTCTAGTTGTTGGTAAGGGGCCAACTAGATCAACACTGATAACTTGAAAGGGACGGTGGCAAGTTTTGGGTTTACCCATATGACCAAGTGTTGCATGATTCTGGTGCTTATGTGATATGCAAGTATCGCACGAGTTAACAAATTTCGCCACATCTGAGTACATTCCAGGCCAGTAGTAGTTAAGAGCTAGACGCTTATAGGTCTTGAAAATGCCTAAATGACCAGAAGTAGGTTGGGAATGATTATCTGTCAAGATTTGAGAACGACCTTCCATGGGAATTACTTCCTTCCACTCGAAATCTCGTGTCAAAGGATTTAGGCTTTTCTTAAAGCGATACAACTTATTGTCATTGACCTGGTAGTCCATAAAGGAAGCAGGAGATGACTGGCAACCATTAAAAATTTTTAAATACCAACTATCTGAAGTATTAGGTACAAAACTAGTAGACAAATTAGAATCGTTAGTTATTAACGACACGGGAACAGAACGTGAAAGAAAATCAGGAACAACATTATCAGAACCACGACGGTGTTTAATTTCAAAATTAAAACCAGACAACCTCACACCCCAGCGGGCTAGGCGACCAGTAGGGTTATTTAAATTCAGGAACCATTTCAGAGCAGCATGATCTGTAAAAATAACAAATTTTTGACCATTTTCTATATAGCATCGCCAGTGTTCAACAGCTGATAAAACTGCGAGAGCCTCGCGCTCGGTGGCACTATAATTTCGCTCTTGAGGATTTAGGGACTTACTCATGTAAGCTATAACTCTCTCTTCACCATTCAAATTCTGTGTCAACACTGCACCAATACCGGTGTTACTAGCATCAGTGTGTATTTGGAAGGGTTTTGAGTAATCTGGGCAAGAGAGTACAGAGGCAGAGACCAAACAACCTTTGAGTTTGACAAAAGCGTCCTGAGCTTCCTGATCCCACAAGAAGGGCGGAGCCTTCTTCCCTTGGGAAGTGAGCTTATTCAGCGGAGAGGCCAAAGCACTGAAATTAGGAATAAATCTGCGATACCACGAAGCTGCACCTAGGAAACGACGAACTTCTTTCCTGTTAGTAGGTGTGGGATAGTTTTTTATAGCTTCAACTTTCTCGGGATCGGCATGTAAACCCTGTGCATCCACGACGTAGCCTAAATATTTAAGTTTTTCTCTAAAAAATTGACATTTTTTTAAATTAATTGTTAAATTAGCCTCTTTTAATTTTTTTAATATAAGTAATAGGAGAGATATATGATGACTAAAGGAGGATGATACACAGACTATATCATCGACAAAAACAAAAACTCTATTCTCAAATTCTGGACCACAAAACAGTTGATCAACCAGACGTTGCTGCGTTGCCGGGCTTCCTGTAAGACCAAAGGCCATGGTTTTAAAACAAAACGTTCCTCTAGTGGGGACATAAAAAGCAGTCTTACAACGATCTTCTTTTTTAATAGGTATTTGCCAGAAACTTTTGGATAGATCTAGGCTAGATAGGTATCTAGCATCCCTCAAGTTGTCCAGAATTTCTGAAATGTAAGGTAAGTTATAAGCATCCTTCCTAGTGACTGAGTTCAATTTCCTACTGTCTAGACAAAATCTAAGCTCGCCATTTTTCTTGGGAGTCAGCAGAACAGGTGACGACCAAGGACTTTCGGTGGGCTCAACAACATCTTCCTTCAGCATTTCGTCCAACTGTTCGACGAGAACACGTTGTTTTTCGGGAGACATCCTGTAGTAGCGCTGACGAACAGGAGCAGTGTCACCAGTGTCGATAGAGTGCTCTATCAAGGTAGTACGACCTAGGCCACGTTCCTCATAAGAGATATTACGGAACTGAGCGACTATGTTATCTGCTGTAACCTTCTGTTCGGAAGTAAGATGATCATACGACTGTAGATGCTCCGAATGTACTACATTCAGCTCTCTCAACCGGGAATCAGATTTGTCCAGCAACAAAATAGAATCTAAATGTTTAGGAAAAAGTCCAAAGGATCTCCAAAAATCTATACCAAGAATTAAGGAATTAGTAATCTGAGGCACAATATGAACATTTAAAATTTTTACTTGATCCTGAAAAGAAATATGCAAGGGAATAAAACCTAAAGATTGAATTTTTTCACCACCCGCTGTGACTAAGTTTAAATGTTGATTATTCAGTTGAACTGAAGGTTCCAAGACTTTTTTATGAAAATTATTACCCAATATGGTAACACAAGAGCCAGTGTCCAATAAACCAGGTACGGTAGTGCCTGCGATAGATACAGAAACATAAGGAGAATAACCGATGTTAATGTTTCTGCAGACTGTAGAGACTTTGTTAAATTGGGAAAACCTTGTAATAAAAGATAGCCATTTTTCCCAATCTGGCCTATCAAAGTTAGTGCTTCTACAATCTGAGCTATTTAGTTTTTTGTCTTGTTGCAAACAGGACACTCAGGTGTACGGTAACCTTTTTTACCACATCTGAAACAGATAACAAAAGTTTTGGTGCATTTACTAAGTTGGTGGGAGTTTGTTCTGCAACGGGGACAACTGAATTTGTGACCACTGGCTTTTTGATCAACCGCACTAACCTGCACCTCTGCACTGTCATTAGTATCATTGCTATCTGGATTTTCAATGCTATTTGTACTATGAACTGGTTGTTTATTTTCATTAGATTTATTTTGAAATTTATTATAATTATGGTATTTATTTGGGAAATTACATTTAGAATTTTGTTGTTTTGAGTTAGAAGACTGTTTATTATAGGCAAATTCAGGGGCTAAGGTATCTGAAGTTTTTCTAGGGGGTTCATGGAATTGTTTTAACCTAGACTGAATACTTTCATAGTTCCTACAGATATTCTGTAGACTAGCAATATCTGTGATGCCAGCAGAAGAAGCGAGAGTACTAGCATAACAGGGACGGATGTTGTGCAAAAGGATTTCCAATTTATCTTCCTCGGCTAAGGATTTATCTAGCCGAGAGAACATGCCATGCATAATGGACAAATATATGGTTATATTTTCGAACTCCCCCTGCGTACGAGATCTTATCTCCGACATTAAGCGGTAGTCATAGTCGGAAATGCTAAAATCCTGCTTGAGCAGTTCAGCTACGTCAGACCAAGTCTGAACTCGCGGCCTTATGCATCGGAACCAATGTAATGCATCGTCCGTGAAAATCTCGTAAGCAAACGAAAGTAATTTATCCTGAGGAATACCACGACTTAGGACAAATTCATCAACCTTCTGGATAAATGCACGAACACAAGTCTTTCCTGAGTATTTTAGCTTGGAAAGCTCGGAATAAACTTTCCTGTCGCAAGCGTCATTGACAGGAGTCTCTGGCACTTGCACTGAAAAAGAATCACTAGATTTGCCCTCTTTCACTTGTAACGCTAACAATTCACCATACTGCAATCTAAGGTTGTCTATATAAGCTCTAATACATTTGTCGATCTCTGGCTGTGTGCGATCGATCCTGTTAAGTCTATGATAGATATGATGAAGTAAAGTCTCCGTACGAGCCAGTAAGTTCCTGTCAAAATCTGACTTTAAGTTTACTAAATTCTGAGAAGACTTCGACAGAGAATCACCAACAGCCTTGAGATCTTCGGCTGGTTCGAGGTGTGAAGTTAAAATGTCTTCAGAAGGAAAACGTTGTGCCAACTCAGCAATCTGTTTTCTGAGTTCACAAACAGGGTCTGACCCGGATCCGCCTCGAACGGCAACCTCATACCCAAGCTCTGCCTTTTGCAATGAGAGGAACTTAATAGCGTAAGAAGGCATAATGGTACTGGTGAGAATCACTAACACACAGTGCACACAAAAATTAATAAATTAATTGACTTACCAGTGGTAAATAAAGAATGAAAATTATTAACAGTAATGAACTGTTCACCTGTTAGGGTTAATAACCTAAAAGATGTGAATCCCAATAGTGTAACTATTGGTCTAATGCTATAAGCACTAGCAAAATAAATATAAGTGCTGAAATAAAACACTTAAATGTTTAAAAATATACAACACAAGTTGTACAATGATAGCAAATGCTAGCATGTGAAATCTTTAACACTACAACAAAACACTTGTTGAAAACACTTCACTAACACTTGAAATAAGCTTTACACCTGGTAAGTCAATGGAAATGTTAAAAATAAAATAAAATAAGATAAGTACTCACGGGCTGTTCCATCCAATTATATTATTAACTGAAAGAATCCGTTATTGGGCGCCATTGAAACGTTAATGTTTGGTTTGATAGATTAAATAGAAATTAAAGGTACTTTACTTTGTTAACCCGGTAGAGCAGAGATAAATAAAATTTTATTAAGAACTGTTTAACAACAATATAATCAGATTAGATGTACAATATATGATT
The DNA here is from genome assembly GCA_949126895.1 of Eilema caniola. Classification (NCBI taxonomy): domain Eukaryota; kingdom Metazoa; phylum Arthropoda; class Insecta; order Lepidoptera; family Erebidae; genus Eilema; species Eilema caniola. The sequence continues at coordinate 2,271,465 of OX421463.1, read as the reverse complement.
ATTAGGGCGTGGAGTTCAGCATCTCCAGTCGACAAAAGATTTAAATTTTGTGGATTTGAAACAGCCCGCGGTGCAAAGTTGGTGGTGAACACTTAGCTCTTCGCCGCCGAGGACTGGTGGAGCACGTGCCGCGCTGACGCTCTCTGGTCGCGTGGCCCGCTCTGACACACCTGAAAAACGCAAGCAAGCCTATCAGTATGTCGGACAGACATACTGCAAGTGCGGCGTGGCAGGCAGTAGGCAGGAGCAGGTGGTCAAGCTTCCCCAAGGCACGTGGTGCAAAAGTCACTACCGTAAAAGCCACGGCTCACAACATCGCAACAAAAGGAAAGGGTGCACAGAAACAATTTGACATGAAGGTATTGACACGAGGTCAGTGATCCCACGACCGCATGGGTCAATGTCCTTTTGACAAGCATGTGAAACAAACCGAAATAAGCCTTGCAACTATAATGCAAAAGCGTTTAATATAAAATAAAATATGATGGACACTGTTCACGTAAAAAACAGCATCCATCTCAGGGTTTTCACCCCGTTACATGCACACACAACGTGGCGTTAAAATATTCCATATATGACACTATATGGACATAATAAAATACGGCACACCATGCTCACGTAAAAAACATGGTAATTGCCTGGGAGGAGCTTTGCATTAGCTACATGAAAACGACGTGGCACCGAAAATAAATTATTGCCCAATGAGTACAGAAGGTCTCAGGACTATGCTTTGGTAGGATGCATCGTTTTCATGTCGCTATTGAGCCACCTGAAATAAAAAAGGAGATTAGCACACACTGCGTATAGCTATCAGTAATTCTCACCCAAGCCTTGGCAGAAGAAAGCTGATGTCCAGAGAAAAGGACTCGAATGAGGCTGCAGTGGCTTTTATAGCCTCCCCCAGACATCAGCCAGTGGGCGGGCCTACGTGACCAGCCTCCTGGTGATGATGGATATAGCGAAATTGCCTCTCCGGGGCTACATATTAGCACTAGTTTTACATCACCGGTGAACAGCAGCCATTAAAAGTGTATCGGGCTAATAGTATATCGCACACGGCCAGAGACAATCAAACGGTCAGAGACAAATGAAATGTACTGATAGAACGGCAGATTAAAAATGTAGCTAAAATATAATTTTTAGGTCGATACTAATCGACTAAATGTGTAAATAATAATTCAAACTACAATAGACGATTTGCATCGTTACAAGATGTATAACTGCATTAAAAATGGACTGAACAAACAAGAAATAAATCATTCCCTATCCATACATTTTTTGTGTACCTAATGTTATTCTTAATAATACACCTGCTGAGTCTTTCTCAGCACCACCTTTGGTTGACTGGTAGATAATGCCTATAGCAATCAGTTCGACTATGTACTTGTGCATAAAGTTTTATAAATAAATAAATACAAATTGTAACGATAGTACCCATTTCCAATAGGTATAAGATTAACCTGTGTGCTATTCGAAATTAATATGGTCATTCAACTTAATAGTGTCGAGACTCTACACACATATGTAAATACTCACCGGGAGATTTGGCATGTTTTTAATTTCTTTCTAGTACCCGATAATTCAGCATTATTGGTAATATAGTAAATATCCTAGTGAGTGTTAGCACAATTGTTTGTTGACGGTACTACATCTGTCGAAGGACAGATGGCCGTTGAAGTAAATGAGCCCCAGAGTGGAGGCCGCGAGGAGGTAAACGGCAGGTCGGGCGCCAGCCAGATGGAATGACGTTCCAGTCAATGAAAACGATGACTGGGATGGACTGAATTAAGAAGGCGGAGGATCTGCTAAAAATGTTAATAGCTATACTTATACGTATTCTAGATTCCATAATACAAACGATATATAAGTTACTAACCCAGACTCTCCACTCCGGCTTCACCCCTGACATATTGAGCCCGTAATTTTCAAAAAAATAATCGTACTTAATTTTCATGAAAATTTATTTTATTTGCTTAAATGTGATTATACAGGTGTTGTGTTATGTATATATTAATATAACATTTCTACTATTTAAATTTTTTTGTATGGAATTGATTTGGCGACATTTTTGATCACTGCTCGGCTCCCTTTTGAGTAGTAGGGTTTAACCGCACATCGGGGCTGCGTTCCATACCACCGGTTCGATCCGGCAGTTTCGACTGCGGATCGAACTGTGGTCATATATTGCGACTATAATGTGATCACAATTCGAAAGGACAGATCTTCAACGTAACCCGTTGTTTTAAAACGGAATCCTTTACACGTGACCGCGGATAAAACTGAAACGATGCCTAAGCGCCGACCGCCTGATCGATCTGTCATTCCCGACGCGTTTACACGTTCGTTTCCGAACTAATGGTTTGGGGTGGCGCGTAGTGAATCCTTCGTTTCGGTCTGTACGTATAAAGGCAGCTATTTTATAGCTTATAACCCCCGTCGTTAAACGGACTATTCAACACAAAAAAAAAAGAATTCGAACCAGTAGTTCCTGAGATTAGCGCGTTCAACCAAACAAAGAAACTAACAAACAAACTCTTCAGCCTTATTATGTTAGTATAGGTGATTAAATTGGGTCCGGATGATGCTCTGTAGAATATCGTAAAACATTTGTTATTGTTTGTGGAATGCTCTAATTACAGCAATATAGGATAATTTTAAGTTAAAATTTGTCATTTAATAAAATCCGACTCTAATGAGGTACTCACAGTATAAGTTTTCAATTTGAGTCGCTAACAGCCTCGAGCCCTCTATTAATTTGGCGCTCGTTAGTCCCTTTTATGATTTACCTTTATTTGAGTTAAGCTTCGTTATTAATATAACAAATGAAACAATATTATCAAACGGATGTTAAAAGGTTTTGGGTGTGGCCTCAACAATTTTTTTCGAAGTCAAAGTAAAAAATGATTAATTCTGTATAGACCACGTGTATAAAATGGTGGCCCTCTTTCCTCTGAGACCTTGCTTGCAGCTTAGTATCAGGCGAGTTGAAGTCAAATTGACGTGTCCTATATAAAAAGAAGACCGAAAGCACTTACAAAATGTCAACAAATATTTTATACCACTTAGGTAACAGACAAGCACACAGTGGCTGCCGTGGCTATTCTTTCAATCTTTCGCCTATCTTTGAAGCTATTCACATCAGGAATTTATTACAGCAGTTACTCCCGTAAAAGTTAAAATGTTATTATTGTTATTGGTGGGTGTGACTTGTGTGAAATTTGGAATGCAGGTAAATGTTATGAATTAATTCTAATTTTATCCCCTATTTTAACCCTCAAGGGGATGAAATAGGGGATAAAAGTTTGTATGAAACTTTGTCAATTTTAAACCGATCGGGCTGAGACTTTGCATGCATAAAGCTACTATGTTGACTCAACCCTAAGCGATAACCGACATCCACGCGGGCGGAGCCGCGGGCAACAGTCAGCAATATATAGATGTTAATCGAACTTAAGACTTCTTACTTAGCAGTCCAACACTCTAGCGCCAAGCTACAGACTGCGCATGGACCATTAAAGGAATCATTCAGAAAATAAAGATACGTGAAAAACAATTCAAGATACGATAGTTATACAAAAAGTTGTTCGATTGTAGCCAATTTCTTAATACAAAATTGAAGTCTAATTCCCAATACTAGCCAAAGCCAGCGAACATCTGTTTCGTCACGTGCGAAGAGAAACAGTTTTTAAAAGTTTCGAGCACCAGAATTCATTTGACTCACTAATATGAATACGAAATTGTATTTTAGTTTATGTATGAAGTTTTTATCGGATTTTTGTGTTATTATCGGTTAGTGAACAAGGATCTGTTGCTGAGTACGAGTACACCATTTGCATTTGAGACTATCACCTCGGTGCCCAAAGTCCGCTTAATTATTCACCTCTTATCGATTTGATTTTTGTGGCTTTTATGGGACCCTCAGAGTCTCATCCGTGAATCAGCAGGCTTATTGGCTTGGTAGGTAAGATTGACTTGACCTCAAAGCTCCTGGTCACAATCAATACACATTTTGTAATTTAGAACTCAAAAAAGTATTTTTCAAACAGGAGTAAAAGAGTTCATAATGTTTACTCATTCAACAATAGAAGCTATGAATAATAAACCGTCTGGTTTGATCAAAAGCTCGAGACCAAAAGCCGGGATGATATAATAGCCACTGACCCGCCATAAAAGCAATCTATTTCAAATTCAATGCTATGGAAAAACTGCGTCGTGAAAATTTGTAGAAAAGTGATCTGGGGGGCTACTATGAAAAATTGGAGGTTTCGGACACGCATGGAACACGAAGAAAGAAAGACGTAGTATTTGTATTTAGACATCATGTAGTTACCACGAAGTCACTTCAAATTTGTATGTGCGTGTGTGTGTGTGTGTGTGTGTGTGTGTGTGTGTGTGTGTGTGTGTGTGTGTGTGTGTGTGTGTGTGTGTGTGTGTGTGTGTGTGTGTGTGTGTGTGTGTGTGTGTGTGTGTGTGTGTGTGTGTGTGTGTGTGTGTTAAGCTAAATGTTCCGCTCACTTACCTTTGCGTTACGAATTCGATCATTTTACGTGCTCCGGGCACCGAAGTGTCACGTTCCGTCTTCATTTCCGATTTCAGAGTAATTTAATGCCGAAATTATGTATTCCAATTTTCCAAAATCTATCAAAGAAGCACTCAAAGTTCATATTAATCATTCTAATATTTACGGTAAACGTCTAACTTTAAAAGATAGTGTTTTGCGTTTCTGGCCTTGAACGTAGTTTGTATTTGACGTATCTATTCCAATTTATTTGCATCAAACCATAAAATCATGAGTTGGTTTTTACGTATCTAGTATTATCCGTCAAAAGGATGTATGTGTTCCATGGAACCGATTGCCCGAAACCTCGATCCGTACCTACGGATATCTCATGGTAGACTGCCCGGATTTTTCTCGATGCCCGGATTTTTCTCGATCCTAAGCCCCTTTCCTTTCAAGAGAGCCTGCGAGAGGAAAGATAATTTAGTGCTTACTTTCTTTTTTATTTGATCAATAGGATTACATTGACCTCTGGGATTTATATCCGTATGGTCGCTAGTTTCACACAGGAGCTGATTTATCAAACCCTTTTATAAAAGAGTATTCTCTTCACTTTCATTTTTACTGTCTATTGGTGCAACTTCGCCCGCGTGGGATTCTGATGCAGTTCCCTAATAATCGGTTAAAATATCGTACCTACTATCTCTGTACCAAATTTTAGCGACATCTGTTTAGCCTTTAGTGTATGATTGAATAACAAAATATCTTCACAACCTTAGAAGATTATTATTTAAGTTAAATGAAAACGTTAAGGATGGAAATTTTAGTTTTGTACCGTGTTAAATAAGTATAAAAGTTCACCATATCAAACGCAGTCACCAAAGCCACTACCATCTGGCCTCACAACCCCGAAAAAAAGCCTACGCTCAGTTAGGCTCAACCGTGAATTTGGAGGTGTACCGGTTTGCAAGTGAGGCTGGCTTGACTGCAAAGGCCTTGGTGACGTGACGCCCTATATCTATATAACCTATATCTATATATAACCTAAGGTAGAGCTTCTAGGTTTAGAGCGTGCAGTCTTTAGAGCTTGGTTTTATACTAGATCTGTTAACTTTTTCACAAGTTTAGCTACGTAAACTCGTCTTGGTAACATTTTTACATGAAAATGTTTTGGTGGGATAATATGTGCCGTGATAGTTCACGTCCATTCTATATAATCATGAAATCTTATAAATAGTCAATAAGTTGACAAAGGTTTATCACATTTGAATAAATAGTACGGTAACAAACGTTTTTGACTCCCTTCCAAAATACCTTATTCGTCCCACATTGTATGCCTCTTCGCCCCGAGCATAGAGATTTTAGGTTAAAAGAAATTTGTTTATAGATTTCTATCGAGAATCAATCAAAAGAGAGTGTCCAATTAGAGAGTGCTACTAAATGTAAATAATGTAATCTTTCGATATCTACCTTTTAAATAATTGATAGGAATCATTATTATTGAAATAACTCAGCATTTCACCAAATAATTGACATTGGCAGCTGAGTGCCTTTTCTTGTTCGCAAACGCCGGCTTATTTTTATCGTGACGAAGCTTTGTTTTTTTAAATAGCCACTTTCTAGCATTTATATTGACTGGAAATTTCTTTGTAATATAGAAAGAAAAGGTAACGAAATTTACCTAATTTTCATTTAAATAAGTTTTAATGCAGAAAATGACTACGTCGATTTTGGAAACAAGGGCGGATTTCAGCACTTATGTTAATCTTGATCATTGCAAAATAAATGGATTAACACGTATTTCAAAAGGATTTTATCACGTAAAACGTATGAACTCAGTTCCTCATTGATAAGATCCAACAAAACTATATAGCAAACAATTTTTTTTAAAATTAATTTGAATTTAACCAATTTCTAAATTATGACATCGCTATTGGTAAATAAATTGGAAATTGCTGATATTACCGACCCTTTATATACCTTATTACGGTAGTTTAGGGGTTAAGGAGTCGGCCTTACGACCGAGAGGTCCCGAGTTCGAATCCTGGCATTCTCTACCGACCGACGTGAACCCACTCCTAGCACAAGCAATTTAGCTTAGTCGGAAGGGTTAGAGGGAATATTAGTAATTTCGATAATTTCAGTTGCTAATATTTTTTTAAGAATTTCAGACACTCCGGGGTACCTGCTAACAAAACGTAGCCAATACATATGGATACGTATATCATTGGTGTCGGTGATAGCAGCAGTGTGGCAAATTTAATTGTATTTTCCCATCTCAAAAAAGAAGTATTCTCATAAAAAATATTACTAACACAAAGGTGACTTGACATTTTATTTGAGCGCTCGTTATTCTTAGATGTTATTTGTTATTTGGATTAACATTAAGCTTGATTTTGATTTATATTGTTAGTAAAGTAGTGTTTATGTCGCAGCCAACTAGCGTTAAATTAAATGCCTAGTCTGTTAACTAAACGGACCATTTATAAACACGATCCTTTAAACCCCGAGACTGTTTTCTTATGATTCTTTTGAACTCTGATTATATGACTAAACTAAAATATAGAGACTTGTTGGGTTGTTTAGAGAATTAATCGTTTTTATCATCGCTTTATTAATTTCTAATGTAGATCTTCTTCAGTCATTGGAAGAGTATTAAAATATGTACACTTTGGAGTTTAATATCTAATTTCTTTGTGTCGTAGCGGTAGTAAACGCGACTGCTACGCAGGAAGCGAGGGTTCGATCCCCTCTCAATGCAAATATCTGTATTCATGAATATGGGTATTTGTATAGATTTGGTCGTGCCTCGGAGTGCACGTTAGCAGTCGGTCCCGGTTGCTGTACGAATGTAATCTATGGTAGTCGTTACGGGTAGTTGCAGCCCTCAATAATTCAACAACTGCAATGCTTCAATATCGCCTTTGGTTGTGGAGGTCATATATGGCGGTCGTTTCATGGAAAAAATCAAAGTTCAGCCAAATCCGCAGTAAGACTAATAGTTACTGTCCATTTTATCTTTTACAGATCAAGGGACGAATTATTGAAATCGAACATTTCATTCATCATTCCACTAAATAAGTTTAAAATAAAGGTAAAATAGTCTTTAATGTAAAAAGGAGATTATAAAGTAGACGACTATCTTAATGATAAAAATGCATGTTCATTCTAATATTTTGCTTGCTGGCATACTATCAATTTGTTTTAAATCAAACCACATTTAAAAAGAAACAGGATAATCTTTTTCACTGAGTTTCTGGATGGTATCTTCTCAGTAGAACCAACTTACCGAACCAGCGAAAGAATCATTTTCAAATGATTTATTTACTTTATTGAATATTGTTTTAATTATTTCTTGACATAATTGTAAAATTTTGACGTTCACTTTGATTACAAAATCGTTGAAGTCAATAAATCAAAGTTGGACAAACCAATGTTCTTTCTACAACTATTCTCAACTTCGGATAGTTCTCTCATTATATTATTATTACTAATCCACTGAAAATGTCATCAAATCTTGTCAGCTGGCTACATTATCATTGTACTATTCACAAAGGCTATTAATTAGTACCCAGAATGTCGGACACTAATGCTGGATGATGTGGCACATTTGTCCGAATAATCAGTCTACCTCCGCTTGCCGGGTACATTACTCTCCCCAGACAGTGTGCGAGGTACTTAATTAAGTGACTTAGTTTATGCATGGCTTTGTTGTAAGGTCTGGCTGTCTTATGTCCGGTTGCTACGGTACGAGGTTTACGAGGACGAAGACACAGATGCATTTACTATGACAAATGTGTTTGCTGTATCAACGAATGCCCTTCTTTTCACGGTGCGTTGTCTGCAAAATCGCAGACTCGTCTGTAGATTCGCGGATCGTGGAAAGCGGCCCTTAGTTGTGTTTAAGGGCTTGTGAACTTACTCTCAATTTTATTCGCTGCAATTTCTACAGGAGCTCTTTTTTATACGAATACCCTTTCGGGATTCTCCTCATCGAAACTAAGGTAAATTATAACAGATTATCTACAATGTCTTAGTTTCAGGGATTAGGAGTCGGCCTCACGATCGAGAGGTCCCGGGTTCGAATCCTGGCCATAACACTACCGACGTGAATCCACTCCTAGCTCCAGCAATTTAGCTTGGTTGGAGGGGTTAAGGGGAATATAAGTAATCTTGGTTGCTAATGTTGCTTAAAAAAATTCCTACTAAAAGAGCAGCTCTAGCATTGGTCTTTTGAGGCAATATATTACAAACCACTTTGAATCTTATCTACGAGAGAAAGATCATAGTCATTTGAAGAAAAAGGAAGCATAGAGCGGCAGCCTTCTCGCAATCATTTCGAGTACAAAAGTCAGGCCCTAAAGGTGTAATTTTTCCATACGGATTGCAACAAAATAGTAGGAAGGTATTAATTATACTTAATATAAATATTTACTATGATCTACTATAATGAGTAATAAGTAAATCATTATTAAAATTAGGATAATTAATGAATTTGGCAGAATGAAATAGTTATCAAGACCACAGCAATGCGGTCAGGTTAAAATAATATATTGAATTGAATTAATTAAATTAAATAATTCGTTGAAATCTAAATTAATTAAATAAAATACTTATTAAATGATGAATCATAGATGTCAAAAAATCCGGTAGTTTTCTCTATATTAAAGGTGTGACACATGCGGTTTTAAAATATGCCACGAGCGAAGCCGGGGCTGGTCGGCTACAAATTTTTATAATTATGTTAATTTAAAAATGTTATTATTTCCCTAAGTGTCAATGTCTAAATGATTCATAAATTAAAAAAAGCTAAACTAATGTCTATTGATACATTACCATGCTTAGGTTTAGACAATATACAACTACTATTTTATTATTCGTAAAGTTTTCTCGCTCGTTCTAAACACATTCCATTGAATTGTATTGAACTACTTCTTGCAAACTTTTTGATAGGAAATATCCCAAGCGTAGCCTAAGAATGGTTGCCAAATTATTTCTATGGAATAATTTATTATCCTCTATAGAAACACTATAATTTATAGCTGAGTATAAAATACTCTAGCCTCAGGAGCACTCTGGTCAATGTACTCGTGCCAATTCTTCCGTCACCCGCATCTAACTTACTCTCTCTCTCTCTGTGATCCGATTTTTTGGAAGTGACCGCCGTCTGATCTCATAACTCCGATCGGTCGTGGCTTAGTAACGAGGGTCTAGGTGGGACTTCAAACACCCTATTTTATTATTAGTACCTATAGTTATACATTTAAAATTACCAGTCGCATCCGATGCTTTTATCTCGGAGTCTTGGGTCCATTTTATCAGTCTAACTGCGGATTTGGTTGAACTTCGATATTTTCCGTGAAGCGACTGCTACTGACCTCCACAACACACAGGCGATATCGAAGCATTGCAGTTTGGACAGTTGTTTAGTGTTCAAAAAACCTGTGATAACGGAAATAGATGTGCGAATGGCAACCAGGGCAAAACAGCTTAACGTGCTCTCCGCGGCACGACTAGACCAATGCAATTACCCATATTCATGCATACAAATATTATATTTGCACGGAACGGGGGTCGACCCCGCGCCTATGCGTAGCGGCCGCGTTCACTATCGCCACGCCAGAGTTCGTCGAACAGATATTTAAATTCATAAATATCATACGCAATATTGACGCGTTCTCATAAATAAATTATAGATCTTCATTTTTATAGCCAGCTCACCGAAATTGGCAATATATAATCCAAGCTCCATCAGCAAAAACGACGGTCAAACTCCTAGATCAGCGAAAGCATACAAAGTTTTGCAAATTGATGTATTTTTTTCTAACAGAACTACTTTCAGTTTTATGTGCTTTGGAGAGCTGAATCGAGCCAAAGGATCCAGAAAGCCGTATAATAAAAAGATTTTACGGTCAATGAATGCTGCAACAGATAGGTTGGCTGAGAATATGATTTACTTTGTTAGGGTATGGTCTATGTAGAAGATGAAGCGATTTTATTGTTGAAATACTCTATAATTATTCACAAACTAGATTTCACTACACCGCATTATCTGTTCTAATACCTAAAAAATATGGCATTTGTCATATGGCATATGGCATGACAGATTTAGCCTTTTTTTACGTGCGGAAAATCCAGCTCCATCACCAGCTTCCTAAAAAAATATTTTATTGCTCTGATAAAAGGACTGAAACTGTTTCTGTTAGATTATTTTATTTACAAATTTTGCCCGTCTACCAAATATTTTTATTTTTGTGAACTAGGTTAGGTTAGCTTATGATTTCTCTTTTTTTCTTAATGAATATTAGTAACCAACATTACTAATGTTCTCTCTAACTCCTTTAGCTTGCTCAGTGTACTTTTATTTTCTACTTTACTAAAAAAATATTTTCATTCAATCATAGCCAAAGCCAGAGCTCACTGAAGAGTTTTTGTGCTGTCAGTGGGAAGATCAAAGGCTTGTCCTGCTTTATATTCTACACTGATGGTACAAAAACTCTCTGTACTAACAGGGTCGCCAGTCCATAGGCCACGGTAACCACTTTCCATCAGGTAGGCCGTGTGCTTTTCTGCCACTTAGTGGTATAAAAAAATAGTATGAAATAGTAAGATTTAATTTTAAATAAAATTGCAGCAGTGAACCAATATGCGCAGTTAATTACCGGTATTGCCAGCAAAACTATATTGAAATCGAAATAACAAAAAAATCGCTACCAACTTATACCTTGCACCACATCCAACCCTTTACGTTTCTTTGCGGGAAATCTCGTTCTTTTATTATCCTTGGTAGCGAATCAAGAAACGTTTTAAAATGCATCTAGACTGAAGCATTGAATACAGAACACATATAAAGAAAAAGATAAGTAAGATATATATTTCTTGAAATGCTAGACTATAGTAATGTGTGGTGGCTGGATTTTCTCAGTACCTATTTCGTCTGCTTAGGTCTGGCCAATCACCCTACCACCTTCTCATTTATTTAATGAGGGATTTATTTTCCTTTACTCATGTCTCCAATGAAATAATCCTCATCATTTTCCAAGCCATTTCCCAGTTTTGTTCAAAATTGATACGTTAGAGCCCAAGTTACGCTTATTATTTTTGATTGGTTTTTCAACTTATATAAGGGCGACTGCTGTCTTACCACCCAATACCTTGGACGTAAAATATGCTCAAAATTTGCTCTATACGCGCAGTACACGTTTTTTGGGTGTCTTTTGACAACAGCTTGGGGTGCGACGGCACTGTTTGTTTGTGTCGTGACTTAGAGCCGTCCAATTAAGCAGTCCGACTGCGGAAGTACCTCCGCCCTACATAATACTGCGGTCATAATAACCTCGTGTTGTGTTCCCGGCGGTAAGTAGGGTAGCCAGAGCTCACTGGAGACTTTTCATGCTGTAAATGGAAAGATTAAAGTCTATTCCTGCTTTGTCTTCTACACTGACGGCACAGAAACTCTCTGTGTGTACAGGATCGGCAGCATGAGTCTGACTCCTGGTTTTGCACACGTTTATAGGCCACGGTAACCAATTGCCATCAGATGGGCCGTTTGCTTGTCTGCCAGCTCAGTTGTATATAAAAAAAGATAAGTGTCTCGATGTATAAGTAGGTATATTTCTGCAACAAAAACTAACGTTCTCATTTTACAACCTTTGCAGACGGTTCATTTGTCAACACAAAGCATTTTCCTAAGCCGATTGTCACGAGTACGATTGTGTCCGTCCAATCTCTGAAGTCGAAAGCTCGTCCCCGACGAGCTTTCGAAAGGTATTAAAAGATCTTTCTTTCTTTCCTTGATTACTTACAAAATGGCGTAATTACAATTAAATTAAGTCTGGTTTCACTGTATTAAAAACGAATTACTCGAAGAGAGACACGAGTTATAAATGTCGCCGCCAACTGGCTTATTCAGCCATTCAATTAACTGCCTAGGCAGCCATTTAATTAAATGGCTAAGCAAATAACTTGGATCGATGACGTTAAACTACTTGCCTAGCCATTTAATTAAACAGTTAGATAAATAACTTATTTCTGCATGATAATAAAAAAAAATAACCACGAAAGCTTAACGCTCCGCTCCCGCATTAGCCTTCTAACCTAACCTAACCAAGTCGGATGGATTTGTGCAGCTATCACAATAAACCTATCACTAATTTTCTCTGAATATACCTCTGTCTACCCCCTCGGGGATTTACAGGTCTAAGTATGTATATATATGTGTGTCATTTTCTATCTTATTTGGAGGTGGTGCCCGTCTAACGATTGGCCTAAGCATTAGTCAGCCAGGTTATTAAATGATGCAATAAACGAGACGGTTGAATATCATTCAGGCCGTTTATTGAATGGCGCCGTTTAGTTAATTGCCTAGGCAGTTAATTGGACGGCTGAATAAGCTAGTTGGCGGCGACATATAAATTTTATATGATGGTGACAGAGTGGGCGGAGCTGGCGGCGAAAAGCAATATATAAATTTACAGTTGTAGTTGGTCAGGTCTATAAAATACATTTAAAGAAGCCAAAATTATTAGTACTTCCATTATGCTTTCCCGTTAAGTACTATTGTTTCACAGAGGAACGGAGAGTGGGTTCATGTCGGTAATGTAATGGCCAAAATTCGAACCCGGGACCTATCAACGGTAAGGCCGACTTCTTAACCACTAAGCTACAAACTCCCTTTCAATTCGCATTTTTAAAATACATGAAGAAATATTATATTTTGTGCTGTGTTAAGTTACTGTCCCAAAAATACAGCAGGATAGTTATTTCACGTAGGAGAAATTATCTTAATCTGGTCTCAAAAGCTTACCGTTGTCGACGTTTCCAGCTCGCATTATTCTGAATGTTTTATAGAGGTCTATATTTTCTGATAAAAACGTTTAATCTCTTTATTCTATGGATATCATCAATCTTGGGATTACAAAGGAAATGTTTGATGACTTCTTTCTGTTCTAACTTCAGCTGAAACTGCGACTTCACCTTTGGTGAACTAAAACACCGTACAAGATGTTAAGTTACCATTTTACGAGTATGTTAAGTTACAATTTCAAGTAAAGTCACCATTCTATGTTAAGTTAATATTCTATGTTAAGTTACCATTCTCTGTTAAGTTACCATTCTATGTTATGTTACTATACCATAAAGGTGTGAAACTACTTAACAATTTAAGTCATAATTATTGCATTCATCCTGGATCCGAAGCATTATCTTGGAGTCCGGGGTTCGACTCTTACAGTCCAATCGCGTCACGGCTGAACTTCAACGTTTTCCGTGAAGCGACCGCTATATGACCACCACAACTTATTATCGATATCAAAGTTCTGTTATCAAACCTGTCAGACTTTTTAAGGCTCCAACTACCCGTAACTACTACCATAGACAGCCTCCGTGGCGTGGCGGTAGCGAAAGCGGCCGCTACGCAGGAGGCGCGGGTTCGATCCCCGCTCAGTGCAAATATTTGTATGCATGTATACGGGTATTTGCATTGGCCTGGGTGTTTCTATGTATAATATGTATGCATTTACAAAAAAAAAATCGATGCCTCCTACGTAAGTTGTTGTAAGCCACAAAATAGCTATTTTGTGTTTTTTACGCAAAAGTGTCTAATTTTATGTATAGTATCCTGTAAAAAATAAATCAAATCCAAAAAACACTTAATTAAGGTAGTTTTCAGATGTATAATATCGTAAGTTGCGAACTATCCCGGCGCATATTACGGTATCATTATTTGCAACAGTTTACGGCGGACGGTGTGTGGTGTGAAGAGCGCGCTCACCCCGCGTATGAGTGACATAAAACAGACTACGCCGGAACTCGCCGTAGTTTTCAAGTCACGTGCGCATTTTTTGTGTCGATTTATATTTATTACGTAATAGTACTAGCACTTCAATATTTTTTGTACATTTGTACCATAATGAAACGCATGCAAACCAGAGGACGCAAACTATGTGATATGGTTAATAATGCCAACACAAAAAAAAATAACATTGAGGAATCCATCGAAATGATCGTTAATCCTATTATTCAGATTGAAGATATCGATTTTCATGAAACATCTTTCCGAAGCATTCAAGGTATTTTAAATTTTAACATCCGTATGGCAATGTTTTTCTTATTTACAATATTGCTGATTTAAAATGTGGTATTGATTACATACAACAATGTACGTGGCTGAATTTACAAGTATTTTATGTTAAGTAATACATACAATATTTTACTTCGGAATTAGTTATACTGAAGTAAATGGCAAGATGACTTACAATGATTTACGTGGTCATTTACGTGGTCATGGATGGTTAATAAGTAACACATACAACAATCAACTTCGCTTATCACTGACATTGTGTAAGTTGTAAGTAACATTTGCGGTTACCAAATGTAATCAACAATCTATAGAAGTAAATAAAATTAAAGTGTCTGTTTGTAATGTCAAAATAACAAGTTTTCTGAATATGGATGAACGTATATCGGGTAAAATTAACGAAAACCTAATTTAAATGTCATTGGTCTGTCTGTCTGTTTGTTCCGCTAATCTCCGGAACGGCTGGGCCGATTTTAATGAGACTTTCACTAATAGATAGCTAATAATATATAAGGTATAACATAGGCTACCTTGTATTCCTTCCCGGGAATGGGAACCTATTGCGGGAACGGGATCAAAATACCAGACGGCGAAGCCGCGGGCATCTAGCTGATATTGCATAATAATTATTATCCTTCGTGGGGTGTTTTAATGATGTTTATGAGATTTAGTAGTCTATTAAACTTATATTAAAAACTTATTGAAATGCAATATTACGTTGTTGCAGAGTCACCCTTCCCAGTAAGTTTTAATGAATCTGAAATCCTTGAAGTGGCTAATTTAATAGGTGATACTTTTTCGAAATTAATTTAAGTAATGATACTACAACAGATCGCCCCTGTCTTGAAACTATTTCTATTATTCTATTTCAATTTGGGGACGCCGGATGGCCGGACGGACGATCCATCCGCGGCTTCTGCGGGCCATTTCGTCCAGCTCCTACGGCGCTCCTTCAAACCTCTTTGTTTCCTTGCAGAAGCTCGCGATCCGTTCCACCTTCAGATCTCGTAGCTTCTCTGTGTCCAGTGTGTCCGTTCCCAGGAGATTCCATCTGATCAGGGAGTACATGGGGCACTCTGCCAGTAGGTGGAGGCTGGTCTCCTCGCTCTCCATGCACTCCGGGCAGATGGGGTCGGTCTTCACACCTATAACTGTTAAGTGTCTGTTTAGTCTGCTGTGCCCTGTTATTATCTCTATGACAAGCCTCATATCTCCTCTTGAAAGTTTGGTGAGTTGGCTTGTCTTTTTCTTGTCGATGCCTTTTATGAAGATCTTGGACTGTCTCATTCCGGTCTTGGATCTCCATCTTCTATTAGTTTCGGCTGTGATACTACAGCTGATTACTCCCTTGGTGATCTTATGCGATATTGGCAGCCCGGGTTCGGGCCCCACCAAGTTTTCTTCTGCTCCTTCTCTGGCTAGTTCGTCCGCCTTCTCATTACCTGTGATTCCCTTATGTCCGGGAACCCACGCGATGGTCAGTTCAGCTTTGTTAGCCAGATTCTCTAGGGACTCCTTACATTCCTTCACGATTGCTGATGTTGTCTCTACTTTGCTTAGAGCCTTGAGCGCCGCCTGGCTGTCGCTGTAGATTGTCACTCTTCCTGTAATGTTCAGGTGGTTGACCATCTCGGCGCAACTTTTAATGGCGTATACTTCCGTTTGGAATACGCTGGCAAATTTTCCTAGAGGTATAGCTCTGTTTAGCTCCGATCCGTCTTCGCACTTTATGTGTATTCCGGATCCGGAGAGTCTCGTGGATTCTTTCCTGGAGCCGTCTGTGTAGCATACGGTGCCACCAGTGTCTGTTTTCCAGTCGTCTCTTGAGCCTATGTGTATTCTGTATTTTTTGTCGAAGATTCTCTCCTTTCTTATCAGATCGTTATTGCAGATGATCATCGACATTTTCTCTTCGTAGTTTTTACTAATGCTGGTGTGGCCTTTGTCCATAAAGGTTCCGATCCACTGGCCAGTGCTTCTAAGTTTGAACGATTGTTCAATTGCTTTCTTCTTTATTTCTAGGTCCAAGGGGTTAAGTCCCAGTATGATTTCGAGCGCGGTTGTGGGTGTTGTCCTCATCGCGCCCGTAGTCATTATGGTTGCTAGTCTTTGGACTTTCTCTAGTTCCGATTTATTGGTCTTTATTATGGCTTTGTGCCACCATACTAAAGCACCATGTAAGATTCTGGGTAGGATTATTGTTTTGTAAATCCAGAGCACTATCGCTGGTTTCATTCCCCAGGTTCTTCCTATTGCACTTTTACATTGCATCATAGCCATTTTAGCTTTGGCGCATGTGTTACTTATATGGGTCTTGAAGGCGAGTTTGTTGTCCAGTGTTACACCCAGGTATCTAACCTCTTTCACTGTTTCCAGGATTTGGTTTTCTAGGTGCACTGATGCAGTTCTGCCTATCTTTCTTTTCTTGGTGAATAGGACTATTTTGGTTTTGTCAGGGTTGTCTTTAAGGCCGCAGGTGGTAAATGCCCAGAATTAATACCTCCTATAATATTGAATAAGTGTGAGCTTAAGCGAGTGTATCAATTTAAATACCTCGGGCATTATGTTACTGATGACCTTAAAGACCAAGCTGATATCGAGAGGGAACGTAGAGCGTTGGCGGTGCGCTGTAACATAGTGGCCCGCAGGTTTGCACGATGTAGTGAACCAGTGAAGGTTACCTTGTTCAAGACATACTGCCAAGTATTTTACACGTGCAGCCTGTGGACCAACTATACGCAGCGGGCCGTCGGCGCTTTACGTGTCCTATATAATAATGGCTATAGAATGCTGATGGGGCTGCCTCGCTTCTGCAGTGCGTCAGGTATGTTTGCTCAAAGTCATACAAATGATTTCGCTGCAATATGGCGCAAAAAAACAGCCTCCTTGCTCTGCAGAGTTCGGGCCAGCTCCAACAGTATTTTGCGAATGATCGCTGAAAGGTACGACTCGCCTATCTTGAACCATTGTACGCGTAGATGTATGTCTGCCGTACAATTGGTCTCTAAATAGTTTTAAATGTCTTTAATTTACTAACATAGTCTTAAGTATATTGTTACTAACATAATATGAATCTGTTTACTAACATAGTCCTAAGTATATTGTTACTAACAAAATATGAATCAATCAATTATTTTATTTTATTTTATTTTATTTTATTTTATTTTATTTTATTTTATTTTATTTTATTTTATTTTATTTTATTTTATTTTATTTTATTTTATTTTATTTTATTTTATTTTATTTTATTTTATTTTATTTTATTTTATTTTATTTTATTTTATTTTATTTTATTTTATTTTATTTTATTTTATTTTATTTTATTTTATTTTATTTTATTTTATTTTATTTTATTTTATTTTATTTTATTTTATTTTATTTTATTTTATTTTATTTTATTTTATTTTATTTTATTTTATTTTATTTTATTTTATTTTATTTTATTTTATTTTATTTTATTTTATTTTATTTTATTTTATTTTATTTTATTTTATTTTATTTTATTTTATTTTATTTTATTTTATTTTATTTTATTTTATTTTATTTTATTTTATTTTATTTTATTTTATTTTATTTTATTTTATTTTATTTTATTTTATTTTATTTTATTTTATTTTATTTTATTTTATTTTATTTTATTTTATTTTATTTTATTTTATTTTATTTTATTTTATTTTATTTTATTTTATTTTATTTTATTTTATTTTATTTTATTTTATTTTATTTTATTTTATTTTATTTTATTTTATTTTATTTTATTTTATTTTATTTTATTTTATTTTATTTTATTTTATTTTATTTTATTTTATTTTATTTTATTTTATTTTATTTTATTTTATTTTATTTTATTTTATTTTATTTTATTTTATTTTATTTTATTTTATTTTATTTTGGTGCTCATTATGGAAGGGCTATGTCCAGCAGTGGACTAATATAGCCTGATGATGATGATGATGCTCGACAAAATTCACAAAAGCTGTATTTGGATGGAGATTTGAATTTTCGGCGACTCTCAGACCATATTGAAGAATATTTTATAATAATGATATGCCGCGTGGTTCCCGGCAGAGTAGAATTTGGGCCACCCCTTCTCTTCCCATGTGATGTCGTACAAGGCGACTAAGGGATAGGGCTGATTAACTTTAACATCAGACAGATATGTACAGCCCAGACTCAGCTTCAGATGCATGGCTCAAGTCAACAATAGTTCCCGGAATACGGCAATAGGCTCACCCCCTATTACATGGGACCGAATACAGATTAGTGAAATGTGGGTGCTAATTCACCTCTGCCTAACCCTCCGGGGATAAAGGCGTGATTATATGTATGTATGTATGTATGTATGTATGTATGTATGTTTTTATAAAAAAAGATTTTTTTGATTTCATTTTTTCATAATTTTTGATTTTATTGTAGATATTAATTATGTTGATTAAAAAGAAAGCAAAAGGTCAAGAATTTTATGTGGTGAATTTTATGTTGATTTATGGACAAATAAACGATTTTTTAGAAACAAGGTTATATTTATTATGTATAATGCTATACATACCTGATCTTTTTTTTCTTTCTATTCGGCGTACATTGTTGTATCTAGTATATACGACTAAATGCGTCTTATGTGTTCCGGTGTACGTAAATGTAAGTGGCTGATACAATAATTTGTAAAGGTCATACACCGCAGTAAAATGTGGTAACAGCAAAATCTCTAAAACCTTAGGTATTTTTGAAATAACTAACTGAAGTCACGTATTGAATTTTATAAAGATTAGTTGAAAACTGCGTTTTTTATTGCCATTAGTACCTTTGAAACGCTCTCCTGTAAAATCACAGATTAGAGGTTACAACAGTTTACGTGGGAGGCATCGAAATGTATCTTAGTATGTTTATCCGCATTCTAGATTTCATAACACAAGCTAGTTAAGCTATCATGGATGTAGATAGCGTTGTGTGAAATGTTGTGGAATATATTTTTTTTATGCCACTTAAGTGGCAGACAAGCACACGGCCAACCTGATGGGAAGTGGTTACCGTGGCCTATGGACGTTTGCAACACCAGGGGCGTCACAATTATTATAGATATTCGTATGGCAACCGGGACCAACGGCTTAGCGTGCTCTTCGAGCCACGAAAACACCTAGACCAATGCAAATAGACTACACTGAGCTGAAATTGAACCCGGTACGGCAGTCAAATTCACTCCCACCACGCCACAGAGTCTGTGAACCAAGTTATATAAGTCCCTTTTCTATTATCCTAGACTTTTCAACCGTAGTATAATGAAATATAATTTTTATAAATAATGGTCGTTAAGAAAGCCACATTAAAACACAAAAGGGATAAATGTCACAACAATGTCCAACTAATGGTAATGTCCAACAAGCGCTTCGGTATGTTGCTTCCATTAAAACGATTATTCTTTTATAAAATAAAATGACATTCATGAGAATTTTCATCTCCTTAATGGTTCTGTAGAATAAAGTCATTACTTTCAAAAGATTATGTTAATTTGTAAAAAGTTCTCGTCTTACAGCTTTTGATTTTCAGGGTTCTCTAAATTAAAGGAACCTTATGAATTGACCTGTGTCTAGGTTAGTTGTAGGGTAGTTGCAACATAGGGCACAGGTTAATAGTCATGTAATGCAGGGTATAGAGAATAATTAGTATGTTATGTAATACCCTGTACAGTAATTGTTTTTCGTGTAATACCGTACACGTACGCTGACGTCGTGTACGTACTGTACAGTAATTGTTTTTCGTGTAATACCGTACACGTACGCTACCGCCGTGTACGTACTGTACAGTAATTGTTTTTCGTGTAAGCCGCGTGGTTCCCGGCAGAGTAGAATTTGGGCCACCCTTTCTCTTCCCATGTGGTGTCGTACAAGGCGACTAAGGGATAGGGCTGATTAACTTCAACATCAGACAGATTGTACAGCCCAGACTCAGCCTCAGATGCATGGCTCGAGTCAACAATAGTGCCCGGAATACGGCAATAGGCTCACCACCTATTACGTGGGACCGAATACAGATTGGTGAAATGTGGGTGTTAATTCACCTCTGCCTAACCCTCCGGGGATAAAGGCGTGATTATTATGTATGATTATATGTATGTAATACAGGATACACGGTGATAATTTATTCAGGGCTTCATTTCTGAAATGAGTAACCTCCTTTTGTAACTATAGTTTTGTTAAATAACATTATAACGATTTTTATGAAAAATAGCTATAAAAATATAAATCTGAGAATTACTAGTATTTACGAGCACACATATTAGGAATACCAAGTATTTTTGTCTTATTTTTATTTGGTTTATAACACTCCTATAGTCATAATTTCCTTTGATACCCTTAAATGTCCTCACTAATATGAAAGAATGACCACACTGCCATCGTCAGTTATGCTTACCGTCAGAAGAAACAATCCCATATCATAAAAAACTTGCTTAAAACTAGATAAGTTTTAGCCTTTACACTCTTTTCACATATATTACATTTAAACAACCGATATTTTATGATTAGAGACTCTTAATAATCATGTAAACTAGACTTATATTATTAAAATATGCTAAGTCTACAAATTTGTAGCGTCACGTTTTCAAGAACACGTGATTTCAATTCGATAAAAAGAAAAACGAAAAATAAACCGTTTAAGAGTTGGATTCTTGGATGACGGGTTTCGTACCACATAATTGGCCTAAATATTTTATTTCATTATTCAGTCATAATTCACAAAAGTTTACTATAAATATAAATTATATACACATTTAGTCTGCTAATTGAATAGCCCGTCCCTGGCCGTACCCGGTGGCAAAGTGTCCAACACACTCCTTGCGTTTTAAATTAAATCACTTGTTTTAAAAATGTAAGTTTAACAATCGGCCCAATAAATGTAAGTCTTACTAAGATATACGAAAAGGGTATGCAAAGAAATCTCGACATTCAGACGTTCTACTTGAACAAATGACCTCTTGTATGTACCCAGATTTTGATATATAAGTCCTTTTATAAGTATCTGTTTAGATAATGGAGTACAATAGTTTTTACTTACTGGGATTGAAGCATCAGACACGACCCTTATCAGTTCAGATACTGAAAGGTCTTTCTTTGTGCTTATGACATTGGTTTTTCATTCCTATATTTAGATGATTTGATTTTAAAATATGATATTATTGACTTTATAAAATGTCAACAAAAATCTATACATAGGGTAGGTACAGTCAGCATCATTAAAATGTCGCTAGGGAAAATACTCAAAATAATCCAAATACCAAAATTCCAATTTTATATTGGTTATTAGATGTAACTCAACTGTAAAAAAATAAAAAGCCATTGTCAATTGACACATTTTGTATCTTTTTCTTACTCATTTACCCATCCCTTATCATCCCGGCATTGTGTGAAAGGGATGACTTTACGAGTAAGAAAGGGATACAAAATGCGATTAAATGACAATGTCTAGATTTTTTGAAATTATACTTGCCTAGATACCATCGACCGGTGTGATTGTGTATATGAATATGAATACTCCACTAACTGACATAATTCTGAAAGACCGATTGTTAAGATAGTTGGACCACTCTGAACACTTACAACTATTTGAGTACTCTAATAACCAATATAAAATTGGGATTTTGTTATTTGGATTATTTTAAGTACCTTTGTTAGCGACATTTTAATGATGCTGACTGTACATAAATTTCAACAAAAGCTATACGTGGTTTTAAGATGTCAACAACCTTCGTTACCCCAAGATAATTAATTTGACATTTTATGTACTCTATGATACTCCGGATATGAATACCTTTAATCTGAGACCGCATTCTTTGAAATTTGTCCAGGGGTTAGGCATCTAGATGGGACCAAAGAAAACTACATACCTACATACATACTCCCTCACTGGCGAAGTCGGATAAAAATATGGCGCATATAATTTTGATCACATTCCCGCAATCCTTAAGAATCTATTTCCATGACAGGAATAAAAAGTAAACTATATGTTATTCCAAATTACTCTACCAAATAGCCAGATCCATTCAGCCATTAATTGCTGTCAAATAATGACTAATTGACTAAGAAATTTGAAAACCATCAATCAATCAATCAATCAATTGCTACTACAATCTGACTTCAATGCTTTGAATATATGGTGTCATGATAACGGTCTAGTGCTCAACCCCAACAAAACGAAACTCATGCACATTAAGTCACCCCACCTTAAGCACCCACTAACTAATAGAATAACGGCTCACATCACAACTGCCTGCACTCGATCTCTTCATGCTGTTGTCCTGCTTAGTTTAGTTTAGTTTAGTTTAGTTTACCTGGGCTGTTCCGCACTTAGCCTCTTGATTGGGCCATTGTGCGTACCATCTTACCTCTCATTCCAACCAACCCAGATCCTCCCAAAAAGCCAGCAGCCTTTTCAGGTTTCCACATGCTTCCCGGAGTGACGCAGGTGACTGGAGGAATTTCGCCCGTTGTGCGGCCACGCTCATGCACTCTGTAAGCACATGCCGTGGCGTTTCTTCTGCCCCCATGCATCCTCTGCATAGGGGGCTGTCCGTCACACCTATTGTAAACAGATGCTTGTTTAGGGGACAGTGACCGGTCAAGATGCCTGTGACCTTGCGGATTTGGTCCCTTTTTAGCCTAATGAGGTTTCGGCTAAACGTTTTTGATGCTACCGGAACTGCATTCTTTGTTTGCCTGCATCCTTCAGTGTTTGTCCATTCTGTTTGATGGATTTCTTCCGTACTCTTTCGTAGCCAAGTTTTGACCTGTGCTTGAGGTATGGGTAGTATTGGTTCCGGTCCATATACTATCGACCCTGATCCTCTCTTGGCCAATTCATCGGCTGCGTCGTTGCCGAGGGAGTTGCTGTGTCCCTTGATCCATTGCAGCGTGACCCTGTTTGTGTTTGCAATGGATTGGAGTGTGTTATGACATTCCAATATGAGGACAGAGGTTATGGTGTTGCTTTGAAGAGCTTGTAGTACGGATGCACTGTCTGAGATAATCTTTATATCTAAATCTCTGACATCTCTGGCGGCAATCGTCTCCGCCGCTCTCGTTATGCCAATACATTCGGCTTGAAATATTGTGCTTAGCTTGTCCAAGGTGGTTGTTATTTTGATATTTAAGTCATTCGAGAAGACGCCTGCTCCGGTACCATATGTGGTTTTGGAGCCGTCTGTGTATATCCTAACTTCTTTGACGCCAGAGCTATCTCTTTTTTCTTCAGAAAGTTGAATATGATACTTCCTTTCGAAGACGTGGTGACATGGTATTCTGTCTATGGGAGCCTCGAGAAGTGGTATCTTCTTTAGGATTCCCTGTAGAATCTTTGAATGCTTTGTTCCAGTATCCCCTTTCCAAAGCCCATTGTTCTTCAGCCTTAAAGCTGCTGCCTTGGCCTCCTCCTGTATGATTAGATGCAGCGGTCTCAGGTTTAGGAGGTGCTCTAGTGCGACTGATGGAGTGGTTCTCATGCATCCAGTGGCCGCTGTACTCGCTAGGCGTTGTAAACTCTGGAGCTTTTCTTTCACAGTGATCAGTTCTGTTCTGGGCCACCATACAACTGATCCATAGGTTAGAGAAGGTCTGATAATTGCCGTCTGTTGTCCTGCTATTGAGCTTACCGATTCACATACACACCTAGGTCTCAAAATAGACTCTAACCTAAATTGGAGTCCCCATATAGAACAAGTATGTCAAAAATTGAGACAGTTTCTGGCTAACATTAAAATATTGAATAGACGAATACCGTATAAGGTTAAAATAATGTTATACAACTCATTAGCAGAATCCCATGTTCAGTATTGTCTTAGTAGCTATGGTCGTACATATAAAACACATTTAGACAAAATTTATAACTTACAATTACGAATATTAAAGAAAATAATATCACCGAAAACCAAATTAAAATACGAAAATAACGAATTAGGACTTTTTAAGTATTGCAATTCACTACCAGTTCACCTCCAAGTAAAATTAAATACAATAAAAGAACAATTTTTTAATCCCAACCTATCCACAAATATCGGATATACTGTATATACGAGAAGCGTTGCTCAAAACAAGTTACGTACTGTGCGAGCCGATAACACGTTCGGTGAAAGAACCACTCGCTACTTAGTTCCCCGTTTAAAAATAAACTACCCACAGATTTGCGTAATAAAATAATCAAGAATAATATTAAAGTAATTCTAAAAAAAATCTTTCTTGATATTATAGAAAATATCAAATAATTGAGATGCTTGCCTGGTTCACGTTCCTATTATATTATAATAATGTAATAATGTTTCCATTTATCATGTACTACCTACATATTCCACTTTTTAACAATTTAATTTGCAAAATAGTGTTACGTACTTTTATAATGTAAAAAACATTTTTGAACCATCAATGTGATTGGCAACGAATGCTGTTAAATCCGCTTTCCTGTAGCATAAGGACAAACCTCTGTGTTTTTTTTTGTGCTATTTGTATCCTGTATTGTATATTTTATAATCTGTAATAAAAAAATAAAAAAATAGCCCAACCGCAGTTTACTACTGGACATAGGCCTCTCCCAATGTTGCGAGGCTTTAACCTATTGTTTCCATGCTGACCAGACGGGTTGGTACAGGATTTTATTTTAAGTTTAATTCTCTCGCTGTGATATCGTCCGCGTATTTTTTTCCACTAGTCGCCTCCTACAAAACCTTTCGGATGAGATGGGATAGTGATACTTGTGTTCTCTTTCCGCCACCGCATTGATAAATCCGTACACAATAGGGCAGTGTCCTGAGTCAATGAATCACCATAAATACTGCTTCATGACGTAGTTTTTTTCTCAATAAATATTCGTAGTAAATTCTCAATAAATATTCGTAGTAAACTAAGATATTGCCCAATTAAACAGAAACTATGACTTTTCATTAAGCATCTGATGAGGCCGTCAAGCTGAGTGCCACCATTGTTAACATGGCACGTGTATACAATGGTGGCCCTCTTTCCTGAGACTTTGCCTTCAGCTCACCATCAGGCGAGGTAAAGTCAAATTGACGTGTCTTATTTAAAAAAAAAAAATTCCCAACATAGTTCAAAATATGAACAATCCAAATAATGTAAAATGTATAACTTTTAGATTTCTTATCCTATTCCTTATTTTTCATTGTACATGTGTAAATGCAACGTGGAATGAGATAAATGCGATATTCTCTTGCACTCCATACATTTGCACTATGCAATTGTAGGCGTGTCTGGCGGTTCAATTGAATTTTGAAAATCAAATACCTTTAAACTATTTGTCATAAGAATATTTCACTTGAATTGTTCATTATATTATTGAAAAATGTATAGTTTACGATGATAAAATCAAAATAGGACTCAACCATATTGTTGTCAATTTGCTTATGTTCGTAATGGAGGTGGTGGGTGCATCATCGAAGCTTCTCAACAGCCTCCTTGGCGTGGTGGTAGTGAACGCGGCCGCTACGCAGGAGGCGCGGGTTCGATCCCCGCTCAGTGCAAACATTTATATGTATATGCATGAATATGGGTATTTGCATTGTTCTGGTCGTGCCTCGACGAGCACGTTAAGCCGTCGGCCCCGGTTGCCATACCAACATCTATGGCAGTCGTTACGGGTAGTTGGAGCCCTCAAAAGTCAAAAAACTGGTCTAATTGCAATGCTTTGATATCGCCTTTGGGTTGTGGAGGTCAGATGGCAGTCGCTTCACGGTAAATGTCGAAGTTTAACCAAATCCGCAGTTAGACTGGTAAAAGCGGACCCCAGACTCCAAGCTGATAGCTTCGGATGCGACTGCGATTAACGCTAGGATGAAGAAGAAGGGGGGTGCATTATCGAAGCCTAGATAAGTTCTAAACATACCTGGGTAAACTTTGTAATATGCAATCCTATACTCGTACTATGGAGAATACAATGCTGACGTCAATAATTTTCTTACTAAAATACAATATTGAACTAGAAAAAGTTCAAGATACAAAAACAGCAAGCAAGCTCCAATAATGAATGTACATATTGTTTACAATACTTAGTATTATAATGGTTTATTTTAGGAGAAGGTAAACAGTGTATTTTGGGGATGTATTTATAATCAATCAAATATTTGACACTTTAATGGAGCTCTGTTGATTTCACTAAAGAAATCATACCACGATAATACAATTTATTGTTGGACAATTTTGCAAACTTTTACATTGGTTTTACTGATGTTTGGCTGATTTGTTTGGGTGAGGTAACACACATAAAAATAATTACGTTAATGAGCTGTAGATATGTCATTTTATTATTTCTACTCTTTTAACAACGCAGATGTCTGCCATGAAGGTATTGTAATTAATTATTATAATCTTTCAGCTATAGAATTGTTTTAGATATATGTATATACTTATATTTGAGCTCCTAATATGTTGGTCTAAACGACTTAATGCTGGAAATGAAAGTGTGAACGATTGAGAAAAAAGAGTCACATTCCTCAACACTTTAATAGTGTTGAGGAACGTGACTCTTTTGTGGAACAAAAGATGTGGAAGTGGAACAAAAGATTCACAAACATTAATTATGCTCTTTTTCTGCTTTCGTGTCGAAAAAAGTCTACCCTGTGTACTACATATGTTTGAGCTTGCAGTACATGAGGTGCACCGTAGTCTGAGTAATAACTCTAAATTTACACTACATGTCCATGTTAAGAATTCCTGTCTTACCTATAATTTCAGATAGACAACGCCATTGACCAAATAATTGCTATTCCACACTTATATTTACGACCAACGTAATATATTTACCGAAACGCCATACTTCTAAATTATCCGCACAGTACAGTTAGACGATAAATCGTACGGTTCACAAAAACGTGTCGTTAACGGCTCGGCCCCGTGGACTCTAATGGGAGGTACGCCAGGCGGGACTAGATTTATGCCTAGGTGAACCACAGCGCAACTTTGTATATAGTGCCTATAAATTATTTTGTCGAGCATTCTGAATAGGAATTTATTTATCTATACATCTATACATATAAATAAAATTAATTGTTAAATATTATAAATACTTATGCGTTCGTATACAATAATACATTAAATAATAAATAACTGAAATAAATAACATGGTATATTTTTTTTAAATATAAATGCGAAATATAATATAAATAATATATATGTATAATATTATATAAAATTGTTAAATTGAAATAATCGGTTTTTTACTACATACATAATATGAATGTAATACAATACACCATAATAACATTTTTTACAATTTTTGTCTGTCTGTCTGTCTGTTTGTTTCGGCTAATCTCTGAAATGGCTGGATTGATTTTGACGGGATTTATATTGGCAGGTAGCTGATGTGATAAGGGGTAGCTTAGGCTACTTTTATTTTAGAAAAATAGAGTTGACTCAACACTAAACGAAAACCGACATCCACGCGGGCGGAGCCGCGGGCAACAGCTAGTACTTAATATTAGAAAGCGAAAAGTGCCTAACTCTGTATGTATGTATATTGATTTTTCCGGAAGTGACTGCTGTTTGACCACCCTATACCGTTAGGAAAGTCTTCTCTAGGGCCTAGTCCGCAGTAGGTATACTGACTAGCAGGTGAATTTGGTTTGGCCATACAACCTGTCTATCTGTCTCATTAAATTTCAAGACGGCGAAACCGATTTAATTCAAACTTAGCATGTAACGTAACTAAATGCCATTACTGATACTTCAGAAGTTCCACACCTTCCTTCCTTAACTTTTTGTTAAGTTCACTTAGGCACTCACAGTTGAAATCAAAACCAATCCAGCCATGTGGAATGATCCTGGTAACGTTTTCAAAGCCTTAGGACTTCCTACAAATCATATTATGATACAAATTCGTTTCACGCATTGAATTTATTAGATATATTCTCATATAACTTGCCTCAAAGTTCTGGAATATCTGACGGTGTTGAAAACAATTTTGTTGAAGGACTTGGCTGTGTGTTCTCTGTCTGTATGTAAACATTGGAAGAGGAATGTATTTATGAAACTTCTCATTTCAGGTGGAGTAGAATACAGTAATGTTGGTAGAAATTTGATGGTACATATTTGTTACAAAAATGCGATAGTGCACTATTGCGAAAATAACCTCCTTAGTAATCCAATTTCGGTTGTATTGCGTTAATGGTCACAACGCTAGTGAGGCCGGTGGCTATCACGCGGTGCTGCGACGATAATCCTATTTTGATGAGGCCATCAATGGTGGCACCATTGTTGACATTGGTACATGTATGTAATAGTGGCCCTCTTTCCTGAGACTTACCTTCAGTTTACAATCAGGCGAGGTGACGTCAAATTAACATAAATATCTGTCGAAGGACCGACGGTCGTTGGAGCAGACGAGTCCTAGAGTGGAGACCGCGAGAAGGCAAACGAAGGGTAGGGCGCTCCCTAGCCAGATGGCTGGGACGGACTGGATGCGGAAGGCGCAGGATTGTACGAAATGGCGCACATTGGGAGAGGCATATGTCCAGCAGTGGACTACAATGGGCTAATTGATATATAAAAAAGAGCCACCCCATCTCTTTCCGTGGGCGTTGTTAATGGTGCTTAAGGAATAGGGCTGTTCTCCATCCTAAACTAATCATATCACCCATAACAAAGTGCCTAATGGCGATGCCCACGCAAAGCTAATTGTAGATGGCAGCAAGGGCGTAATGACCAAACAACAATAACAAACTTATAGCTGTGAGATTTGGCTGACTTGTTTTTTTGGTTTCTATTGTGTTTTATGGTGATCAGGATTTATTTCAGTATGTATTAAACTTGGAATATGCAACAACTCAAAGCAGGATTGAGGAAAAGAGATGCAACTTTAATTGCAGAAAGTTAACGTCATCGAAAAGAAATCTTTAAATTTTACTGTTTTTCCAAAAGATATTGTGTTATACAGGGTGTAATCGTTAAGTGTGTCCAGGCGATTATTCCGTAACTATTACAGATATCAAAAAACTTTAAACTGATATCGAAAGTACGTTACCTAATGAGTAAAATGACATCAATAACTTTTTAAAAATCAAACGAGAGGTATCTAAAATTTTGACATTAAACACTCCCATACATTTAGTATGAGATTAGTAGAAAGGTTTTAGGTACGTACACCAGAAGGGACTTCTCTATCTGGGTACTCTCTTCTGTGGGCGATTCTGTGGCCGCTCTTTTGTTACAATCATGTTTGTAGTCATTCTGTTCCATCAAACGCCTACTAGCGAACTGCCACTTATCTTTTTTTTTTTTTTTATTATAATTAAACTTAGGTTTTCAGAAAATAAATGCTGTTCACTAAAATTACATCTTGGTACCAAACAAAGCGGCATGATGGATTATATTCATAAAAAATTGTCAGACCAACAATAAAATCTACGAAGATGACAGCTGACACTGGCCATTGCGATTATGCGCCCTCTGTAGGGATAAAAGCGCAATGGACATCCCCATTACAGCAATAGGGTCATCCCCTATTACGTAGGACCCAAAATCATAGTTGGCTCTGCCTACCCCGTTGGTGGTTTACAAGCAAAAATGTATGTATCTATGAATACACGTAGCTGTCATAACTCCCATGAAATAATCACTATATCCTAAATGTGTAATGTACCTGTTATGTAAACGTTTTAATGATCTTCAAGTTAATATAATCACGAGATTGTTTCATCTCGTTTATCTGCTGCGCTGTGAGCCGCACGTCGCTTTTGAATCACCTATAGATCTATTCATGTATGGTAACGATATTCACGATGATACGGATCACGAATTCACGATACAAGTACACGTGACACGACAATTATGTACGCATTGTACGCGACTCGTACAAATTGATGTGAATGTAATCAGCATGTCTGCAATAAAGTCATGAAATTGATTATGATCTGAATTTTACAGTTAAACCAATGATTCACTTTTTTTTTTTCACAGAATGATCACAATTATTTTTGTACTAACTGTTGCCCACGGCTCCGCCCGCGTGGATGTCGGTTTTCACGACCAGACATATCTTATGTCCTTTCATTAAGATCGGTTCAGTAGTTTAGGCATGAAAGCATAACAGACAGACAAACAGGGTTACTTTCGTATCTATAATATTATGTTTGGATGGATTAGAATTTGTGACAACAATTTTGAAATTCATAAATATCATAAAATTAATTGCAACAATTTGTTTAAAATATTTATAAAATTTTGATAATATGCCGAATTTACGTTCTAGCTTTTGAAGTACAAAATGTACGTATGAGTATTTATGTATGACTACGCTATGGTGTGGTATTACATATTGATATTCGTACGCCATTATGTAGTAGAATTCGTTTGCAATCGATTTTAAACCTAAAAATTTTATAAGTATATCGTACATATATACACACTTATTTGTTATACAATGTGTTCAGTATATACCACTGTGCAATTAAGATTAGTGTACCTGCCGCCGTAGCAATTGTCTTTGATTGCTGTAGCAAACATCTTCGCTACGAAAGCGCTACGTCAGCTAGAGTGCTACGAACGCTACGAACCTATTTATTATTGTAATGTTATGTTGTATATTTCGCTATAAAGAATTGTGCTAGAATCTTGTTAAGTTTGTATAATTACGAAGACAAGTTTTATATAGTCTTGTTGGTTTTTGTTGGAGTAGGGCCACTAAATCAGCTCGTTATGTCGTAAGGACGTTCTCAATCCCACAGTAAATATACACAAAGACCCCGGTTGATACTAAGTAAACTGACACTGATAGTGAGAACATCATACCTGTGTCCGAATGTGCTGCCAAATGAATTTTGGAGTATCAAGTTTCTGCCTTGAGATGGAGGGAACCCTGCTCGAACTAGCATTTTTTTGAAGTGAAAACTTCTTTAGCGGCGTTGAATGGGTAAAAATTGTTAAACTCGGGCGTCAGGATCACTTGACCTTTGAACCGTAACCGACGACTGACGTCATACCTACAACATTAGCAGACTGTTTATTTTGCAAGATACGAAACGAAGCTTTGCAGTTTAGCGGTGAACGCTTCGACTGTAAGTACTTATGGTTTCAGATAGTACCGGGTTCGAACCTGGGCTTCTGACAATTTTTGTGATTATTTTTATTTTTGTAATCTATTACTTTTTGTGATTGTTTTTTTCTGTTTGTAATTTATTAATTTTTTCTGACAGAAAATTAACAGAAAATTATTGATAGATTTTTTGATTGGCGCTATATTATAGGTATGGTATGGTATTGTATGTTCTTTTTATCTTCTTCTCTGTATATAACGAAGAAAGAAAGAAAGAAAAAGTTTTCACTTCTGCCGGCACTCCCGGAGTGCAACCCGTCTTTTTTCTTTATTCAGAACGAAATCGAAACAGCTTCACAAATGATGTATGTATTTTCACATATTAATTACTCATTCCTGTATCTACTTATTTCCAATGTTGATTAATGGCTTAAGTTCTACATAATATTCGGTACATTTGCCAAGATATTGATACAAAAACTTATCGCAAGCAACATAGGGAATGATAATTAGAAGAACAACATGATGTATTTATTATACTGTACCCTATTTCAGACATTAACTGTTAGATCGATTAAGATAGGAAAAAGTGAATGCCCAGGTGGGAAAAAGTGAATGCCCAGGTGGGACTCGAACCCACGATCCGGCCCGGTGGCTCAGTGGTCAGAGCATTCCCCCTGTAAGGGAAAGATCGTGGGTTCGAGTCCCACCTGGGCATTCACTTTTTCCTATCTTAATCGATTTGAAAAGTTAGCATAGTAAATGCTTCAAAATTAATTCAAAATCTAAGAATCTTCAGGCTTCAAGACGACTAAAGGGATAAGGCTGTTCTCCCTTCGAAAATAAACAGACAGCCCATGGCTGAGTACCTGTTAGACGAAAATAGGCTAACTTATAGGAGGTAGGACACGACTGAGCAGCCCGACTGGGTTATTACCTCCGCCCTACAGAAAACCGCAGCCATAATAACCTCGTGTTGTGTTCTCGGTGGTGAGTAGGGTAGCCCGAGCTCTCTGGAGAGTTTTTATGCTGTCAGTGGGAAGACCAAAGTATATTCCTGCTTTGTCTTCTACACTGACGGCACAGAATCTCTCTGTGTATACAGGGTCAGTAGCATGTGTGTGATTCCTCTGATGTTGCACACGTCCATAGGCCACGGTAACTACTTTCTATCAGGTGGACCGTGTACTTGTTTGCCACCTCAGTGGTATAAAAAAGCTACTATTACGTAGGATCAAAAATCAAAGTTGGCGAAATGTGGGTGTGAATACACCCCTGCCTACCCTTTCGGGAATTTACAGGCGTGAGTATATTTATAATTTAAAATAGGATATCAAAAAAGGTGAAACTTATATAAAGTGAGTGTGGCCATAACCTAATTTTAACATAACATAAACTCACGCCTTTATCCCCGAAGGGGTAGGCAGAGGTGCTAGCACAGCAATAGGTGGCGAGCCTATTGCCATTAACTGGGCACTTATAAACCTGCGATAAATACACACAACTTCGAAAAGCATTGAAAAACCATTGGTGTGTGCCATGGAAAACCTGGGATCGAACTCGAGACCTCGTCACAGTAGTCCATTACCCAAACCACTAGGCTTCCTAATTTTGGATATAAATAAAAGAGACCTTGAAGCGTAGGCATTGCAAACAGGCATTTTATCCCTAAGGGCATGTGTTTACTGTCTCAGTAACGATGTCGTCACTGACATATTTCGAAACTTTTTAAAAACCTTATTGTTTCATGATTACCTCCTTGTAATGTTTTTGTCTGAAACTTTTTAGAACAACATTTTTATTCTATTTTCCTTTAAGATCAACCCAATTATATGGTAGCATAATCTTGAATACAAATAAACATATTTTACGACACTTTTATCATAAAGCCACAGTAATCAAATCAAAACGTTAAATTCGTGTTTTTAGTTCAGGTTCGAATCCTTTTGGGGCAGAAATTTGTTCATACTAATATTATAAATACAAAAGTAACTGTTAGGCTTTCACACCGGAACTACTGAACCAATTTTGATAAAATTTTATACATTGAAACTTCCAATTCTATCTTTACAATAGGTA
This sequence comes from Eilema caniola, assembly GCA_949126895.1. NCBI lineage: Eukaryota > Metazoa > Arthropoda > Insecta > Lepidoptera > Erebidae > Eilema > Eilema caniola. The sequence continues at coordinate 2,237,791 of OX421463.1, read as the reverse complement.
GGCATATACGTAATATACATTTGTACCTCTATACAATTTACGCGAATATCACTTATTGAAGTAAACCACTGTTTAACGGAATCGGAGGAACGGAGCCGTGAAAAACGCTAAATCGCTATATTTAGCGTTTTTCACGGCTAAACCACTGAACTGGTTTTGATGAAATTTAGTATAGGGTTAGATTAGACCTTGAGACAGGACATAGGCTTTGTTTGGTCGCGATAACCGACATCCGCGCGGGCGAAGCCGCGGGCAAAAACTATTATCTAATAAAATGCAATAGAATGCGTTAAATAGAATCCTTTGTGGCGTGGTGGTAGTAAACTGAGCCGTTACGCAGGGAACGCGGGCTCGATCCCCGCTCAGTGCAAATATTCAAACACATAAATATAGGTATTTGCATTGAACTAGTCGTGCCTCGGAGAATAACGACGCTCAGCTGCGTCTTAGTTAATATGGAAAACCAACCTCATACTGAGTTGGGAAAAGTTTCAGATAAGTATGAGAATCCGTTATAATGTGGTTTTATTTCTATGTACTGTTACCTGCATACCATAGCCGTGGGTATTCTTCTAACTTCAATTGCAAAAATATGTCTACTAGTATCTCGTATACTTTACTAGTAAATCTACCTATTGATACATCGGATCTCTTAGCTGGGAGATATTCCTCCTACATTCTGTGAACTAGGATAAGAATAAAGTTTGCACGCAACCATACTTCTTGTAGCGTTGAAACTTTAGAATAAAATACCGAGATACTTTATTAATAATTTTGGATATAAATAAAAGAGACCTTGAAGCGTAGGCATTGCAAACAGGCATTTTATCCCTAAGGGCATGTGTTTACTGTCTCAGTAACGATGTCGTCACTGACATATTTCGAAACTTTTTAAAAACCTTATTGTTTCATGATTACCTCCTTGTAATGTTTTTGTCTGAAACTTTTTAGAACAACATTTTTATTCTATTTTCCTTTAAGATCAACCCAATTATATGGTAGCATAATCTTGAATACAAATAAACATATTTTACGACACTTTTATCATAAAGCCACAGTAATCAAATCAAAACGTTAAATTCGTGTTTTTAGTTCAGGTTCGAATCCTTTTGGGGCAGAAATTTGTTCATACTAATATTATAAATACAAAAGTAACTGTTAGGCTTTCACACCGGAACTACTGAACCAATTTTGATAAAATTTTATACATTGAAACTTCCAATTCTATCTTTACAATAGGTAGGCATATACGTAATATACATTTGTACCTCTATACAATTTACGCGAATATCACTTATTGAAGTAAACCACTGTTTAACGGAATCGGAGGAACGGAGCCGTGAAAAACGCTAAATCGCTATATTTAGCGTTTTTCACGGCTAAACCACTGAACTGGTTTTGATGAAATTTAGTATAGGGTTAGATTAGACCTTGAGACAGGACATAGGCTTTGTTTGGTCGCGATAACCGACATCCGCGCGGGCGAAGCCGCGGGCAAAAACTATTATCTAATAAAATGCAATAGAATGCGTTAAATAGAATCCTTTGTGGCGTGGTGGTAGTAAACTGAGCCGTTACGCAGGGAACGCGGGCTCGATCCCCGCTCAGTGCAAATATTCAAACACATAAATATAGGTATTTGCATTGAACTAGTCGTGCCTCGGAGAATAACGACGCTCAGCTGCGTCTTAGTTAATATGGAAAACCAACCTCATACTGAGTTGGGAAAAGTTTCAGATAAGTATGAGAATCCGTTATAATGTGGTTTTATTTCTATGTACTGTTACCTGCATACCATAGCCGTGGGTATTCTTCTAACTTCAATTGCAAAAATATGTCTACTAGTATCTCGTATACTTTACTCGTAAATCTACCTATTGATACATCGGATCTCTTAGCTGGGAGATATTCCTCCTACATTCTGTGAACTAGGATAAGAATAAAGTTTGCACGCAACCATACTTCTTGTAGCGTTGAAACTTTAGAATAAAATACCGAGATACTTTATTTATTGTATTAAAAGTTTTTGCTTGTTAGAAATACTGTGTTAAGGTAAACTATATCGGGTATTGTTTGTGTAAATATAATATCAAACCAATTCTTAATAATTTATCAAGTGGTGTATCAAAATGAAGGAAATCAGAAGACAATTACAAAATATAAATAAGTCATAACTAAAAGTATAAAATAAAACACATTTTTTAAAATGAAAATCCCGTCTAATGCTGAAAAGATCGTAACAAGCTTTATAGCAGGCGGTACCTATTTGCAAATCTCAAACCAGATAAAATTAATGGGTACCACCTGCTATAAAACTTGTTTCTATCAGCCTTTGTTCATTTCAACATCAGTCGAGTTTTTTATTTTTAATATTTTTTACATCGGAAATCGCTTCCAGCGGTAAGGCCGCCCATTGCACAATCAGCATCACACCAATCTTGACGAACAAAGTACTCTTAATGATCTTAAAACATTGATTTTCCCCCTTCCTGTGGACTAATTGTTTTGTTATTTGGTACATACCTTTAGTTCAGAAAATAATACAATTGAACATCTTCAATGAAAACACTTGTACTATTCAACATTATTTATTAAATTCCTGACCGGTTTCGACTTACGGCATGGCATTATCATGGTTGATATATGTTTTTTGGGTATCAGATGTCAATTAAAGTAATATATTGACTGTGTGGGTAGACAAAAAAATATATATAAATAATGTAGAATAGTACAAGTGTTTTTATTGAAGATGTGTAGCAAGTTCCATCAAGTGCCATCAATGAACAGTAGCAATACAATTGAAATCAATAAAACAATTTTATTTGCTTATAATGCTTTTTAAAATCATTTTGAGTTTAAACTGTGTATACTACCTACTTGTGTAAGCTGTAAATCAATTGATGTTAACCTACCTACCCACAGTTAATGTTTAATTCGTTTTAGAATCATCCGAGGTCTTTGCTAATATATTTTGTGTTTTATTTATTAATAGCATATGCCCGCGGCTCCGCCCACGTGGATGTCGGTAATCGCGACCAAACATAGCCTATGTCCTTTCTCAAAGTCTAATCTACACCTATACCAAACACATACCAAACACACACGACGGACAAACAGATACTCACACACACATTTTCTCAATTATAATACTAGTATTGATTTTATGATCGTTTTAACAGCTATGGTCATCAATAAATTAATTTCTTGAGCTACCTTTGTCTCTTACTGTATTATTCACAATAAAAGACAAAACATCGATATGCAATCCTATATTGTTAATTAGTCTTAATTCGACGATCTTAGCACATGTAAGTGCACGGTGCGAAAAATGGCCTCATCTCATTCCCGCACTCTCTCTTGGTCGTTTACAATACAACGGTCTGTACCCACGCCCAAACGCATGCAATATTTAGGTTAAGATGTAATAATTGGTTTACCACCTCTGTACTTAATTGGCGTACAGTTACCACTAATAAATATTGTATGCGTTTAGTTTAGTTTTGGTTGATACAATTATATTACACTTACTATACCTAATAACAAGGTAATTATATTATTGTTCACATATATTTACTACTATCATTTATCCCGTCACTGTACACAGCTGTACTATGCTATAATATAGACTGTTCCTATAAACCTAACACTCTTTTACGACTAGTAAGTGAGAATGTTACTTTATCTAAAGTAACGTGACAACATCAAGGGGTATAAAAATACCCGAAGCATTATTTAGACGGGGAGAGTTTCTCGCACGTTTCGGTACGACAAATCGTACACTACTATCACTAGCAATAATCGCCATACCATTATCGTATCAAAATGTTTATTCAGGCAAACACTCAATTCTCACCTACGAGATTCACAAGTGAGATGCCACCTTATGTCAAAATCTGAAAACGGACATCTTCGTCATCCTAGCGTTAATCCCAGTCGCATCCCAAGCTATCAACTTGGAGTCTGGGATTCGCTTTACTAGTCCAACTGCGGATTTGGCTGAACTACGATATTTTCTGTGAAGCGACTGCCATTTGACTTCCACAACCCAAAGGCGATATCGAAGCATTGCCGACTGGTGATATTGAAGCATAGACCAGTTATTAAACTTTTGAGGGCTACAACTACACGTTTTTTTTTACGTGAGGGAAATCCCCACGGATACCCCCCCTTCGGAGCCGAAGGGGGAGGTTATGTCGGACTCGAACCGACTATACCGCACGCCGTCTGTGGGTCGATGTGCTAGGCCGAAGGTGAGGTTGGACGATGCGCGCCGCCGCCGTGGCCTGCTTCTGCTAGGGTGACGAGCGGCTCCACCCGTCACCCTCAGGCCCGCGCTCATGGGGGGCGGATGTCGGTTAGCGCCCTCCGACGCCCGAGCCGCCTTCGAACGTGGCCAGCGATGTCCGCGAGTCTTTCTCGCTCGCTGCGCCGCGCTCGCTCTGCTGTCTCCTTCACGAGCGTGACCTGCGCGCAGAAGGAGGCGCTGGCCGCCCACGCATCCGCGCAGCGGACCATAGCCGCGAGCAGGGTGGAGAGCGTGAGCACTCTCATCCCCAGGGCCGTCACAAGCTCCCGCCTCGGCGTTTCAAACGCCGGAACCTTGGTGAGCGTGTGCAGCCCCTAGTCCACGCTCGCGTCGCAGTGATGGCACTCGGGCTCTATGCCCATCAGATGCAGGTACCGCCCGAAATTACCGTGTCCCGTAATGACCTGCGTCTGACGGTACGAGAGGCCACCGTGTGGCCTCTCTAGCCTATCCCCCATGATGGGTCTTACCGCCACAATCACGGTGTGCCCTGCGCGTGGTTGCTCAAGTCGTAGGCTACAACTACCCGTAACGATTATCATAGACGTTTGTATGGCAACCGTGACCGACGGCTTGACGTGCTCCCCACGGCACGACCAGATGAATGCAAATACCCATATTCATGCATACAAATATTTGCACTGGGCGGGGATCGAACCCACGCCTCCTCCACAGCGGCCGCGTTCACTACAGCTACGCCACAAAGGCTGTGTCGTAAGAAAACGGATATATCAATATTCAATTGGAAGGCATTTCTCACTAGGCGAGGCGTGAACGAGCGAGCGGCAATTGTTTTTGCGAATATATACAAGAAGCAACTTGTTTCTGTCCCTGCCGTGGTCTTTTCAATAATCGTATCTTACAGGCACGGAACTCTCCTCATCTAAATGAGCCTTATCTTGTATAAAGGAGTAGTTGCCTAATTCAATGGCTGTCGTCCGAACGCTCGCGTCCCTACCCTGCGATAGTGAGACACAGGTGCGGTCCACTTTCTAAACATAACTATTAGGTAGATCGTAAAGTGCAAGTGTTATTAGCAGGCAAGTCATATGTTTGAGTGGCTACTAAGTGTCTACTTACTGGAAATGAAAGTTTTTAAAGTGTGCTAAACGGTCAGTATGTTTTTTACTTAGCCCATTTCAACCACTGTGTTAGTCCGCGTCGCATTCGAGTCCGTTCCTTTGGAATCTAGTGTTCGCTTATAGAAAGATTGATTGCTGAGAATTTACGTCAATTTGCTATCGGACCTCCCAGCCTCAGTTGTGATTTGTGGCCAATTACTAACAGAGTTGTTCAGGTCACCCATAGGCCTCCATCTTGACGTAAAGACTGTTGACAGCCGGGACCGACTTTTACTTGCTCCTCAAAGTTCGGAAGGCTTGATACCAGTAAGCGGTCACCCACCCGCGATAACCGCCTATGTTATTTATGAGAATTTAATTTATGTGCATAAAAATTAAGACTCTGTTGCTGAAAAGAGTGATATACATGGTAAACATACTAGGCGTAAAAGTAATCTTGTATTACGTACTACTCGTCTTCAAAGAATAAGCAACTCTGTAATGAGGCAACTTCCCAACTTCCTTGTGAAATTAGAATAAAATTAGAACATTGTCCATAAATGAATTTAAAACAACTATTAAGGCTAAATTGTGTAGCAGGGCGTAATATAAAATTACAGACTATTTGAATGAGAAATATGCTTAGAATTATATTGCTCTAAGTCAACACAACTGGCAGTGTTTTTCAGTAGTTGCCATATCACGCACTGCACGGTAGGGGAAAAATTATGAATTCCAAATATTTTTGAATTTTTATAGGATGAATAATTTTTTGAATTTGATATGTACTTATTCTATTACCAAACAGCGAGCGCTTTCTCGGTCACAGGAGTAATTTTAATGAACTCATTACACACATTGAATAATAAAAAAAAAAAATACAGATTACATACATTGAATATTTGAAACACACACTACGTATGGTGAACAAACTTTGCGCTCGAAGTTTTACCCGTGACCTATTCTTTCATCTGGCTGTTTTAATAGAAGTGTGTGATGATGAACTGCCTCCGTGGCGTGGCGGTAGTGGAAGCGGCATCCACGCAGGAGGCGCGGGTTCGATCCCCGCTCGGTGCAAATATTTGTATACATGAATATGTATATTTGCATTGGTCTGGGTGTTTCTATGTATGATATGTATGTATTTACAAAAAAAAGTATCTTAGTATGTTTATCCGCGTTCTAGATTCCAAAACACAAGTTAGTTAAGCTATGCTTACCGTGGGTCTATATAGCGATGTGTGAATGTTTAATTAATATAACTGTTGTGGAATATTTAATTTAATATTTAATGAAGTAATGTTTATTTACAGACATATAACGCTATAAATATTTGTTTCCGTATGTAGGTAACTGTCTGCGGATGCCTAATTGCCTACTTGTTGAGCACTACTAGATAGATGTTGGTACACTAAGTGATATTGCCGGTCCATGACTATAATTGAGAGTGGAGGTAACTGCATAATACTACTTTTCTCTCATACATTAAACTATTTATAGTTATTTTTTTCTACCCGAAATTTTCAATGTTGCCAATGCGAGTATTGCAAAAACATTTTTGATAGGCGCTTTCATAACGTTAGATTTAAGACAATGCTTTTAGATATGATAATTTGAAATCAAAATAAGATGAAAAGTAGAAAGTTGACGTAAATTGCTTTAAATCCTTATTATAATTTAAATAGGTAGTTTCCTTTGAGTGAAATTCACTATCTCCAGTATTTAGAGTACTTCCACTCCAGGTATGGTTAAAATCTTCCACCCTGTATATAAAATTCAATGCCAAATTTTCTTTGTTATTTTATAACTCAAGAACGGGCTCACCTATCCAAACCAAATGTTTAGGCTTTATTCGGGCTATTGTTGATTATGTGAAGTTTGCACAAAATCGGTCGAGCAGTTACATCCACGCGGGCGAAGCCGTGGGCAAAAGCTAGTATATGTATATAATATTTAAACATACTTTGAATGACTGATATGAATTTTGGGGCCACAAACTTAAAACTTCGACTGTTTTTGGTAAACTTCACCCCAAGGGGTTTCTTTTTTCCCGTGGTAACGCAGAAGTAGGTTGGAAAAAGTTGTGAATCATATAATTACCTACTAAATTGGTTTAGTACTTTTTTTGTGAGGGTCACCATTTCGGAGATATCGCGTTTTCAAAATTGGCAGAAGGTAGCTTCATTATTTTACGATTTTGTCTCAATGTGATACCAGGACGGGTCACTAATTCTTAAATATATATCACTAGCCTTCCGCCCGTTCCGTGGACGTCGATTATCGCAGCTTTTGATTATATATCTGGTTCTAGTCAAACAAACGTAAAATTTTAAGTCTGACCAAGACCTTTCAAACAAAACAATGTCTCAATATCCATTCAGTAGTTTTGCCTCCATCACTAATAAACAGACAAGAAGGCAGAAAAATATTTTTGTGTTCATTATCGTTAATATTAATTAATAAATTTGCCCACCACAGTCCACTGCTGGACACAGGCCATACCCAATGTTGGAAGGCTTTGAAAGGCCTACTGTTTCCACGGTGGCCAGGTGGATTGGTGCAGGGTCTTATTTCGAGTTTTCCGTCTCTCGCAGTGATGTTATCTGAGACACCTTTCGGGTGAGATGGTGTGGCGATACTCTATTCTTTCTCCGTCACCACGCGGATTAATATACGAAAACGCTTTTTTAAATATCTTCAATGTACCTATAGACGTAACTACTTTACAATTATGTAACAGTATCTCTTTATAGAAAACGAAGGTCAATTTCTTAATCAAAGAAATATCGCCATGCACGGCTTATATTATAAATGAGTACCTAATCATACTCGTATCTTATCATGTCTCGTAATCAACTCGACAAACGTGTATTCATATCAACCGCCATTGAGCTGCATGCAAAACATACTATGAATATTAATTCCAAATATGAAATAAAGTTCCGTGGAAATACATGCTGAATCAGAAATCATACCAATGAAATCTTCTGTTGACAATATTTTCATTGGAATGATTTAGATTAACATTATGATAGATCGCAATCAGCCCTGTAGTTACTGAAAATGAATACATGTATCACCGCCCCATCTCAGCCAAAGAGTGTGGGTAAGGGGTGACTGACGGAAAAATATGCTTCTCTCACTGCGAAAGAAGGAAAATTCTAAATAAAGCTCTGACCGGTGTGGAAATAGTCGGCCAAAGCATCACAACCTTGCGAGTCACCTATGTGTAGTAGACTGCTATAGACTAATTGACGAGATCGCAATAAAGTTATTTCATCACTAAGCTGTAATTAATCAGTTTCTAATTTATCATACTTATGCAATGTACCTATGCTCTGAGAGAGGCATATCATGAGGCGTGTCCATTGAAAGAGATTAGGACCAGGAAAGGGACAACCATGGTGGACAAAGGCACTGAAAAAAAAGAGGAAATAGACACGGCGGGCCCTCAGGATAGCCCAGAGAAAGGGCGACGAGGATAGCTGGTTAAAATATAGGACAGAAAGAAAAGCATTCAAAAAAGATTGCAAAGGGAGAACTGGAAGAGGCTTTCTGTGAAGGAGTAGAGAAATACCCCGACGCAGCAAGGCTAGCAAAGATGTTCCCGAAGAATAGCACCTGCAAATTAGGCAGCAGCAAGAACGGGAACGAACTGACCTCTGACCTGAACATGATCCTAGAACTGATGCTAAACACACACTTCCCGGAATGTGAAATATATAAGGATCAAGAGTTGTCCACCGACACGCACCCAACAATGGAGACGGAGGATGGGACAACGATCACCAAAGCTGATACGCCTTAAAGAAATCTTACTTTACTTAACTAAAATAATATCTAACTTTTAAATTCAATATAACCAATTTTTAAGTTCTTCAATGAAAACACTTGTACTATTCCACATTACATGCCATTCCACTAAGTGCCAGCAATCAACAGTATAAGCATTTTTAAGTTAAGTATAAGTAATTTTAAAGTATATAGTGTAGTTAGTCAAGAATGTCATGACAATTGAGGGTGGCGCTGCTGCGATTACCCTGGTATCCCTGTGATATTGTGAACAGTCTTGATCTTTTGCTTTTTGTTATAGGATAAAGCGATATAATTTCATTATGATGGTAGTCTTTAGTGCTTGTTTGTTTGTTTAAAGTGTATCGTCAACACATATTGAAATAAAACATAGGAGTTAATTCACCTCTACCCACCTCTTCGAGGATTTATAGGTGCGAATATGTATGTTACAGTTGAATTTTTTTCATTAGAACGTAATTCCTTAAATTTCACACGATGTACAGGGGAACTGGCGCTTGGTAGCTGCTGCTGCGGCATTATGCTGGATCGCCTGTATCCCATTCGTGATATCTAAAAAGTTTCAATTTTCCCAGATTTTGTTGATGATTGACAGCCTTTGAGGCATAGCGGTAGTGTACTCGACCGCAACGCAGGAGGCGCTGCTGGTTCAATTCCCGCTCAGTGTATACATATTTGTATGCATTAATGTTTATTTGTATTGGTCTGGATATTTCCGAGCCTCGGATAGCACGGTAAGACATCTGTTCTGGTTATCTTAGGAACACCTATGGCAGTCGTTACGGATAGTTGTAGACCTAAAATGCTCAACTGGTCTAAATATCACCAATGGGTTGTAGAGGTCAGATGACAGTCGCTTCATGGAACATATCAAAGTTCAGCCACTTCGCAGTCGGACTGCGAACCTCGGATTCCGAGGTGAAGGCCTCGGATTACCGCAAGGAGGAGGATGATGATCATTAAAAAAGAACATTAAAAAAATAAAGAACGAGATGCAAGTAATAAAACTTTTAAAGAATTTAGTATCGATTTAGACGAACAATTATGTATTGGTCTGAGTGGAGGTTTTGAACACCCAAAATGCTGCTTGAAACTCTGCGTAATGAATTTTGCCCTCTTCCATCCTATCCGACTCACTGGAAATATCATCACATACTGATGTAAAATGAAATCTGAAACAAATATAAAAGTACTGAAAAATATATTAGGACTAGAAAATGGATCAAGAATGTTTAAAAAGTCATATTGAAGTTCAAGAATTCATACAAAATCGGAGGTGAATGACATTACAACAACAAAGTAAAGTAATGTTTTCAAACATAAAATGTTCACTTAAAACACAAAATTTTCAAAAGATTACACTATCTGTGTTTATTATTAAATTATACGTACGTACCGGTTAAATTAGCTGTTTAGCCATAAACATCGTCCAACCCTTAAAGCAGCTTGGCGTGTTGAAAATCGACCACATATCATTATCAATACGACATGTTTCGCATCACTATTGTTCACATATCAATAAATTTTAAAACTCTACACTGTTATGAGATGAAAAGAATTTCAATAAACGCAAAAAAGAGACAAAATATCTCCTACAAAACTAGAATTAGACAACTGATTACTCAGTTTGGCAGCAAATACAAGCAAAAACATTAGTTCATCAAACATTTATTTCATGACTTTCTTGACGCACTATATATACCTACGTTCCAATTTAGTTTCAGTTACCAAGAGCATGGCGTCCGCCTTTCTAGCTAAGTTCCACTTAGTCCTGTGTTAATTAATACAATTTCAGAACCTGCACCGGCTGAAATTGATCTCCGTATAATTTAGAGCTACGCTAGGTAGATACTGTAACTCCTCAATGCTTATTGACGTTCAACAAGGCTTGAATTCAGTAGAGAGGCTGTTGCCTATCAATAAAAACATTTTACTCTAAATAATAGAATCAAGAATAATAGCTTATACATTTTTATTATAAATAAAAGCTGCATCTTGCGTATGTGCGAATACGAGTAGGTACCTATTTCATGCAAATAATATTAAGCCAATATCGTGTCATCACTTTGCATAAAAGTCTAAAAAATACATTCTATTTGCATGATGTACAGGACGGAGACAGACGGGCTGTATGAAGCAGCAGACGACTTTATAATGGTAGAAAAGGTGAGGTTCTGGTTTAGTGTTATTGTATTTTTTCTTCCTCGTCTCGTGATAACTTTACACAGCGTTAATTTTCTTGCACCTTGACTTATCCAAAACGAACACCACGAAAGGCTAACACATGCTTGACTGCTTGTGAGTTAACCCACTCTTGACGCATTCTCGCAATCGTTAACGATTCAAACATAAAGGCAGTCACTTGAATCTAACAGGCTGTCACTGTACTTAACGAGCCAACAGACCTTTCCGCGTCAATAAGCTTCAACCCTAACATCAGAAACCCAAGTAAATCATATAAAAAGGTAATATTACCAAAATAAATCAAATAACCGAAGAAGTAAATAAGGAGTAAGTAGCTATATTTAGTTTGGCAGTAATGCAATCATTCGACGGATCCAATAAGATTCTTTATACAAAAAACCCATATAATCTCTCTGGCTGAGTTTCGTTTAAATGGCAGATTTTGGGACAGAGGTTTGGGACTGGATTAGAAATGAATAAGGGTAAACTGTTATTATAAAACTGAAGATTAGGATGACAGCTCTTCCGTGTGTGTTCGGGAATGAATTACCTCATTTCTTTATCAGAAAATGATACTATTATTTTCCTAATATCACTTTCTACAAATTTTATAAATGTGCAAGCTTGTGACGTTCAAACGGAACTGCCAGATCTTTCTTCCAAAATCTAGGCTATAATCTATGCCTCTTGTACCAAGACTCTAAAATTACACGTTGGCTTCTTAATTTCATTGTCCATAATCTTGATTTCAATACTGTGGAGTCTTGTATAAATTGCTGGATAGCTATAACTTGGGTATCTTCAAAACTTGGTGTGAACACTTGAACAGGTAACTTCTAGGCAAGCGTACGTCACCGTCGACCACAATGTCACTTACCAACAGGTGAGATAGTGATCAATCTATCAATCAGTCCACTACTACAACATAGGCCCTTCCGCCTTCCGCATCTAGTCATAAGCCGTTACATTTAAGTAGAATACTCTTCCATTTAGGTATTATTATTAAGTTCATTTCACAATTTACTTGCGCTGCAACCAGTTCGTATGGGGTCAATAAAATGGGATCCTCTCTTTCAGTTATTCAGATGAGATGGCATATTTATAATCCATGTTTTTTTTTCCTCATACTGAATGTATTTATATATTTTTGAATATTTGTCAAAACTATACGCTGATTTACTTATGACAGTATTAGAAATGACGCTTGTCCACATTATCTAAGTTCTTTTTTTGTTGTTTACCTATGATATTGTGTATTAAATTTTAAGCTACAATGTTATCCTCTAACGTTGCCTGTGGATTTGAAAAAAAATATTAAAGGCTACCTGATAATTAATAATAATTGACAGAAAATAATATTCAACTTCGAAACCTGTCAAACCGTTCTGAATTTTGCGCTAAGCGATCAGTTCTGCAATACAATATATATTTATAGGATTTTTATGCCACTTAGGTGGCAGACAAGCACACGGCCCACCTGATGGAAAGTGGTTACCGTGGCCTATGGACGTTTGCAACACCAGGGGCATCACAATCGTGTTACCGACCCTGTAAATACCTTTTAATACTCTTCTTGAAGAACCCCATATCATACCGGCTTGGGAAAACCACGGCAGGAAGTTCATTCCACAACCTGAGCGTGCGTGGGATGAAGTTCCTTTCAAAACGCACGGTGCACACCATTTCCGGTCGCAGTGTGTGAGGATGAATTCCCTGCCTATGGCGAGTGGTGCGATGATAGAATGCAGCGGTGGGCATCATGTCAAACAATACATCTGAGCACAAACCATTGTATAGACGGTAATCGGTACGTCTTAACTAATTGTAATTCTGTTCAAGATGAAATCGTCAAGCTGAACCATAAAATCTCAACATTTACATTAGCACTAGACAATCAGCAACATTATAGTCTCAGCTATGCGTAACGCGTGCTACCCCAGTTCACTTATATTCTTATTCACAATCCACGAAACATTACTAAAACTCACTCGTACAATAGTCATTACCCAAACATTTATTACCGCGCAATAAACATTAGATGCTAATGAGATACGAGCAATGGTGGTTAATTAGCGAATGGCTACACAAATTGTGTTCACTTGCAAGATTATATGCGCATTTAGGGAATTTCCTGAACATGTTTTGGATTTGGATAATTCAAAAGGCAATTGATTGTACTGTTAGTATCAGAAATAGCTTGATTACTAAGAATTATTGATTTAAATTGTATTATCGTGCGAACTAAAGGCGTGTACCAAATAAAAGAGCAATCAGTCTACAGGAAGGTATTAAGATCTTAATGAGTACTTTGCTTGTCAAGATAGATTTGATGCTGAATGTATATACGTCACCGCCAACTAGCCTAATCAGCCGTCCAATTAACTGTCTAGGCAGCTAACTAAACGGCGCCATTCAATTAACGGCCTGAATGATATTCAGCCGTCTCGTTTATTACAACATTTAATAACCTGGCGGGCTAATGCTTAGGCCAATCGTAAGATGGGCACAACCTCGAAATAAGATAGAAGATTACATATGTATGTATGATACATATACTTACACCTGCATATCCCCGAGGGGGTAGACAGAGATGTATTCACAGAAATTTAGTGATAGGTTTTTTTTAGATTAGGTTAGGTTAGAAGGCTAGTTTAGGCTAGGAAGGTGCTATTAAGCCTTCGTGGTTGTTTTTTATAACCAAGGAAATAAGTCATTTTTCCAACTGTTTAATGAAATGGCTAGGCAAGTAGTCAAACGTCATCGATCCAAGCTATTTGCCTAGCCGTTTAGTTAAATGGCTGAACATCATTCAGGCCGTTACTTGTCGTAGAAAATTCTGTTAAAGCCAAACTAAAAAAAGAAAAAGGAGTAAGTGGATCCTTTTTCAAGTTTGGGAATCCCCGCGGATACCCGTTCAATTCATCGTCACTGTTATTCACAGATTACGTCACTCATGTATTCCGTACAAATGTACAGAATAAAGGCAAATTTATTTCCCCACGGAATTTTGGCAACTCTATTCATTAGTTGGAACATATCGCAGTTTTCTATAAGTGGAGGTATTTCCCTTGGTGTTTAATATAATGTTTTATTTAAACGGGAAATTCCCTTATGCCGTACCTCAGTTAGGTACGTTAAGTATACCTGATTATTAAATCTAATTTAAATCTCTCAATTCTCTGGGAAGATAATTATGGTTGTACAAGATAATAATAATGTACTTTGTATCTGAGAATCAGCCTGAAGACTGAATCGTATCGGAAATATAATTCGTTTTTTATACCTCTGTGGTGGCTGACCTGCCACCTGATGGAAAGTGTTTGCCGTGGCCCATGGACGAGTGTAACTACAGGGGAGTCACACTCGCGCTGCCGATCCTGTAAACACAGAGTTTCTCTGCCATCAGTGCATAAGACAAAGCAGGACAAGCCTTTGGCAGCCCACTGACAGCGCAAAAACTCACCAGTGAACTCTGGCTACCCTACTCACCGCCGGGAACACAACACGAGGTTATTATGACCGCGGTATTCTGTAGAGCGGAGGTACTTCTCCAGTCTACTAATGTACTTATAATCGAATTAATTCGAACCTGCGATCTCTCCATCGTAATACCGACACTTGTTTGTAGGACATGTCGTTACATAGCAATCCCTCAATAACTCGAAATCGAACATTTCCCCATTAATAACAAAATAGTGAAGGTTGAACGACAGATGTCAAATAAAAATACTGTACAGCAATTGATAACCTCATCGCTTATTCCGTGGCAGGAGGGTAGAGAGTACGTGGAGCTTATTGGCTCACATCCAAGCGCTGTGTAGTACTGTTGCTATTACTCAAACCGAAGGGCCATAGGTGTAATGCTTGAAAAATGATGAGCGAAAGCACTGAATTATTATTGAGGATTTGCTCGCAACTTCGTCCGCATTAAGTTCGAAATAGTGTTTGATTTCTGGCTCAGGAATGTGTTGTTGAATTTTCTGTAAGATTCTCTCAGTATCTATAGAATTTGAATGGACTAGCAAAATATATGTACTACCTACTACTTCGAGTATTATTAAAGAGGGGATGGTGAAGAAAAGTAAGAGATAGAATGCCTCCGACTACTTAACAAAACATTGCCATCAGTAAATTACTATTTTGAGAATCCGAGCTGCTACTGTGAATTTTCTAATTTAATTCTTCTGATGGAACGTAAAATTAATGAACGAAATATCAGTTGTTATGTATTTCGTTCATTAATTTTAACAAGTTTGGTGTCGCGTTACTGTCAATTCCCTAATTCAGAAGCTATGTCTGAGCAAACTACTTTTAGCTCTTGCGATCGTTCTATTACTGGCTATATAATAATAATATTACACACGAGTCTATGATCAAAGTTAGCATCATGAACTCGAAAAACTCGTTAGCTAGGTAATAAATAAAAATATGTATTTGTTTCAGTGACCGTAAGCGACAGCTAGTAACAATATAAAACAATGTGTATTAACCAGTCGTATCATTTTTCCCAACTCCCCCTCGGGAAATCAGCTTGATAACACTTTTTCAGTCATGAAGTGTGTACGTTAAATGCCTCGAACAAAGTTTTATTGTGGAAGTAGAATTGTGAAGAACTCTCTCTCTCTCTCTCTCTCTCTCTCTCTCTCTCTCTCTCTCTCTCTCTCTCTCTCTCTCTCTCTCTCTCTCTCTCTCTCTCTCTCTCTCTCTCTCTCTCTCTCTCACACTGTGTATGTGTGTGTGTGTGTGTGTATATGTGTGTATGTCTCTTGTGTAAATAATTTATCATCATCATCATCCTTGCGTTGTCGACGGGAGGGACGATTCGCATCGGAGTCGCAAGAGATTTTAGTTACCTAGAAATTTATTTTTATTACGAATAGTAGCGCTTTTGCAGAGAGTGTGTTTCGTAGAATGACTTGCCTCCTGATTGAATTATAATCTACTCCGTCAGAGTCAAATCGTGATTTAAAATCAGCATTCGCAGTAAAAACAAATTGGCTCTTAACAATTCGCAGAATATTATTAAACATTATTAATATATCAAAGTAATAGAATTGTTATAAAGTAACCAACGCAAACTAGATTAGTTAGTGGAAAAGATATTTAAAGTAATCCCTACACGTTCGAGGATAACGATTGTAGTTGCTAGATAGCAATCGTATCTAAACAGTCTTTGATATATGAACACATGTGAACAGATACACAGGGTTGTCACACAAGTGTTGCTGAGTTTTCTAGATTTTGAAAAAAAAATCTATGAGTAAATTTTCCGTAGCAACATCAAGTGAATAAGTGGTCAATTGACGGCAATATCCTCTCTTTCTATGACCTTAGACCAAAAATATAGGTGTTACTTCAATACAATACATGCCTAACTCCACTTATGAGAAAGCTAAACATAGTATTGGGTCAAGATATATTAATTTAATTATTGAAATGAAATAATATCTTGGTTATTTAATAAAAATGAATACGTAACTGTACAACATTAGAAAATTCCAAATTACCTTTTGACAACCCTTAATCAATCAATGAATATTGAAACAGTTAAAGTAAAACATGATCTCATGCATAGTGATACGGTACATAATAATCTGCACGCGCCTGATATAAATTTTCTAATCGATTTAAGAGTGTTCTGTATTGAAACTTAGTCTTTAGAAAATAAAGTTAAATATTGCGTACAAGTTAACGTTGTGTATGAAATGCTATTACTCATTCCACGGTAATAGTCCTTCAACACTTCTGAGCTCATGATATCGTCTCGTAAGGAAATATTTATGTCTAGATCATTATGTATGCTAAACGCGTAATGTTTCTGTTACACACAAACAAAATCCATCATCTTCAGCTTCATTTTAAAATTTATAAGTAGGTACCTACTCTTCATATTTATTCAATTTGAACATTTAGTACGGAGTTTGGAGAATTGGTCCTTGTGGAACTTACTGTACCGTGAGAAACAAATATACCGAAGGACCACACGCTAAAGAAAAATAAATACTATGATCCCATAAACGAATTAATCAAAAACGGTTACTTGGTTAGTTTGTATTCCCTATTATGGGAGCGAGAGGTATACCAGCAAAATCTCTCTATAATCTACTTAAAGATCTGGCCTTATCGAGAGCTACAATAAGCTCATTACTAGGACGAATGTCTAAAGCGGCACTAGTAGGTTCGCATCAAATTTGGTTAGATAGGGAGGGGAACTTGGGTAGTAAAGGTGAGTGTTGATATACATCAACAAAAGGGGCCCCTTCTAAACGTACACTTGGGTCGCAAGTGCCAGGCACTGTCCCGAGTTCCCAACTCAGCAACGCGATGGACCCAGCACCTGTACGGAGAATCTATGGATTGCTAAGAATATCGTCTCTCATTATGAATACGCGGGGTATTTTTCATTAAAAAAAATTACAATATTCTTCTAAATTCAAATGAAACGGTTTGAACATCCATTGGGAAGATTTTAGATGAAAATAATAAAATTGTTCACATTTATGAATAAGTCGTGAATTCTTTATCGTAACACCGGAATATAGTGTTGAAAACTAAAACGCAAGTGTTCTTAATTTTCCGGTAAGCTTGGCAACTGAAATAACATAAGACTAATTGTTGGAGAAAATAACCCCTGTTCCCTACTCCAATTGGCTGCGATACGCAGCGCTGTACTTATAGCTATATGACCTAATAGGAACAATCAATGTTCACTTACCCATTGTAGTACTTGAATTGTCACCAACAGAGGACCCCTCCCAGGCGTGTCTGTACTGTGAGGTGTGTACTTGTTTTGTGTAATGTATGTTGAGTGTTGACTTGCCCTGGCGCTGATCCACTGCGCCGTGGCATAGTCCCCCGCTGCCCTCAGCTAGTCTTGCTTGAAGAACACACTCGCGGATACGAAACGTGTCTACACTTTACTGTTTTAGCGTCCCAAGACGCAACTGTAATTGAAACCCTTCCGGCCACACTTCGCCTCGCGGATGGTGTAGATTTCACAGTTTTACAAGATAAATCCCAAATACTATTCCCAAAGTAGATATAACCTCCCAGGTTCAACTTCAACTTTTGGCTTATGGCTTTTGCGAGAGTTACCGCAATTTCGCCAACCTCCCAGGTTAGGTCAGCTCGACGCGGCAGATTACAGTCCGTCAAATGTAAGAAGTACCGTTTGACAGTTCTGACAATTGAATTATAGGGATGGGATGAAAAAATCGATTACTATAATATCCGAACTTTAAGAGATCGATTACTATAATATCCGAATTTTAAGAAATCAATTGTTATAATTAAATAAAAGAAATGTTTAGGATATTTTTTTATTCACTACTAGTACTAGTATCGTCGTCTTCGTCATCATCGTCATTTAAATTAATGACCAGTTGATTGTCCATTACATTATCAAAGTGTACGTCTCTTTCGAAGTCGTCCATTATTATTTTCTTTGTTTTTTGTACTACTTTACTCCAATCTTCCTGTGTAACTTGGGCACATGCTTCCTTTAATAAACCTTCCATTTTCTTGACACTGAAGGGTGGTTTTGTGTTGTGTCTTGCTGCATAACCTGTAAAACAATAATGTAACTATTTGATAGCAGACGAAAACCATTGTTTAAATTATAAATGTTAGAAGTACTCGTGTTATTATTATAATATTATAAAATATTACCTTTAACTTGGGCCCAAATCAGTTCAATGGCATTATATTGGCAATGGTACGGAGGAAGTCGTATGACTTTGTGCCCGTGCTCTTCGGCCAATTGGTCAATTACATATGTCGGTTTTGGTGGTTTATGCAATTTCACTAACTGTAATAATTCAGCTTTTAATAGTGACATGTCGGCATCCACTCCTTTTCTTTGCAGCCATGCCACCAAATCTGCTTTCTTATTGGCTGACGTAGGTGCTTTATCAATTTGCACAGAGTGGTATGGGGCATTATCCATTATAATTGTGCTGTTAGGAGGGATATTCTGTAATAAATTTAAGAACCACTCTCGGAACCTTACTGCGTCCATTTCTTCATGATACTCTTTAGTGCTTTTGGATTGGAAAGCTAATAAAGAGTTTTCCACGAAGCCTGTAGACGCTGACCCAGCATGGCATATTATGAGGCGTCCACCTTTTCCTATCGGCACCTTCGAGCACGAAGCTTCAGAATCATCAGTCCATGTTTTCGGCACAGAATGGTTGGAATTTAGCCAAGTTTCGTCCAAAAATATTACATTATCCCAGTTTATAATTTGTTTAACTTCGCGCAGGAATGTTAGTCGCTGCATAATTATGTCATGTCGCTCCATAACAATTTTTCGTTTGTCAACTTTTTTGTATCTGAAGCCAATTCCTGTTATTACCGTTCTCAACGACTCTATGCTTCCCTTATACAGCCCGGCATCTTTTAAAGTTGCACATAACTTTGCCAATGTTGGAAATTCGCCTCTTGTAAAATACCCGTATATATGGTTTCTAATAGCATGACTATCTAATTCATCGATGCCTGTCACAGGTTTATTTCTTTTTCGTTTTTTCGGTGTGTGAAGTACGTTACTGTCACTCCCCGAAGGCCCATATTTTTCACTTAATATTTTGCCAACGGTGCGGCTACCAATACCGAGAGCTTCACCGACGCGATCCCGAACTTGTGTAACTGGCAGTAGAAGTCCACCATTTTGAGATTCACGCTCAAAATACTCGTGTAATTTCACCACCAATTCACGAGCCTGGCTGTTCAAAGTACGTCCTCTTTTCGACATTATTAATAAACACTTGCTTAGTTCGGAGTCCAGTATAAATATTGCCAAGGTAAACGGATAAAGAATGATCAGTCCAGAAAAGTAATAGCCAAGTCACAAATTGTAAAACACAAACGAGAAAGCAAGTACGCGCACAGTCAGCTTCCAAGATGGCGAGAGACTGCTGACGCCGAACCGACCGAGCGGACCGCGTGCGCTTGTAGTTGGCAGTGTTGCCAGAAAAAAAAAATTGTAGATACTTGGACACCTGCGATTTTGCCTATTGACCTAAAAATAATTAAATTAATTTATTTTAGGGTATCTGTGTATTCAGTGCATTATGCGGTCGCGCAGTAACGTCGTTAATTTATAACATCAGGCAACAACATTTTTGTGAATGGGTTCTACATACCTTATTTTTATTAGTTTTAGACGTAGAAATAAGACTTAGAAGAAAAAATTGTAATTGTAAAATCAATGGATGTGCTTGTTAAAAATTTGTTTATTTCTCTGTAATATGCAAACCCATACTATCATACACAAAAATAAATGTAAAAAACACTATCCCTGACTCCATTTACTATTTCGACAGCGTTAGCGCGAGAAACCCCGACTTATTTGGGCGCGAAAATCAAAAATCGACAAATCGCTTTCGACAACTTTTTAAAGAAGCAAATATATTTGATTTATAAATACGTATTTTTGGTGAATGGGTTTTATCTCATATTTTACGATTACATAACTATTTAGTTATGTAATCGTAATATGTGAGATAAATCCCATTCACATGAAAAAATATTTGTTTGGTTGTCAAGTGTAATTTGTAAATAATACATTCGATTTTTCGTATATGTAAACGATTTTTTTGCATACAAGTGTATCCGAAGAGTCGCAACACTACGTGCAGTGACCTAACTACGTAACTTTGTAATGCGGTCAAGAATATAACTATTAGAAATTATTTACTGTGTAAATATGTGTTATTTTGCTTTGTTTGAAAGTTTTCAATTACATTTAGATATTAAGAATTGTACATTTTTAGATACAATAATGAAATCTTTCTAAATTCATGGTTTTATGAAAAAGGTTATCGAAACTGAATAATGTACGTATGAACAAAGTTGTTTCGGTTTGAAAAATATGAAACGTCAAACGGTACCTCTTAGATTTGATGGACTGTAGACAGAGTGATTTGACAGAAGTCACACTTCCACTGTCATCGAATTTGTTTGGCCTCTAGTCCTTTTAGCTCAAACACTAATAACATTAGACTAATATTGCTTAATCTAACAAGATTAAGCAATATTTGTCTCTACTTCTTGGAGCTGTCAGATGAGATCCGGATTGAATTTACACCGTTCGAGCAGTGGTAATGGTTGCGAGTAGTTGCACGCCCAAAATAGTCAGACAATACGTACATACTGGTCAGACTACAGGCTCCGACATTGCTAGTAGGTTGAAGTCGTCGCTTACGATAAATATCAAAGTTCAAACATTTCAAAGCTAGTTTGAAAATAACTCCAAGTGAGTTGGGTTTGAAAGGGTTCAGAATATAATGATAAGGATAAACGATTAATACAAAATCTAAGCAGAGAGATACCTCATAATCTTCACAATGAAGGTAACTCGAGATCCAATTCTAAATATTTATTTGAGGGTGGTGCGACAGTGTTCATCACGAAAACAATAGGTTCCTGAATGGAATTCAATTTCCTAAGATGAATTAATGGTGCTGAAGTGGCGGATGTAAATCATTAATCAATTTAAAATTTAAATCCGTGAATCACTTTGGCCAAGTTGGACCAAAAAGGGTGCATTGAAAATCAACATTAATTGATACCATTTCAGAAATTGTGTCGCGAACGAGTAGGGTTCATTTTGACTGAGATTTATTGTAGTTCTTTGTTAGCATTCGATATGAAAAATTAGGTGACAGGGGAAGATTGAATATCCTTTTCTTCATCCTAGCGTTAATTCCAGTCGCATCCGAAGCTATCAACTTGGGAGTCTGGGGTTCGCTTTTATCAGTTCTACTGTGGATTTGACTAGATGGAAAATCCTTCTAATTGATTTTTTATAGTATAATCACGTCTGTATTACCTATGAAAGGATAGGTAGTGGAAGAAAGGAGCCATCATACGAAAGTTTAGATGAATGTTTGTTTTTAGATAACGGCAGAATAGCTTAACAGATCTGGACAAATTTGAGGCAATGAGATAGATCGTATGCTGGAATAGGAAACTGGTACTCTTTATTCCATATACTACACCACGTCCTTGTGAGTCATAGGTCACGTGGGCGGAATCACGAATAACGACAAACTATTCTAATCTGCTAGAACCGTTTTCATACTCAACATAATACAAAATGATATATATGTCGCCGCCAACTTGCCTAATCAGCCGTTCAATTAACTGCCTAGGCTCTTTACTGAACGGTGCCGTTCAATTAACGGCCTGAATGGTGGCTGGCTAATGCTTCCTACCACAAGTACAAGGATAACAACTCGTTGAAGCAAATATGCAGGATCTGATATGAGGAGAGTCAAACTAAATAAGTATTTTTAGAGTAATTGTCGATTCTAGTTTCATAGGAATTTCACTAGCCTCTTGCACTAATAAATTATTGCTTTGCTCTTTCGTTTTCCTCAAAGCATGATGTATGGCACTGATGGTGTGGTCCTTGTGTGATTAAAAACATAATTTTTGTGTTGTTTTGTTCATAACTCCGAACGACTGTTGCCAACACATGGCCACACGGGCATCTATTAACTTTCCGATTGAGCCGCGAGGGCGACGCCACATGCGATGCGCACGGGGCCTATTGAGCTAATGCTAACCAAATAGTACGATCGATCCGCTCCTGACTGTACATATAAATCAAATTATCTAAATCCATTGCGGTTTGATCCTAACAGAGATATAATATTCTATGTACACTGTAGCAGTCCTCGTTCCCAGTGAAGTTTGCCGATTCAGTTGCAGCTGCACTGACAACCGCAGACCGAATCTATTGGACTTTGAAACTAGAGCTATGTAAATATAGATTTAAATTTATTGAATAATAGGTACGTATAAGAGTGAGTCTTCAAATGCAGATGGTTGAGTGAAGATTTTTTACACACATACATACATAAGGTCACGCCTTTTTCCCATCGGGGTAGGCAGAGACCACTTCTTTCCACTTGCTACGGTCCTGGCACACCTTTTTCGCTTCTCCTACTTTCATAAGCGTTTTCATACAAGCGCGTCGGTTCTGGGTACTTTTGACCTGGCCTTTACTTAAGACGTCTTCGATTTGATCGAAGAACGTTCGCCTAGGTCGCCCCTTACCGACTCGCCCATTCACTCTCGCCTCATAAATCTGTTTCGTCAATCTACTTTCACTCATCCTTTCTACGTGTCCGAACCATCTAAGCATCCCTTTCTCTATCTTTGTCACTACATCTTCTACCACACCACAACGTTCCCTTATCACACTGTTCCTCACTTTATCTACCAAAGTTACTCCAGCTATACTTCTCAGACTTCACATTTCCGCAGCATTAATCTTACTTTCGTGCTTCTTCTGCCATACCCAACATTCACTACCATACATAAGTGTTGGAACCAGCACTCCTCTATGTACAGCCAGTCGTGCCTTTTTAGACACGTTCTGGCTGCTCATAAAGTTATGCAGGGCCCCATTCACTTTGTTTCCTGCCAACACTCTTCGTTCAATATCACAGTCATACTTTACTAAACTAGTAAACTTTGATCCCAAGTACACAAACTCTTTCACCTGTTCCACTTTTTCTCCTTCTATCAGAATCGTACAGTCCGTCATATTTTCTTCTCTTTCAAAAACCATTACTTTCGTCTTACTTACGTTCACTTTCAAGCCTTTGCTTTTTAGAGCGCCATGCATAATATTAACCATCGCCTGTAACTCCTCCACCGATGATGCTAATATAACCTGGTCATCAGCGTACAGGAGGCATTTGACAGTCAAATCACTCATTCTTAATCCACATGTCCTTTCTTTCAAATCTTTCAGGCAGTTGTCTATGTATAAGTTGAACAGCCCCGGTGAGTCTACACATCCCTGTCGAAGATTTTTTTTTACCTATATAAGTCACCTCACTTTGACTTTACCTCATCTGATGATAAGCTGAAGGCAAGAGGGTCACCATTGTTAACAATGGTGGCACTCAGCTTGACGGCCTTATCAAAAGAGGACTGTCGTATCAGCACCGCGTGGCACCCACCGGTCCCACTAGTGCTGCGACCACAATCCCCACTGCCCGGCTATGCACTTGCTGACCCCTGAACGCAATCCAATCGAGATTCAATTACTATGAAGGGTTTTTCGCAATCGTGCACGGTGGTACCCACCCGGCCGAAATTTGTGACAAATTTGTACCATCAAATTACTACCACCAGTATCAGGTATTAGAAATAAATAACAAAAATGATAAAATTAGAATAACAAATTTTGAATATCTCTTTTACGTACATAAACATATTCTCAAAGATATGCTAACGTCTATTTCCCTCAAAGGAGACACAGACTACAGCAAGCCGTATGACACTATCCTTACATACTTCAAGAGCTTCTTCTCTCCTTTCATGCAAACCCGCCGGTGTTGATCTTTCTGACCTGCCCCTTTTTGTCAATTTTTTTCAATCTGTGTTCTGCGAGGTCACTCCGACTGGTGTGCCCATTCACCAGATTACTATAACTATTAATTATTTATAATAAGCGCTTTTAGTTTAAATTAATAAATGAAAATCAAACCAATTACATAAATAATAAGAAATAAACATTCAACAACATTTAACATGATACTATCTAGACACATGGTTAGCACAGCTTAACTAGCTAGTGTTAAGGAATCTACAATGCGGAAAATTACACTTAGATACTTTTTTATTGTAAATACATACATATTATACACAGAAACACCCAGACTAATGCAAATATGCATATTCATGCATACAAATATTTGAACTGAGCGGGGATCGAACCCTCGCCCCCTGCGTAGCAGCCAGGTTTACTACCGCCTCGCCACAGAGAAATTATCGATTTGTATAATGAAATGCAAGTGAAATTCACTCAATCCAGTATTTGTAGTAAACAATTCCCTCCAGGCACAACGCTATTTCCTGCTTATAAATGTAAAACCAGTGAATAATTTATTGTACAATAGTTATTAAACATTTATTGAATTATTTTTCTCATATCAACTCATTCAATACATATCAACATAATCTCATTCATCTTCAACATATTATTCTTAAAAGTGATAACTTTGAACAAAATATACACAGTATTCTAATAAATAATGAAATTATTTTCATTAGCTAAAAGATTATATTGTCTATTCTTTAAAATAACTCATAAAATACAGAGAAAAGTAAGTTGGTACTAACTTAAAAGAAAAATTATATTCAGTCATCTTTTTAATATTTCTAGACGTCTTATCTAAATGGTGTGCCCGTGAATTAAGCTTATCATATAAATTATGAGATTTTGGCTTTCATTTACACTTTACCTATTAAATGAATAATATAAACACTAATCGTTTATAAGGCTGCTCCTGCCCGTGACTCCGTCTGTATGAAAAGCTTTTATTGGTTACTAGCTGACCCGCCTCAGCTTCGCAAGTGGCACACTACAAGCCCGTAGCATCCCTAAGCCTTTATGCGTCACTCAATTGTTTTGCCTTTCCGGAACCTCTCCACTAACATCTGAACTTTATGATATAGTTTTAAAGTTCAAACTGACTTACGTTTTATTTCGAATCGTCTGTAGGGGAGTAAAGAAAAGAGTTGCTTTTAGACATTTCAGGTAATTTAAAAAAAATCTCAGCGTAAGAATGATCATCGTACGGCAAGGAATATGCTAAAAAAAAATTCGCGGAATCGGTTCAGGTGTTCTCGAGATTTCGCGTTCAGCAACACATTTAGCGATTCATTTTAATCACTACATAGTATAAAACAAAGTCGCTTTCTCTGTCCCTATATCCCTTTGTATGCTTAAATCTTTAAAACTACGCAACAGATTTTGATGTGGTTGTTTAATAGTTATAGTGATTCGAGGGGAAGGTTTATATGTATAATACATGTTTAAAATATAGTAGAGGGTGCAGCGGGAACGGGGCCACGCAGGCGGAAAAATATTGGCGGTACGAAGTTCGCCGGGTCAGCTAGTAATATAGATTTGCCAAAATAAACGTAATATCTCTGATTCAGCAGTACAGAAAACTGAGTAGGTACGTCTACGCTTTTAGTTATTAAATTGTCTAAAAATATAAATAACATTGTGTTTTGTTCGTACTGACTACTAAACTATTCATCTTATTTCGATAACTTTTTAATTTATTGATAAATCTTAAAAGCGGGTTGCAGTCAATTTCTAAATTTTTAAACACATTTATCACCAAGTTATAGGTACAGCAAATTGCGCCAAATAAAATTCATACCATCTAGGAACGTGTAAAGCAGAACACGATTCATAATATGTGCCTTGATATAAATTGGCGTCAAACAAGGCTCTAAAATACTCGAAATCACTATTTCAAACACATTTTACACTAAGACGCTATTATCAAATAATGTCGGACTTTCGATTAAAAAAAAGAGCATGAAAATATCTAGGAACTGACAAAGTTACATTTTATCAAGCTGATATGTATTTTTCCAAAAATACTTGAAAATCATATTAATCCTCTACATCATCTGCATTCGGCCATCTCTCTAATTCTCACGGACTGTATATTAGTAGTGTGAATTGCACCTGGCTTTAAAGGTTGCGTAGGCACATAATAATCATTGGGTTTTAGTAGATGGTGCTACAATTGGGTTATAGGATTCTTTTTACGACATTTGAAAGAACAGAGACTGCTGAGAGGAAATGTCAAAGTCCCTTCGATTGATTATTGTATTATTCACACTTTGAAATTACAGGATTTTTATGCATTGTTATAATTTGTAATATAATTGTAGCAACCAAAACTAAACGCATAAAATATTTACTAGTGGGAACTAAACGCCAATTAAGTACAGACGGTGGTAAAACAATCATTACATCTTAACCTAAATATTGCATGCGCTTGGGCGTGGGTACAGACCGTTGTAAAACGACTAAGAGAGAGCGGAGATGACAGGACGCCATTTGCGCCTTTGGCTTACATGTGCTAAGATCGTTGTAATTAAGATTATAAATACTAAGAGAACAATATAGGATTGCATATCAATTCATTGTGTTTTAATGTTAAATTCATAAAGTGCCTTAACTTAATAAACATTAGTTTTAAAATAATATCTCCCTTTGTCCGTCTCAGTCCGTTTATTCAGTGTAGATTGTTCGGATTTAATATTCACGGTATTCTATGTAGAAAATAGAGAATAGAAATTCTGGTATGAATGACTATTATAATTCAGACATGGTTTAAAAACAACGTTTAATAGTTAATTTATTTTATTGCAAATTGTATAAAACAAATAAAGTGGGTTAAGTTACCCAGGTGGAAGTTACCATTGGGATGGGTGACCGTTTAGTGGTGTGAAATCTGAGCTCTTCCGTGCTTTGGAGGAAACGTTAAAAGTCGGTCCCGGCTGTCAACAGTCCTTAGGTCAAGACGGAAGCCTGTATGGGTGACCTGAACGGGATTCCATCTTTTGTCATAATAGTTTTTGTCCTGATTTAAATTGCCATAACAAATTATGCATAATTTTCTTTGTCATAATAATAGTGTGCCATAATTGGTTTTTAACATACTGTGTTATTAAGCATAAATATTATATATCCTAATGTTTTTATTCATTGATATGCATAAAGTTGTAAAGCATATTGTATATTTGTCTAATAGTTATTTAGTATAATGATAAACGCCTGCTAACATGGTGCTAGCAAGCTGGCAAGGATCTGGATGCAATCTGGACTTTAGGGTGGTATTTTTTTATAAACCACCCAGAAGTAGGAGCCTCGCGTAGCAGGGCTCCGTCGACCAATTAGGTCAAAAGAACATTAGGTTAAATGAACTTTGATGCACCTACAAGTTTGACGAGAGCAATGTATAAAATAGTGTAATATTGTTAATAAAAATTTTGGAGTGATTTTTTCGGAATAGTTATGGTTCTGCGTCGTTATGCTTAACTAAACTTATGCTTTGGGATATTATGCTTATTAAATATTATGCTTATAGTAAATAGGAGTAAAAAAATATGCTTCAAAAGTTATGGCAAATGAGTATTATGCGTAAATAATGTTATGACAAGTAACATTATGCAATGTTAAATTATGACATAAAATTTTAGGAATAAAAATAGAAAACCGACCTGAACAACTCTGTTACAGGTTGGCCACTAACGACGAACAATAAATAAAAGGTGTATTGGGCGCCACCACCCCTGAAAGCTGCTACACCTGCTGAATGACGGATTATGGTCTGGTGCTGGCTTCCCTCTCGTGGTTTGGTGGTCAGATGTCAGTTACAGCTGTAAAAACCAAACTCCATACTAATAACCTAACCATTTATAAATGGGAAAGTGTATGTATGTGTCTGCTTGTCCGCCTTTCACGACTAAACCACTGAACCGATTTTGATTAAATTTGGTATAGGGGTAGATTAGACCTTGAGAAAGGACATAGGCTATTTTAAGTCACGATAACTGACATCCACGCGGGCGGAACCGCGGGCAAAAACTAGTATACAATGTATGGAAGGGAGGGATAGCAGAATATAGTCCGTACCACTAACCACTTCCCACTAGATGAATCGTACGCTTGTCAGCCATCTAAATGTGCGCTAGATTTGCAAAACCTAATTCCATCAAGCCCATTCTACCATCAAACGTCCAGATGCAAGGTGACCCGCCACCAATACACCGTGGAAATTCCATAATGTATTAAACGATTCGGCGATATGTTCATCATGCGTAGGAGTGGAATGCCTTGCCCGAATCTGTGTTTCCATGTCGTCTTCAAGACCAGAGCTGAATAGGTTAATTCTAGTCAAGCGTACTTCACTGTCGATCACATCGTTCACTTACCAATGGATGAAATAGTGTTAAAAAAAGTGTAAAATGTAATGTATGTAGTAGTAAAGTGTAGTACAAGTTCACAGACCCCGTTATAGAATGATATCTGTCTGATATTAAGCTGCGGTCATAGTTTATACCACTACAACTTCAAGCACTAAAAGTCATAATTCATAACATTTTAGTGGCAAATGCTCCTAAAACTCAACTTGTACATAAAATGTGACGGGCACTTTGTCATAAAAAAAGTTTCAAATATAAAACCTACGAGGACTTTAATATCAATCTCGTATACGTCAAGACATATATCTTTGACCTAAAATGTACTCAAAATATGATTTAGATATACGCTCAAAACAACTTCCTTGCATGTCGTTGCTACGGCGGTGGACCAGCTCAAATTCACCAAACTATCTGCGCCTTTCAGGTCCTTCATAGTCTCGCAATTTAGGTCTAAGATATGTATCTCGAGGTATAATTCGGTTGTAAACCGACAGTGGATTTTAGATTTTATCGGCACATGAATTTTAATCAAATGTTAAAGTTTGTAATACTCGATTACAACTTCATCATTATCCTTGGGTTAGTTGCAGTTACATTCGGAGCCTTTACCTCGGAGTCCAAGGTCCGCTTAAAAATAATTAACCCGCTGATTATTTATCGAACTGATCCATACTTAATATTATAAATGCTAATGTAACTCTGTCTGTCTGTCTGTCTGTATGTTACGCTTTCACGCCTAAACCACTGAACCGATTTTGGTGAAATTTGGTACAGATGTAGATTAGACCTTGAGAAAGGACATAGGCTATGTTTGGTCGCGATAACCGACATCCACGCGGGCGGAGCCGCGGGCAAAAGCTAGTTATCTATACAATTCTAATCATTATTCTCGCACGCAAAGGTTCTGTATCGCAC
Source organism: Eilema caniola (assembly GCA_949126895.1). Taxonomy (NCBI): domain Eukaryota; kingdom Metazoa; phylum Arthropoda; class Insecta; order Lepidoptera; family Erebidae; genus Eilema; species Eilema caniola. Next base: position 2,207,755 of record OX421463.1, on the reverse strand, counting down.
TATCACACAAGGCATATAAGTACCTTATTGCGTAGTGGTAAAGCTTTCGACTGCTAAGTAATTCAAAGTACACTGACTGGTTTAGTGGTATATAGCATCCGTTCCATTATCGAGTTCATGTCATAGAAGCTTCTAGTTTATTTTGTTCAACTGTGGGATTGATTATTAAGCATACAGCCACCAGCACAGCGCTGTGACAGCCTTGATAAAAATGTCATTGGTCGATTTCCATTGACGTCATCCTGCCCGACGAAAGACAATCTCCTTCAAGGCTGTCTCAGTACTGTGCTTGAGGCTGTGTGCCTAGAGAAATGCACAGCAGCCAAGGGATGAGGCCATTGCTCTAGCGCATATTTCATAGGTTGACTGTTTATTGTCGCAGAGCAGTCCTATTTGTAGCCGTCTGGTCGACACTAACGGAAAGAATGGATAGAATGGAGGAGGTAGGACATGACGATATTTCCGTCCAATTGAGCGGTTCGACTGGGGAAGTAACTCCACCCTACAGAATACTGCAGCCATAATAACCTCGTGTTGTGTTACCGGCGGTGAGTAGGGTAGAGCTCACTAGAGAGTTTTTGTGCTGTCAGTGGGAAGACCAAAAGCCATTCCTGCTTTGTCATCTACACTGACGGTACAGAAACTATCTGTGTTTACAGGGTCGGCAACACGAGTGTGACTCCCTGGTGTTGTACATGTCCATAGGCCACGGTGACCACTTTCTATCAGGTGGACCGTGTGCTTGTCTGCCACCTCAATGGTATAAAAAAAGGAAATAAACGGACCTTTTACTTACCAGGAATATACCAGTATGACAGTTTTTATTTTAAAATGCCAAATCCGAACAAAACATATTTAATTTACCGATGTTTTCTTACATAATAGTGTTCGTGGCGTCTATCTGTCGGTGTCCTGAAAAGTACAGTGACCTAGTTAACTAAAAAGTTGCAAGGAAAATAGTGCACAAATAGGGCAAGGAAGGACGAGTACAGTTGGGATAATGGAGTGAAGTAAATAAACGTACGGCTTGCACTCTCGTGTAATATTACAACAACAACATCGATTTTGTCAACAGTTGATTTAAAAGAGCATGCACCGTTACATGTCATGGCAACATAAAGGTGACAACACACACTAATTTATTCAATCGTATACCACGAAATATAGATGACTCATTCGTCTGTTGTATTTTTATGCCACATTGACGGCAGACGAGCACTCGGCCTTGCCGTGGCCTGTGGACGTGTGCAATATAAGGGGAGCCACACTCGCGCTGTCGACCATGTAAGAAGCGTCTAATGCCTTTCTTTCTTCTTGTAGTCACATGGAAAAAGTCCAGCTGGGAGTTCATTACAGAGCTTAAGCGTGCGTGGGATGAAGTCCTTGCACACCGCACAATGCGCACCGTTTCTTTATCGTAATGTGTTAGAATGAACTCTCTTCCTATGGCGAGCTGAATGTAGCTACGGGCATCATAACAAATAATTCCTATGAAAACAAGCTTGTTTTCAAACATTTTTCGATATTCTTACTCTCTATACTCTTCTGGCTTCACATTACATAATTGGATGAATAACAAACGTCTTATCAAACTTATGTTTCTTTGAAATAAACTTACCTATTCAAATATAATGGAAACTTTGAACGTTGACTCACGCAAAACTAGCGCATAATGGGAGTTTGAGTCAGTCGTTACTCAGAAAGTGCGATAACGGATAATTGAAACTTGCTTTAATATTTTTGTAGTCAAACCAGGGCTGTACAACTGACTGTTGACCGAGGTACCCTGGGTGTTTGGGGCGCTAGACAACCTGACCTGCAAGCTGATGTACCTTCTGACTTACCGACTAGGTTTTGAAATTGTTATGTAAGGGGTTTTCGTGAAATCTAAACTAAAACAAATTGTGAAAGGAAATAGTGGGAGGTCTGGTCTGGAGGCTACAAAGTGAAAACTGTGAATTCAACCACGATTGATGAATGAGTTTTGATATTTTCAGATTGGCCGGATCTAGAAACTTCTAGAAACTCGTCTCCGATGATCTGGAAATAAAGATATTAAAAATAGTGTAAGAATATTACCATTTTATTTTTAAATTAAAATTTAGTCGCGTACTCGACTCACGCGTTAATACCAGATGAGGTTTTTCCTAAGTGCTTCATAGCTGGCAACATCTGTGTTTGATCTTAAAAGACTCAGTTCCATGTCATTAGTTATAAGTATTGATGACAGTTAAACTGTCACTTTATGTCAATCACTCTGTCTAAACTCTCGTAGCTCGAATGGGATTGGATATTGGAGCTCCTTATAACTCCATTTTCACGGGTGAATCTATCGCTCTGCTAGAAGCTGCCAATTATGTAGAATCTCACAATCTTAACAAAACCCTCATCTTAACTGATTCTCTTAGTTGTTTGATTGATTTATTAAAAAATCCCTTTAAATTAAGGAATAATTTTCCACTCACTCTTAAGATTAAATCCACACGTCTTAGATGTCACATTTCTGGTATAGAGGTGGCCTTAGCATGGATCCCCAGTCACGTTGGCATTTCAGGTAATGAAACTGCGGATTCTTGCGCGAGATTGGCAGCTGGTACAGGAAGCCTTGCATACAACTACGCATTTTCCCGAGATCTGCGCATTTTATCTGGCGCTTATCTGGATAAATCTTGGAACGACTTATGGCAATCCTCCAGAATTACCAAGGGTAAATTTTATGGGTCCATACAACCGTCCATCCCTCCCAAGCCATGGTTCTTCAAACACAAACGATTTAATAAGCAAACTACTTCAGTTATAATACGCCTTCGCTTAGGATTTGTTTGCTCTCCGGTTTTCTTGACTAAGATTAGAGTCCGGGACCACTCTCTATGTGAGTGTGGCTAAGATGAAGGCAGTCTTGAGCATATCTTCTTTTCTTGCCCAAAATTAGTGGTTCCATTATATGATCTTCTCCCAAAACAGATTCCTCAACCTGTGAATTTGGCCTACTTACTTACTCTGGTGTACTCTCCCCTTATCAAGATTCTCTTCAAATTCATATCAATGAACGAAATAGAACTATAACTGCACCAAAAAAAAAAATTTTTTTTCTTCCTCCCTAAAAATGTTGTGATATTGTATGAATGCAAAACATAATTTTGTTACTGCCTCATAAATACCTAGAGACCGCTTTAAACGATTAAACCTAATCTCTACCTTCAGGTTGGCAGAATCATCGGCAACCAAATAGCTGATGCAAGGTGCCATTTGAATAAAATAAGAAGAAGAAGAAGATCGTGGAGATTATATATTCTTATGGGATAAAATTTGGGAAGTATAAATCTATACCATCCGCGGGGCGAAGTGTAAACGGAAGGTGTTCCGATATTGTTGCGTCTTGGGACGCCAAAATAGTGAGCACGTGTGTGGTGTGCATACTAGAAATTGTTAGTGACGCCGTCGAAGTAGTTCAACGGTGTGATCGACTGTGGAACTGACCAAATCGGGCTGTGGAGTCCTCACCAACGTCAGCGGGCAAGTAACACAAAACAAACGCATCAAACAAACACATACACACAACCCAATACAGACACGCCTTGGTGGGCTTCTGCAGGTGCTTGTGACATGTGCAACAGGTGAGTGAACATTGTTAGTGTAATATAGCTATAAGTACAGCGCTGCGTATCGCAGCCAGTTGGAGTAGGGAATAGGAGTTATTGGCTCCAACAATCTGCCTTGTTATTATTGGAGATGCAAAAGAAATGACAGTGTGTTTGTATTTTCAGATTTTTTTTGTAAGCCGTATTACCCGTAATAATACGAAGAAAAAACTAGCCAAGTGCGATTCGAACTCACACACGAATGGATTAATTTTATTTGTTTTTTTTGTTTAATTAGTATTTGTTAGTATAGCAGAGACGAAAACACGTCTAGCTCTCACGGTACATACATCTGAGTCTTAATACGATTCACTTGACGCGAGCCATGAATACGGGTCACTTAAGAATTGTAAAACTTTCCAGGATTCTGGTCATTAAAAACAATTAAAGTAAGGTATTAATGTAACAAAATAAAGTACAAAAAATTACTAAATGCAAACATTAATATACATTTATTACAAAAACAAGCAGCCATTCAAACTTTCACAATAATAAGTAAAGTTTTAGGGGACACAATGTTTATAAATTAAGGGGAATCCGAACTTCCTCTTCCCTGCGGGTCTCGGGAGTCGGAAATTAGAAAAATACCAAGTGTAAATTTGTTAAAGATATCTTTTTTTAAACCATAATAAAATAAAGTAATTAAGTAATGTAATACATTTTAAGTGACCCGCATTCATTGCTCTTGAGTCAAATAGAATTCTGTTTTCACCTTTTGGGTAAGGATCTCTGAAACCGCCCAAGTCCCCATAGGCATTGGATACTCAAAGCATGGAACCTCGGAACAATACGTCAATATTTCACCCCTAGTGTACTCCATCTGAACAAATTTTTACGTGACAATAAAGTCGAGCTTATCTGCGCACACCAATCCATCAAGCATGGAATTTATCCCGACACGTCATCACCAAGATGGCGGTTGCGTTAAATTTCACTTTGCACATGGGACGGTATCCATCAATCTGTCGATGCCAATGATGTATATAAACTGTAAATGCGTTGTCCGAACTCTAAAAAGGCGCTAAAAAAAGATAATGCATCAGTCAGCGATGCGACAGTGCGTTACGGAAAAATACATGTATAATAATAAATTAGTAATTTAATAACATAGTTCATTTAAATTAATAATATTGACGTAGTTATAGAAGTAATTATATTTTTTCATATTTGGTGCTTACGCCATTTTTGAAAGCCGCCGTGTTCCGGTATGACTTATCTACTGTTTATAATGAATCATTGGTCGATGCTATAAAAGTTTGACCGCATGCGACAATTGCAGACGCATGCAGCAGAACACAGTACATCATACATTGCTTGTTAAACTTCGATACGGATAAAGGGTGTAACGTGATATTTTTTCACTGTTGCTTATTGTTTTCTAATATAGATTTCTTTGTTCCAGAGCCACCTAGAGTGTCTCACGGGAACTAGGCATAATTGTTTGGCAGTGAAACTTCTAATCTTCGATTAGGTGTGTTCTAGTTCTCACACTCGACCGGCGGATGGCGCTGGTGTCCTACAGCATATTTCAATTTTTATAATTGCACTCATATATCATTTTATTTACAATTTAACAATAATAAATAAATGATACTTACTTTCTCAGAAATTGTGACATATTCGTGAACAAGTCATAATTATAATAAATGTTTGTCATATTTGGTCTAGTCGTGTCTGTGGCCATCAGCGGCTGATTAGTTTGCTTGTCTATGGGCCGCTAATGATTTAGGTCGTGACCAGCAGAATTTTGAGGTTTGTTCACGAATATTCGATGGATTCGGGTATAAATAGGCCTGCGCCGATCCTCAAAAGAACTTCTATTTAAATCTTCGTAGCTGTCTCTGAGTAAATAAAATCTGTGTCTATTTCTCGTGATAAAATTGTTTGGTGAAAACTTCGTTCCCAGATATTCTGGTAAGTCGTATTCCTCTATTTATTGGGACACATTACGGGCCTGTATGTATATTCACGGCTTAAGAGTGGTCTGTTTTATACAGGGTCGCTGGTCTGAGCTCGTGTGCCCTCTGAATTCGCTCTTCTCTGACATTTATCTACGGCGTGCTTCGTGGTACAACGGCTGCTGTGAGCCGTATACATCGGCGAACGGTCTACTCCGAACATCCAAGAGGCCATCCCGCAATCACCCAAGGCCAGTACACTGTCGCCGTGTACCTGTTAATGTGTAGCTGTAGTGCCAACCAGAAGTAAACGTAGTACGCTTAGTAGCCTGTACTAGAATTCACGTACCTTAAATGTGTAGCTAGTGCTATAATTCATGTGCATATTGTGTGTTCATCTGCCTATTATCTGTGCCTACTGTGTGTGTTCGTCTGCCCATACTTCTGTATTCTGTGCCTGTCTGTCTGCTTACTTATCTATCTAGATACTTCATACTTCTGTCTACTGTGCTTTCCTGTCTACATTCTAATCTCTGTAAACTTCAACACTCTACTCAAGTCTGTCTACCTACTTTCATACTTATATTTCTCTGTTTTGTGTTTTTGTGTTTGTTAATCAAATATATGTGTGTACAATCCTGATAACCAGCTGTTTTCATTGGAGCCCTAGCTACCCTGTGCACGCACCTCTCTAGCTCTGTGAAAAAGGCGCCCTGGGAAAGAGTTCTCTGCAGCAGCCCCTGAGTGAGCCGGTGAGTACCCACCTGACTAGTTCAGTGGTTACAAGGGGACCATTGAGAAACCGTAATGAATAACTCGTATCTGCTGCGTGCGTCTACAGTTGTCGTATACCTTCGGAATTATACCTTAATTTGGACCGTTCGTTTAGCTAAGGATGGGTGTACTACAGGGTACATTACAGATAAGAGGCAAAAATGAATAATCTATTTTTTTATATACCACTTAGGTTGCAGACAAGCACACGGCCCACCTAATGGAAAGTTGCTACCGTGGCCTATGAACGTGTGCAACACTAGGGGCGTCACACTCGCGGTCCCGACCCTGTTAGAACGGATAGTTTCTGTGCCGTCTGTGTAGAAGATAAAACAGGACAAGCCTTAGATCTTGCCACCGAAAACACAAAATCTCTCCAGTGAACTCCGGCTTCCCTACTCACCGCCGGGAATACAACACGAGGTTATTATGACCGCGGTCTTCTGTTGAGCGGAGGTACTTCTCCACTCGGACTGCTCAATTGGACGAAAATACCGTTTAAAATACCGTTAGAACCGTTAGTATTCTGCCTCCTACAAAAAGGTAAAACTATATTGTATTACTCGTCTTTAACGGACTGCGCTTGTAATCGGCCTAAGTACTTTTAGTACTAATACGAAATTTCTCAAAGCTCCATTGAAAAGTGATTAAGGTAAATGAATAATAAGGCGCGGTTTATAACGTTTCATTATGACTTTTAGAACATTTAATAAGCTTTCCTTAACAATTTACAAACAATATAGAAGAAGTAGCTCGTTCGGTTAATTACTCCCACACGTTCGTAGGTATAATGAAGACGCATTTAGACGATAATGACTTTACGCGCCTTATAACAATTTCTTCTAACTAATATATTTGATAAATCATATTATTATAGTCTTGTGCGCTGTTCATATGAGTTTTACGCTTTACTATTCATTGCCATATTGGCCTAATACTAGCTGTTACCCGCGGCTGTATTCGGTCATCGCAAACAAACATAGCCCATGTCCTTTCTCTAGCTCTAAACTCTCTACGGTATCTTCAAAAATAATCTACTTTCATACCAACTCTCATCCCCTATTTGAACCCCTGCAATCACCTTTATCACGATAAAAGGTAGCCTGTGTCCGTTTTTAAATTTTTTATACCTCTTAGGTGGCAGACAAGCACACGGCCCACTTGATGGAAAATGGTTACCGTGGCCTATGGACTTATGCAACACCAGGGGCGTTACACTCGCGCTGCCGACCCTGAAGAAATCTTCTAATGCCCTCTTTGAAGAACCCCATATTGTAGTCGCTTGGGAAAACCACAGCAGGAAGTTCGTTCCACAACCTGAGCGTGCGTGGGATGAAGTTCCTTTCGAACCGTACGGTGCGCACCGTTTCCGGTCGCAGTGTGTGATGATGAATTCCTTGCCTATGGCGAGTGTTGCGATGATAGAATGTTGCTGTGGGCATCATGTCAAACAATTCATCTGAGCACAGGCCATTGTATAGGCGGTAGAACACACACAGAGAGGCAAAGTCCCTAGTGATGCTCAGAGGTTCCATGTCGCCTTCGAGCACGGGATTGTCGACGAGCCTCTTTGCACTGAGTAGAAGGGGTCAAGCTGGTATGTAGGCGTTCCGGCGAAAAGGTGACAACAGTAATCCATATGGGGCCGAACCTGTGCCTTATAAAGAAGGAATCGTTGCCCCGCAGTGAAGTTCACCCTGTTAAGCACTCCCAGTTTCTTAGATGCCAGCTTGGCCTTGTCTTCTAAATGACTACGGTATTGGATATCACTTGAGATATCGACACCCAGGATCCCGATACTCGAGGAGATGTTAAGCGGTGTGCCCAGGAACTGCGGCGCTACAATAAATGGGGTTTTCTTAGCGGTGAATATTTACTTGTGTCGGTGTGCCGTGACGCTCACCGGTGTGGTGCTGACAGCGTCCCCCCTGAACGAACGACCCCGGCTTCGCACCCCGGCTTTTGATCAACGGATTTAGCTGGTAAACCGATGTTACACATCGGCTCAATTCTTATCTACATTTCTATTTTTTATGTCGCCAACTACGAATGGCCCACAAATTGAACCTTTCTACGTGAACCTTACACGCCGCACCAGTCGTTAACGACAAACGTCGAAGCCATGATGCACGCAGGGGCGGGCATCATATGATATTAGTTGTCGCTGCTCTGGTGGTATTTAACGACAAACGTTGAAGTCTTGACGCACGTAGGGACGTGTCTCAGACTATATTATATTTACCTGATCTCAAGATCACAATTTAGTCATAGGGCCACCCTAGTAGGTCACCCTATCTGTGTAACAACTAGTTATAATAAGCACGTTTAGTGATATTGGCGTAGTGCTGTTGCACATAAATAGTACTGTAATAGAATAAAGTTACCAAAACTATATTTACTGTGTTTTGCATGCAATGTTGTAACAATTTACAATTAAATATTGTTGTAAGTATAGAACAGTGTTTTCTTTTCTGAATCCAATGCAACAATGACCAAATAACCACACGATACGGCCCTTAACCTAAAAGGTCCAATGTATCTGCTGGCTTCGCTTATCCAGGTAATTTTATCAATTTTTCATAACACTCTTATTGTTAGCGTAACAAGTATGAACGTCATCGCCGTTACGCTACAATGCGTAAACGTCTTATTATTTGGATACACACGCGGTCATAGAACTTTAGATGCTGATGTGTGAGATTGCATTAGTTATATTCCTTGCACCGGCTGACCTAGGGCCCCGTTGTTGTTCAGTTTCGAGATGGTTCCCTCGGAACCACGGTGTCCCCATCTTGCCCCCGAAAAGGTGGCCGCACTGCCCCGGCCTGCTTCTACTAGGGTGATAGCTCAACCTGTCACCCCCAGACCCACATTTATGGAGCTGGGGGATCGCGACCCCCAAACCCTGAGTCGCCTCCGTGCCTTGCTCAGGCCGCTCCGCTGTTACCTTATACATCCATGCACAAACGCACACGTACACATTTCCATGAAGAGCTTTTTTACATATTGTTCATGGATATTTTAATATTTTCCAAAAAATGCCTTACGGGCGCTAGACTACATACCTGCTTCGATGTCCCGAGGAGGGCCAGACCGAGAGGAATGGCCCTGGGTCAGCCGGGGTGCAAGGGATATGTCACGAGACAACCTCACCTTCGACCTAGCACATCGACCCACAGACGGCGTGCGGTTTAGTCGGTTCGTGTCCGACATAACCTCCCCCTTCGGCTCCGAAGGGGGGAGGGGAGTATCCGTGGGGATTTCCCGCACGTAAAACAAAAAAAAGAAACCTGCTTCGCTGAGCCAATTAGACTGGTTGATCCAATCGTGTGACATAGATACATTGCAACATCCTCTTTTTTTTGTTTGAAACTAAAGACCTTGCTACAGACTACTTTTTATTATCACTTAAACGGCAGACAAGCACACGGCTCACCTGCTAGAAAGTGGTTACTTAAGTACGTGAACACCAGGGCGTCATACCTGTAGGAACCGTCTACTGCTCTTTTTGAAGAACCCCATATATTTGGCATATTCAAATCGTTTAGTAACAAAAACATAAATCTTCGTATTCACAAAGAAAATTAATTTAGGGAGGCGACACTCGCTAAACAGAAAGCAATGAAAATACAAATAAGAAAGTGTACTACCATTAATTAGGCCAAGAAGCTCGGAAATATATAGGGCTGCTGTTGTTTTACGCGAGCAACATTTTGATCTTATAATATAATCACATCATTTAGTTGATCACGTTTTCAGTTCTTAACTTTACATAATTTACTTATCTCGATAACACTTAACGTCTTTTAAGGTTCCTAAAGCCCAGCATTCACTAGGCAACACTGTTGAGCGCCATGTTGCGGAACTTTGATGCACCACGTTGCACATGAAAGACGCGCAGTAACGCGTAACAATATTTTCTGTCCACGCGTGATCAATCGTCGAACAAACAACAAGCCACGGGTCCTGCGCGTCAGCTGGCAGCAACACGCGAAACGTTGCCGAACTTGATAAGTGGTGTGTGTTACCGTTTGGATATGATGCTTAAAGGTAGACCAAATACACGACACTCTATCAACAACAAGAAAAGTGGAAAAAAGGGATGTTATTATAATTAGTTAGTAACCTCCCTTCTTTTCACTTTCCTTCTGTTGTTGCTACTTACACATCCCATAAAAAAGAAAGAAAAGGCGATTAAACTTACAACAAAACGCGTAAATCAGTCGCACGCCTTAGAAATTAACTCACCGCTTCCTGGGTCGCATTTTCCACGGGACATTAAGAAAATTGCCTCGGGCAATAAGCGGCATTATGTGTTACACCCATTTGTAAACAAAACTGACCTTATTTACCGATAGCCATCTTAATTGCTGACGTCACTATTATGTGATACTGTTATAGATTGACAAAACAGATTTATGGGTCGAGGATAAAATGGAACACGGTAAAGGTCGAACTAAATTACGAACGTAAAAATACATACTTAAAAGTGTAAATGATTGGTTCCCGGTGGTACAGAATAGGACTATCCTATCTTTTCCCATGGGTGTCTACTAACCTTATAAGGGATAAGGCTGTTCTCTATACCTGGCTGTTCTCTGTCAGTAAACATACAGTCCTTCAGAAAGTAATCGCTTGACAACCAAAGGCACGGTTCCTATTAGGTGGGACCGAAAATCGTACTTAAGAATTTCTCATATTGAATAATGACATCACTTGTACTTTCCACACTTTATTTTATTCTTATTTTTAACCTGACCGGTTTCACCTCACGGCATTATCAAAGGTTTACTAAATACACTGGGCGAGTCGGTAGTGGGCGACCCAGGCGAACGTTCTTTGATCAAATCGAAGACGTCTTGAGTAAAGGTTAGGTCAAAAGTACTCAGAACCGACGCGCTTGTATGAAAACGCTTATGAAAGTAGGAGAAGCGAAAAAGGTGTGTCAGGATCGTAGCAAGTGGAAAGAAGTGGTCTCTGCCTACCCCGATGGGAAAAAGGCGTGACCTTATGTATGTATGTATGGTTTTAAACAATTGAAACAATAAAATAAAGTGTGGAAAGTACAAGTGATGTCATTATTCAATATGTGTAGTGGATTCCACCAAGTGCCATCAATCTCCAGTATAAACAGACTTAAGAATTTCTGTGTAACATGACTCCTTCGAGGATTTACAGGTGTGAAGATATATCTGTAAGATGCCTGAGTCAGGCATCTTAGAGATATATCTTCATACCTGTAAATCCTCGAAGGAGTCATGTTACACAGAAAGTCATTGAATTCTGTGTATGCTCCTAGAAAAGCTATTTGGAACTATGGATGTTTCACGGTTTATCGGTAAGGTTGAAATTATCCGATATTTTAATGTATTTTATATGTAATACTGTCGATTGATGGCACTTAGCGGAATTTGTTGTTACACATATTGAGTAGTGTTTCAACAGTAATTATTATGGAACCTGACCGGTTTCGCCTTGCGGCATTTTCAAGGGTTTACATTGATGTTTATGAACATTTCTAGACTTAAACAAAATATATTTCTTTGCAATATGATAAACAAAATAAAAAATAAGGGTATTTTGAATTTCTAATTAGGTACGGGAGTCAGATTAGATAAATGACATAATGAATTCTTATACCTATAATATGTATAGATATAACGCACCTCTTTGAAATGTTATCTTTTTGTCATTATTGTCTTGTGCTATTATTTTTTTCGACATTTACTGTCTCTCGATCTCTCAATGTTATCAAATTCTGCGTTGCTTATGATCGATTTTTATAATACTAATGCATTCAAATAAACGCATTATGTTAAACTAACCGAATGTAACTTTAGTAAAATCAAATTACCTTTTTGCAAAAACAAATAATCCATAAAAATAACAATTTTATTAAACTTTTAACTATTATCGTGTTAAATATTCAAATCGTTTTAAATTTGAAAAAGATCGCGGATTCGATTCCAATCTAGAGCAATTCAAGTTTTTCAAATTTAAATCGATTTGAATAACAATACTTGTCAGTACCATACCAAGTCTCGCCTCAGTTGTTCTAATGAAAAAAGTTGTAAGATACATGTAATACTAAGTCGGTTTTTAATTTATTCAGTCGCTACTTTAGGGACCTTCTGTCTTAAGTTGTTTCGTAATTATCTAACCTTACATCTTATAGTGCTAATTTCAATTTGAAAAACCTTTAACGTTTTAAATAAATATATTAACTCGGCCATCGCAGAAAACACAATATTATCTCACAAGTAATCATCATCATCATTTCAGCCGAAAGACGTCCACTGCTGGACAAAGGCTTCCCCCAAGGATTTCCACAGTGACCGGTCCTGCGCCTTCCGCATCCATACCCTTCCCGCGACCTTCACCAGGTCGTCGGTCCACCGTGTGGGAGGCCTGCCTACACTGCGTCTTCCGGCGCGTGGTCGCCACTCGAGAACTCTCTTGCCCCAACGGCCATCTGTTCTACGAGCTATGTGCCCCGCCCACTGCCACTTAAGTTTGGCGATTCTGTGTGCTATGTCGGTTACTTTAGTTCTCCTGCGGATCTCCTCATTTCTGATTCGATCACGCAGGGAAACTCCGAGCATAGCACGCTCCATCGCCCTTTGGGTGACCTTGAGCCTTCTTATGAGGCCCATAGTAAGGGACCAAGTCTCAGTTCCGTAGGTCATCGCTGGCAACACACACTGATCGTAGACTTTAGTCTTGAGACACTGCGGTATTTTGGATTATATTAATTAGATTATTTAATGCGATTGCTGTGCCGTAACGGATTTTAACCTATTTTATGTAATACTAAAGTCCTATTAAATATTTTATAAGCAATGCACTTTACTTTATCACATTTTATTTTAACTGTTCAAGTGCTAACGTCTTTATAATTAGTTTTATTTTATCTATTAGCATTTGTTATCTTAATGTTCGGGGTCAGCGGACGAACAAGTAGTTGTTATATAGATTTCGGTTTCCATAACTGTAAAGTAGCTGTAGCTTGCTTGACGGAAACCTAACTCATTGAAGGTTTGATGACTGAAATCTTGTTTGGAGACGGGAACTCCGCTTCTTCATCATCCTAGCGTTAATCCCAGTCGTATCTGAAGCTTTCACCTCGAAGTCTGGGGTCTGCCTTTTCCAGTCTAACTGGGGGTTTGTCTGAATTTTCAAAATTCTTTGGGAGCTCCACTATATTAATAACTAGCGATCCGCTCTGGCTTCGCACGGGTGGTAAGAACGTTCCCGTGGAAATCCAATATAGCCTATGTTACTCAGGTTGAATGTAGCTTTCCGATGGTAAAAGAATTTTTGAAATCGGCACTTTAGTTTTTCGAGTTTATTCATTACAAACATACAAATCTTTACTCTTTATAATAGTAGTGTAGAAGTGTAGATAATCAACTTTTTATAGAAGATCCGATAGAGTACAAAGCGTTGGTTACTTAGTGGTTGAGAGTTGACCTTATAATTGAGAGGTCCTAGGATCGAAACCTGGCCACTACCGACGTAAATCCAACGCAAGCAATTTAGCTTAGCTCGAGGCGTTATAGTGAACACCAGTAACTTTGTAAAGAGTACCAGTAACCGGTACGATAAGCCGTCGCGTACCGGTCAACGTACCGGGTACTCATAAGTACTCTTTAGAAAATGAACTAGTATTTTCCTAAACGCCTCCAGCTGAGCTAAATTGCTTTTGCCTTATTTATGGCAGTCTTTACACATAGATTAAGCCTTCAAAACTCCAACTAGTGTAACTACAGAACTTGGATATTGCCAATTGATTGTAATGGATTTATGAAAAATATGGAAGTTCAGCCGCATCAGTTAGACTGAACAACTAATCCCAGCTGAGTTCAGAAAGGGTGGGAGAAGAATGGAGCTAAACTAATGCTATTTTAACTAAAATATAACATAATTTCTGTATGCAGATACTATCAAATATACTTCAATTTTTCAACCCAAACAATATTCGCTCCCAACGAATCGCACATCTTTATTAGAATATCCATATGAAAGGGAGCGTCAAATCATCACCATTTGTATGAAATCAGAGTTTAATAAAACGCCCGTCGTCTGCCTAATGGATACCAAATTACTGGTACATTGAACGCCGTCAGATTGAAAATTCACTGAAAATATTCTCGATACAAAATCATTTCCCGTTTAAGTGAACTAGGTTAAGGTGGGTGTACACGAATGTTGTGGGATATGGACATATGGTGACATAGGGGATATATAGATATTTCATTTGATTTTGACAGATTGAAACTGAATTTTGACATCATTTTATTATGAAATTGGCCTTCAGGTATTGTGGAAATTTCGATGTCGTCTTAGTATAATGTTACGCTCTTATCATGCATGCAGCGCTGAGCTTCCGTTGGCTCATAGTAATATAGTTAGTAAATAGAGAGAGACTTAAATGAGAGGTGTTACAAAGTTTGCAAACTTGTATGAACAAAAGTCATGTTACTCAGGAGTAAGTTCTTATCAAATACGGTAGATGCCTGAATACCTCTTGCACTAACTTTAAATAGGGACGCTGCATTTCTCACTCAACTTCTACATATTTAAGTAAATTTCTGAGCTAGGTATGGTTTTCTTAATTTCCTCTTAAACGCAAAGAGAAAATTACGAGTACGGATTGTATTCACTTTAATCTTCGTACTAACCATCCAAAGTCATGACAATTTTTTTTTCGATTTAATCGCTTCATCACATAAATGTGTACCGGATAACATCATTGATCATTGGAAATTACTATTTTCGCAAAAATTCAAACGCGAAGTTTTCTTATATTTTTTTGTATTGTATATTATTATGTTTCTCTTTAAGAACTTTTATTTCGTGCGCAAAATCTCTACGGATCCCCCCTCCCCTCACCCCCATCGGAGCCGGAGGGAGACGTTATGCCGGACTCGAACCAACTAAAACGCACGCCGTCTGTGGGTCGTAGTACAAAGCCGAAGGATGTCCCCAACTCGTCCCCGGTATGCTTCTGCTAGGGTGACAGGCGACTCCACCCATAACCCCCAGGCCCGCGCTCATGGGGGATGGAGGTCATTCTGAGTTTCAGTTCGCGGGTAGAGCGGGCCGCGAGTCTCCTTAACCATTATATTGTTGCTTGATGGAACAGTGGTAGGGCAAGATCGGTCAGGTTTATTAATAAACATTATGGAAAAAGTACAAGTCTGTTCTTAATATAGGTATAATAAAACTATTCAAAATGAAGTAAATAATATTATCAAATAAATTAAGAAAGAATCCGTTATAAATATTTCAATTTTAATGCGAACTGAAGTTAGAAATTAAAGTTATTATCGCTTTCACTTTGCTTTTGCTTTTTGTAAATAGAATTTGTCCAAAGCTTTTTGTAAATTTTTAACAAACGTGTCATAGCGACTTGCTACCTTGCTTACACTAACAATTTCTTTGTCTAGTTGTCCAAGTATTACAATAACATGACAAAATTCCTCATTAACTCAAATATCGATGTTAATTGCTTAACAATCGCCATAAAGCTCACTAACAGCCAACAAGATAAATCATTAAGACGAATTGTAGCCATAAATCGTGATCACGAGACAATTTTATTAGTCTCACAGGCCCATTCTTACATAGGTCGACGGCTCGGCTATCGCGAATTGTAATACACTAGAGACCCTTAGAGCTAATACACTGTCAATCTAGAATAATAAGCTATATATATTATGACTTAGTAGCCTAACTTTTTAACTAGCATTCAAAAAGTAATAACTGACTACAAATGGCAAAAAGCGGAACCCTCAATGATTCATCATATCTGTCCGTCCGTCCGTATATCACAGACACTTTTTTTAGAAACTATAAGAACTATGCTGTTGAAACTTGCTTAGTAGTTATTTTGTGACCCGCATTAAAATTTTCGAACAAAAAAGCTCTATTCTTTTTTTTATCAAACCCATCCTTGTGGGATGGGATATCTATGGATAGGTCTTTAAAAATGGTATTGAGGTTTCTAATATCATTTTATTGTAAACTGAATAGTTTGCGCGAGAGAAACTTCCAAAGTGGTAAAATGTGTCCCCTCCCCTCCTGTCTAGGTAACTTCTAAAATTAGAGAATGATAAAACTAAAAAAAATATGATGTAAACTTCCAACGACAATTGCTTTGAACGAAGTCTAGTAAAAAGTTTTTTTTTTAGTAAGTTAATAATCATAAACCGTACACTATTATAAAAACATCGACAAAGTTACAACGAACTACAAGAACTTTTTTAGTATGTAACTTGCTGCTACAGAACCCTTCATGAGCGAGTCCAACCAGTAACTATGTAAATAACATGGAAGTACCGATATAACCACAGACAGTTTGCAATTTAAAATTTATATTAAATATTGTCATGCATTAAGCTACTCAAAATAGTATCATTTTTTTCATAAATACATACAGTCATGTCTTTTTTCCCAGTGGAGAAGGCAGAGACCATACATTTCCACCTACTAGATACGTTCGTTTTCTTTCACTTCTTCTCCTTCCATAATAAAATTGTTTCCATACATGCTCGTCGGTTTCGGGTACTCTCTACAAATCCTGTCTTTAATTTTTGAAGTGAAAACTTATTTAGCGGCGTTGGATGGGTGTAAAATGTTAAGGAAGCGTCAGGATTAGTTGACCTTTGAACCGTAACCGACGACTGACGTCATACAAGATTAGGTACAGACTATCTATTTTGCAAGTTACGATAGATAGCGTCGTAGCTTAAACGGTAAGCACTTCGACTGTAAGTCCTTATAGTTACAGATAGTATCGGGTTCAAACCACCTGGCTTATTATAATTTATTACTTTTGGTGATTATTTTTTCTTTTTGAAATTTATTAATTTCTTCTGACAAAAAATTCGCAGAAAATTAGTGATAGGTTCTATGATTGGCGCTATACTATAGGTATGGTATGTTCTTTTTATCTTTTTCTATGTATATAACGAAGAAAGAAAGAAAGAAAAAGTTTTCACTTCTGCCGGCACTCCCAGAGTGCAACCCGTCTTTTTTTTTAGTACCACTGACGTGGCAGACCGGTGTACGGCCCACCTGATGGAAAGTGTTTACCGTGACGTATGGACGTGTGCAAAACCAGGGAAGTCGTAGACTCTAGTCTAAACACAGAGAGTTTCTGTGCCGTAGAAGACAAAGCAGGAATAGCCTTTGGTCTTCCCACTGACAGCACAAATACTCTCCAGTGAACTCTGGCTACCCTACTCACCGCCGGGAACACAACACTAGGTTATTATGGCCGCGGTATTCTGTACCCCAGTCGGACTGTTCAACTGGACGAATACACGGTCGTGTCCTTCCTACATTTGCTTTCGATCTGATTGAAATACCTTTGTCACCCGCTCCACGTGTCCTAACCATTTAAGTACCCCATTTCTTCAAATATTTTATCCCAACCCATGCTTTTTTTTTCATTTATTTGATGGAAAAGGACAGAAAGACGACTATGATAAATGAGACCAATTCTGAATCTAAGTGTAATAAAAATAAAATTTTAATAATCCGATAATTTACGTCCTTATATCGATGTGTCCCAGGCTTAAAATCGTACCGGTATTGCAAGTATGTACTTTGCATGCAGGTGTCAAACCGCCAGAACAGTTCCCTCATTTTAAAATTGAATATAAAAATATGGAGCGAACTTTTTGAGAACACACCCTTTCCTGGTGGTAATTTGATTTTAGGTAATCTAATCGGGAGAGATATTATTAGGACTGTTCATAAGACGGAGTGAGCTGTGCTTGGAGTTTCCTTGAAGAATACAATTTGAAATGTGGTCATCCGTCAAATAACTAATGCAACCAGAGCCTATAAACAAGTGGCAACACATTTTGTAGTACAGAATATAATAGCTGATGGATGACTGCAGAATATAATAGACAGACAATATAATCATGATAAGACATCTTTATTGTACACCAAGTATATAAAACAAGAATTTGAGATATACATATAGACAGCAATCTCTTGCAAACAACCATGTATGAAATTGACTAACGTTGACGATTGTCATAAATGTCATACACGTATCATTCTATACTACAATACGACGGCCAACGACAACGAATTGCCATTTGCCTAGTAGGGCAGTACAGCTCACAGAAAACACAAACTGAAGCAATAATGGCGATGGTTCAATGGCCAAACGAATGTAAGGATACCCACATTCGGATGCAGTGACGTCCGGAAAAAGCCAGCGAGGATAGACTGGATGCGAGAGGCGCAGTATTGATAGTTTCGTAAAAAATCATTTTCAATACACTAAAATGTGCAAGCTTATGTTATATTGCCACACGCTCTTCCTCACAAAAAGCATTGTAAAAATGTAAATAATGTTGAAAGAAATATATTGAATTTAATAGTCCTCGAGCCACGTTTAAATTTGGTCAATGGCTTCCTCCCGGGTGTTACTTCGTACAATGTTTATGGAAGTTGAATTATGAATTTTCATGCTTATCAGCTGTGCCTTTATTGGTGGGTTAAGCAGGTGTGACCGCTCAAGCATGTAAAAAAAATAAAAAAATTCAGTCATTTCATTCCAGCTGAAAATTTTCTAAATTACAGTTAAACAATGTCTCGAAGGAATCACCAGCTGACGTATTTTTCACCGCGGTATGGGCAGCTAACAATTTTTTTACTTCAAGATATTGGCTTGACTGTATTTAAGCCGATTTTGAGCCGGGGGGAAATGACTGATGATTCTATTTTTTTTACAACTTTAGGTCACCAGCTGACATATTTTGTACCCAGATATGATTGACATTTTTTTTTCTTTTAAACATTGGTTTAACTGTAATTTAGTCAATTTTCACCCGGGCGGAAATTATTGTTTTTTTTTATCTTTTTACATGTTTGAGCGGTGACCGCTGCCTCAGCCACCAACAAAGTCGCAGCTGGCAAATACGAAGGTTCATAATTCAACTTCCTTAACCATTGTACGAAGTATCGCCCGGGAGGCGATTAATCATGCGAACCTGTCGCTGGCTTGCGGACTATAAAACGTCCTATTTGAAGTTGGATCAAAATACAATTGAAATTATTATAAAAAATTCGGTATTGACATCCGAACGGTTCAATTCAATTTCGATAAGTTATTCAGTTCACATTTTGATTACTTTATATCATATTACTTTCATTGGGAGTTCTTAATGTGGTTATATAAATTACTAGCTTTAGCCCGCGGCTCCACCTGCGGGGACGTCGGTTATCGGGACCAAATATAGCCTAAGTCCTTTCTCAAGGTCTAAACTACCCTTATAATAAATTTCATCAAAATCGGTTTAGTGGCTTAGGCGTGAAAGCGTAACATACAGACAGACAGGCAGCCAGACAGACAGAGTTACTTTCGCATTTATAATATTAGTATGGACTACTTTGGTACCATCAACTGCATGATCTTAATGCGCGTGCTGAAACGATAGAAGTAATTTATGTTGAACTCTATTTTACTTAATAGACTTAGAAAATTAAGAATATAGGCAGTTGAACTTAGATATCAATACGAGTAGAGCGACTGGGAGTATTGGACCCAACCAAGACCTTTGGGACCCAAGATAACCTCACCTGTCCAAAAAAGGGACAATCTTATGCGCTTTAATAGTTATCATCACTAAGCATTATGTTCACTCGTACATAGAAACTTTTAATTACATAATAAAATAAACTATTAAAAATTAAAACCAGATCGTTTCGATCTTTTCAGCATCAATCGAGTTTGTTATTTTTTATTATTTGTTTCATTTTATACTTTTTAGTTATGAAATATACATTTTTTTTAATCGTCTTTTAATTTCGTTCATTTTGATTCCACACTCGATAAATTTGAGTGTCTTTTTTACCAAAATCTGCCATTTTTTTATATATATTCACTTTCACAGTAAATATGAATCTAGCGAAACCTTTTCAGTTTCGTTCAGGCTGCAGAGCGTGCCAAACAATTATACATACCCTCCCTAACCCTCCTTCTGGCGCAGTCTGGTAAAAATATACATTTTGAACCCACGGCCTTTTAATTTGCTCTACCTCTATCGCTACACCTCAAACTGGATAAAACTCTTAATGGGAATTTTGGATGCATAGGATATCATCTAAATCTTTTCATTATCCCAAATAACATATTATGTAATAGGTTGACATTATATAACATTAGGTCCTTACATAATAAAATACCGCGTTGTTATCCATGCACTTTTACCATTTTGTAGGCAGTGTTGATTCCTTTGCTGAAAAAGTTGCAGGAGCGAGAATCAACATAATCTTTGAAGGCGTTTTGGACTACCTCATCTGAATTGAAAAAAGTGGTAATCGGTTGGAACAAGGTCCGGGGAGTTTAATGGGTGACGGAAATATTCCAATCCTAGATCCTCTAGTTTCACCACCGTCTCTTGTGCAGTGTGTGATCTAGCGCTGTCCTGAAGAATCAGTGGACTAGAGCAGATGACCAATCTCAGGTGTTTAACGGTTAATTTTTTCGTCATGGTTTCCATTTGTCGGCAACACATCTGTAATCGTCTGACCAGATCTTAGGTAGGTGTATTGAATGACTCCTACGCTGGTCCACCAAACACTAACCAGTACCTTTTTTAAGTCAACTTTTGACCGGTTCTTCAGGGTCTAACCACTGTAATTTGCATTTCCGATTATCGTATAGGATCCATTTTCCATCACAAGTAATGATACGATTCAAAATCCTCTCGTAATTGTGACGGTCTGTCGGTTTCTCGGTTTGTTGGTTTGCTTGACTTAGTTCCTGCGGTACCCATTTTTCAAGGTTTTCACTTTTCCAATTTGTTTCATATGATTCAAAATGGTTTCATCATTCACACCGAGGCCAGCAGCTAACACTGACTTGGTTTGAGATGGACTCACTTTCACGATCACTTTCAAATCCTCATTGACAACTAGGGTGTCTGGCTGTCCACGAGGGTTATTCTGGAGATCCGAATTTCCAGAACGAAAGCGTTGGAACCAAAAACGTTCTGTGCTTTCTTTAAAAGTGGCGTTCTCCGTACACATCAATAATCCGTCGAGCTTTTTCTGCAACGCTGATGCCGCGATAAAAGTCGTATTGGATAATAATGTGATATTTTAAGATGTGGGACTCAAAGTCAAAGTCAAAAATCATTTATTCTGCATAGACCATTAAAACGGTACTTACAAAACGTCAAGTTTATAAATAAAATCTAGACTAGTTTAGCAAATGGACCACCGGTTCGACACGCGGCCCCGACCTGAGAAGACTCCGGTAAGAAACTCAGCGTGCATTTTTTTGGTCTATTTACAAACATTTGCTTAGTCTACTTAGTCTAAATACAATAGTTTGCTTGAGTAGCATAGTTGAGCGAACAGCTCATTTCCAAGCTTGTTTATCATCTAAATATTCTTAGATTTTATAATAGCCTTTTTGGCACAGTTTAGTCTTAATTACATTTTTAAAATTTATTTACAGGTAAATCTCTAATTTTATTAGGGAGCTTCATTAAGAATTACTAATTTTATGGAGTCTACTATCACAAGCTACTACTACACTGTTATTTATTACGACTAAAATATAATTTATTTGCAAAATATTGTTATTTTGTTGACTATACACGGGGGCAATACACTTCAAATGACCTTGCGTCATTGTTTCTTTTTGCTTAGGTCATCACACTTTAATCTCTTATACCTTACATCACTTGTTCTTTTGTGTTCCTTTTTAAGAGGAACCTTTATAAGGGCGCTAAGGATTTTATCGACACATAATTTACAATCAAGAAACAAGTTACTCGTTAAATTAAGGAAAATTTACAGACTTATTCCACTTATCTGATAAAATATGAACGTGTTAAGACCGGTTGCATTGAATAATGTTTGGTATAACTTTAATCCGTTTTTTTTTTTTTTATAAAAGAATATTAGCAACCGTAATTATCGAAATTACTAATATTTACTCTAACCCCTCCAACTAAGCTAAATTGCTTGTACTAGGAGTGGGTTCACGTCGGTAGTGTAATGTAATTTACATTATGTATTTCAGATTCTATAAAACCATAAAAAGTTTATTGTCCAAAGTGAGAAAATAATTATTACATCTTTGTTTCACATTCATCAAAGTTTAATACTTAAAGTTTTACACGTTGTAAACATTAAATTCCAAAACGTATACCTATGCCGACCTATGGTCTAAAGCGATGGAATAATTCCAAGAATGAACTGAACCAGAGATGTGCCACCCTTTCATTTAATATCGACAGTAAGTTGCAGTATAGCTTTACATATAAATTTGTTGCCGTTGACCTAACCTTCGTTCCTGTTCCCCTTTTTCTACTTTAGAAGCATTATTTAGTCATGGTAAGCAATCATCACGTGAGCTATAAGTTAGTTAAATTTAAAAAAAGTATAATTAAACGTCGGTTAAGATGTTCAGTGCAACCGAACACAAGACATGAATAAGCATCATCCATTAAAAAAATTGTAACCCTGCCTTAAGTTAAGGTATGCAATCATTAAGAAAAGTTTCATGTCTAAATTAATTTTTACTTATATTTAAGTCAATGGACGGTTTAAGACAGATTTAATCAATGAAAGTCATCATCTTCATAGTGATTTCCCAATTGCATCCTAACTTTTCACTTTGGAGCCTATGGTCCGCTTGTTGGTTTTGATTCGTATGTTAACTTTGACTGGGAGTGACTACCATCTGACCTACGAACCCTGAGAAGAAAACCTGCAATAGAGCCGCGTCCGTTGTTCTCAATTATGTTACCAGGGCCTTGTATACCTCAAAGATGTAAGTAGGGCGTTCGGAATATAACCTAAGAAATATTTTTTAAGAAATTCTGAATCTTCTTGTGTTGTACTGCAGGTGATCTTGTAGTACATTCCATGGAGCTGTTCCCTCTCTAGGTATCATTAAAGCCTCAGTACGAGTTTTAAATAAAATTCACAAAGTTTAGTTTTGAAACCATATGTATTGTACTTATTTAAAGTTCCAACAAAACACTGAACACACTTAACAGTTATAAAAAGCAGGAAATAAGAATTTGATTCTTTTTATGGCATATTTTACGACTGCACATTGAAAGGAGACATGTCTATCGTCAACATTAAATGTCAATCCGATGGTTTGCAATCCCCGAATTTATTTAAAACCAAACATTTAGTAGTCGTCAATGATCTTCTTATTTTTATTTCTACAAACCTCAGTTACGGTACTTTTTTGGAAAATTTTAACAATAAATCTACTTGAAAAAAACAAAAAAGAGGCACTGAAAAAGGAAAAACATGCTAAATTTATAGATTTACTCGTATGTTAGAAGGGTAAGCCTACTTTGTTTGCTGCGCCTGAACTATTATGATAACATATCGGGCTAGGCACCTCATTGAAAGTGGGTTTAAAATCCGTAAAACATATTATGTCATGTTAAAGACCGAACTACATGCAGTTGACAATAACTCCAAGGTACGGTTGAAAATATTTTGTACCACGGAAAGGTGTAAAGCTAAATTGCCTCTTTTCAATTTTCCGAGGATTTAGTCGCTATGGACACATACAGTATCAGTTACTGGAGAGGTTAGAGCGTTAACTATTGGAGAGGTATTGAAAAATAAATTTCATTAAATTCTTCTTTACTAGTGAGACTTTCTGAAGTTTACTCGAATCACTTATTGAAATAAACCACTTTTTGATGGATTATTACATTTAAGTTTGTTGCATTTAAGTCCGACGTTAGACTTTAGGCTACGTTTAGGCTTGCAACCATGGTCGCGGAGTGATTAAAGTTGGTCACATAGTTTAAAGTGTAGGTTATCTCAAATTACCCGAATTATGATGAACTGTTGGTGTTACTGTATATGCAGAATTAACTTAACGACACAGTGAGATCAATAATAAAAAGTGGTTTTATTTGATCCATTCTGATTGAGTACCATTTTTATGATGATTTTTGTACAGCTGGGCATGTCTTAAAATTCCTAAAAAATCTACTGAAAGATATGTTTGGAAGAAAGATATACGTATATCGCAGCACGGGGCAGCGACCCTTTTTTAGGTTTTTTATTTTTATTTTTTTCGTTCCGGGTCGCGCAGGTCCGTCACCTTTGGTTGTAACTTACATATTGAGCGGTGCTGTTTCATCATATTAAGTGAAGGTGAACACTAAGGGGATTAGATAAAAAAAAAAATTGGAAACTATTTAGCAGGCTTGGCTTGGAAACTAAGAAGAAGAGAAGAAGTAATAATAGATAAATAATTAATTAAGATTTTTTTTAATCATACAGGGCCTACAAGAGTTACTAAGAAAGGAAGACCCAGGAACTGTTGGCTGGACGTTGTAACGGATACTGAAGACCATGCGATGTGGAAGAGTAAAAACCAGCAATCTAGACTCTGAGCTGAAGGCTTCGGATACAGCACTCCGATAATTTAAATTTTGATAACATAACATAACTTAACATTCTTGACTATATAATTGGGAAACATCTATGCCGCTTTCCTTCACAACATGCGCAAACAGATGACACTAAATTTTGTCAGTATAACAGAGGTCAAGGATGTAGGGAACCGTATTATGGCCAAATATGATCAAAACTCCTGCCCATTCCTGTTCGGCAACCATTTTGAAATTCAGTCACTGACACCGCTCAAGACTTTTAACCCCACAATAAAAAAGGATCAAAAATACAATTTATTATTTAATCACACTTCCCATAAGATTTTATTAAACTCCCAAAATATCCAGTTAGGTATCGATTTTAAAATCGTTGTCGTTTTTTATACCCGCATAAATATCTGCAAGGGTCTTGGAAAGATCATACTCATGGGGCTCAGGCTTTCTCAGGTTTATGGTGACTTGCAATGGCACTAAAAGCCAATATAAATGCTCAAATTTATTTCTTTATCTATATTGGATCGTAAAAGATAAACAGAAGCGTCATGGCGTTGGCAAATTTAATGGCGGTCATGAGTTTATGTTGATCCTTTTCAGAAGAATGTAAAAAATCGTTCATAATGCCACTAAAGGCAGCCATAATTATTCGTTTGGTTATCATCTATGCTGTTCATTTTATGTTTTCCCAACACTAAAGGTAAGGGCTTTCCATAATCATTTATTGATCACTATCTTACCTTAAGTGATGGTATGACTGTAGATGGAGCCACCATTGCCAATAATGGAAACAAGATATTTTTGTCACGGTTTTTTTTTCATATCTTTTATTTACTGCAACATACAGCCTTGTTCCAAAATCACTCTCATCCATATCTGTGAACAATTTAAAACTCACTTGGGTGAATGAACTGGGTACAAACAAATTAAAAATCACAGAGACGCAATAAAATCGAAAAATATGATTCAATTTGAAACATCGTGACTCAGCATAAAAAATTTAAGAATTCTCACAGCGTGTCTGCATCTCTAAAATGAATTTTTAAACAAGTTGACTTTGTGTAATGAGCCCTGTCGGACGGGTGTCAAGCAACCCTACTCAGCTCATGATTTAAAACGTCTGGAATAATGAAAAAAATATTTTAACCAACTGTTGCCCGCAGCTTCACCCGCCTTAAATTTGAACCTATTCCCGGAATAAAAAGTAAGCTATGTGTCATTCCAGACTGTAGTTGAAGCCCGTACCAGATTTTTAGCCAGACCCTTTGAACTCTTAAGACATGATTGAATAACAAACATGCAGACATCCAAATATCTTCAGAAACTTCCGCAATTATGATATTAGTAGGAGTACGCGCACAAGCAAGCGCGATGACGTCACGGTGACCGGCCTGCACCCGCGTCGCCGCGGCCTGCGCACTCCGCCGTGTCCTGCTTCACCCCCGAGTCAGTCGAATTGAGAGCGCGACACTAGACGCAAACTTACTTGAAAATTATTATTGTACATACTAACCTAGTAGCTGCATTAAATTTGTAAAAAGTATTTTTATTTGTTTTGCTGAATATATCGCAAACAGTTGGAAAATCAAAAGAAGAAGAATTCTTTAATAACAAAAAAGTTCTAAATCTGCTTTTTATGACTGCTTAGTATGATGTGTTTCTCCCTTCAATGACACTATAGTTTGTCCTAGATTTTAGTACAAAGTACAAAACACTTGGTGTATTGAGTCTGGATTGTCAGAGAGGACAGAAAGGGAGCCGGAGTTCTCCTGTAAATAGAACATTATATTACATTGTTATTGTAAAAGACAAAATGTTATCACCCTCTGCGTCATAAATGACAGCGTATTTGACGATGCATGCGATATAAAAAATGATGAGAAAAATATTCAATTTGTTTTCCAAGAGAAAAAATACGCCATCAAAATATTGGGTCCATGCTTTTTGTGAGCTGTTGTCAGTTCAGTTAATCTCCCATAACTCTTTTATTATATTTTGATTTCCATGTACAAATTGTTTTATCCTCTTTCATCTATTTTATACTTAGCTAGCTGCTTAATTTTTTTTACTGGCTAGTTTTATAAACTAGCTGTGCTTCGCCGTTTTGCCCGCCTCATTTTGTACTATTTGGCCGGTCGCACAACCAATCCACCAATCGCTTGTCTATTCACGTTTTTCTGACAATAGTTCATATTTATAGGTTCGATGTCAAATAACCTTCTATGAGATCTCACTTATCATTATTCCAAAATATTTATTGACATCACATAGGCGGTTCTACATATTCATCGTGTTCTTTGCGGTAGGCCTGGAGGTCTTTTACAGAAAAGTACTTGTCTTCATATATAAAGTAATGTTTGGTCTGTCAATTCTTCTGACAATTCTGTCTGTCAATTGTTGTAACCACTGAACTAGTCAGGTGGGTACTCACCGGCTCACTCAGGGGCTGATGCAGAGGACTCTTTCCCAGGGCGCCTTTTTCACAGAGCTAGAGAGGTGCGTGCACAGGGTAGCTAGGGCTCCAATGAAAACAGCTGGTTGTCGGGTTGTACACACATATATTTGATTAACATACACAAAAATAACACACACAGAGAAATATAAGTATGAAAGTAGGTAGACAGACTTGAGTAGAGTGTTAAAGTTTACAGAGATCAGAATGTAGACAGGAAAGCACAGTAGACAGAAGTATAGGCAGACGAACACACACAGTAGGCAGAAGTATGGGCAGACGAACACACACAGTATGCAGAAGTATGGCCAGACGAGCACACACAGTAGGCACGTGAATTCTAGGATACACTACTAAACATTTACAGGTTTTACAGATGGTACTACACGGCTATGGCTACACAGATAATAGGCACAAGGCGGCAGTGTACTGGCCTTGGGTGATAGCTGGATGGCCTCAGGGATGTTCGGAGTAGACCTCTCGCCGATGTATGCAGCTCACAGCAGCCGTTGTACCACGAAGCCCGCCGTAGATATATATCAGACAAGGGCGAATTCAGAGGGGCACACGAGCTCAGACCAGCGACCCTGTATAAAACAGACCACTCTTAAGCCGTGAGTACACATACAGGCCCATCAGTCCCATCAAATAGAATTACAAAAAAACTTACCAGAATATCCGGGACCACGGTTTTCACCAAACAAAATCGATCAGAGAAAATTTACACAGAAATTTTATTTAGATAAAGACAGCTGATCACAACTTATAGTGAAGAGTCCAGCTGTTACGAAGATAAAAGTAGAAGTTCTTGTGAGGATCGGCGCAGGCCTATTTATACCCGAATCCATCGAATATTCGTGAACAAACCTCAAAATTCTGCTGGTCACGACCTAACTCATTAGCTGCCAATAGACAAGCAAAGTAATCAGCCGCCGACGGCCACAGACACGACTAGACCAAATATGACAAACATTTATTATAATTATGACTTGTTCACGAATATGTCACAATTTCTGAGAAAGTAAGTCCCATTTATTTATTATTGTTAAATTGTAAATAAGAATTAAATAAATAGGACCACACATTATATAAACACACTGTGGGACACTCTGCGCCATCTACCGGTCGATGGTGAGAACTAATACATCAGTATCGATGTAGAAAAGATTTGCCAAGCAATTTATACATAGTTCCTATGAGATACTCTAGATGTCGCTGAAACAAAAAATCTATGTACTGCTAAGAATGAAAATTAACTTGTTACACCACCCCCCCCCCCCCCCCTTAATAGTATTTCCTGCGGACACGATACGCTGGAAATACACAACAAAGAAAACAGAAAATGCTTACAATAGATATAGATAAACAGCTGGGTATTTCAAACACAAACTGACAACTATAATTACAAAACTAAAGAACATTCCTCCCACACACCTAATTATACACTGACTCGCGCAATGGTTAGGTTACATAGCTAGAGTCAAATGCCCTACTAAGAAAATGAACGTTCCCTTTACCCACTACAGATACACCAACACTACCAACACCTACAAGGAGTTGTGGAGTATTGAGGTGCGAAATGAGAGAGAAACACTCGGTACGGTGTATGGTGGAACCTACAATGTGACAAATTATAGTCACGTAGATACTCAGAGAGAAAACAGATATTATACAGATTAAGCATAACATAGCGCTGGTTTTATAGACTAGATAAACAGTGCTATGTAGTGGCAACATCGCTGACATTAGGTACTGGAGACGGCTCCTCCTTATACTTCAGGATGTCTTTGATATGGTACTCACCAAGATCCTTACCGTCTAAATCTGACAGCCGATATACCAGAGGGGATTGCTTGGCGGTTACCACACATTTAAGGAACTTAGGGGCTAACTTGGAAGTGAAGTTCTTTGCTTTGTTTGACAGGTAGAACGTGCGTTTGTACACGATTTGTCCTACTTTCAGCTCCACATGCCTTTTTCTGAGGTTGTAATACTTTTCATTACGCTGGTGGGCAACGTTCAAATGTTTCCTCACCTGGTCGTAGATGCGTTGTATTTCTCTCAGTTTGACACCAAAGGCTGATGGATCGTCCACAGCGACAGAAGCCGGGTGGCACGCAATGTCTGACTGCCTGTATAGAACTCCATCTCCAATGAACTCCCTACCATGCACCAGAAAGTATGGGGTGAAGCGAGTTGCTTCGCTAACCGCAGTGTTCAGAGCGCACTGTACTTCAACCAAGAACGAGTCCCATGCTTTGTGTTGTGACTTCACATAGCACGAGATCGCTTGGACAACATTGCGAATAGCTCTTTCCGCCTGATTAGTCTGGGCATGATACCTAGGGTTATAGTATATATTGGGTACATTTTATTTAGTTAGTAGATCCTTAAAAGGCTTACTTACGAACTGAGGACCATTATCCATGTAAATAGTTTTACATACTCCATGCACAAGAAATACACTCTTCTCTATGAATCTCGCGACCACAGCGCCTGTGGCAACCCGAATAGGGCACAACATGACGTATTTACTAAAATAGTCGGAGACCACGATCAGGTGCACGTTTCTATTGCTTGAAGTAGGAAAGGGACCAAGTAGATCGACAGAGATAGCTTCGAAAGGCTTCGACACCCGCTTCGGGCTACCCATGAGGCCAGGACGAGACGTGTTTACGGGTTTGTACTGCTTACAGACTTCACACTTTCCGACATATTGTTTGACGTCCTCGTACATTTTGGGCCAATAATAATTTAGGGCTAACCTTTTGTGTGTCTTCCAAACACCACCATGAGCACTAAGTGTGTCATCATGGTACTTAGAGAGCAGGGACAGGCGATCCTCCTGGGGTACCACCAACTTCCAGTCGAAATCTGAAGTCAGAGAGTATTTATTCTTAGAAAATCTATATAAAAGGTTGTCACGAATGTCAAAATTCGGCAACTTCCTAGGGTTCTTCCGCACACTGTTCATGGTGTGGATATACCAAGGGTCTTTAGAGGAGGCAGCATCTAGCGAATCAATCGTTATACGAGACAGAGCGTCAGGTACAACGTGATCTTTACCCTTCCGATGTTCAATGTCAAAATCGAATTGACTTAGCCTCATGCTCCAACGCGCTAAACGACCCGTAGGGTTTTTCAGCTTATGGAACCACAGTAAAGAGGAGTGATCCGTGACGACTGTACACTTCTGGCCTTCGACGTACTGTCTGAATTGTTCTAAGGCGAAAATCACGGCCAGACGTTCCCGCTCAGTTGTGCTGTAGTTCACCTCGTTCTTGTTGAGAGAACGGCTGCAGTAGGCGATAGGGTGTTCAACTCCATCGTGAGTTTGTGTCAGCACAGCAGCAACTGAAAATGCGGACGCATCACTGAGAATACGGAAAGGCAACTCAAAATTAGGCATCTTCAATATAGGGGCAGAGACCAAAGCTGACTTGAGAAGATTGAAGGACTGTTCCGCTTCAGGTGTCCATTCGAACTTAACATTCTTAGACGTTAGTTTACACAGAGGTTTACTAATCTTAGAGAAATTATTGACAAAACGACGATACCAGCCGGCCATTCCCAGAAACCTCTTAACCTCCTTTGGGTTAGTAGGTGTAGGATAGTTGAGAATAACCTCAACTTTACCAGGGTCAGTCCGAAGGCCGTGTTTGTCCACATAATACCCCAGGTATTTGAGTTCACTCCGACAAAAGTGAGACTTTTTCATGTTAATAGTTAGGCCAGCATCCTTGAGTCGCTGATAGACTCTATGTAAGAGCTCTACATGCTCCTCAAAGGTACTGGACACACAGACTATGTCGTCCTGAAACGCAAATACCCTATTGTCGAACTCAGGACCAAACAGACGGTCCATTAGGCGCTGCATCGTGGCGGCAGCTCCCACGAGTCCAAAACACATGGTATTGTAATGAAACAGCCCTCTCCGGGGAACTGTAAAGGCAGTCTTCTCGGCGGACTGCAGAGAGTCGAACG
The DNA here is from genome assembly GCA_949126895.1 of Eilema caniola. Taxonomy (NCBI): domain Eukaryota; kingdom Metazoa; phylum Arthropoda; class Insecta; order Lepidoptera; family Erebidae; genus Eilema; species Eilema caniola. The sequence goes on along the minus strand of OX421463.1, from coordinate 2,176,596 downwards.
GAATCTGCCAGTAAGCCGCACTCAGATCTACAGAGGATAAATATTTAGCATTATTCAGATGGTCCAAGATTTGATTAATGTACGGTAAGGGATAGGCGTCACTTTTTGACACAGAGTTGAGCTTGCGAGAGTCCAAGCACAACCTGAGTTCGCCGTTCGCCTTCTCCACCATGACCACTGGAGAATTCCATGCGGACTGAGACGGGGACACTACTCCCATCTCTAGCATTCGGTCCAACTCGGCTTCCAGGGCTTTCTGTTTGAGAGGAGAGAGCGGGTAGTAACGCTGTTTGATCGGCTTACTGTCACCAGTGTCAATGACATGATGTTCAAGTGTAGTCCGACCTAAACCCACCTTATCCGTGTTCAAAGAGTCAAACTTTTCAATGATCTCGTTGATTACACCCCTTTGTTTAGTAGTCAGGTTGCTGTAATCCTCGAGGCCACTGTTAAGAGACACATACTCGATAGGATTATTGTCACTAAAACCATCAAGACTAATATTTTGTGAAATTAGTTTATCACCTAGCTTAAATTGCTGCCAAAAATGCACTCCAAATATCATGGAGGTGGTGATTCCCGGAACAACATAGAATTTGATAACTCGGATAACCGAATTATACTCAATAGGTAGAGAAATACAACCCAGACATTGCACATATGAGCTGTCGGCAGTTGTAATGCGAAAGGCAGGGTTGATACTTTCAAGATCAAAACCCAGTTCCAAGAAGATACGGTGCGCTCCCTTTCCTAGTATAGAGCAAGAGGCACCGGAATCCAGAAGGCCTAAGACATTTAAATTTAATACTTTAACAACTAGATACGGTCTAACATCGTTATCCCGTTTAGTAAACAGGACCCTATCAGAAATAGACTCAGATACAGAGTGATGTATAGAGTTCACAATAAGGCCCTGGCTTACGCGTTTTTTGGCTTACCAGTACATTTTGAGCAGTCTGGTGTCTTGACTCCTTTGAGACCGCACCGGAAGCACACCAACTCTCTCGACTGGGTGCAGTTGTATGCAGCGTGCCCGCTTTCGCCACACTGGAAGCATTTGCGTTCGTTGGAGGTAGATGGCGTCTCGACTGCAGACACCTGCTTAGGGGGCTTTTGCACGCCTTTGGTCTTGTGCTGGTGTAAATCAGACGAAATCTCAAATTTGTCCAGAACAGGCTCACGGAAAGCGTCCGCCCTTGTACGCGCAAGCTCCAGACGCTTACCTAGACGTCTCAGATCATCAATAGAGTTGACATCATGCAAGGCCAATTCCTTCATGTAGTCTGGTCTAATATTGTGCATGAGAATGTCCAGCTGTTCCTCACTGGGCATTTTACACGACAACCTTGAGAACATAGCCTGCATTGTACATAAGTAGCTAACCAAGGACTCAGAGCGGGATTGGCTACGCTGTCTAATCTCATTTCTGAGACGATAATCATAGTCAGGAATATCGAATGTATCTCTAAGCTCACTAATAAGGTCCTCATATGAGATGAAATTAGATCTATTGGTACGGAACCAAGACAAAGCTGGTCCGTCCAACAGGTCAGAGAAAGCCAGAAGGAGTTTAGACTTAGAGACCTCCCGTGCACATCTAAGCTCTTCTAATCTCTCTAAAAACACGCGCACACAAGAGGAACCATCATATTTTAAGTTAAAAGAACATAGGTTAACGGGACGTTCCCTATACACTATGTTGTCAGACGTGGAACAAGATTTACTAGAACTAGCTCGTACCGAGCGGTCCTCTCTCACTGCAGGTGAAGTGTACTCTACCCGGTCACGACCCGAATCATCATCACCTTCATCTGACCCGTCAGATTCAGAATCAGTGCTGGGTTCAGCCACAGCGACGATCTTCACAAGCCTATCACGAAGTTCGGCCAGTTCAGGACAATCTAGACCACAACGAGCCAGCCTAGTTAGCAGATAGTTCGCCCTGAAGGCTACTCTTATGCGACAATTCTTATCAGAAACAAAGTCACCTGACTGGAGGGCCTCACTTAGTTCCGAGACCTTAGGCGTACAGATGGAAAGCTCCGCCGCTGCATCAGTGGGGACCACCGCCTTCAGCTTGATGCTACCCCGACGGACAAGTCGGTGTGCCGTCCTCAGCTCACTCCGAAGGCCAGCCACCGTCGCATCAGGTGCCACTGAAATGCCTATGTGAGCCAGCTCGTTAGAGAGTTCGTCTTTTCTCAGATAGTTAATATATTTTTGCATCTGTGCCATGATGTAAAAGTTTAATTACGACAATTAAATAAGTAACAATGTAGATGACACAGACAGGGTTCAATCACAAAGTATTAAACAGAAATAACAAGTAAGTTCCACCAAAGTGTATGATATCTAACAATGGTTTCAAATTAAATTATATGATTTATATTTATAATAGAGTTACAGGTGTCTATTATTAATACACTAAAGTTAAAGTCTAGACTTAAATGCAAAGTCAGTTACACAACTGGCAATGCAGGTCAAACATACAAGGTTCAAATACAAGATGTAAAACAGAGGTTCATAAGTAGATATCAACAAGGTGCTTGATATTTAACTAAAGTTTTAAATTGATTGCTATAATTTAATACAATTACAGGCTGTCTAATAGAATTAAAAGTTTCCATCATTTATGAGAAGAAAGTTCAAGTTAATATTCAAAATGCAAGGTACCTACACACTTTCTTTAAAGTTTGTAGTTACACAGAAAATCTTATTAAGTTTTATTACACAGAAAAAGTTATATTACAGTCCAAATATATATGTGCGCATCCGCAAGAAAGACTAGAACAGGCTAGAAAAAAGGAGAAAAAAGAAAAAAAGAAAAAAAACAAAAAAGAAAAAAAGTGGGTATGCCGAAAAAATCAAAAATCTTACCAAAATCACAGCTGTTTTTTAATTTGGAAATTTAGAATTTTGGGCGTCTTTTCCCACCCCAGGTGTAGGTAGCTGGAAAAAGACAAGAAGATTAATTACGTGTTCAGCTGCTAACACAACCAATTAACGTCTTGGGAAGTCTCAGACGGATTCCCAGGTTGTTTTCATCAGAGGTAACCACCTATGCACACACACTAGACTGAGACTACCGCAGAGTAGTACGAGAGTCTTGCCACTACGTTGGGAGCCAATTTGTAACCACTGAACTAGTCAGGTGGGTACTCACCGGCTCACTCAGGGGCTGATGCAGAGGACTCTTTCCCAGGGCGCCTTTTTCACAGAGCTAGAGAGGTGCGTGCACAGGGTAGCTAGGGCTCCAATGAAAACAGCTGGTTGTCGGGTTGTACACACATATATTTGATTAACATACACAAAAATAACACACACAGAGAAATATAAGTATGAAAGTAGGTAGACAGACTTGAGTAGAGTGTTAAAGTTTACAGAGATCAGAATGTAGACAGGAAAGCACAGTAGACAGAAGTATAGGCAGACGAACACACACAGTAGGCAGAAGTATGGGCAGACGAACACACACAGTATGCAGAAGTATGGCCAGACGAGCACACACAGTAGGCACGTGAATTCTAGGATACACTACTAAACATTTACAGGTTTTACAGATGGTACTACACGGCTATGGCTACACAGATAATAGGCACAAGGCGGCAGTGTACTGGCCTTGGGTGATAGCTGGATGGCCTCAGGGATGTTCGGAGTAGACCTCTCGCCGATGTATGCAGCTCACAGCAGCCGTTGTACCACGAAGCCCGCCGTAGATATATATCAGACAAGGGCGAATTCAGAGGGGCACACGAGCTCAGACCAGCGACCCTGTATAAAACAGACCACTCTTAAGCCGTGAGTACACATACAGGCCCATCAGTCCCATCAAATAGAATTACAAAAAAACTTACCAGAATATCCGGGACCACGGTTTTCACCAAACAAAATCGATCAGAGAAAATTTACACAGAAATTTTATTTAGATAAAGACAGCTGATCACAACTTATAGTGAAGAGTCCAGCTGTTACGAAGATAAAAGTAGAAGTTCTTGTGAGGATCGGCGCAGGCCTATTTATACCCGAATCCATCGAATATTCGTGAACAAACCTCAAAATTCTGCTGGTCACGACCTAACTCATTAGCTGCCAATAGACAAGCAAAGTAATCAGCCGCCGACGGCCACAGACACGACTAGACCAAATATGACAAACATTTATTATAATTATGACTTGTTCACGAATATGTCACAATTTCTGAGAAAGTAAGTCCCATTTATTTATTATTGTTAAATTGTAAATAAGAATTAAATAAATAGGACCACAAATTATATAAACACACTGTGGGACACTCTGCGCCATCTACCGGTCGATGGTGAGAACTAATACATCAGTATCGATGTAGAAAAGATTTGCCAAGCAATTTATACATAGTTCCTATGAGATACTCTAGATGTCGCTGAAACAAAAAAATCTATGTACTGCTAAGAATGAAAATTAACTTGTTACATTGTTTATTCTTTCTTCGTTTATGAACAATTATTCTGTCTTTGCCACATATAGCTTCAGACCACCGTTCTCAAGCGCCTCCTTCCACACCAGACCTCTCCGTGACAATCATCGGGGTGAACTCCGAATCCATGGACCCGTGATCAGATTATCCTTCGTATTTGGAACGTTCATAACCATCGATGTAAATCAATGTATACATTTGAGTAAGTCGTAAGGTGAAACCAGTCAGGTTATCGTGTAAAAGCACAAGTGAATAATCAACATGTTTAAACCTAAAAATATTTAAATAAATTCGCCCAAATATTGTAATGAGCATCGTTAGGAAAAATAGAATGCATAATTTTCAAAACATAGTCCGTATTATACACAATTATAAATATTTGAATTCACATACTCTGTCCTTATCCCAATATCTTTGGATTCGAAATAATATATTATTATGCTCATGTTTTCACAATTTTCTTACCGGGGAAATGTAATGATCAAAAAGTAAAAGAATAATGAACTGCCTTCATGTAATTAAATAAAATGCCCAACGGGCCACATTCACATCCGATATATTTTATTTATCTTCTCTCATCTAGTATCTTACGTATCTTTTCGTTTAATGTATTCGTCACATTCAATTCGTACTTTGACATTCTCCAATATTTATTTACATTAAACCTTAGAGGTAAAAAAATATGTGTACTTAACATAATTTTAATTCAAATAAAAGTGCAAGTCACATAGTTAACCAATAGATAGAAATTTCATTTTATGTCAAATTCCTACTAAAAACTATACCACGTACACAAAAAAACACTGTGAGTCAAATTACAAATAAACAAAACAGCTGAACAACAATGATGCACAAGGAAATTTCCACTAAAGATTTTTAAATACACGCAGTGAGTCAGATACAACGGCCCGTTGTGCAAGAGCTGAGGATATCACGAATATGAATGAAACATTTAATATTCGGAAATATTTTAAACTCTTTCAGGTTTATATTCTCCTCTTGCCTCGGGTATGAAAGGCTTGATGTAAAATACATTGTGTGGTAAGTTTTATTCATTGTTTATATCCGATGTATAATGTTATAAATTTTGTTTCTTTTTGTCGTGTGTTTGAGTCCCTCCCATAGGTCTTAAAGGGACTCAGACACTCGTCAAAAAGTTAACATAATATAGGTTTCTAGATATTACAGAAACGCGGTCAGTATTCCAAACAGCCGCGCATATAAGCTAGAGTGCCTATAAGAAAATAAAACCCCATAACTTACGGCCGATTTATATTCATGTAAAAGTTATATGGGATAATTCGTCCCAGAGGTGCCGTAGCTTAACAAAAGAGCGCTTTAGTTATGATTCATGTGCTGAATTGTTTCAACTTTTCTGCTTTACGTGCTCCAGACCGACAGATAGGTATATACTATATGAGTAACTTTATAGAAAATACCTTGATTACGATCAGGTGCAGCTATTGAAGCCTGCATAAATACTTGTACATATACAGAAATACTTGTATATTACAGAAGAAGTAGATAGTTCGCAGTTGATCTTGTAAAAGCCAAGATTAAACAAAACATGGTAAGGAAGAGTATAACCACGTACCACAGCGACAATCCTCTAAAACAAATATCTGTACTGCGAAACTTGTATTAAAACAAAATCAATACTATAAATGGCTTTCACGGCCAGCGTTGCATGTAGAATATACTGCTTCCGGGCTGTTTGGCCGTGGTCTATGTGAAACTTGCGTTCCAGACGTTTCGTCGATCACTGCGGTCGACATCTTCAGTGGCGCAGGGCCGGGCGACGACGACTTCGGAGACCTTGCCTCGGCGGCAATCATATTTAATAAAATCATTTAGCCTACCGAAGTCCACAGCTGGAATAGGGTGCTCCAAAAGTTAGGAGCCTTTGGCCCACTGTTTTCACGCTGGCCAGACTCGAAATAAAATCCTGAACCAACCCACCGGGTTTTATTTTTAGCATTCCTTCTCTTGTAGTGATACCGTATTTTTCCATTAGATGCCTGTTACGACATACTTTGGAAGACATGGGGTGGTGATACTTTCAAAAGGTGTTATGATTACTCATTGCCATGTACCTGATAACTACAATGACATTTTATTTCTAGCAGTAAACAGTAAGTAGATATCAAATAAGTAGATATGAATATAGTAATTATTCTGTAAGCGACAAAGTTGCCTCTCCTACTATGTTTTAGTAACATACTATAAGATAATTGCACAGCAACAAAAACAAAGGTCATAAATATAACAGTAAAGATATTAGCTCTCTCAGAACGAAAACAGATTTACTATACACACTAAAACGTTAATAAGGGAATTCTAGAGAATCACAGGAATTGTTCCCTTTTATGATCCATTTATGAACATTCCATTCTCGAAAAAGGGAAGTTTGTTTTACGAAGTATTTTATTAGTAACCGAAATTAGCAGCATTTCTCCTAACCCCTAATATTTAAAATAACTAAAGGTACATACTAATTAATTTAATTAGTAACAATATACATCAAAGATTAGAGCTATCTGCGGTGCACCATCAGCTGCCATTTAATCCTATCTGCTGTTTCATCAAATTTTTTTTTTATTATTATTAAGTATATCGACGTTGTTAAATCATTAGAGATTTTTTTTTTAAATTTTTTTATTTAAACACTCCACAACATTTCACACAACGCTATCTAGACCCATGGTAAGCATAGCTTAACTAGCTTGTGTTATGGAATCTAGAATGCGGATAAACATACTTAGATACTTTTTTTTTGTAAATATATACATATTATACATAGAAACACCCAGACCAATGCAAATATACATATTTATGCGTATAAATATTTGCACTGAGCGGCCTCCTGCGTAGCGGCCGCGTTCACTACCGCTACGCCACGGAGGTTGTCAAAAAAAAAAAAAGATTTGAAGTAGAATAGAGAATACTAGTCTAAGGATTCTAATGTGTGGTGGAAATACGACCGTAATTTCAGAAAATTGGTAGAAAACTTAAATTTTAATGAAAATAGGGTTTGTAACTCACTGAATCTTTAACTATGAATATAATAAATCATTAAAAATTAAAAAAAAAAACCGACTGGTACTGAAAAGATCGAAACAAGCTTCATAGCAGGCGGCACGCATTAATCATTAATTCATCGGGTTTGAGATTTGCAAATGGGTACCGCCTGCCACAAAGCTTGTTTAGATCTTATCAGCATCAGTCGAGTTTTTTTATTTTTAATAATTTATTTTATTTTATACTTTTTAATTATGACATATGTATATTTGTAATCTTCTTTTAATTTTCTTCATTTTAATACTCCACTCGATAAATTTGAGTGATTTTTTTTACCACATTCATTGCCACAATGAATGTGGTAAAAAAAACAAATTTGAGTGATTTTTTATTATGACATATGTATATTTGTAATCTTCTTTTAATTTTCTTCCTTTTAATACTCCACTCGATAAATTTGAGTGATTTTTTTTACCACATTCATTGTGGCGCCAAAAAAGCAACATATAGCTTTTGTTCATATTAAATGTAGCCAAGAACACTTGGGAAATAAATACTTCTCATATGAGACATGAGCCATTGAAATCCGTACGGTGGTTCTGAAGATATGAGGTAATAAAAAATATTACAAAACAATACATACATACACGCGAAAAACATAACCCTTTTTGGCAGTAAAAAATATATTATTATGGAACTGATAGTAAAAAAATATACAACCAATTTTATTTTATTTTTCTTATTTATGATTTATAAACATCCCTAGGAGGTAAGCCTGCATCATAGCCTCGACCTGCAATCAGCAGCGGCTTCCAGGTGACATTGGCTTGGCTCTAAAGATCTTCATGGGACCTATGCACGTATTAAAATTAATCAATGTACAAAATAGTCTTATGTCATCAGCATTCTCCTGCACTTATCCCAAGTTTATTTAGGGTCGGCGCAACATATATTATTATGTTTCCTCCATATTCTCTAGTGGCAGTCATCTCGACAGTCACTCTCGTCTTAACCATATCATCTTTCATACAGTCCATCCACCTTCTTTTAGATCTTCCTCTCCCCTTGTAGCCATCCACTTCCATAGTAAATGCCTTCCTTACGACATTACTTCCATCCCTACGCATTACTGGTCCGAATCAGGTCAAACGATTTCCTCGTTGCTTTTTCATGATTCAACGCTACTTTCAAACTTGATCTAGTATACTCATTCCTAATCTTATGCATTCTCGTCACAACACACATCCATCTCAACATTCGCATTTCAGCCACATGCAACCGTCTTTCATCCGTCACCTTCACGGGTGTATACATCAACAAAAGGGGTCCCTTCTAAAACTACATCTGGGTCGCGAGCCCCAGGCATTGTCCCGAGTTCCCAACTCAGCACCGCGTTGGACCCAGTACCCGCACGGAGAATCCATGAATTGCTAAGAATATCGGTCTCAAACAGTCTTACATACATACATATTACCACGCCTTTATCCCCGGACGGTTAGGCAGAGGCGGACTAACACCCACATTTCACAAACCATTCTATTCGATCCCACGTAATAAGGGGTGAGCCTATTGCCGTATCTGATGAGTCTGAGCATATCTATCTGGTATAAAACAGCCCTATCCGTTAGTCGCCTTGTACGACACCGCATAGAAGAGATAGAGTGGCCCAAATTCTACTCTACCGGGAACCACGCGGCAAACATTCTTATGTTTTTTTTTATATACTCAAGACCTATTCGTTCGTTGTACATAGTAATAAATAGATTCAATATTACCTAGCAAGCGCAGAATTACGCCAGTCATTTATAAAACCGGTTCAAGAAAACTGCTTTAAACCTATTAAGTCTTAAACTGTGGTCATTAGTTCTCTTTCTTAGTACACGATGTAAGTATATTTCATGCTATAAAACGCTGAGCAGTAATTTTCTGTGAGTACCGCATTACTGAAAGAAACATGAGTAAAATTGTCTGTACGGTCATCTATTTTTAATTTTTAGTTTGTGTACACAAAAATGACTTAACACTTCTTTTTTCTAATGTGATATGACTCTTTTTGCTTTTGGCAAATATTTCAAATTCCTCTTGCTAATGAACGAGTGGGTAAAGTCGTAGTGTCTTCTCTTTAAGTGAATATCATTAAGGGTGGTTTTTTAATTCACTGTTCTCTGATTTGTATTAATGGTTTTAAAAATATTGGCAACTATTTTTGTATAGAAACTGTCGTGAGCCATTTTTCAATTCGATAACTTTACTACGGCTATACTCACGTCACTCGTCAGGATGCGCCCGACTAGTTTCGGACCCGACCGGAGTCCTTATTCATGAGCAGAGTATCCAGGTGCGGCGACGTCAGGTGCTTTCGTCGCACCGCAATATAACGAAGAAAGAAAGAAAGAAAAAGTTTTCACTTCTGCCGGCACTCCTAGAGTGCAACCCGTCTTTTTTTTTCAAAATACCTCCTTCAGACAACCGAATTAAGAACTCCTTTCGCAGTCGGTTAAATACCTACATAAAGCATACGGTTAATTCATAAAGCATAGTAACGGAAAGTTACGCTTGTTACGTAAACAGAGCAATAATTTATGTGCGTGTAACATTCGGGGTTAGTGCCCATAAAACTGCACATCTACAAAACGACAAATTTACGGGAACATTTAATACAATAGGTTATAGGCACTTTGTTATATGACGTGAGAGCTAACGTAAGAGCTTAGGGGACTATAGTTTTGCTTTATTATATTACTAAGATAGCAAATAAGCTCGTAACATTTTTTGCCACCGGGAACACAACACGAGGTTATTATGGCCGAGGTATTCTGTAGGGCGGAGGTACTTCCACAGTCGGACTGCTCAGTTGGATGGGAATACCATCGTTTCCTACCTCTCCTCAAACCTCTTTACACGTTGCAAACGGAAAAGGATGACATACCCTACTTCTACTGTTATAAATTAAAGATCAGATGTGTCAGATAGGCTTCTTTTGTACAGAAACTAGCGTGTAATAAATGCTGCACGCTCAAACTGGAATGATTGCCCTGCTGTGATTTTCTCAAGCGACTACAATATGGGGATTTTCATCACGAACATTTAGAAGATTGTGATTGAGTGTGAGTGTAAACCCTGATCAACAAACCGCGGAATCTACTTCTCATTAGATGGGTCGTGAGCTTATCCGCCACATAAGCGGTATAAAAAAATATGAGAAATTAGGTATCTTTATCCCTCTCTGGCCGCCTTGTTGAAAAGAGCCAATCCCAGTTTACAATGTTGGAACACGAAGTCAATTTTTTGATTAAATGGAATTTTACTATAGTAACTACCGTTGGACATCTGCCAATACCCAGAGAAAATCTTGCACCAAAATCTTAACCGTCAATGAACAGGTTGCAGATGATAGTATCTTGGGCCATTGTAGATCTTGATAGGGCTCCAACACTGACCTCTACGAGTATAACTAGCTGGACTGGCTTTTCCATAGAAAATGACAGCTTACTTTTTATGTCGATTTGAAGCGCCACCGTGAGTGTACTGAGAACTAATTACAAATCTACGTTGTCCGTAGTTTTTATTTATGCGTTTACCATAAAAAATGTCTATAATAGCCATATTGTTAATTTGATACTGAAAACCCTTCATTTATAATAATTTACCGAAACCAAAATAATTGTTGTCCATCATAAGTATTAATTCCAAGTACTACTACTATTATTGCGTGCCGCAACTATCAGCGCCTATATGGTGATTTTCAATTACAATATATGGATAGGTACCAATCACCAGTTCAGCGAGTACTATTTGCAGGTCAGTGGGCTTCATATATATTACGATGTGTTTGGCGGTACCAGCGTATTTTAAACGTAGCGAGGCCATGTAAACTCGTGTTTCAATAAAACCGCCAGCTAACCTTTAAATCGCTAACAAGGCAAAAACTTTACGCGAGTAATCTTAGAAGGTAGTGGTGGGGAACTTTAATAATGGTGTGTATTAAACAATTTTAAGTGTATCCAAGGCTGTGGTTGTGGGTTAAGTAATTATTGAAGGTCGTTCTAACCCTGTTGCCGCTTGGAGTATTTTTATTCCACATTCACGCAACGGGTTGGTTTGATGTTTGAGTAACGGAATGGAATTTTAATTATAAGTCTTCAGGCTTTCACGGCCAGCGTTGCATGTAGAATATACTGCTTAATTATTTGTTAATGAGTTCTGGTTCGTTGTGTTTGTGACACTTGCAAACCTTTTTACAATGGTAAGGGAAAGAATTAACAATGGTGTGAATTATTTGAACCATTTGGTTGGACAGAACTGGCTTTTTTTTTTTCATTAGAAAAAAGTTGAGTACATAAATGTTGATAATGAAAAAAAAATGCTATGCATTCATAGAATACTTTCGCAAACTAAACGATACAGTTTTGTGGTATTTAGACAGCATCGCGTATTGTCGTAATATTTGATGTTGAGATAAAATAGTTATAAAGAAATTGCATTGAATAAATAATTAGATACCTACTGTAAAAAACTAGCTTGAAGGAGTCAGCTAGGTTGGGCAGCATTAGGCAAATTACTTTGGGTCTTCTCCTTAGCTCTACCGCAATACCTGAGAACCAAGGTCTTCGGTCAGTGCGTCCTATCTGTTATGTATAACTTACGATGCCAAGACATGGACACTTAAATTCAAATTCTTTATATCTCAAATTTTGTAACGTAATTACATCTTTTTGACGTCAAATTCTGCTTAGAACTAAGTTTACCACCGCTTCCTAGGCGCTAATGGAGAAGAAACACAACAAACTCCTGACGGCGGGATTTTTCCATGACCTAAAAGTCGTGTTGCGGGTTATGGAGGTTATGCTTAGAGTTTCTTTAAAGGATAGTATTCCGAAAGTTAATGACACAGCGCGGAGCATAAGCAAGCTGAAGTGGGAGTTGACTCGCCACATCCGTCAAAGGACCCATGGCCGTTGGAGCAATTTAGTCCTAGAGAAGAGACCGCGAGAAGGCAAAATAGAAGGCTGGACATCTCTAGCCAGATGGACTGACGACCTGGAAAACCTTTTACCTACTGGCTACGGAAGGCGGAGTGTATGTCCAGTAGTCGAATGCAATAGACTAATTAATAATTGATTGATAATATAAAGGAAGACATAATTGAAAAAACTACTCGACTACACACGCAGAAAATACGCAACACTAAACGAACAAAAATAATCTAATCAACTACAGCCCCTCTAGACAAGTGGCAATTCGCTAACCGGCATTTGAAGGAATAGAGTGACGAATGTATGAGATTTGACGTATTTGACATACGTTAACGACTGTCATATACGTCAAATCCCATATTCGTCATTCTATTCCACCTAACTCCAGCTAGCGAATTGCCACTTGTCTACAGGGGCAGAAAATAGCACTGATAAACAAATTATAATAAATAATCTTGTAATAAATTTACTCTTCATAATTTTCGAGCTCAAAAATACCTTATTATATTAAGGGCTTAAGACAAACGAAATATAATTTATCAGATGAAGGAACGGTGGTACTAAATAACCCCGTTTAATTTCAAAGATCGTAGATAGCTACGTTTGATCAAAAGTGCCCCATTTAAATTGCCCACGTTAAATCCTTCCCACGTAGTACAGAGATGGTATCAGGTTTGACTGTGAAATAGACTAATCTTATACATCTGTTAACACGTGTAGAAGATTAATGTTCTTAATTTTCTTTTGTAAACTATTTCACTAATGCTAGACCTACATTAGCAGACGAACTGAACTGTTTATCTGTCGGTTGGTTATATTTTCACGCCGAAACCATTGAACGGATTTAAATGAAATTTTGTACAGAGATAGATCAGAGCTTGGCAAAGGACATAGGCTATGTTTAGTCCGATAGCCGATATTCACACAGGCGGAACTTCGCGCTGTAGTATTTACTTACATAATCTATGTCTGCTATAAAGGAAGAAAGGTATGTATGTATATATGTATGTATGTATGTATGTATGTATGTATGTATGTATGTATGTATGTATGTATGTATGTATGTATGTATGTATGTATGTATGTATGTATGTATGTATGTATGTATGTATGTATGTATGTATGTATGTATGTATGTATGTATGTATGTATGTATGTATGTATGTATGTATGTATGTATGTATGTATGTATGTATGTATGTATGTATGTATGTATGTATGTATGTATGTATGTATGTATGTATGTATGTATGTATGTATGTATGTATGTATGTATGTATGTATGTATGTATGTATGTATGTATGTATGTATGTATGTATGTATGTATGTATGTATGTATGTATGTATGTATGTATGTATGTATATATGTATGTATGTATGTATGTATGTATGTATGTATGTATGTATATGTATTTATATGTATTTATATGTATGTAAGTATGTATGTATAGATGTATTACGAGCATCAATCTTGGTTGCATTCTAAGCTTGCACTTTTGGGGTCCGGATTACGGTCTTCCACTCGCTGTGTATAATTTTGTTGAAAATTTATTTAGTTATTTATTTAATAGTTTATATTGGTTATTACGAAATCAGTTACCATCTGATCCTGGGAGAAAACCTGCTCCTGAACCTCGGCCGCCAAGAAGTACAGTACATTTGTATGTATTAAACAAAGTATAATTACGTTGGCTTTGCCCCCAAAATCTTGGTGGGCTCACATATTCACAGAAAGGCGTAAGTATTGTGAATACCTAGTAATGAACTGCCTGCTGTGGTTTTTCCAAGTGACTACAAAATTCAAATTCAAAAAAATCATTTATTCCATAAACATATTAAATTTGTTTGGAATCGTCATTATTTTTTTCCCCTACCGTGCAGTGCGTGACATGGCAACTACTGAGAAACACTGCCAAAAAACTCAGTAGGAATCCTTTTTTAAAAAAAAACGTTGTCTTTATGTACAATCATTTTCTTGTGTTGACTTAGAGCTACTTAATCCCAAGCATTTTTGTCATTCAAATAGTCTGAAATGTTATAATATGCTCTGCTACACAATTTGGCCTTAATCGTTGTTTTAAATTTATTTATGGACAATGTTCTAATTTCATTGGGAAGTTTATTGTAGAATCTAATACATTGACCCATAAAAGAGTTGCTTATTTTTGGAGACGAGTAGTATGTAACACAAGATTACCTTTATGTCTAGTATTTATACCATGTATATCACTCTTTTTAGTAAAGGAGTCTATATTTTTATGCACATAAAGTAAATTTTCATAAATAAATTGCGAAATAATCGTAAGAATGTTTATTTCTTTGAACTTTTCTCTTAGAGACATTCTAGGACCAAGTTGGTATATTGCTCTTGCAGCTCTCTTTTGCAATACAAAGATGGTATTAATGTCCGCAGAATTACCCCAGAGAAGAATTCCATATGACATAACACTATGGAAATAACTAAAATATACTATTCTAGCTGTCTCAACATCAGTAAGCCGTCTAATTGTTTTTACTGCATATGCTGCAGAACTTAATTTGCCTGATAATTTTTCAATCTGCGGTCCCCACTGCAGTTTTGAGTCAATAGTGATACCCAAAAATACAGCAGTCCCCACAGGGTTCAACCCAGATCCATTAAGTTGTACATTGGTAGCTACTTGCCTTACATTAGGTGTCGAGAATTTGATTACTTTAGTTTCTTTATCATTCAAAAGAAGATTATTAACATTAAACCAATGAACAACCTTTGAGAGTGCACTGTTAACTTTGTCATAATTGTGTAATTGTCTATTAATTTTATACGTCATGGAAGTATCATCTGCAAACAATACAATCTCATGCTTATCCCCTATATAGTAAGGTAAGTCATTTATGTATATTAAAAACAGAAATGGACCAAGGATTGACCCCTGCGGAACGCCCATTACAACTGGGCTTCCTGCAGATCGTTTACCCTTTACTTCGACCCTCTGAACCCTATTACTCAAGTAAGAAGTCAGAAGATCGAGAGCCCTGTTTCTGATACCATAGTGGTGTAGTTTTCTGACAAGAGTCTCATGGTGAACACAATCGAATGCCTTGGATAAGTCGCAGAAAACACCCAAAGCATCCTGCGAATTCTCCCAAGCCTCAAAAATACTTTTTTGTAAATTAACCCCCGCATCTATGGTTGAACAACCCCTAGTGAATCCAAACTGTTTCCTGTGAAGTAAATTATGTTCATTAAAGTGACTAAACAACTGGCCCAGCATAAGCTTTTCAAAGATCTTACTTAGAGTAGGTAGAACGGAAACAGGCCGAAAGTTAGAGGGGTTTCCAGTATCACCAGTTTTAAATAATGGAATTATCTTACCATGTTTCATCAAGTCAGGAAACACACCAGATGCGACACAGCAATTGAATACAGCTGCCAGGTATGGAGCTATTACAGTAATAATATGTGAAATAGATTTAACAGATAAACCCCATAAATCTTTTGTGTTCTTCATATTAATTGATTTAAAGGCATTTAAAACATCTCTAGGGCTAACAGTTGAAAATTCAAAATCTGTGCCGCACTCATTCACGCAGTGCTTAAGAAGCTGCTCGGCAGTTTTAGAACAAGACGAAAGGTTTTTTGTAACGACAATTGGAATGTTGGGAAAAAATTTTTCAAATTCAGTTGCAACCTCAAAGTCTTCTTTAATATCAATATTATTTATTTTTAGGTGAAAATCGTGACTACGTACTTTCGTTCTACCGGTCTCACTATTTATGACATTCCAAGTTGTCTTAATAACATTATTTGAACATTTTATTTTATTTTTTAAATACATTGATTTTGCTCCGAGACAGGCTTGTCTAAATATTCTTGAATATTTTTTTACAAACTCTTGAAAGTTGGGACTGTGATTGTAAGATTTCTCTTCATAGAGTTCATATAATTTATTACGGCTTTTGAAAATTCCAGGAGTTGCCCAATCTTTCTTTCTTTCTTTAAATTTTAACAATTTATTCACTAATATTAAGGAGCCACCACGTTTATAGGTTTTCCTGTTGAACGAGCTTGCAACCTGATGATTATTGAAGCTGAAAATGAATTGATGGTTAGTTAGCCAGTGCTCATTTAAACATATTATATCAATATTGCTACAATTCATAAACAACTCCAATTCTAGCTCTTTTCCTATCACACCTTGAATATTTTGATGCACCAGGTTGATACAATTTTTCATTTTTTTATTATTATTTGTAATAAGCGAAGGTTGCTTGCTTGTTGCAATGCAAGAGAAATCCTCTGTTGTCTTACTTTTTAATTTAAATTACTCTGAGCAGTTAAATTTGAGCTGTAGCTGTCAGTATTAATACGAGGGTCAAACTGAAAGTTCTTAGAACTGGCCACTTATAAACAATATAATAAAAAAATAATTCTAAAATTTGAAAATAGAACTCTTTGCCAATATTACTGAGTATATATTTCATTCATTTGTCATTTGTTTTACGATTTGGCGGCAAATTGAAAATTGTCTGTGTCACGTCAACATGAATTTAAGACGAAAAAATTTTCGTGCAATGATTTTTTATGACTTTCGATGACATTTAAGTCAACAAGAAAGTTATGATAGACTACGATTGGCCTTTCACGATGAAGCCCCATCTCGTGCGACTGTTTACAACTGGTTTAATGAGTTTAAACGTGGTCGCACTAATCTCACTGATGATTTACGTGAGGGACGGCCTTCTACGGCGACGACTGAAGATAACATCTGTGTTGTGCGGCGTATGATAGAGATCAGTCTCTATCATACGCCGCACAACACAGCTGCGAGCACAATCATCCGCTGATAGGTCACTCTTTTGTCAGCAAAACAGTGACCTATCAGCAGATTCGGACAAGCTTAGGCATCGGTATAAGTCAAGTGCACAAAATCCTCCACGAACATTTAGCGGTCAGGAAGCTTTGCGCCCGGTGGATACCTCATAATTTGACTGAGGCTCAAAAACTCCATCGTGTGGATTGGTGCCGTAAAATGATTGAAAGATGTAACGGAGGTGACTCAAATGCTGTGTTCGACATACTAACAGATGACGAAAGCTGGATTTACTGTTATGATCCTGAAACCAAAAGACAATCTGCTCAGTGGGTGTTTCCTTTCGAGGAGTTGCCAACTAAAGTGAAGAGAGATCGAAGTGCGGGAAAAAAATGGTGGTCTCGTTCTTTGGAAGGATAGGTCATTTCGCAACAATTATGTTAGAGGATCAAAAAACAGTTTCTGCAGAATGGTACACTACCAATTGTTTGCCACTTGTCTTGGAAAAAGTTCGAGAAAAACGACCTCGCAGTAGGATCCTCCTTCACCACGACAACGCCTCGTCGCACACCGCCAAGCGAACGATCGACTATTTGGCGACATTAAACGTTGAATTACTGGGTCACCCGCCGTATAGCCCCGACCTCGCGCCTTGTGATTTTTATTTATTTCCAAAAATTAAAGAAAAACTTAAAGGAAAGCGGTTTATGAATGCTGAAGAAGCGGTGGCTGCGTATCGCGATGCCATTGAAGAGACCCCTAAGGACGAGTGGGCAAAGTGCTTTTCCCAGTGGTTCCATCGCATGCAGCGGTGTATTGACGTGAATGGACAATATTTTTAAAAGATATAATAAAACTAATAACTGGCTAATGTAATCAGTTTTTGATTTTCTAAGAACTTTCAGTTTGACCCTCGTATTACGGACATTACAATTGTCAACAAAATGTTGCTCAATAGCAGCAGTCATTTGTTTAGCCAAGTTCTTGGCTGATATATAAAAAAAATAGGATAGGGAAACAGCTATTTGTCTAGCCCAATACTTGGATACATAATAATTATCCTGTGCCAAATAAAAAGATTTACTAACATAATTGTTAGCGTCTATAAAATGGAATTTCTCCTTGTTATTGATACATAATGTATGCAATGTCACTACTGTGACACTACACACAAAATGCGGTTCTTCAAGAAGTGTATTATAAGATTCCTTCAGGGTCGGCAGCATGAGTGTGACGCCCCTGGTGTTGCACCCGTCCATAGGCCACGGTATTCATGTAGACCATATGCTTGTCCGCCACCTAAGTGGTACAAAAAAAAATATTTTGTGGTATAACCTGTAGTGCCGCATCCACTGTACAAAATTAGCTTTAACACATGCTAGCATACTAAGTACTCAACTCATATCAGATGCGGCTCGCGTGCAGTTATGGTGATGTCTGATCAGTTGTTAGTAAATCACATTGTCGGTTTGCAGTCATCATTTTAAGTATGATACTCGACAATTTACATTGTCACAATGATTTACAGATATACTTATGTATTCTCACGCTAGTATAGCTTTGAAGCGTTGGGAAGAGGCGTACATACAGGTAGACTGTTATCAAACTGTGACTTTTTCAAGCCTATAAAATACAAATAAGTAATAGATTTTTTTAAATTTTAAATAGTCCGTTAATTTCCAATTTAGTCCGCTACGAATAAAAATAGTAACCTTAGTAGTCTATGGCCGATCGAGATGCGCATGCATATGAAAACAAATTATTTTTTCCCGCTATTGCGAAAAAAAATCACAACTAGTTCTCACTTTTGAAATAACAGTTATTTATTAATTAAAATATCTACAAGTACCATTTTATGAAGAAAGTTATTTATGTTGCACAACGTCCGATATATGATGTGATTGATGTGAAGGCCGGACGTTATGGAACCTAATACCTGAAAATCGCAAAGGTAAATATCTATTTTAGTATTATTTTATTCACAAAAGTGTTGAAAAACATCGTATGATATAAGTCTGTATTGTTGATAACCGCCCTTGGCTCTCTTAAGACCCTCACCTAACGGCTCGCGTCTCGTGTTGCGCAGCGTCCACAGATTGTGTAGAAATATTGCATTGAAACTTCCTCGGTCTAGATGAAGTTGTATTATAACGGGAAAAAAACTTAAATAATGATACAGCTGGCCATAGAAGAGTCGTATCATAATTTATTTTGATGGTTTGTGAGTAAAGCCTATCATTCAAGTTTTGTTGCTTCTGCGTACCTATTTCAGTCAACAGTATCACGAAACATATTCTAACCCGAATACGGTACGTCGACGACACTTAATTCCGAAGGAATCGTAAGTCATTTTCATAGGACATAATATATTATTGCTAAATTCTACGGTTTCTACGCTACGCTATTCTACTCCAAAACATTAGTAATTCTTTCCGGGGCAACTGTATACGCTTTTTTAACAAGCTCCTTAATGAAATTGTAGATAAATTTAAAAATGTGCAATATATAATATATGCCAAAAAGGCTATTATAAAATTAAAGAATATTTAGATGACCAACACGCTTGGAAATAAGCTGTTCGCTCAACTATGTTACTCAAGCAAAGTATTGTAAATAGATTAAGTAAATGTTTATAAATAGAGCAAAAAAACATGCCCGCTGAGTTTCTTGCCGGAGTCTTCAAATTCGAACTAGTGCCGGTGGTCCATTTTCTAAATTCTTTTTATTTTATATTTTGACGATATGTAAATGCCGTTTTAATGGTTTATACTGAGTAAATGATTTTTGACTTTGTCGTTGACTGCTTACGCACAGTCTACAGTTTAGAATTAAACTTGTTGAAACTTTTGTAAAATCAACCTAAAACCTAAAACCTAAAACAAACCTACAATCTTTATTATAAACATCCCTAAATGAATTGGCCTTTTAGAGGGCACCTTCAATATTGCTTGATGATTCTTTCACATCTCAGCATCAAATTGATACAGCAGCTGTGATTTCAAAATTTCAAACAATCAAGTGCGGATAGAGTATTTTGTGAGGATAGAATTATTGCCAACAAAACCATAATCTTATTCAGAAAAAAAGGAACACGCCGTCTGTCACGTACTACATTATCTTGTACATTTTCTAGTTTAGCCAATGTTTATCGGTTTATTTTGTAGCTGGCAGACAGAAAGAAATCATAATAATATTCTATGATACATTACACAGTGAATTTGGCATCCAAAGTTAGCATTAACTTAGCTTATGGAATGTTATTTAATCAATCATTTTCTAAGTTTTTTTTAAATATTAAACTACCACTAATGTAATAAACTTAAATATTTACAAGAATATAAAAGGGTATTAAAAAATTCACGCATCGAAAAACGCCTCCACATCGATGTCGAGTTGTATTGTGCCTTTGGCGGCATTGCCCCTTTGGATGGCAAAGCCAATCCATTTTGCAATGAAGAGGCCACCCATTCGTTCACGCGAAGCTTAGATCAGTCGCTTTGTTGTGGTATATATTGTTTTTATGGTATAAACAAATATACGATATGAATCTATATTTATCTATATCTAAATATCTATATCGATATCGGTTATCGGTATCGATATTGGTTTCAATTCCTGTTCAAGACTATTAGTTAATAATGCATGACTATGTCCATTTTCATTGGATAAAAAAAACCGGACATGTGTGAGTCAGACTCACGCACCGAGGGTTCTGTACAAAATCGCGTTCAGGGATGAACATATGCTAAATAAATCGCATTTTTACCATGATTGCGTTGACTTAGAAGTTTGATTTTCAGACAGTTTCAAGTCGTTACAGGCGAGTATTTGAACTCAACTTGATGCCTCCACCCAATCCCGAGAAAAGGGTCTTAACAGCCAAACGGACAGACAGATGGTCAACAAAGTGATTTTTCCTTTTGGGGTTGATACGGAGCCCTAATTATTTTATGCCTATTCTTTGCTTGTAATAAGGATTCTTATCTAAACAATATGACGCTCACTAAATGACATTA
Organism: Eilema caniola; assembly: GCA_949126895.1. Lineage (NCBI taxonomy): Eukaryota > Metazoa > Arthropoda > Insecta > Lepidoptera > Erebidae > Eilema > Eilema caniola. The sequence goes on along the minus strand of OX421463.1, from coordinate 2,155,339 downwards.
GTTCAATCTATAATACAGGGTGTTTCAGTAAGACTGCACTTTTAAAATTGGAATTCTTTTTGTTCATGCAAGTGGTAACTCTGAAATTTGACAGGTGTCACCTCTGGTTATTCCGATTATTAAAAATGGAGCGCTGTGCCGAATTTTCAAAACAAATGCATCCACAACGAGTAACTGCCTGGTGCGAATTTTAGTCAGGCGGCGTGATTGAACCTTACTTTTTTGAAAATGAGGCCGAAATTGCAGTGACTGTGAACGGCATTCGTTACAGGAATATGATAATGGACTTATTGTGGCCTCAACTGGACGGCATGAATCTCGACAATATGTGGTTTCAGCAGGACGGCCACACCGCGCATGAAACAATCGATTTATTGCAGCAACGATTTCCAGAACACATTATCTCACAAAATTCTGATGACGACTGGCCACCAAGATCGAGCGATTTAACGCCATGCGATTTTTTCTTTGGGTTTTTGTGAAATCTCGGGTTTATCCGAATAATAATTATTATTATAATTCCTGAGCTCAAATCGGAAATCCAACGCGTCATCGATGAGATACAGTCACATCTCTGTGCAAAAGTCATGGAAAATTTTATGAAAAAAGTAATGGCCTGTCATCGGAGCCGTGGAGGTTATTTGCCGGATATTTTATTCCATACCTACTTAATCGAAACGTCTGTTTACAATACAATAAAAATATCACAAATCTGTCATAAAATACTTGTTTTTATTTTAAAATGAAAAAGTGCACTCTTACTGAGACACCCTTTATATAAAAACGCTGCGCTGAATGTGTTGCTAAGCACAAATGTCAAGAACAGCTGAACCGATTCCGCTAATTCTTTTTTTATTATATTCCTTGCGGTACGAGGATGGCTTTCTAAAATTGCCTGCAAAAGGTCAAAAAACAACACTTTTTCATACTCTACAAACGACTCCTAATAATATTTAAAAGCCAATTTGAACTTTAATACCATATCAGCGTCGGTAGCTTAGTGGTTAAAGATTCGGCCTTACGATCGAGAGGTCCCGGGTTCAAATCCTGGCCATTACACTACCGACGTGAACCCACTCCTAGCACAAGCAATTTAGCTTAGTTGGAGAGGTTAGAGGGAATATTAATAATTTCGATAATTTCGGTTGCTAATACTCTTTAAAAAAACCTAAAGTTCAAGTTTATTGATTGTGGAGAGGTTCCGGGAAGGAAAAACAATTGAGTGACGCATAATGGCTTAGGGGTATTACGGGATTGAAGTATGCCACGGGCGAAGCCATAGCGGGTCGGCGAGCATCCTAACAATAGTTAAGGTATATTGATGACAATCCCTGCGCACAAACTTCCACGTTGGCTTAACGTGTAAAGCCGACTAAATACATGCTATGAGTCAGGATCTTTTCATTTATAAATGTTTCCTTTTACCTCTGCACGGGTTTTAAATTACCTACTTATGAGTCAGTGAGTCAGAACGCATATTACACGGTATAGTATGACAAATGCATGTAATTCTGAATGTTTTTGTTCAAGCAATATAAACTCGATACGTAAACATTTTCATTTCCAGGCAGCTAATGGTATTTAACCGAACAAATAAATAAATTAGCTGGCTCTTTTAGTGCAACTATAGTCCATCAAATCTAAGAGGTACCGTTTGACGTTTCATATTTTTCAAACCGAAACAACTTTGTTCATACGTACATTATTCAGTTTCGATAACCTTTTTCATAAAACCATGAATTTAGAAAGATTTCATTATTGTATCTAAAAATGTACAATTCTTAATATCTAAATGTAATTGAAAACTTTCAAACAAAGCAAAATAACACATATTTACACAGTAAATAATTTCTAATAGTTATATTCTTGACCGCATTACAAAGTTACGTAGTTAGGTCACTGCACGTAGTGTTGCGACTCTTCGGATACACTTGTATGCAAAAAAATCGTTTACATATACGAAAAATCGAATGTATTATTTACAAATTACACTTGACAACCAAACAAATATTTTTTCATGTGAATGGGATTTATCTCACATATTACGATTACATAACTAAATAGTTATGTAATCGTAAAATATGAGATAAAACCCATTCACCAAAAATACGTATTTATAAATCAAATATATTTGCTTCTTTAAAAAGTTGTCGAAAGCGATTTGTCGATTTTTGATTTTCGCGCCCAAATAAGTCGGGGTTTCTCGCGCTAACGCTGTCGAAATAGTAAATGGAGTCAGGGATAGTGTTTTTTACATTTATTTTTGTGTATGATAGTATGGGTTTGCATATTACAGAGAAATAAACAAATTTTTAACAAGCACATCCATTGATTTTACAATTACAATTTTTTCTTCTAAGTCTTATTTCTACGTCTAAAACTAATAAAAATAAGGTATGTAGAACCCATTCACAAAAATGTTGTTGCCTGATGTTATAAATTAACGACGTTACTGCGCGACCGCATAATGCACTGAATACACAGATACCCTAAAATAAATTAATTTAATTATTTTTAGGTCAATAGGCAAAATCGCAGGTGTCCAAGTCTCTACAATTTTTTTTTCTGGCAACACTGCCAACTACAAGCGCACGCGGTCCGCTCGGTCGGTTCGGCGTCAGCAGTCTCTCGCCATCTTGGAAGCTGACTGTGCGCGTACTTGCTTTCTCGTTTGTGTTTTACAATTTGTGACTTGGCTATTACTTTTCTGGACTGATCATTCTTTATCCGTTTACCTTGGCAATATTTATACTGGACTCCGAACTAAGCAAGTGTTTATTAATAATGTCGAAAAGAGGACGTACTTTGAACAGCCAGGCTCGTGAATTGGTGGTGAAATTACACGAGTATTTTGAGCGTGAATCTCAAAATGGTGGACTTCTACTGCCAGTTACACAAGTTCGGGATCGCGTCGGTGAAGCTCTCGGTATTGGTAGCCGCACCGTTGGCAAAATATTAAGTGAAAAATATGGGCCTTCGGGGAGTGACAGTAACGTACTTCACACACCGAAAAAACTAAAAAGAAATAAACCTGTGACAGGCATCGATGAATTAGATAGTCATGCTATTAGAAACCATATATACGGGTATTTTACAAGAGGCGAATTTCCAACATTGGCAAAGTTATGTGCAACTTTAAAAGATGCCGGGCTGTATAAGGGAAGCATAGAGTCGTTGAGAACGGTAATAACAGGAATTGGCTTCAGATACAAAAAAGTTGACAAACGAAAAATTGTTATGGAGCGACATGACATAATTATGCAGCGACTAACATTCCTGCGCGAAGTTAAACAAATTATAAACTGGGATAATGTAATATTTTTGGACGAAACTTGGCTAAATTCCAACCATTCTGTGCCGAAAACATGGACTGATGATTCTGAAGCTTCGTGCTCGAAGGTGCCGATAGGAAAAGGTGGACGCCTCATAATATGCCATGCTGGGTCAGCGTCTACAGGCTTCGTGGAAAACTCTTTATTAGCTTTCCAATCCAAAAGCACTAAAGAGTATCATGAAGAAATGGACGCAGTAAGGTTCCGAGAGTGGTTCTTAAATTTATTACAGAATATCCCTCCTAACAGCACAATTATAATGGATAATGCCCCATACCACTCTGTGCAAATTGATAAAGCACCTACGTCAGCCAATAAGAAAGCAGATTTGGTGGCATGGCTGCAAAGAAAAGGAGTGGATGCCGACATGTCACTATTAAAAGCTGAATTATTACAGTTAGTGAAATTGCATAAACCACCAAAACCGACATATGTAATTGACCAATTGGCCGAAGAGCACGGGCACAAAGTCATACGACTTCCTCCGTACCATTGCCAATATAATGCCATTGAACTGATTTGGGCCCAAGTTAAAGGTAATATTTTATAATATTATAATAATAACACGAGTACTTCTAACATTTATAATTTAAACAATGGTTTTCGTCTGCTATCAAATAGTTACATTATTGTTTTACAGGTTATGCAGCAAGACACAACACAAAACCACCCTTCAGTGTCAAGAAAATGGAAGGTTTATTAAAGGAAGCATGTGCCCAAGTTACACAGGAAGATTGGAGTAAAGTAGTACAAAAAACAAAGAAAATAATAATGGACGACTTTGAAAGAGACGTACACTTTGATAATGTAATGGACAATCAACTGGTCATTAATTTAAATGACGATGATGACGAAGACGACGATACTAGTACTAGTAGTGAATAAAAAAATATCCTAAACATTTCTTTTATTTAATTATAACAATTGATTTCTTAAAATTCGGATATTATAGTAATCGATCTCTTAAAGTTCGGATATTATAGTAATCGATTTTTTCATCCCATCCCTATAATTCAATTGTCAGAACTGTCAAACGGTACTTCTTAGATTTGACGGACTGTAGTTGCCACTTAAGATAAAAAATCTTCCATCGCCACTGATTGCGAATCACAGTTGCAATGGCGGCCGAAGGTTCATCATTAATTAAATGTATTTAAAATTTTAGAAAAAAATGCTCGAGTATGGAATTCAAAATCCCGTGTCAGGTCAAAGTTTGATGTTATAATAGCTCAGGAATTTATAAAGGTCAAAATGTTACAGTGTAAGTACTCATTTTTATTTTGCCTTTATCACTCCCATAATTTAGAATAATCTAAGGATAGCTTATAATAATACTGAACCCAATCAAGTAGTTTCAGGTTTCAGCTAAAAGGGTTGCCTTACAATCCTTGAATTAATTCATAATGTAGTTTCTGAATTTCATCAGTGTTACTTTGTGACGTAGATGAATAAAATATTGTTGAGTTTAATATTTTAAACAAAGAGCATGATATTTTAAAGCAAATCATTATTTTAAAAAGAAAACATACTACAATAAGATTATAATAATCACCAAATTAAAGATTAATTAATACGTCACGAAAAGAAATGGGGTTATCGGTTTAAAGTAAATAACAAATACACTGAGTCCATCTTAGCTTTTGCTGACGACCTCGCAATACTGACGCGTAATCCAAATCAATGTCAGGAACTATTAAAGGAAATCGATGAGTTCTGTTCGTGGACAAATGGACTGAGAACGAAGCCCAGTAAGTGTCACTGTCTGTGTCTGGGTAGACGGGACACCAAATTTACCTCCTACGACCCGGGACTCTTCATAGGGGGTAAACCAGTTTCCATAGTCGCTGAATCGGTCCCATTTAAATTTCTTGGGAGAAAGATAGACCATCAAGGACGCACACAATCCTTAGATGAAGTTGTCAATATGTTTATAAACGACCTAAATAAGATAGATCAGCTACCACTGAATAATATCAAAAAAGCTTGGATATATGACAACTACCTAACATCACGTCTGACTTGGCCTTTTCTGGTATACGATTTCGGCAAAACCTTACTCGCGAAAATAGATGCAACTGTCATAAAATCACTAAAATCGTGGCTTGGACTAGCGCACTCTGCTGATCCCTCTGCTTTATTTAGGGATCAGAATAATTTTGGGATGAAATTAAAGAAACCATCGGAGCTCTATAAACACCTTAGAGTTACCAAAGCCCACATCTTAGGTAAATCCCAAGATGACACAGTCAGGGCACTCCCGAAAGATAATAACGCGTCCGAGCTTGAATCTAGACTTATATTCCATAAACGATTTATGATAGGAGCCCAGTCGAACAAAGTGGGGTTGGGAGTACGAGAGCCAAAAAGGGACCAGGATATACTTAGGTCCTTTCTGAAGCAAGACGAAAATGATAAATATCGAGTGCACGCGATGAATTTGGAAATCCAAAACGAATGGTTGACAATGGGAGAGTTCTGCATACCGATGGCTTTAAAGTGGCGCACCTTGATATATGAGTGGTCGCCGGCCTTGTTAAAATTCTATCTTAACGCCTTTCAGATGACCCTTCCAGACCAGAGTAATCTGGTAAGGTGGGGGAAGGCCACAGAAAAACAATGTTATACGTGTGGTGAGGCAATAGGGACGGCTAGGCACATATTAGTAGGATGTAGGGTGCTTCTCGATAGAGGCCAATACTCACGCCGCCACGATAAAGTGCTTTTCATCATACGCGAAGCAATGAGTCTGGCAGTAGCTAGAGCCCAAAAAGGATTGACTACTAACAGACGTCATATCAACTTTGTGTCTGAAGGTTCATCCATAAAACCCAGGAACAAACCTTATTCAATCTTAGATACTGCCCCAGATTGGACTCTCCTAATCGACACGTATGAAAAGCACTATAAAATTCCGGAGGATGTTGGGGTTTCGTCATCTAGACCGGACATATTTCTATACTCGAAAAGGACAAAATATGTGGTCCTTGTGGAACTTACTGTACCGTGGGAAACAAATATACCGAAGGACCACACACTTAAGAAAAATAAATACTATGATCTCACAAACGAATTAATCAAAAACGGTTACGTGGTTAATTTGTATGCAGTAGAAGTGGGAGCTAGAGGTATACCAGCTAAATCTCTCTATAACCTACTTAAAGATCTAGGCCTATCGAGAGCTACAATAAGCTCATTACTAGGACGAATGTCTAAAGCGGCACTAGTAGGTTCGTATCAAATTTGGTTAGGCAGGGAGGGGAACTTGGGTAGTGAAGGTGAGTGTTGATGTACATCAACAAAAGGGGCCCCTTCTAAACCTACACTTGGGTCACAAGTCCCAGGCACTGTTCCGAGTTCCCAACTCAGCAACGCGATGGACCCGGCACCCGCACGGAGAATCCATGGATTGCTAAGAATATCGTCTCTCAAGCAGAGTCGGCTAAGGGGCATCAGGTTCGATTTCTGGCTATTACACTACCGTTATGAACCCACTCTAATTGAAAGCGCCTTGCTATATCTTCAATGAAACGTCAAATTTGTTCATAATCGTTGTTTACTTTGGTTTACATTAATTATAAAAAAACAATAAAATGATGGAATTCGTGTATCGATGACACCGTTAGCAAGTTCGCAATGGCGGGCTCCCCCGCCACCCCTCCTGTCTTGACGTCGTCGCATGACGCTCGGATACACGCCTAAACATCCTCGCCCCCCTCGAGAGCCATGGGCTTTCGAGCAGACATCCCGTCACCGGCTGCACAGCCAGGCAGGAAACAGAGTCTGTGAACAGCCCGACGCACTACTCCCCTCGACGTCTTGATGTCCACAACTCGAATGACTTCATCTGGGCCAGGGTACAGTTTGCAGATGCGACCCATTCGCCAATTAAGAGGAGGCAGATTTGGTTCCTTAATGACTACCAAGTCTCCCACTCTGAAACTATCCTGGTTGGTTTTCCACTTTGTCCTTTGTTGTAGCTCACAGAGATATTCGTTGCGCCAGCGTTTCCAGAATTCTTGCTTAAGCTGCTGTAGTCTTTGGTATCGGTCGAGTTTATGAGAATTAACGTCCACGTAGCATGGGGAAGGCAGCGAAGTCAGCTTCCTTCCAATCAAGAAGTGCCCAGGAGTAAGAGGTTCCAAGTCGTTAGGATCAGATGAAAGAGGAGTTAATGGGCGGGAATTGAGGATAGCTTCTATTTGCGTCAAAAGAGTCGCCATCTCCTCAAATGTCAAATGCTGATTGCCTAACGTTCTGGTTAAATGAAATTTACAGGATTTAACCGCTGATTCCCAAATACCCCCGAAGTGCGGTGAGTAAGCCGGTGAAAATTTAAAGTTGATGCCTTCGCTAGCTGCGAAGCCGGATATGTCACTGCTGGTTGATTTTAAGAAGTTAATAAGTTCGTTATTTGCGCCCACAAAGTTCGTTCCGTTGTCGCAATATAAGTCAAGTGGCTTTCCTCTACGGGAGATAAATCGTTTTAAACTTAAAATAAACGCATTAGAAGTGAGATCACTCACTAACTCTAAGTGTAAGGCCTTCGTGGCAAAACAAACAAATAAACACAAGTAAGCCTTCGTTATTTTACAACCGCGGCCCTTGCGATCAGTGATGAAAAATGGACCGGCGAAGTCAGTACCAGTGACCTGGAATGGAAGGTTCGGAGTGACTCTAGGAGCAGGTAATGTACCCATTATGGGTCCCTTAAACTCAGCCTTTAGAATTTTGCACATTTTACAGCTATTCACTGTTGACCTTGCCAGAACTCTGCCACGAATAGGCCAAAATTCATTTCTGATATTGCTTAGCAATAGTTGAGGACCACAGTGTAGGAATTTTTTGTGGTAATGTATGAAAATTAGTTTAGTAAAAATATGATTCGGATTTAATAATATTGGATGCTTTTTATTACTATTTTCAAAAGAATTCTGCAGACGACCGCCGACACACAAAATCCTTTCCTCATTTAAAAATGGAGCTAGAGAGAGAATAGCGGAATTTGAAGGTAAGCTCTTGTGTTTGCTTAATAAATTTAACTCATTAGGAAAACATTCTACTTGATGTTGTTTAATTAGTACCTTTAATGATGACGTCAGTTCGTCGACAGTTAAATGACCGCTTAATTTATTATTTTTATTTTTCAAGTTATGGACAAAGCGAAGTACGTATGCTATGGATCTTTGTAAAGTGGTGAGCTTCGAAAACCTTTCAAAGTTCACAACGTTGTATGAGTCTAATGAATAGTTGGTGTTGACGCATAATATAGGTTTATTATTTAGACTAGTTAAAGTGATAAGCTTAAGTTTCATACGATTTTTCATTTCAGGTGAGTCGGAATTTATTTTAGCACAGATTGTTTCCGGCCAGTCGAGCTCCTCCTTCAACAAGAACGGAGGTCCATCCCACCAGTGGGTGCAAGACTGAACTGACTTAGGACTTACCCCTCGCGATGCTAAATCGGCTGGGTTCAATTCTCCAGGTACATGTCTCCATGAAGAACCAGAAGTTATATCTTGTATCTCAGTTATACGGTTAGCCACGAACTGCTTCATGTCCCGTGGTTCAGAATTTATCCAGCTCAACAAAATGGACGAATCAGTCCAATAGACCGTTCTTTGGATTTCACAGCGGAGCGCCTTATGAACCTTTTTACTGAGACGCGCTGCAAGTAAGGCTCCACACAATTCCAGTCTAGGAATAGTGGTAGGTTTTACGGGGGCTACCTTTGTTTTAGCACACAGAAGGCGCACTAAAACTTGGCCCTCATTGTCAATCGAGCGAATGTAGATGACAGCAGCATAAGCCCTTTCAGATGCATCTGAAAAGCAATGCAACTCAATGCTTGTCACATTAGGTATAATCACACAGCGAGGAATTACAGTTTTGGACAAATATTTTAGTTCTGTGAAGAAATTGTACCACTCCTTTTGTAAGGTCGGTGCAACTACATCATCCCAATCCAATTTTGACAGCCATAACTGTTGTAGCATAATTTTAGGAATGATTGTTGTCAAACTGAGTAAACCCAAAGGGTCAAATAACTTTGCTGAGTTGGACAAAATTGTTCTTTTGGTGACGTTCGGGTCAAATTGCACGTTTACGGGAAATTGCAAAAAATCGCTTGACGGACTCCAATTCAGTCCAAGTACACTGGACTGGACAGACAAATCGAGACTTTTAGGTGACTGATTAGACGATATATTATTTTCAAATGTTACTGTAGCGTTTGTGCGAAATTTGCGCAAAGGGAAGCAAGCTGAATTTAGCGTAGTTATAACCGAATTTACGATAGAATATAGATCATCTTCAGTTTCAGCACCGGCTAAAAAATCGTCGACATAGAAATTTTCCTTCAGAAAGACAGCTGTAAGTTTATCATTACATTCTTGTGAAAGTTGAAGTAGACATCGTGTACTTAGATACGGCGCTGATGCCGTACCGTACGTTACCGTATTTAGTTCAAAGTATCTAATTGGTAGGGTGGGTTCGTCCCGCCACAAAATCATTTGCAAGTGCCTTTGTTGCGGTTTAATTAAAATTTGGCGGTACATTTTTTCGATATCCGCAGACACCGCATATCTATACTGTCTAAATCGCAGTAAAATCGAAAATAAATCGTCTTGGACGACCGGGCCTACATGTTGGATGTCGTTTAACGAACAACCAGACGAGGTTTTGCATGAAGCATCAAAAACTGCGCGAAGTTTCGTGGTTTCACTACTCTCCTTTATTACAGCGTGATGGGGCAAGTAGCAACCGAACTCGGGCTTAGTTACCTCCGTCATATGTCCTAAGCTTTCGTACTCGTGAATGAAGCTTTTATATTGTTCCTTAAATTCTGGTTTACTTTTAAGTTTTTTTTCAAGCTGTAAAAGACGTTTCTCAGCGACTGTGTAAGAGTCTCCTAACACATCTGGGGATTCCTTCAAGGGAATTTGTACGCAAAAACGCCCAGTACCTTCTCTATGCGTGGTTTCAGCAAACAACTTTTCACAAAAGTTTTCCTGTAATTCAGGTTTATTATATTTCGGTATTTCTTCGAGATCCCAAAAAAGTGACAATTGGTCTCGAATCTCTTGTGAAAAATTGCATTGGACAGTTGTTGGATTACGATCATAGTAGCAATTCCCAATGGGACCCGCTACTATCCAGCCAAGTTGAGTTTCATGCAAGATGGGTTTTTGCGGTCCTAAGGTCTTTCTATTTGGTCCTATTATTTGCCAAAACACATCAGCCCCCAGAAGTAAATCAACATCAGATGGTTGATAAAATTGAGGATCAGCCAAGTTGATGTGGTTTGGTATGCCTAAGCATTGAACATTGATCGGTATTTGGGGTATTTCACTTGAAATTATAGGTAGGATGTAACATTTGACAGAAATATGGAAGTTATGGTAAAGAGAAGAAGCTTGAATGTTACAATGCTCGACTACATTGAAAGAACTGTTGCCTAGCCCAGACACTGATTGAAACTTATTTTTCTTTTTATTATAACCAATGAGCCTTTGTGCTCGTTCAGTTATAAATGAAGACTGACTTCCACTGTCCAGTATAGCCCTCAGAATGTGGGAATTGCCATTGTTTGTCACCTGGACCAACGCCGTAGAAAGAAGGGCTTGATTGGCGGAGACAGCAGACATGGACACCGAAGTGGTGGGAACGGATTCCGTGGAAGGAACGCTAGAATTAGATAAAACTGGAGTAACAGGTAAGTTTGTGTTATCATTTGGTTGTGACGAATGTTGAGGTGGTTGCTGATGTTGTTTGTGTAGTAATGTATTATGCTTCCTTTTACAGAACCTGCAACCACTCAATCTGCACTGGTAAGACTGATGACCAGCACGGAGACAATTTGTGCATAATTTAAACTGAGTAACAGTATCAAATCTTTTATCTAAAGGTAAGGCTTTAAATTTTTGACACTCATATAATTTATGATTTTGTTTACAGACTATGCAAGTTCCTATTGGCGGAGGTTCATCAGATGAAGAAAGAAAGGAATTTGACCTTGATGAACGTCTTTCATTTTTATTATTAGAAGGAGTGGTGGAGGACCTGCCTGATTTACATGTTTCCAAAACCGTCGCACGATTACGTAAAAATAAATAAAAATCTTCCAGACATGCAAAATCCTTATTATTTCTAAATTCCTCCCATAATCGAGCAGTGGTGCTATCCAGCTTCGCCGATGCCATGTAGATAATTATCGAGTCCCACTTATCAGTGGGCTCGCCTAAACTATTCAAAGAACTTAAATTTTTTGATAAATTATCAATTAAGTTGCGGATTCCAGTTACAGATTCCCTTTGTAAAATTTCCAGCGAAAACAAGCACCTCATATGCTCGTTTATTAACAAACGTTTATTGTCAAAGCGGTCACAAAGTAACGACCACGCAATATTATAATTGTTAGAAGTAACTGTTACAGATTCAATCACCTTACTAGCGACATCTTGTAAGTATTGTTTGAGATAATGGAATTTACTTATTTCATCTAATTGTTCATTATCGTGAATTAATGATAAATACATGTCCCTAAAGGAAAGCCAATTGCGAGGATCTCCATTAAAAGGTGGTATTTTAAGCGGTGGTAATTTAAAATTACGTCCAGAAGAGGACTTGGAGGATGACCTTTCGTCCTTACTATTCCTCTCAAAATACTCTAATAACGCCTGACCTTGGGCAATTAATTTAAAGAATTTATTTTCGGTTATTTCACGTTCGTTAATTTGCACATCAATATCTTCAGCCAATAATTCTATCTGTGACTGAATGTCATCGAACGACAGTGAAAGTTCCCGTATTTTACTCAACCTCAAACGTAACTCATTTACATCAACAATGTTGGTCTCCTTTACCTTCAATAAAGGCGTTAGATATGTTTCAAATAAGGTCAACCGCTGTCTTATGGTACCTCTTTGCTTATTTAAATCTTTAAGACTCATTTTTGTGGCGCAAATAACAAACCTCGACAATTACAATCTCAAGAAAAAGAGTGTAAATAAGTTATAATATTCAATCAAAAAACAAACAATAACATACCAGGCCGGATCAGCTGATCAACCTGCTCAGTGAACAGCTAACGGTTTGATGCAATTATGAATTAATTATGCGGGCAGCACACTGATGAATACATAAAAACAATGAACCCTTCTGAAGCTCGCTTGACTCACTCACGCACACCTCACCTAAAGTTAGGAGAATATTCACATTAAATTACATGTATTATATATGTGAACTCACTGTTAAAAATGCTGACCACAATTAGTTAATTCTAAAAGATTAACAGCTGTAGTGTGCCAGTAGGTAACTTGAATCAACAAACCGACCAATTCAAAACAAGTAGATTAATGAATTGTCAATATTATTATATGAAGAAGATCGTAGCTGCTAGTTTTACAATAAAAGTGACAATAGTGCTATACAATGAGCAATATTTTATGAAGTATGTTTTTTTTTTTGTATTGGGTAAGTAATTAGTAAGTAAGTTATAATTTGTAATAAGTTTATAGCAGTTAAATGTTAATTAACATTGCGATGTTTTATCATTAAATTTGATTTAAACTTGAACTATAGGCAATTAAGTAAGGTTTAGTTAGGAAATGTAGTATTGCGGGTAGATACCTACACATGAAAAAATATCAACGCTATCGACGCAAACAAAAAACTAGATTGGATAGGAAATTAAACAGAATAGGATTGGGCGTACTTCCCTTGGATAGTGCGATGCAGACGTAGGCTGTCGGGATCCTTGGTACAAGTCCGTCTCCTTTAATCAGTTTGCCTCCAAATATAGTATTCAGTAGGTAGTGATAGTTTACGGCGAATCACGTCGGGGTCACCAAAATGAAAGCGCCTTGCTATATCTTCAATGAAACGTCAAATTTGTTCATAATCGTTGTTTACTTTGGTTTACATTAATTATAAAAAAACAATAAAATGATGGAATTCGTGTATCGATGACACCGTTAGCAAGTTCGCAATGGCGGGCTCCCCCGCCACCCCTCCTGTCTTGACGTCGTCGCATGACGCTCGGATACACGCCTAAACACTAATACAAGCATTTTTTTTGGAATATCTCATTTGAACAGGTAGAGTTTCAGCTAGAAGGCTTAAACAAAATTAAGAAATTTCAGTAACTAATATCACAATGAAAGTGTTCGTTAGATTATGCTAATCATTTTTTTTTAAATATAATACCATCCTATCCTGTCTAAGCAAATCCTGCCCCTCTAGACAAGTGGCAATTCGCTAGCAGGCGAATAGCGGCAGGTGGAATAGCATGACGAATGTATGGGATTTGACGTAAATGACAGTCGTTAACGCATGTCAAATACGTCAAATATTATACATTCGTAATTCTATTCCATCAAACGCCTGCTAGCGAATTGCCACTTGTCTAGAGGGGCTGAACTCCAAGGTGAGAGTCTCGGGTGCAATACAGAATTATATTTATTTATGATATCTCTTCACTCTCTCAAACCATTATTGTTCTTAAAATCTTATCGACATTAAGATTAGAAGATTATTTTGATTTTTGATTGTAAGAATTTGGAAAATTAAATACAGACTTCTGATTACTTTATCAAAATTCATAATTCTAACGAGTTTTATTGACATTCATTTCAAAAAAAATTCTGGTCCCTTCATTACAGCTCAATTTATGAACATCACGGTGTAATGCTGGCAGATTACTTTTTAATTTAACTTTACCTGTATTGTAATGCAATAAGCTTCGCGGGGCGAAATAATTACATTGAATTTACATCTTTGAAATCTTGTAAAATATGGCGTGATTAATGATCCTGTTACAAATTTAGATATAATAATTATACCTCCAATTGTCAAGAAAACAAGATATATACGATAGAGTTTTCAAAATCAACTGCTAAAAACGTCAATAATTGACAAGCATAGTATACAGAGAACCTCTTTTTTCAATGGCACAAAAGTGCGAGAGTTCAATAATGACGAATCAACAAGTAATTACACGTAAGCGACTGACCACTAGCTCAACTATTGATAAATGATGATATAGTCGACGATGAACGCTTGCCTAGAAGCAACCTATTCATTTTAGACTAGATTAATATTGAAAACACTCAACTGCGTAGAATATGAGCAAGTAGTTCTAAAGTAGCAAGATTTGACTTACGTACAAACGATTCAAGAAGAATAAAAGCATGTAATAAGTGTTCTCTTTATGCATATGGATAGTTGACTCAATGAGTAATCAAATATAATTGTGATTATTAACTTAATAATTGCTGAAACGTTATAATTGTAGTCCATAACTTAACAATAGGCATCTGATTTCACTAGCAGTGTTTTTCCACTTATAAATAGCTTTCAGATGCAAAATAGTTTTAAGGAAATCATAACATTAGTAGTTTTAAGGAAGTCATTAGTTTAGATTAAGCAACAAAAGACTCCTGTCATACGTTTAGGTAGATGCTAATGTCTTTAGCCACAATGTAAAAAAATACATTTGTTTTAATTCGTTTCAAATGTAAATAATTCTGTTATATTGAGCCAATGTTTCGTTCGCCTTTTTATTGTGTACTTGCTGTTGCCCACGACTTTTATATCTGTACTCGGTTCATAGTCCGTGTCGCATCGCACACCCAAACGCAACTCTCTCGTTTTTGTATCTTATATCTTTGCAGAAAACTGTGTTATCTAATGCGAAAATAATTTTTTAAATTGCACATGTAGCTTTAGAAATAAGCACGTTCAAACAATAAACAGACTCTTTAGCAGCATACGTCCATTAGTCACAGTAACCGCTTCTTTTCAGCCACTCTAGACAAGTGGAAATCTTTTTAGAATATAATATAATGTTGTACGTGCATTGGATTAAAATACGTGGATGACCGTCATAAACGTCAAAATAAATGTCAATTTTTACAAAATGCCTATCAACGAATTCCTTCTAGTCTAAGTGGATAGATGGGTCATGTGCTTGTCTGCCACCTAGCAGTTGCAAAAATATAAATAATTAATAATAATTTAACAATGTGTTGTGTGTAACAGAGACAGAGTTACATGGTGATTCTAGTTGATGATCTTAATATTATTTTTTACTGTGACAGCGGTTTAATTAGTTCTCACGTTTTTGTCTCACTACGGTCACAATTCAATAGTTGTATACGTATGTTGTTTACAAATGCCTATTACAAAAAAAATATGTTGCTATAAAATAAATGACTCGTGGAATGTCATGTGACTAAGCGTTAAAACTATTTGGTTACCGTCACGGTACACTTTACGGAAACAGAAACCGGACTTAAGAATGATCATCATCATTGTACGAGACAGTACTACAGTACAGTAGTTTTGTATAATATCCGCGTAAGCATTTCTTATACTGAACCTACTTAACTGTGACCTTTTTTTAAGTACTGGAAATCCCCACGGATACCCACCCCTCCGGAGCCGGAGGGGGAGGTTATGTCAGACTCGAACCGACTAAACCGCACGCCGTCTCTGGGTCGTAGTGCTAGGCCGAAGGTGAGGTTGTTATGCGACATATCCCTCACACCCCGGCTGACCCAGGGCCATCCCTCTCAGTCTGGCCCTCCTTGGGCCTCCTGGCCCACGCATCCGCGCAGCGGACCATCGCCGCGAGCAGGGTGGAGAGCGTGAGTACTCTCAACCCCAGGGCCGCCACAAGCTCCCGCCTCGGCGTCTCAAACGCCGGGCACTCGGTGAGCGTGTACAGCCCCGAGTCCACGCTGCAACCACGCAGTGATGGCACTCGGGCGTTGGCTCTATGCACATCAGATGTAGATACCGCCCGAAGCTACCGTGTCCGGTGATGATCTGCGTTTGACGGTACGAGAGGCTACTGTGTGGCCTCTCCAGCCACTCCCCCATGATGAGTCTTACCGCCGCAATCACGGCGTCCCCTTAACTGTGACATACATTATTATAGTTAGTTCTCAAATTGCTGCACTAGTGTAAATACGTAGGTTTTATGGTGCATCAAAGGGTACTTACAAGCAGATAAGTCTTCGTACAATCATCATCGCAGTGTTAGATCCGATTGCATTAAAAACTCGTACTTTAGAACTTGTGATCACTCTTCTACTCTTCTTTTAATGGCTATCTAGGCTTTTGGGAGAGCGACTACCGTCTGAAGAAAGCCTACACCAGAGTCTCTTTCAATTATCAGAAAGTATACCAACTAGCAGGTATGACTGGCATTGGTCACAAAGATCTTGGTTACATCACCTATTAGGAAAAATACTATTGTGATACAGTTTAAAAGCATTTGAAAAACACCTACGTTAAAAAAAACTGACTTCAAAAACTGAAAAGTATTAAATTATTTTTCTCTAAGTTATTTTATGCTTTTCAGTTTTTGAAGTCGTTTTTTTTAACTTCGTTTTTTTATTTTTCAGTGATTGTAACAGTTGTTCTTAAAATTGTATTAATATTTTCCCCCTTTTAGTGATTTAATCTAGTCCAGCATGCTTTCGACCATAGTTTTTGAGATTTGTTTCATAAGATTGACATAACGCTCTCAATAACATAAACGAGACATTCATGCTTTATATAAATATGGAGTTTTGTTGTCTGCCTCCATATTTCAAGACTACCTATGACTAGGTAATTCCTAGCATGTCCTTGGCCATCATAATGTAGCTTACCTTGTCAGAGGTTCATCTTAAAACTAGCTAAAAAGCAATAATTTCCTTTTTTGGTTTCGAGGAGTTCTCTGGTGTGTCTCCGGAGTCCAGCATAATATTAAACCCAATGCAAAAATATTTTTTAAATTGGTTTTATTAACCGACGGAAATATGGGACAGCATAAATAATAAGATAAAAATTTGAATTAATTGAATACAATATTTTTCATAAAATGAAAACATAACATAACATAAACATAAACTCACGCCTTTATCCCCGAAGGGGTAGGCAGAGGTGCTAGCACCCACATTTCGCCAGTTTATCCCCATTTATATATTTAGGTCCCAATGTAATAGGTGGCGAGCCTATTGCCATTAACCGGGCACATATAAACCTGCGATAAATACACACATAACTTCGAAAAGCATCGAAAAGTCATTGGTGTGTGCCATGGTAAAACCTGGGATCGAACCCGAGACCTCGTCTCAGCAGTCCATTACCCATACCACTCGGCTACCGCGGTTAGTGAACAAAAACTACTACTGGAACAAACTATATGTACTATTTACTTTATATGTACTATTTACTATTATATATATATATGTACATATTACATTTATGTGTTAAAACTGTTTATATCTATTTATACCTTATTATACTTCACATAAAGCCGTATATTTATTATTTCATTTTGTTTGTACTTCTCTCTCGTACATTTTTGTCTTAGTTTAGTTTATTTGATAACTACACCATATCTTCTGTTTCTGTCACATTACTGTCCATCCCAAGGTTGCCTGGAAGAAATCGCTTCCAGCGATAAGGCCGCCCATTGTACATTAAACTGTATACATACTATCTACTTGTCCTAGTGTAAATTTATTGGTGTACAATAAAGAATTATCTATCTATCTATCTATCTATATAAAAAAATTATAGGACCAAATGGCAACTATTTTAACTAAAACAGAATCACGTAAATCGTATAATAAATCTCAGAGTAATCGGTACACATACATAAAAATGATACCGATCGAATCGAGAACGTCTTTATTTTTGAAATTCGTTTAAAAAATAAATTTAGTACCTACTTATCTCAAGTCACGAGGCATAAATGTCTGTATAGTATTATATTTGTAGTTTTAATATTCATGTTCAACTTCGTACCGTAACTAACAGACAGAATAAATACAGTTTCTAAGCTCAATACGTTACACGTTCAAAGTATTAGGAAAACATGAATAATTGAAGAGTAACCAATGCGATGGCAATGACATTTCATGTTTCGAGTTCAATGACCCTTCTTCCTTATTCGGGTTATGACCCTACAATGGTGACGTTTTGTTATAGGTAAATGTTGTCTTGTTCAAACATTTGGTTATTGAAAGGTAGGTCTAAATAAGTAAGTACTAGTATAGTGTAAAGGCTTAAAAGGATTATGCTGGAAAGAAAACAAACTTAGTATACTTGCAGGGTGGAATTTTTATGTCGCTATTGAAGGGGATATCCTTTAAATACTTGGAGACAGAAAATATCACGTATATGAAACATACCTTTATTTTTATTTTTTCATTTTAATGTCTCTGGTACCTTATTATGTCACACGATAATTTGGTTTGAGCACAGGATTTGCGTTGCGCTTTATTACCAAACCAATTAAAATCAACTCATTAAGATTTAGTGTCATCTGGTTTAAATATGTCATAGTAACAGTAACACACCCAGACCATATAAATCATGTATAAACAATATAAAGTATTATTTTAATTTTTTTTTGATGTAATATTAGCATCTGCTACTAAGCTAGGCTCGTAGCCTGTGTTTCAGCAGACAGCGCCTCCGCCCATAAGATTTATCAGTCAGACATTTATATTTAAAACATAACAAAATGAATTTGCATTCAAACATAATGATGTACATTCGAAAACTCGCTTACCAGTTACCAATCTGGGTAATCGAACTGGTAAAAATCCGAACGATCATTTTAGGGCATAAATCAATAGATGTATCTATCTGATATCTACTCGAAATAAAACCTTGTACCAAACCGTCTGACCAACATGGAAACAGCAGTGGATTGCGCTGGACTAATTGATTGATTGATAGAAATATTGTATTCATAAAATGTCATGTTTTCTTTGGAGAATAAATAAAAGAAGTAATTTAATCTTGGAAATTTTAATATAATTCAATTGATAAGTTAATGGAATTCAATTTAATCTTCTATAGTATATTTTTTCTTCATTTACTATTAAGAGCGTATATACAAGTTTTTTTTAAGTTAAACTAAAAGGTATAAACTAAATATTTACAAGAATATAAAATAATAGAGAATATACCTAAAAGAGGTCAAAGGGTTTAGGCGTCAAAGAGTTCCTCGCCATTGATGTCAACTGGTAACTTGCCTAAAAGGCTGGCGGCATTGCCCCGTTGGATGGCAATGCCAATCCGTTGTGCAAAAGACCCCACACGATCCCAGCGTCTCGACTTCATCACATTTGTTACCCCCGGAATATGATATTTTATCGCAAACTCAGCAATCTCGCCTGTCTCTTGAAATATTGTAACTAAACAAGAACCTTTTCAAAACAGGTAGACCTATTAAAACTATATTACCAACTATTTGATTGGGATACTTCGCCATGTCAATATTTAGTAGTACCTTCATTAATGTCGGCTCTTAATTATGTAGAGTAGAGCCCTTTACGGTACCCGCCCGTCATGGTTATCTATCATAGTAATTACATGTCGATAGGTTTGATGTTTGGGAGTAATAACCACTTTGAATATGTAATATGTGTGTATGTACTAGCTGTATGGTATGAAAATGTTAGAATTAAGAACATTTAAAAAAAAGCCGACTGTTGCTGAAAAGATCGAAACAAACTTTAAAGTAGGCGGTACCCATTTGCAAATCTTAAAACTGCTGAAAATTAATGCGCCAAAAATCCGCCATTTTTCTTTTTTTATTATATGAATATATCCAGTGTCAATCTCACAGTAAATATGAATCTAACGACACTTATCAAGCTCTCAAAAATCCAGCGAGTCTTTCAGGCTGCAGAGCGTGCCAAACAAAAAAACATACACATATACATTCTTTCGAAAAACATAACCCCTACTTCTGGCGCAGTCAGGTAAAAAAGACAACTACTTGACCAGCACCAATGCGTATCTTTTTGATACTATCGTATAGATGTCTTAAAACAAAACACGGTACGAACAAGGTGTTAAAAATTAATTTACTCATTACATTTAACTCTTCTACCTAGGGGACACATGGCCCACCTGATGGAAAGTAGTTACCGTAGTCTATGGACACGTACAATCGACCCTGTAGGAACTAATGTAATTCCCACCTTGTTGTCCTTTACGTTTCAAAATATTTAATACTCGCAGCGTATCACTCCAACTGGATCAGATACCTAAAATCATAGGTACATTTAGGTAGAAACAATTACCGAATTTCCCCAAAGGAATCTTCAGCTACGTTTGCCAGGTAGCGTCAACAGCATCACGTCATCAAATATTGTCTCGTTACCACCCATCATGTTTGATCGTAAATACTACTGATACACAAACTGATAAACAAAATAATACAGACATTGATTCCCGTGTGAGAAGTGGAAATAATTCCTAAAATGAAAAATGAATGAATGAGCAATAATAAATGCTGACTAATTTAATATTATACTAGTTGTTGTTCAACTAGGATTACATAAATTAGTTTAGTGAACTACTACTGCACTACTAGTATAGTGTAAAATGGACCCCAGACTCCGAAGTGAAACCTTCTGATGCGACTAGGATTAACACTAAGAAAAGAAGACTAGTTGTTGGCAAAGGCTCCGCCTGCTTGAAATATAGGTAACCATTCCCGAGACTTATAAAGTCCCAAGATAAAAATCGCTTGTTATTCCAGAGTTTAATCTTTCAAACTCTGCACAAAATTTCAACTACATTTTATAATCGCAGTTCTTTGAATGATTTATGTTTTGGATTTTTAATAATTGTATTTTTTTCACGTTTCATATTAACAAAGGCACAGTTCATGTTATTCAATATGAACAAATATATTTGTAACGAAAGTGTTCCAAACCAAAACAAAAACAAACAATCTATTATTTCTACATCATTCGTTCAATTACGGTCTCGACACCAATATATCGTAAACATAAGACAGCAACAAATTCGTTTTCAATAATCGGAAGCTACGATACGATGTTTTATAACATAACGATTGTTTCGATTCCCCGGATCGAATGACTCGACTCGGTTTTAATCGATGTTACGATACCGAGCGCGGATGGTCAGCAAAAACATCATGGCCGAGCGGAAATTGTTTCAAATTCAGCGTGAGCTCCGCGTTTATTATCATCCATAACTACTTTGGAGGACGCACAAATGTTTTTGCTGCTAATTTAATATATTTTGTTATTATTTATAGTTTTCAGGTATGTTATAGAATACAAGACAAAAAATTCACCATTCTTTTTTAGGTTTTCGTACCTGAAAAGGACAAATGGAACCACTTTAGTTCAAGTTTAACACACCTGCACACATTGACAGTATTTCGACCCGTGTTATGCAATGTATATTGTTAGCCATAGCTACTGTGTCTATAATAAATATAGTCAAAGATTACCTGTATTTTTATAAAGGTATTTTTAAAATTTGATTTGGTCGACATCCTATCTACGGGCATAGCTCAACAGAAAAATATAAAAGAACTGTATTTTGTAATAAAACACTTTTAACGGTTTCTATCGCGATTTATTTGTTATTATTTACTTTAAGCCCGACGTTTCGGCTACTTTTCTATAGCCATGATCGCAGGGCGACTAAGGATGATAGTTGTCACATAGTTTGAAGTAATATAAGTTCGTAATGAGCTCACTGTGTAGTTAAGTTTTGCTGTCTTCGATACTATTCGCGTAAACTTTAGAAAAGATTATGAGGAAGAAGCGTGGGTAGCTTAGTGGTTAAGGAGTCGGCCTTACGATCGAGAGGTCTCGGGTTCGATTCCTGGCCATTACACTACCGACGAGACCTCACTCCTAGCACAAGTAATTAAGTTTAATTGGAGGGGTTAGAGGGAATATTAGTAATTTCGATAAATTCGATTGCTAATATTCTTCATAAAAAAAGCAAACAAACTGTATGTATAACTCTGTTAGTACTCGCTAGATAAAGCTGTTTCAGTACAGAGGGCTAGATTCATAACTGTGAATGTATTCAGAGAACTTTTATCTTCCTGAGTATTGCTAGACATAATTATTTTCATCGCAACACTCTAAGTTATGCACTCACGTGACTGTACGTGTTGCTGGATTAGACCATATTATATTGTATAGACACAGGATTGTCAAACAAATTCATCATAAAAACGGCATAACTTAGTGTCAATATGGTTTTTTTAAACTGTCAATGTGTGCGTGTTATAGAATGTCAAACTATACACAGTATCCTCGACTACCACTACTGAGTATAAAGGCATGATCAATGATCGTAACATTCACAATTACAGGTCTACAATTCGTATCTCTGTATGGTTAACATAATTTTCGTAGTGTTTGCGACTAACCACATTGGTCTATTAAACTTGTTATCCCATTCAGCTCTCATAGGATTTGCTTGAAATAATTGACGATAATCTCACTATGTAGTTCTATCTACATATGATATTATGCTAGTACAAAGCGGTTTATTTGATTGCCTTTGCCTCATTTATAACATGGGTAACTATGCAAAGTAACAAAATTTGTTTTTATTTTTCAATATTTAGAATTTGGCGTTCCATTGATCTTACAAGATAGGATGTAGCGTGGGAAGATTAAAGAAATCAGACTGCTATACCCTAAGGTGCCCAAATGAACATACTAAAAGTCCCCGAGGGTGGGACACGAGCCGGCGGTGGGGAAGTGGGGAAAGGTCCCTTTTTTTCAGTCCTTTGCTTGTATATTGAAAACTGTTAATAAAATCTCTTTAGTTACTCCTACGTTATTTTTCTACATAAAATTTCCTACAAATTATACCTTGAGATTCCATATTCCTGTAGGATTAATACTTGAATAAATACGAGAAGTCAAATGTAATAAATCTTATTATTTGCAATAAAAGCTACTTGGCTTACCCACATACAGATCGGTGCTTTTTCCATTGTTTATTTTTTGGAGAAAAGATAATTCTTCAAGTATATCTAGCTCCCAGTACTCAGAGGGCACGCCGTCATTGCGGCGGTAAGACCCATCGTGGGGGAGTGGCTAGAGAGGCCACAAGGTAACCTCTCGTACCGTCAGACCCAGATCACCACCGGACACGGGAACTTCAGGTGGTATCTGCATCTGATGAGCATAGAGCCAACGCCCGAGTACCATCACTGCGACGCGAGTAAAGACTCGGGACTGGGAGACGCCGAGGCGAGAGCTGGTGACGGCCGTGGAGGTGTAAGAGCTTACGCTCTCCACCATGCTCGCGGCGATGGTCCTCTGTGCGGCCAGCCCCTCCTTCTGCGAGCAAGTCATGCTCGGGAAGGAGACTCGCGGATATCGCTGCCCGCATGCGTAGGTGGCTCGGGCATCGGAGAGCTGGACCGTGAGGAATGGCCCTGGGTCAGCCGGTGTGCGAAGGATGTGTCGTCGACAACCTCACCTTCGGTTTATCCGTGGGGATTTCCCGAACGTAAAAAATAGCTCCCATTAATCAGTTTGAGATTACCAAATCTTTACTTTTATCAAGTCCATATCTGGTCTTTCTTCCGTCCCCCTTACCAAAGGTTTAGAGAAATTTCTCGCTTATAGAGTTTGTCTTCAAGTTGAAACTTCAGCCTCCGTGGCGTAGCAGTAGTGAACGCGGCCGCTACGCAATAGGCGCGGGTTCGAGCCTCGCTCAGTGCAAATGTTTATATAAATGAAAATATGGACCAACTTTCAAAACTACACAAATTATTTGCTCTGATTATCAATTTTTACGTAAATTTAAACGAGGTAATGGATAGTTTAATAAAGAGTCATCCTTACTGGGCTTTCCTACTGGCTATACGCCATACGGGCGTAATACAAACGAGCCCCCGGCTCCCTCTAGGTTGAAAGAGCAATGGCTCTCACAAAAGCCGGGATAATCCAAATCAAGAGCATAAAAAAGAGCGTAAACTGAGCGTCAGACTCCAAAGTACCATGCATAATGCAGTCAGAATTTATGTTGTGATGACTATGATATGACCTTTAATATGCTTTTGAATTAGCTGTTTATATCTGTACGTTTTTTTTCTGTGCAGAAATCCCCACGATTACCCCTCACCGCATGCCGTCTTGGGTTTAAAGTGGTCCATAAGGGCCTGGGTCAGCCAGGATATTAGGGAATTCCATCCCGACTGATCCAGGGCAATCTCTGAAATTGGCCCCTAGATTGCGGGAACCATAGCGACCAATAAGGCGCGGTTTATACAGAAGAGACGTGACATTAAAGT
Organism: Eilema caniola; assembly: GCA_949126895.1. Classification (NCBI taxonomy): domain Eukaryota; kingdom Metazoa; phylum Arthropoda; class Insecta; order Lepidoptera; family Erebidae; genus Eilema; species Eilema caniola. The sequence goes on along the minus strand of OX421463.1, from coordinate 2,130,907 downwards.
AACACAATATAAAACTTATGAAGTGTACAATAACGTCAATGTCGTGACGCGCGTCACTCGATGCAATGGCGTGATACTTTAGTGGCGGGACGTCGCCTGGAGGCGTCGACGCAATTCTCCTCTAAAACAAAAACTGCGTACAACTATATTGTATTACTTAAATTGTCCGCCACGTCATAAGTCCCCGCCACGTCTCTTCTATATAAACCGCGCCTAAGGGAGATGACAGACGGCTCCACCTGTCACTTCCAGACCTGTGCTCATGGAGGACGGAGGTCGTTGAGCGTCCGTGATCGTGTTAACAATGAAATGTTCTGGTCAGTTAGCCATGGACCATATTCCCAGTAGGTGTATTTTCTCTGCCGTCACAACAAACAAATTTGATACAATGTAGGTGTGACAACTGTATTATGTTTCCGTTAACCGTCCCTCACATGATACGTATGTGGGCCAGTCTGTGTTTGTTTTGACAAAGCTACTTGTCAAATCATGTATAGTGCAACCAAAACCAACAATTCCATGAACTGAATGAAGCTGCCTGTTTTCCTTCAATGTCAAAAATAATGTCAAATCGTGGTAGACAATTGTCTTAATTTAACAAATTAACTACTACACGAGGTAGTAGTTCGATTTTGGTGTTTAGTGGTGGAGTTTATTTTTAATCTGCTAAATAGACTGAGTTTTAAATAAAAAATATTAAAGGCAGATCATGTTTGCCTTCAGCTAAGTATCTAAACAAACAGAGTATAGTAGTTAATGGACCTGAGCCACTGTATTTGAGAAAATAAAAAATATCAAAATCAAGGTTTTTCAGGAACTCAGGTCACAAGGTTGTTCGGAACCCAAGCCAACAGTCACTTCCATATTAATAGTGGTAATATTACCTTACATACTTTCAACTACTCAACTGGTAGATACCCTAGCTTCACACGAGAATAATTTCGTCTACGGTGCACACATCAAAATATTTGTAAATTGTGAAGCACTGTGCAAAGGCTAACAAAAACAACAAGGAAACGGACGTCCTCCACACCCTGTTATCAAAATTTTCAGTGGCATGCGGGTTTTGCAAACTCGGCCGAGGACACAGTTTTAGTGTTTTATTTGATTTTGTTGTCAACACTCTACCGTGCCGGCCTTACCAAAATTTTAGCAGAACAACACTACACAACAAATCAGGTGCCATATAACACTTCTAAGTAATAAAAGACCAGCAGTTTATAACAATAATGTTGTCACACATTGAAATAAAACGAGTTTATAATGGGTTCTATCGTGATTTGTTTGTTACTAGCTGACCCGCACGAACTTCGTACTGTCATATTTTATCAGTCGCCTTGCATTAGTTTATGAAGTGAAAACATCTTAAGCGACGATGGATGGGTAAAAAGTGTTAAACTCGCGTCAGGATCACTTGACCTTTGAACCGTAACCGACGACTGATGTCATACAACATTAGCTACAGATTGTTAATTTCGCTAGGTATGTTACGAAGCTTCGTAGCTTAACGGTAAGCATCTCGATTGTAAGTCCTTATGGTTTCAGATAGTACCGGGTTCGAACCGGGGCTTCTGACACTTTTTGTAATTATTTTTTCTTTTTGTAATTTATTACTTTTTGTGATTATTTTTTCTTTTTGTAATTCATTAATTTCTTCTGACAGAAAATTAGTGATAGGTTCAATGATTGGCGCTATATTATAGGTATGGTATGGTATGTTCTTTTTATCTTTTTCTCTGTAAATAACGAAGAAAGAAAGTAAGAAAAAGTTTTCACTTCTGCCGGCACTCCCGGAGTGCAACTCGTCTTTTTTTTATATAAACCTTGACCACACATTGACGAACGCAAAACAAAACAAGAATCTTCCAATTGGGTGCAGTCATTCAAAAGATATGCCCGTGCATACATTTGGGGGGGTTTCATTTTTACTCATATAGATTACGCACACTTACCCCGACGTTTCGATTATTTTGCACCAGCTATGATGCTATCACCCGTTAAAAATGGCTTCATTTCAACGAGTAATTAATATTCGCGTGAACTTCCAACAGTATCAAAAATGACAGGAGTGGACCAGCAAGTGTAGAGGGAATCCAATTGGAATATTGATTAGTTGACGTTTGTGTATCATCACATCATCACGGTATTTCATGTGAGTCTATTGACCTGCGATAATTTTCTAGTTTTCTATTAATCAACAAGTAACAAGTTATACTCAAATTGAGGTTGGCTTCAATCCTGTAGATCTTGGTGAGGCCAAAAAAAATTACAATAACTCCAAGTTCTTAACACAGACTTTCTTGTCATATTTTTTTGTAAAGTGCTTCTTCAAGTTGAATTGTGGTTGATAATACTCTCTAAGTTTCATTTCGTTTACTCAGCAAGCTGTTGTAACGTTGGAATGTTAACCACGTTCATTACATTATCTACAAAGTCGTTAATGTGTCATATTAAACAGAATTTGGATGGCATTCCTAGATCCAAACTATTAGGGCAATTACTGCCGTTTACGTAACATAACACATTACACACATATTGGAATACCTTTAAGTAATCTACATATTATCTAAATGTTAATATACAATTTCATTAAGAAATGAATAAATTTGAAAATTAAAACTTGGACAAAACTCGCACAAAATTTTATACCGTTTGCACGTATATTATAAAATTGGTGAGTATATTCATTTCTATATTCGCAATAATAATCTGAGCAGGCCTCAGAATAATATTTAAGACAATAGCAAGTAATATCAAAAGGTTTCATAATGCATTGTAAACAATACACAGAAACAGACACCCCATATACCTCTGTAAAATTAACTTAATTTTCAACTGAAAGATTACCCGTCTGATCTTTACCAACACAAAAACGTAGAAATCTTTACAAATGTAAGAAACTTTAATTCCGGCCCATAAAGTTTTCCATTTATTCTGAAAAGGTGACTTTCAGAAATCAACTTCGAGCCGTCAAACAACGAGGAAGAAGAAAATTTTGTCTAAAGATACAAACTATCGTACAAGTTTTACTACAGCAAGAACCGCCAAAGGACTTTTACCTTGTGCTTTGAAACATAAGGTTCAATTTTCAGTGCCCCAAGGTACAGTTTTCTGTTCTATGATCTCATATGTGAGGTGCTGGCCATCCAATATCGTTCAAATTCAATAAACACACGTTCAAGACTACCCTTAGAAAACATATTTGGTGGCAGTGCCCAGAATGGGAATAGTTTATTAATATATTGGGCGACATCGTCCCCGGCTTTTTGGGGCATCAGGTAAATTGGAAAAAATTGCGGTCACATTCGCTTCTCAATAGATAAGGATAGTTGAATATTTTAGGTGATATTCTGTTGTGACTGTTTTTGTTTAGGCTTTTATTTTAAACTGGGAAGAACTGAAGCACTAGCGTAAACGGAATTTCAGAATATTTTTTGTTTATCGGTGGAACTGGCTACATACACATTTTGAATACACACTCGTGCTTTTCCACATTATTTACGTAGTTCACAATACTAATTGTTGAAAAGTACAAGCGTATATTCAATATGTAAACAGGAAATAGTTTTTGTTAGTTCATACAAAGCGCAAATTACCGCAGTTTTGCAAATGCAAATGACAAGTGACCAAATAAAGTTTGTTCACTCAGTTAACTGTATGTTCTAGTGGTAATATACTTACCCGATTTCAGTACCTTTTGGATACTATTTTTTTTTCATTTGTGTGTTTTATATTTGTTACTATACCATACCTACAATCTTTTGTTTTATTTATACCTTTTCGGCATTTTCTTTCATTTTTACGTCCTTTATAATATGACGGTAGTGGCATAGCATGTTTTTCTCAGCGTACATCAGCAATGAAAGTTCTCACGCTGAATGCTATAAACACAACATCATGGTATCAACAACAAACATCTTATTTTTCACAGTAACATTGTTTTATGTTGTAAAACATTATACTTCGTATTACAAGATGCATTCCAAGGAATCATTTTATTGGTATACAAAGGAAATCTAGGAATTCTAGGATATAAGCAAATTAATCACTGTATGCTGTACGGCATGAAGGAGGAGGGATAGCGAGGATAATTTTGGAACCAAAACCAACTTTATTTACTAGCCAATACACCTATTGATTTACAGACTAGTCTTTTGTACAGACTTTTTATATCACTTAGTTGGCCGACAAGCACACGGTCTACCTGATGAAAGTGTAGTGTGTGAGTAAGTGGTAACCATGGCCTATGGACGTGTGCGTTGCGCTGTAGACCCTGCGAGGTCAAACGCCAGCCGCCCCCATAAAGGATTATTCAAATCAATAAATAGAGTAGTAATCAATGAAACTCAATAAAACAATACCTACTACTTAATCCTACACAAGAATCGATTCTAGAACCTTCATCCGATAACATACATTTGGGAAAATATGCTAGTACTAATCTATCCTGTGGGTAAATTTATTCCACGTATCTCTCGAAAATATGTTCTTAGTCTCCAGTCAGCCTGTGACCACGGTCGGTATAACCTTGTCGAAACGTCAGTCATTCAAAGGTATGTAAGTACCTATACCATGATTAAGTTAATTCCCGTTCTCCCTTTTTGAATATGTTCTTAGCAAAAAAAATATGCTCGAAACCGAAAATCCACCCGAAGCGCTTAGTCTAAGACAATACGTTTATCACCAGCAGCTGTTGTCTGCGTAACGAAGTGGTTGGCGTATAAAGGAGAACTTGGACCCGAGCCAGCCGTTCGAGGAAAGTCCAACAAAATATACTAGTACCTATTGAATAATATCGCCTTATTTTTGTTCTAATAACCTTTTCCCATCTAAGATAGGTAGTTAGATAGCATATCCCATAGCGATTCCCGTCTAGACCAAATCATTTTTTTGAAGTGAAAACTTCTTTAGCGGCGTTGGATGGGTAAAAAATTTATTTATTTTATTTATTTATCGCGTCAGGATCGCTTGACCTTTGAACCGTAACCAACGACTGACGTCATACAACATTAGGTAGAGACTGTCTATTTTGTAAGATACGATAAATAGCGTCGTAGCTTAACGGTTAGCGCTTCGACTGTAGTTCCTTATGGTTTCAGATAGTACTGGGTTCAAACCTCGCCTTCTAAAACCTTTTGTGATTATTTTTTTCTTTTTGTAATTTATTACTTTTTGTGATTATTTTTTCTTTTTGTAATTTATTACATATTGTGATTATTTTTTCTTTTTATAATTTATTAATTTCTTCTGACATAAAATTTGCAGAAATTTAGTGATAGGTTCTATGATTGGCGCTATATTATAGGTATGGTATGGTATGTTCGTTTTATATTTTTCTATGTATATAACGAAGAAAGAAAGAAAGAAAGAAAAAGTTTTCACTTCTGCCTGCACTCCCAGAGTGCAACCCGTCTTTTTTTTTCTATTTAAATCGATTCGAATATTTAGCATGAAAAATGCATAAAAATTTAATTCAAATTGTATGGGTGAAGTTGTCAGAAATCAATGTTTAAAATTGATTGAAAAGTGATCAATTGTTTGCGATAGTTCGTAAGAATATTGGCAGACACACTCCACTGTCGCCTCAAAGACAGATATATAAGGAGAAATTTGAATTGATTAGGACGAAGTCTGGTAGTTTAGTGGTCAAAGCATAAGGTAAAGATCGCGGGCTTGATCCCCCGCCTAGTTAATTTTTTTTCTATTTAAATAGATAGCATATTTCTATCCTTGTGATGGTATATACTGTGGTGTGTGGGGTGATGCCAACGGCCATATTGACCTTCCAAGAATACCTATTTTCGTCTAGGATAGGCAGAGATTGAAAACCAAGGTTTTGATACTATGCTTGTGTCGTGTTGGTTCCCGGTGGAGCAGAATAGGACCACCTCAGTTCTTCCTGTGGGTGTCGTGGAAGACGACTAAGGGATAAGACTGTTTTCCATTCGACTTAACGTACAGTCCAAGACAAAATGCCCACTAGACGGTAATAGACTAGCCCCATATTACGTGGGACTGAATATCATAGTTGGTGAAACGTGCCTACTACAACTCTACTATGCCTCCTGAGGAGGGCCAGACCGAGAGGAATGGCCCTGGGTCAGCCGGGGTGCGAGGGATATGTCAAAAGACAACCTCACCTCCGGCCTAGTACATCGACCCACAGACGGCGTGCGGTTTAGTCGGTTCGAGTCCGACATAACCTCCCCCTTCGGCTCCGAAGGGGGGGGGGGGAATCATCATAAAAAAAATCTCTACTATGCCTATCGCTTTGGGGATTTACAGGTGTGAGTGTATGTACGCTTATCATGTGTATGTCGCCGCCAACTAGTCTAATCAGCCGTCCAATTAACTGCCTAGGCAGTTAACTAAACGCGGCAATTCATTTAACGGCCTGAATGATATTCAGCTGTCTCGTTTATTGCATTATTTAACAACCTGGCTGGCTAATGCTTAGGCCAATCGTAAGGAGGGGCACCACCACGAAATAAGATAGAAAATTACATACATCTGTAAATCCCTGAGGGGTAGACAGAGGTGTATTTACAAAAAATTAGTGATAGATTTATTGTGATAGCTGCACAATCTTACTTGGTTAGGTTAGAATGGCTGAACACCATTCAGGCCGCTAACTGAATGGCGGCGTTTAGTTAATCGCTAGGCAGTTAATTGAACGGCTATTTAAGCTAGTTGGCGGCGACATAATTTATATATGTAGTATATGACGGCCCACCAAGAACTCCGGGCCTTTTCAACCTCACCTGCAAACCGATTCTCTAACTGATTCACGGATAGACTGATAAATCAAATCAACACAAGTGGAAGAGTGGATCCTGGACTTCGAAGTGCATGTCTTGGATGCAACCAGGACTAAAGCAGCCGTGATATTGATAGGGTACATAGGTCACGCTTCATTGAAGCGGTATTATTACTATTACGATCATGACAGTCGCTGCTTTACTAGTGACGTCAGCATAATATCTGAACTGTTGACGCGTGGTAAGAATTAAGGCCATTGATTTGCATCTATCCGTACTGAGAAAGTTTTTGGGCTGGTTACACACCAAGATAGAGAATGTTTGAAGAACAACTGTGAACAAACGTGTGTGGATGTCATGGCAAAAGCAAATATGTGGAGAATCCGTCATCATTACAGCACGCTCGAGAGCGTACGATAATGATCGATGAATTCCACTTGTTTGCATTAATTCGCTCCATTAATGTGTATCTAGCATAATAATACATGACCACGCAAACTTATGACTATTATTTAAAAAAAAACTTACTAATTATTATATAGAAGTAGAGCGTCTTTTTACAATCAAGTTTTTTAGATTTTTATCTGTGCAGATATTATGTCAGTCCTACCCTATATTATCGTACCCTATAACAGTATATTATATAACTTACAATTATATAAAAATACCAATAAAGTCATATCGAACTACTTTTAAGTGCTTCAAACCTAACCCCCAGGTCAAGCCTGGTTTAAATTTATCCTAAACGTTGCCCCAAGTTTGAAATTTTCAAAATACCCTAATCCTCACTGTTATTAAGTAGAGGGTTATACTAAAAGTTATATTTTCTGAAGTTAACGCGAACATCATTCGTTGAAATACGTGTGGGCCTGACTGCTGAAAAGTAGTCGTAACATGAGGCATCTAGCCTCATATTTAATAAATAATACCAAATAAAAATAAACGCAATTTTATTTCTTTCGTCTTTCTTTCTTTCTAAATCGCAATAGAATACGTTAAAAAGTTGTTTTACTAAAAGTTAATAAGAAAACATATAATAATTTCTTTGTAAATACCAAAGTATTCATATAAATTAAATTCGCAACGTGTTTCATTTCTATAGACGTTATCATTTCTATACAATATTAATATTATTATGTCACGCTCTATTAAAACGGTATTATTACTGTTATATATAGTTGCTGATTTAACAGTGACGCCAGCATAATATCTGAACTGTTGACGCGCGGTTCTCTCTGACTACTGAATATTGGAATTTCGAATAGTCGACTCAGCAATTACTGTACTAATATTATCGTAAAACCACTGTTTACGTTAGTTTAAACTATTATGCGGTAATTTAGTAGAAATATATGAATAGTAAGTTAACTCATCGAACAGCAAGTTAGTCGTCTTCGGATGAGGACGACCGCTGCCGGAGGTACTTTTAGGATTAGAATTCTTTACCAAAAGAAAGAGAGATTCCTCTTTTTCTATAATCCTGAGTCGTGTAAGCAGGACTAGACAGCGCATTCTTTTTATATTCAACCTGTCAATTATCACACCCTGCTGGGTATTAAGACACTAGAGTGAAATCAAAATGAGTCTAGATTCAAACTAAGCTTAGTTCATAATATGGATACATATACTTGTATATCTACATTTCTTTTTCTACATTACTATACACAGCAATACCCCGACTAATGCAAACACAGAAACCTGGTAGGTGCATTTCCATTTGCCGCAACTTAAACTAAAATAACTGTTTACTTTACAAATAACGTTGAAATAACCTCTCTCGAACGCACCTTTGTGTTCTATCGCACGTGGAATGCCCCGCTTTCTTGTTAGTGTCTATTGACAGTGGGACTATATTTCCTTCTAGGGAACTTGTACAGTCAGAATTAGTCAAAATGATCTTAATGCATTGTTTTCCCTCCCGTCCTGTTGACGAATTGTTCTAATATCTGATACACACCTTTAATTTGGCCAATTATACAGTTTAAATCAATAAAACAGTTCGATTTGCTCATAATAACTTGGTTTTAAAATCATTTTGGGACTTTGTAGTTGAGATATTTCTGACGGTGACTGTACTGACTAAAGAAATTATTATTCTGTGACTAATGTCAGTATTGTTGTAGATTTTATGTTTTATGGTTTAAAAGGTCCAGTTTCTCTGTGTTTTGTTTTGTGGAACAGTCATCGTATAGCGTGTTATGTTATGCTTAAGTTTTGAAATGTCAGATATTTATCATTTCATTTATTTTATATTATCATAAACCAAGCACCAATCCCGGTTACATCCTAAGCTTGCACTTTGCAGTCCGAAGTCCACTCTCCTACTTCTTTATTATTGACTAACTTTTGCCCGCGGATCCACCCGCGTGGATTATCGATTATCGCGACTAAACATAGCCTATGTCCTTTCCCAACGTCTAAGGGTAATACCAAATTTCATCAAAATTTTCGGTTCAGTGGTTAAGGTGTGAAATACAGACAAACAAACAGACACACTCATACACTTTCCCATTTATAATGGATTGGATGGATTGGACATAGAATGGTTTTTTTTCCTAATAGATTGATGAATTTTGAGCCGCGTGGTTTCCGACAGAGTATAAATTGAGTCATTCCATCTCTTCCCTTGCGGTGTCGTACAAAGCGACTAAGGAATAGGGCTGATTAACATCAGATAGATATATAGGTACAGCCCAGATTCAGCCTCAGATGCATGACTCGAGTCAATAATAGTGCCCGGAATACGGCAATAGGCTCACCCGAAAACAATGATTGATGAAATGCGGTTATTAATTCACCTCTGCATGACCCTCTGGGATACAGTATTGATTATATGTATGTATGTTATTATGTATGTACCTAGGTATGTTTAATTTTCGCTGTTCGATTCCCGGTCAGTTTAAATATTTGTATCCATGAAGAAATCCATAGGAGAGGTCTATGTTCAACAGTGGACTGTGTGTGGCTGATATGATGATAAAGATCAATAAAACAAAACACTCACACATCCATCGTTGAACACTTGCACGCGATTGGTCGCGCCAAGGTCATGCCGGCTCGGCGTCCCATGATGATCCACGTATATGTATTAGTCTGGATATTTCCTTGTTTCGAAAAGCACATACGAGCTTCTATATCACCAATTGGTTGTGAAGTTCAGTCTCATCACAATTAGACTGGCAAACCGACCCCAACAGATTTTAGAAAGAGGTCAGAGAATGATGACTTGATTTTCACGGAATCACAGGAGATTTGGATATGTTTAGATATGGTCCCACCCTCTCCTTTCCTATAAAGGACAAAATGTGCAGGACATAAGTGTCACCCGCATACGGTGCAGAACATTCCTTCAAGAACCGAGCGTTTCGGTGACTCTTTCCTTTGTCGCACCATTAAGACCTGGAATTCCTTGCAGGCTCACGTGTTTCCCTCTAACTACAGTCACGGGTCCTTTAAGCGGAGCGTGAAAAAGCATCTAATGAGGCCGTCAAGCTGAGTGCCACCATTGTTAACATGGCACATGTATATAATGGCGGCCCTATTGCCTGAGATTTTGCCTTCAGCTTACCAACAGGCGAAGTAGAGTCAAATTGACGTGTCCTGTATAAAAAAATCTCTGTTGTTTTGTCTTTTCTGGCATCTGTATTATTATTATTTACAACACAGAGCTATGTAATATATTTATAACATGATTTTTACAACAGCTAATTGGGTATTTGACTGACTAGTCAAATTCGTTAATTTTTACTAAACGTTAAAACGGTAAGCTAAAAGGAAAATTGTATGCAATAAATATTAGTGACGTCATAATTTTTAATAGTCAAATCATTTACTATTAATGGTAGAGTGGATGATTAAAAATAAAAGAGAACGATAAAATAAGAACCGACGCAACTATTTTCACTCTTTTTACTATTCTTAATTTAATAAGTTCAGCTAAATAATTTATTTTAACTACAGGAAAATACCCAATTATAACATAGATGAGACATTTAAATAATAATAGCTTTACAAAAAAATGTGAATAAAATAATCTTGTACAATACGTCCACTAAAGACTGGTTACTTCTTATTTTGCAATGTATCTAACGTATTTGCGCAATATCATGACATTTACATTCCCCAATTACATTCTCCTCTATTACTATTAACTTTTGTATCACCTAACCTTGCCTAACACATATTATGTCGTCAGAATTTAGGTAGCTTTTGCCTTTTACAAAGCCTCGATTTGTAGGAAACACATTTACGACCCACTTAATGCTGCCACTCTTACGTTGCCACCGTCTGATTAAGGAAAGGAAGAGTAAAGAGAATGTAAGGTCTTACTTCCAGCAGTCTCACAGTCCTTCAAGGCTGCTACTTTGTTTTTATACCACTGAGGTGGCAGACAAGCACACGGCCCACCTGATGGAAAGTAGTTACCGTGGCCTATGGACGTGTGCAACACCAGGGGAGTCACACTCGTGCTGCCGATCCTGTAAACACTGAGAGTTTCTGTGCCGTTCAACTCAGCAATAGAAAAAATAATTATTAAAAATAAAAATCCCGACTGTTTCTGAAAAGATCGAAACTTTATAGCAGGCGGTACCCGTTTGAAAATCTCAAACCAGATGAAAATTAATGGGGTACCCAGGTATTTTTTTCATAATTTTTAGTTATGACTATGACACATATATATATATATATATATATATATATATATATATATATATATATATATATATATATATATATATATATATATATATATGTAATCTTCTTCTAATTTCTTTCATTTTGATACTCCGCTTGATAAATTTGAGTGAAAATTTTATTTTTACTACATTTATTTTGGCGTCAAAAAACCAACATACCTATAGCATTTGTTCATATTTTATGTATCCAAGAACACTTGGGCAATAAATACCTTTCATTTGAGACATAATCATTGAAATCCGTACAGTGGTTCAGGAGATATGAGGTAACATAGGATATTACAAACATACAAGATATGCGCGAAAGACATATCCCTTCTTGATAATGGGGTAAAAAGAGAACTAACTGTACATCTTGTATAGATGAATCATAGCTTACTATGGCAAGTCGTTCGCCATTACTCTATTGTTGGCGCAATTGGATTATTATTATTAAACAATTGAATGCCGTAAGCTGAATAAGAAGATAGCTAAAGTTATACGCCTGTGTTGACTATCGTAGCCATTGGTTACGTAAACTGGAAGACAATGGAAGTTAAAATAGCTGGAATGTTCTATCAATAACATAATAAGTTATATGTATAATAATATCCCGATAGCTCTAATAACAAACTGTTCGAGAAATTTCGGGCATAGTCGTAGGCGCGGGGTGCCATTGTATAATTTGGACTTTCCGATATTTCGGTGCTGTTGCAAGCACTACCTACGATCACGGAGGTATAGTAATGTGAGTGATCATGATGGTTTAAATACGTATATTAGTAGTTTATTATACTGTTGCATAATAAGGGTTCTTATAACACGAGTGTGTTTAAAAAAACGATCCGTAGACGAGCTTTTCTATAGTATCACACGACACTACTTTATCTTCTCTCATACTATAATACATAAACTAATTTATTTTACAAACAAAACCAAACTTTGTTTAATTTAAATGTAAAATGTTGGCGCCAAGGCGCAAACATCGACTGCACATGCATGTTTTTTTTCTTTTTCTTCCGCATCGGCGGATTCTTTTTTTAAAGTAGAGGTTCAGTCCAGATGGAGGTTGTATAGGTGTATCGTTATGATTAAAAAGTTATTTAATGATATATGTGATCTTTATCGTAATAAAACTTTTTTGAAAACGTTTTTTGGCCTGTGCGTAATGTTTGTCATAAGAGCTTTGATTTCAATTTTATAATCTTTCTATTATAGTATCAGAGTAGATAAAAATATTTTTTCTATTTTAGTAGTAGTACGGAAGTGTTGTGTAACTTCTTTTATATTGACGGCAAATCATTTTTGACATTACTGACGAGGTAAGCACTATATTCTGAATGCGTGATAAAATCTGCTGAATCTAATGAACGCATCGTAGAACACTACCTATAGACATACAAGTAAACAAATGACTTTAAATAGCTTTAATAAGTTTATCATTCTGCATAAAAAAGACAATTTATACCTATAGGCACCTCGTAGAACATAATATACAGCGAGCTTGCACGAAAGGTTTAAGGATGGAGGTAGATGGCAGGCTGTTATATCTGCCTACCCCATAGGAAAGTAGGCGTGAAAATATGTACCTAGGTATGTATGTGTTTTATAAAAAAAAGTACGTATTTACAAATTTATTGCAGACGATTCTCAAGGTGAACTTGGAATACTTGTCCAATTAATAATTTTATTTACAAGAAAAATGGATTGTTAATTGCCGTGTAGATGTTTATTTCTGCTTTATATTAAACTAGCTGTTGCGAGCGACTCCACTCGCATAGATGTCGGTTTTCAAACATAGCCTATGTCCTTTCTCAAGGTCTAATCTACTCCTATCCAAATTTTATCGAAATCGGTTCAATGTTTTTGGCATGAAAGACGAACAAACAGAAACACACACACATACACATTCACATTAATAATATTAGTATTGATAAAGAAACATCTAGATTAATGCAAGTAGTCATAATATATTATTCACTAGCTGTTGCCCGCGGCTCCGCCCGCGTGGATGTCGGTTACCGCTCAGTGTTGAGCCGACGCTTTTGAGCATTAAATTCACCTCTCTACTCAATTTTGTCCTCTTAATTTTTAAATTCATACTATTTGACCCCTATTCACCCCCTTTTTCACGCGATTGAAAAATAACAAACTTTGTTCCCCTAACCCTACCCCTAACCAGAACCCCAATCTTCAAAATTGACAAACTGACATCCCCTAGGCCTATTCCCCCCCCCCCCCCCCGCCTCCACCCCCTTTTCGCCAGAAAGGGTAGCCTATGTTCATTCGGAAGCTTTAATCTATCCCTGTACTAAACTTCATCAAGAGATCTTCAAAACTGACAAACCTTCATCGCCTTCCCCCCCCCCTTTCACCCCCTTTTTCATTATAATAGGCAGCCTATGTCGGTTCCCAAGCTCTTATCCATCTCTGTACCAAATTTCATTAGGATATCTAAAAAATGACAAACTTTCAAACAAACTTGCATCCCCTACTTCCCCCCCTTAAACCCCCTTTTTCGAGATAAAAGGTAGCCTATGTCCGTTCTCAAGCTCTCATACACCTCTGTACCAAATTTCATCAAGATCGGTTCAGTGGTTTAGGCGTGAAAGCGTAACAAACAGACAGACAGACAGACAGAGTTACTTTCGCATTTATAATATTAAGTATGGATGCTTATAAATGTTTGCACTGAACGGGAATCAAACATGCGACGTCTGACGCAGCAGTCAACAAATCTACCGTTAAATCACAGAGGTCATCGCTCTTAATACTTATTATGGATATTAATTTAAATAACATCTTCCTTCTAGGGTATTTTCCAGTCTAATGGTAACGCGGCCGAACTTCGACCTGTGACCTGATCTGACCTGCACAACCTCTTTTAAAGGAGGTAGGACACGACGGCATTTTGTCCGAATGACCAGTCCGACTGGGGTAGTACCTCCGCCCTACAGAATACCGCGGCCATAATAACCACGTGTTGTGTTCCCGGCGGTGAGTAGGATAACCAAAGCTCACTGGAGAGCGTTTGTGCTGTCAGTGGAAAGACCAAAGGCTATTTCTGCTTTATCTTCTACACTGACGGCACAGAAACTCTCTATGTTTACAGGGTGTACGAGTATGACTCCCCTAGTGCTGCACACGTCCATAGGCCACGGTAAAAACTTTCGATTAGGTGGGCCGTGTGCTTGTTTGCCACCTCAGTTGTATAAAAAAATACCTATTGATGATATCGAAGCATTGCAGTTAAACTAGTTTTCGGACTTTAAGGCTCCAATCACTTGTAACGACTACTATGGATGTGCGTATAACTGAATAGCTTTAATAAGTTCATGATTCTGCATAAAAAGACAATATATACCTACAGGCACCTCGTTAAACATAATATTCGGTGGACTTGCACGAAAGGTTTAAGGATAGAGGTAGATGGCAGTCTGTCATATCTGCCTACACCAGAGGAAGGAGGCGTGAGGATATGAAGGTATGTATGTGTTTTACAAAAAGTACTTTCAAATTTATTGCAATCGATTCTCAAGGTGAACTTGTAACACTTGTCCAATTAATCAATTTATTTACAAGAAAAATGGTTTGTTGATTGGCGAGTTGATGTTTTTATACTGTTTATATTAAACCACGCGCAGGGCACGCCGTGATTGCGGCGGTAAGACCCATCATGGGGGAGTGGCTAGAGAGGCCACACGGTGGCCTCTCGTACCGTCAGACGCAGGTCATTACCGGACACGGTAACTTCGGGCGGTACCTGCATCTGATGGGCATAGAGCCAACGCCCGAGTGCCATCACTGCGACGCGAGCGTGGACTCGGGGCTGCACACGCTCACCGAGTGTCCGGCGTTTGAAGCGCCGAGGCGGGAGCTTGTGACGGCCCTGGGGGTGAGAGTGCTCACGCTCTCCACCCGCTCGCGGCGATGGTCCGCTGCGCGGATGCGTGGGCGGCCAGCGCCTCCTTCTGCGAGCAGGTCATGCTCGTGAAGGAGACAGCAGAGCGGGCGCGGCGCAGCGAGCGAGAAAGACTCGCGGACATCGCTGGCCGCGTTCGAAGGCGGCTCGGGCGTCGGAGGGCGCAAACCGACCTCCGCCCCCCATGAGCGCGGGCCTGAGGGTGACGGGTGGAGCCGCTCGTCACCCTAGCAGAAGCAGGCCACGGCGGCGGCGCGCATCGTAGGACGATGCGCGCCCCCCCCCCCATACCGGGGGTGAGTCGGGGACCGCGTGGTCCCCCCTCCCGAGGAGGGCCAGACCAAGAGGAATGGCCCTGGGTCAGCCGGGGTGCGAGGGATATGTCAAAAGACAACCTCACCTCCGGCCTAGCACATCGACCCACAGACGGCGTGCGGTTTAGTCGGTTCGAGTCCGACATAACCTCCCCCTTCGGCTCCGACGGGGGGGGGGTATCCGTGGGGATTTCCCGCATGAAAAATAAAAACTGTTTACTTATATTAAACTAGCTGTTGCGAGCGCCTCCACCCGCATGGATGTCGGTTATCAAACATAGCCTATGTCCTTTCCTGAGGTCTAATCTACCTCCATACCAAATTTCGATCGATCGAGAGGTCCCAGGTTCGAATCCTAGCCATTACACTACCGACGTGAACCCACTCCTAGCACAAGCAATTTAGCTTAGTTGGAGGGGTTAGAGGTAATATTAGTAATTTCGGTTGCTATAATATTCTTTAGATAAAAAAAATCAACAAATTCGGTTCATTGGTTTAGGCATGAAACAGAGTAAAACGTGGGTAGACCTATGCTACCTTTCAAAGACTGTGTAAAGCACGATACTATAGCCTGTGAGATCAGCCCTAAAAAATGAGAAAACCTGGCTGAGGATCGCGCCCAAAGGAGGACGGTCTTTGGCTGATGAATGCAAAACCCACGACAAATGCTGGTTCCGAAATTTTGCAATAAAACGTGAGAAGAGGCACATGAGTGCGAGGGTCACTTCAACCATACAGCTATCAAATGATCCACAGTTGGAGTACCAATCTTGCGGACGCCACTCGCTCTTGTATTATCTATTTAGGATATAAAGGCCTACTACTACTTTTCAGATCCCCCATAGGGATCTCTGTCGAGACGTAACAACTTTTATGTACCCTCCGAAGCACGGAAGTGCTCAGATGAAATACCACAAACTGACTCACTTAGCTGAATAAAAAGAAGCCACATCATATTTAAATGGACCTGTACTCCGAGGTGAAGTCCTCAAATGCGACCGGAACTAGGCTACCTTTCCTCCAAAGATGTGCTATGTAGCGATGCTAAAAAAATTTAAACACTAAGCTATGAAACTATGTGACCGTTTCCACTGTACTATGCTATGTAGTTAAGCGAGTAAGATGTGCTGTAAAGATGCGCAGCACGAGCTATTTCTCATACAAATTTTCAAATATGAAATCTTTTCAAATGCATTCACTGAACACATCCATAACCCATATCCATAGCACGCATCCACAGTACGTTACTTTCTTTATATAGAAATAGCTTAGCTGAATCCCTTTCCACCAGAACTATGCTACGTCGACAAACGAATATGATTGATGGTTATCAAATGCATCCATAGCAAAGTAGCAAGTTTCCGGTGGAAAGACAGCCAATGCAAGGAAGGAAGCTTTGACATATTAAAAAGACTCATATCTTTATTGCCAGCACTGTACATCGTGCATACACTTAAATATATTGCAGGAAGCCACTTGTGCCGTCAAGGCTCATTAATCCACCTCTATGCATGAAGGTTCGTTGAAATAAAATGCTATCGCAATAGTAATAATTGTATCTATCTATACTACCTATTTAACCTAGAACCACTGAAATTAATACATTCAATTAAACCTAACCAGCCTCTGTGGCGATAATCCATTCAACTGCAGAGGGTCCGCGCTCGATTCCCGCTTAGGTACTGCAAATAATAGGTCGTTACATATAAAATTGTAGTTTTATTGAAGAAAATGGAGTAAACACAATTTACAGTACTAACATTCTTGCATTTTTTTTAGGAATGCCAAATCCAAATTTTATGATTTTTTTTGTTTATGAATGAGACCACATTAAGCTAACAGCAATTATTATTACATTTTTGAAAAGTGACATCTGTAAAAAAGTAATACGAAATTTATCATCAAAATGGATAGCATTTAGGAAGTATTGTGTTTGAAGATCGAATATAATTTTTAAGCGGCCAATAAAAACAAAATTTAATACAGAGTTGTAAAATCTTGAAATCTACTTGCAAACAAAATATAAATAATGGAAATAGGTATTAAATTACAGTATAATGAACTCATGAATCTGTAAGAAAACTTCGGTAATTTCATATGTAACGACCCAATATTTGTACATGAATATTTCGATTTGCATTGGTCGGGGTATTTCCATGCCTCAGAGAGCACGTTAAACCGTCGGTCCCAGTTGTCATACGAACATCTGTTAAGCAGTCGTTACAAGTGATTGGAGCCCTGAAATCCGAGAACTAGTCCAACTGCAATACTTCGGTATCATCAATAGGTCAGATAACTTCACGGTAAATGTACTCCATAGTAATCCAATCTCGGTTGGACTGCGTTCAAGGGTCAGCGCGTGCATAGCCGGGCAGGGGAGATTGTGGTCGCAGCATTAGTGGGACCGGTGGGTGTCACGCGGTGCTGCGACGACAATCCTCTTTTGATGAGGCCGTCAAGCTGAGTGCCACTATTGTTAACATGGTACGTGTTTGTAATGGTGACCCTCTTTCCTGAGACTTTACCTTCAGCTTGCGACAGGCGAGTTGTTGTTGTTGTTGTTGTTGTTGTTGTTGTTATATATATATAGAAAATTAGTCTCGAAGCGAAACCCGGACTCTGAGGACAAAAATCTCTAGAAGTTTGATAATATTTAAAATAACATTTCACGTTCATCCGATATCCGATATCCGATATCGGTGTCGGACGCCGATAGCCGACATTCGATAGCCGACACCTTGTGCTGGTTTCACATTTATCCAATGAAATCAGCCCGATACGGCCATTTGATCAAAAGCACAGACTAGCTAGGAATGCTGGAGATGAAAAAAAAGAAAAATTGCTGCATTAAGGTTGAAAATTGCTTGCAGTCGCTGTTTTAGTCTCTTTGAGATCCGATATTGGGCCAAAACAGTGGTGTTGGCTCCGATAAACGATATCGGGTCGGACGAAGTGAAACAGAGATACATATGTCATACATGTGACTTCCACCGACATCGGATACATTTAACTTCCGATATCGGCATATCGGATGTCGGATATCGGATATCGGACAGTGTGAAATTGCTCTAAGAGCGACGACCTCCGTGATGCAACGGTAGAGTGGTTGACTGTTCGATTCCCGTTCATTGCAAACATTTGTAAGCATGAACTATATATACAAGATGTATGTATTTAAGAAGATGTACATTCTAGAGCTCACAAGCTAGTTGTACATAATTATATTTGGACCTAAAGTAAGTAGCATTGTGTGTTCTACAACATTATTTAAAGTAGTAGTTCTTAATCAAACATGTGTCACGCGGTGTCTGTCCGTCTATAGAGCGTGACGTTTCACCGCATTGCAGTGCAATGAGAAGCGTGCCATCAGACGCAGTCATGTGTTGCATGTATTTAGAGCGTTCTTATATTGTGTTACTGATCGCATGTTTATTGCATCTTATCTTACGCGTCGATTACGATGGGGCGAGCATCGGCATACGAAATACATTTCCGGAGAAGAAAAATACAAGTATTTGGTTTTTATTATTATCTTTTGATTTCATTTATAGGGGTATATTGTAGTAGGAGGTAGGATACGACGGTATTTCCGTCCAATTGAGCAGTCTGACTGGGAAAGTACCTCCGCCCTACAGAATACCGCGGCCATAATAACCTCATGTTGTGTTTTCGGCGGTGAGTAAGGTAGCCAGGGCTCTCTGGAGAGTTTATGTGCTGTCAGTGGGAAGACCTAAGACTATTCCTGCTTTGTCTTCTACGCAGAGAAACTCACTGTGTTTAGTGTGACTCCCCTGGTGTTGTACATGTCCATAGGCCACGGTAACCACTTTCCGTCAGTGGGCCGTGTGCTTGTTTGCGACCTAAGTGGTATAAAAAGAACTAAGCCTGTTTTTATTCTAAATTTTATATGCACCTAACTAGCCCAATACGGGTACCAAGAATGGTACTCGTAATTACTCAGTGTTATACACAGACAGTCAACACCTTGAGATGGTGATATTTTCGCTCTTTTGATGTGATAATGTTATTTAAAAATACATCTTTGATTCGTATGTCACGACGTGACGATAAGTGGACAGTTCAAAAAAAGGATTAGATTGAGAGGTGTTATTGATGTTGTGTAATATAAAAGGTTAATACTTGCTAAAGTAGTTTATTGTTAAAAAAATAACTTCTCGCGCCTCGGATGCAGGTATGCTAACCTTTTCAGTCAGTTGACATGATAATCACCTTTCAACGTATCAAAAAATAATGCGCTGATATTGTAGAAAGTTTACACAGATGAACGTATAGAGATGGTCTGTAATAGCTCTTTTAACTTTTTGTTGTTTAACATCATACAGAGATTTACAGCCCGAGATCAGCCTCAGATGCAAGGCTTGAGTCACCAATAGCAACCACCGCGCCGCAAAGGTTTTCATGTTCTTATTCACCACATAATATTATTGGATTCTTACTTACTGCTTGCTTGATGCAATTTCAAACATTATATACGTGAGAAATAATTAAAATGTGTAGGTATGAAGAATTTATTAAACAAAGCTGACCGTGTATAATTTCAATTGAATCAGTTTTTTATTAGAAACCTACTATTACTCTATGCGTAACACAGCGATAAGAGTTCAATGACAAAATATATGATTACAAACATACTTAGTCAATAGTGCTAGGTAGTAATAGGTATGTAGCCGGGACTATTGCTGTGATGATGTTCATTAATTGAGATTTGTTACCTTCAAAGAGATTTTTGAATTCAATTCAACTTAAATTTATCTATTTGCTTCAGAATTGACCTAGACAGGTGCTGATTTTTTAAAAAGTGGATATTTATTTTTAGTAGTATTTTTTTAATATTAGTAACTGAAACTATTAATATAAGGTCCTTACGTATGAAATTGGCGTTTTGTACGGGAGGAACGTTTTTTTTTTGTAAAATATATTAAATTAATCAAAGTATGCACCGTTGTTATCTATGCACTTTTGCCATCTTATGGGTAGTTCATTGATCCCTTTACTATAAAAACCATGGGGGCGAGAATCAGTAAACTCTTTGAAGGCGGTTTGGATTGCTGCATCGGAGTGGAATTTATTTCCTTGTAAGAAGTTGTCCAAATGCCGGAAGAAATGGTAATCTGTTGGAGCAAGGTCCGGGGAGTACGGTGGATGTCGCAGACATTCCAATTGTAGCTAAACTAACTTAGTGGTTGTTTGTTGTGCAGTGTGTGGTCTTGCGTTGTCGTGAAGCAGCAGTGGCCTAGAGCGATTGACCAATCTCGGTTGTTTAACAGCTAGTTCTTCCTTCATGGTTTGCAGTTGCTGACAACAGCTAAAAGAATTTATTAATTTGAATTTAGTATTCTTAACCAAAGAGGAGATATTTCAGATCAAATTGATCAGTACGACAAAACGCTAATTTCATACGTAAGGACCTAATATTTCCATGGTTAGAGGGGAAGCTGGGGTCCATTTGCTAAGCTAGTCTTTTTTATATTATTAAATTTTGACGTTTTGTAAGTGCCATGTTCTCTACAGAATAAATTATTGTTGACTTGGACTTTGACTCAATTTCGCTAAATTTAAACGCTTTGGTGATGTCCTTGCTATTAACAACCGAGTATACGAAATGTGTGAGGACATTACACTTGTTGATTGATTCTATAAGCAATGACTCGGTGGAATTGGCAGACAACTGCAAAGCTTTAGTTTTGTTACTAAAGGTATATTTGTAAAGAAATGTTCAAACTCTGTCGCATCTTGCAGATCTTCCGTGACATGGCGACCTTCTATTTTTAAATGAAAATCTCTTACAGTTGATGAAGATTGCCCACATTTGGAATATATTATGTTCCAAGTAGTTTTAATTTTATTTACACAATTTGTTATTCATTTTAAATGAAGTTTAACTTCGCAAAGAAACGGGCTCGCTTAAATATTTTGGAATATTTTTTAACATAATCCAGGAAAGCAGGGTTACAGGGTTTTTAGAACATAGATCATACAACTAGATTCTCTCCACCGTTCCGCTAATTCCTTAACCATCAAGTTTATTAGACCCGTAGTTACTTTCCAGTTTTACAACGTTGATGTCTCAATCACTTATGACTGTACCTATTATATGAAAGTTATTACAATATTACCGTGCAGTAAAATATTCTTACATTCTTAATAATTCATAACGCATATAACGAAAACATTATTATTTAAATTGGAAGGAAATTGAATATGACTTCGTTGATAAGCCTACCGTGTCACGCATAACCGATTCAATGTGATTTATGTGAGACTGCGACTGATTTATTTCTAATATATATAGATACAACTTTGGCAACACTGTTGTCGTAACGTAAACATTAGCTCTAGAAATAAAATTAGCAGAAAATAGTAAAAAAACATTTAAGAACGATAAGTGCTAATTCATTAATGATAAGTGTGGGTGATACATGTGTAGCAATGTTATGAGCACCATTTAAAAGTGATGTACAAAAATAGAACTGTGAAGATTTAAGTTTCAATTTAAAGCCCAGAACGTAATAAAAGTGAAATAATAAGATATATAAGTGATAATATTACGCATACTGCATACCTATAAACTCAATCGGTGGAAAAAGTGCAAATTATAATCTATTTTATTGCAAGAAATCAGTTGTTATTCAAATGTGAACGTTTTTTCCACGGAAATAAGAAAGACCCAATCCAAAGAAAAAGTTAATCTAAATTTTAAAAATTCATTGGTAATATTAAAGACCTAAACCAATTATAAATGAGCGCTTTTAGATTATAAACGACACGATTTATCGTATGGGTATAACAGCAAAAAAATCGTCGTAACGACAAAACATAAAAGCGACCAATCGCATAACTAGCCCAAGTTAGAGGCAAATTTAAAAATATGGAAGGCTACAACGAAGAATCCAATAACGTTAATACACAAAGTAGACAGATAAGACAGTCGTTAAAGTTCAATGATAGTGAACTAGAAATGGAGGTTTCATATCAGAGTCTCTCAAACCACAGTTGCTGCGGTGAGAGTGATTGTATGGCGATGAAGGATAAATTAAATGACCTTACCACAGAATTACAAGGTGCTCACCAAGAAATAGATAGTTTATGTATGGAAAACACTTCATTGAAGAAAGAAATAAACGACTATCAACGAAAAATAAAATTATTGAAATCTATAGGTTTATCAGAAACTTCAAATTCAGGCAAAACTACCCCACTAAAATTTTATTCGCCCCAGTATCGGAGAAGTTTCAGGTGCATGAGCATGAAAGTTGGCCTACCTAGGACTTCGTCCAGGGAATTAACATTGAGTACGGTCAGGGGCCTTGACAGCGTTTGTCGTAGATCCTCAGAAACAAACTTGAATGTAAGTTTTGATGCAGTATCAAACGTACAATTACCGGGCCATACATCGAAGAATCTGAGAGCGGACGAGGGCCAATGTACCAACCTTGACTTGGCGGAGGTGGTTGAAACCGGAAGCTCAAATGAGTATGCTTTAACATGTGATAACATAGGTGAATCTACATCGAAATTTAAAGGAGATTTGAAGTGCAATAGCCTCTCTCCGGGGTCAACCAAGCACCGTATAATGATATTTGCCGATGAGACCGGATATGGAATGAGAAAACTCCTGCAAGACCTGCTTGGCGACGCTTTCTTCGTCATGGCTGTTATAAAACGCGATGCACCAATATCAGAGATATTAAACTCCTTTTCAATGTGTAAGGATTTCTCCAGTTCAGACTATGTGATAATCATGGGTGGTTCACATGATAACAACCCAATGAAAGTGCAATCGTATTTATATTATATGCTGAATCAAATCACAAACACAAACGTTTTAATTGGTGAGATTTATAAAAATAAATATTTAAATGTGCACAATCTCAATAACTTGTTAAGGCACGTCTGTACAAATTGTAAATCAGCACAGGTTGTAGATTTGGGTGTTCATATCAGGTCTCTAGTTTATACTCCTAGATATGTCACCAAATTGAGTATAGCTCGGTCTTTACATAGAGAAATACTGCGTTTGAAGTATAAATATGACCACCTTAATTATATGGCTAAGATATACAGTGAGGCAAATGTAATCGCAGCAGCATGTGCCCCTAAGCGTTTTAGTAATGTAAGCGTTCAGACTTGTTATGGTGCCCTGGGGTCACAGTTGGTTGATGCAACAAGTCAGACTGATGACTATCTAGAAAGTGTTCAAAGAGAGTTTTTTCGTTGATAATGTTGTTGCTTTAGACATATTAGATAAATGTAATGTAAATATTTCACAAAGTCGGAGTTTTTTCAAGGGCAATATCATGAACAACTCTGGTAGTCAAAGCTGTTCTAACGAAAGTGACAGGAGAGTTAGTCTAAGCATTTTTCATCAGAATGTCTGCGGTATAAATAGTAAAAAGGAAGAATTCGAAATATATATTGGGGGTTTAAAAAATGTTATGCACTACGTTTGTTTAACTGAACACTTTTTAAATGAGTCTCTATCAAATTTATTTAGTTTTTATAACTTTGAACTGGTTTCTCTTAACTATAGAGTTAACAAAACACGAGGAGGCTCCTTGATCCTGGCACGACATGATAGAAATTGCGAGGACCAGGCTGCCATATGCAAAAAATTGTACAAAAGAGATTCTTTTGAAGTTTGTGGTGTTAAGGATATCCAGTCCGGTATATATGTCTTTTGTTGCTATCGCAGTCCCTATGACAATAATTTGGAAGTTTTTATGAACATGCTTGAGCAATTACTGGAACACCTTTTTGACAAGAGGTGCTTTATATGTGGAGACTTCAACATAGATCTCTTAAATGACAATAAGAAAAAAGAGAACTTTATGAATATTTTGACGAGTTACAATTTTAGACCGTTGGTGAGTGCAATCACTTTTAGGCGGGATGATAGGGTTTCTTGTATCGATAACTTTTTGACGAATCTTGAAGAGGATAGTGTAGAGGACTGTATTGTAGATCACAATGGGTTAGCAGATGGACATGCAGGCATAATATGCAACTCTTTATATAGTAACAACACTTTTAAGAATAAATATAACACATATAGAACCACTTACAAGAGAATATTTAACACTACAAATAATAATAGCTTTAGGAAGTTACTATTGTCAAATAACTTAAATGCGATGCATGTTAATACATTTCTTTCAAAATTTAATGACATTTTTAGTAACAGTTTTAAATTGAAAAAAGTCAAAGTTTATCCTAAACGTGACCCTGGCCTAAAGTGGGTCTCTAAAGGAATCAGAGTATCCAGTAAAATGAAGCGGTTTCTTTGTGCAAAAGGTGATCTACATACTTCTTGGGTTGGTTACAAAATTAAATACATTAACATTTACAGGCGGGTAATTAGAAATGCGAAAAAACTGGCAGTTCAAACAGCTTTAGCGGGATCTGACAATGTTGCAAGGGATGTTTGGCGTATAATCAATAAACACAGGAACATAAAAACAAAAGACAATAAACTTTATTCCTTAATTAATGGGGACTGCATCACTTCTGATCCCAAAGAAATTGTTAATTTGTTTGTTACTGCTTTCGACTATGATTCTGGAGTAAATAGCGATGACTGTAGCTCAGCCATAGAAATCCTCAAGCAAAATACAGTTCGAATAGAAAGAGAGATGATAGTTGACTTGGTAACTCCTAAGGAGGTTTTTGATGTTGTCAGAAACATGAAAACTAAACTTTCGTGTGGTTATGATGGTGTGCCCATTACTGTTATCAAAAATAATATAGACTTGTTAGCTGAACCATTGAGTAACTTTTTCAATCGATGCATTCTGGGTAGTATCTTTCCAGATCAGTTAAAAATTGCTAAAGTAGTACCTATATATAAAAAGGGCCCAAAACAAGATCCAAAAATGTACCGACCGATCTCCCTCTTGCCTACAATATCTAAAATACTCGAAGTCTTACTAAAAACTAGGTTACTTAGGCATCTTGTTACAAATAATATAATTAATCCTAGACAGTTTGCTTATCTCAAAAAAGTCGGCACAGCAGATGCTATAAACACGTTAGTAAATGATGTTGTAACTAGACTAAACGATAAGCAAAAAGTTGCAGGCATATTTCTTGACATGAGCTCTGCTTTCGATGCAGTTAGACATGATCTACTGATTGAAAAGTTAGAGCACTACGGCGTGAGGGGCGCAGCTAGGCATCTCTTTACCTCATATCTAAGCAATAGACAAATGTTCGTGGAGATCAAGTCCGACAGTTACGAGCAATCTGGAACGATTCGAACTAAATTTGATAAAACTTTTAAATCCAGGTTTGTCAAAATAAAAACAGGGGTTCCTCAAGGATCGATACTAGGCCCTATATTTTTCATTGTTTTTATCAATGACCTGATAAATCATGTGATGAATAAGTTACCGGAACAGGTGAAACTTACCGTTTTTGCCGACGATACCAACGCAATTGTATCAGCAAATAACATTATAGATTTAAATATAGGAGTAAACTCGGCACTGGGGCATCTCAATGAATGGTTTACATTAAACTACCTTAAAATAAACAGCAGCAAGTCCAATATCATACTATTTAAATCCACCAGTAAAACGTCAGATGTGCTGGCTTGTGAACTTAACGGTGACAGGCTAGTCACAGTTAACGAAGTTAAATTCTTGGGGGTATATATCGACTGTTCTTTGAAATGGAAACATGAATTGGCAAGCATAGAGGCAGGTATTCATTCGGCCTGTTATGTATTGAGAAGCCTTAGAGATGTTGTAAACATGGAACAGCTCAGAGGTGTGTACTTCGCCTTAGTAGAATCAAAACTGAGGTACAGTATTATTTTCTGGGGGGGTAGTTATGAGTACAATATTGACAAAGCTTTCGCTGCACAGAAGAGGGCCATTAGAACCATGGTACGCATAGACCAGCAACAGTCCTGTGTAGAATACTTTAGGCAACTAAACATTTTAACAGTTCCTTGTCTGTATATTTTAGTTTTATTGACTTTTTTTGCGAAGAACATACATAAGTTTGAAAGTAGAGAAGGTAGACGGGAACGTGAAAGTACGAGAAGGAAACATATGCCTTTAATGATTGCACCCACTCTTGACGTAGTTAAACATAGCGTGTCTTATAGTTCAGTCAAACTATTTAACAGTCTTCCCCTAGAAATAAGAAGCGCTGTATATAAAAAGGAGTTCGAAGCCGTGCTTAAGGGTTTTCTTCTGGAAGGTTGTTTCTATTCTCTTGACGAATTTGTAAAATGACATAGTTATAGGATGCATGTAATGACATTTTCTTTTTTATAAATATTTGTAATTGGTATTATGTTTTATAAATAATGTGTGCAATGTTCAGAACATGGTTCTCTAAACTTCCATAATTATGCAGAACTTTTGACATGTACACTTCTATAATTTAATTGAATTTTTAACATTATTATTTATAATTTTTTCTATGCAATATAATCATATCAATTAATAATTCCTGACATCATTATTAAAAATGTATTATTTAATATTTTAATTTAATTTAATTATTTTTTTTTTTTTCTTGTGATTTTATTGTTTTTTTTTTAAGGATGTAATTTTCAATACAATGTAAATTGTTTATGAAATAAATAAATGAAAATGAAACTGACTTCAACAAAATTTGCTATTTTTTAAGTTGATTACAAAAGGTTTTCAATTTGTCGGAATTACTCGAGGACGAATAGACCGATATAGCAGTCCACTGCTAGACATAGGTCTCTCCCAATGTGGACCACCAGGAACTGAAGGCCTTTTGTGGTGTCTATCTATTATGGGAGGGGTTTTAGCTAACTACTGCCACGCTGGCCAGACGGAGTGGCAAAGGGTTTTAACTCGTTTTTCTTTTCTCGCAGTGATATCGTCTGCGTATTTTTCCGTTAGTCGCTTCTTACAACGCCCTGAGGAAGAGACGGGCTGTTACCACTCCGTGTCTTCCTAAGGCAATACCCTTACTTGAGTCCTTATCCATCACCACGCGGATATGCAAAAGTATTCTTTTATTTGAAAGAATGTTTTACCAAGCGAATAAAATCAAGAAGAACATTTTTACAGGGTCCGTACCGTGAGAGTGATTTGTTGCTCCAAGTATGGTACACGTCCATAGGCCTCGGTAACCGCTTCTCAGTTTTGTTCCCAGGTGGTCTTAATGTCATGATCTGATGGGATCCGGAAGAAAACGAGGGTTTTGTAAATCGTAGCATAATATTATAGACCGACCGCGACCGCGCGTGGCGGGGGATGAGATAAACAAAGAGAAAGAAAAAGCATGAGTCGAGAGCGAGCGAGATACCACCGTGCACTGCTAGCGTTGGCGGTGGACTGACCAAATCCGACGTCAATACTCCCCCGTCCCGCTCCATTTTGTTAAACTGTATTACATAACTAGCTTTTGCCCGTGGCTTCGCCCGCGTAAATGTCGGTTATCGCTATAATATCAGTTATCGTTATAAATTGTAGCCTATGTGTTATTTTGATGTACAAGCTATATTATTGTAAAGTGCCAATAAAGTCCTTTAAGTAGTTTTTATGTGAAAGAGTAACAAACATCCATCCATCCATTCCATATTTACATCCATTCATAGTTACAAACTTTAGCGTTTATAATATTAGTAGGATTTTAAAGGATTCTTAGTTTTAAAAGTATCTTTATACTGTGACCGTAGAAAGGTTTTCTCGTTGAGATCCTATTACAGCCAATGACTTGCTAATAAAAATACTTCTGTTAATGTTATTATTAATTTCATTGAAAGCTTATTAGTTTTTTTTTACGTGCGTGAAATCCCCACGGATACCCTCCCCCCCTTCGGAGCCGAAGGGGTAGGTTATGTCGGACTCGAACCGACTAAACCGCACGCCGTCTATGGCTCGATGTGCTAGGCCGAAGGTGAGATTGTCTTGAGACATATCCCTCGCACCCCGGCTGACCCAGGGCCATTCCTTTCGGTCTGGCCCTCCTCGGGAGAGTAGCTTATTAGTGGTGTATCATGCTTTAGTTACTGCAAATCCTTTTGAGGGTTCCAAATCAAAAGTAACCCTATTACCGAGACGCTGCTGTTCATCTGTCTGTCTGTCACCAGGATGTCTCGTGAATCGTGATAGCTAGAATTTTCAAAGATGAAGTAATTCTGTTATTTTGGTCGTGTCTCGGAGAGCACGTTAAGCCGTCGGTCCCGGTTGCCATACGAACATCTATGGCAGCCGTTACGGGTAGAAGGAGCCCTAAAAAGTCCAACAACTGGTCTAACTGTTATGCTTCGATATCGCCTTTGGGTTGTGGAGGTCAGATGGCAGTCGGTTCACAGTAAATTTCGAACTTTAGCCAAATCCTCAGTTGGACTGGTAAAGCAGACCCCAGATTCCAAGTTGAAAAGCTTTGGATGCGACTGGAATTAACATTAGGATGAAGAAGAAGAAGAAAAAGAAGTCACCTATATCCTGAAAAGGTAGATAGAGGTATAAATACACATAAAGCGTCGGTGGTGGTTAGTAGTGATTAACAAAAATGGCCAAACTTCTCAATCTTGCAAAACTACTTCGTGTTTGTAATTCCTGAGATTTTGCCTTCAGCTTACCATCAAGTGAGGTGAAGTCAAATTGACGAGTCCCGTGTATAAAAAAATTAAAATTCTTATCCGGGAACTCATGCTATCGATAAGTAAATCATGAAGCAATGATATCTTCTCGAAGTTTAAGTACTTGTGTTAAATCACAACATGAAGCAAAATATTATAAAATATCAAAACCCAGACTATTAGTAGACTTGTGTCAATTTTTTGCGTACTTTATGACGTCTGGCGGAAATTACCGCCAACGGAAATTGTCTGGCAATACTGATTATTAGTTTTAACGATATTCTGCATACTGCGTAATTATATAGTCATTTCGGAAACAAGTAGGACACAGTTTCCATAATAAAAATAGACTGGAAGCATTAATTTGGGAAAACTAATTTTCACTGCCCCCTACATTATTTCTATTACCTGTACATTATTCCAATACATTATTAAAACATAAAAATCGCCAAATGAATACTTCCAGACGATTTTGCTATCGGAACTGTGATCAAAAACTTGTTATCCGAAACGAGTATAAAATCAGAGTGCATAAAAAGCAGACTAAAAAAGGTGTTTTAGGACCTTTTCACATAGTAAATGATACCGCAAAAGAAACTGGTCAAATACGACATTGAATCGCGTAGTGTTGCATGAAAGCAAAATCTTTTGATTGAAACTGATTATCAAAAACGAAAAGGAACCCGTACAAAAAACAACCTATATGAAAAAACATAGGTCAGAAATATTCCATGTCAGCAACAGATCTCTTAGTTTGAGGGAATCACATATTATTCTTATAAATTATGAGTCTAGGTCTAAATACATATTGCTTGAAGCGACGTCGTGTCATGGACCGTGTAAATAATTTATTGAGCCGGCACAGCCTTGAGAACAGTAAGACGCGTCGCCGTCGGCCCGAAAGAATCGAATTTTACCAGAACGTAACAATTCAATTTAGTGACGCACAATTTTCCCACAGAGCGTTATTCTGAGTGACATTTAGTATCAAACGTAACGTGAGAAGACAATGGATTATAGAGAGAACTGGCTTAAAACTAGACCAGCTTTTATAAACGCGCGTGGTTACGAAACGTTTTGTCACTCAAAATAAGGGGCCTCAGTAAATTGTTCCTTGTATTTTCTACGTTTTGTTTTACGACTATTGTCATTTTAACAATACTAGTAGACTGTTTATACTGGAGATTGATGGCGCTTGGTGGAATCTATTACACATATTGAATAACAATTTCACTTGTGCTTTACCACAGTTTATTTTCATTTTTAACCTGACCGGTTTCGCCTCACGGCATTTACAAAGGTTGTAACTATTATTAAACTATTTTATTTCTAAATGCCATACCATTTCTAAATACTAGTAGACTGCGATACTAGTATTATCATTCACAACCTCCTAGCAGTTGCCGAGTAGCCTCCAAAATCTGCATCTCAGAGCCGGGGGTTCGCTTAATATTTTTGATTACCCTGTTACATAAGCGACTGCCATATGAACTTCTAAGCCCGAGAAGAGGACCTGCGTCAAAGCCTCGTCCGAAATCATTCCGAAGTGGTGATTTTAGGGTTGTTTTTTACGTGCGCGAAATCCCCATGGATTATGCCCCCCTCTCCCCTCCGGAGCCGGAGGGGAGAGGGGGGTTATGTCGGACTCGGACCGACTAAACCGCACGCCGTCTGTGGGTCGATGTCTGAGGTTGTCTCGTGACATATCCCTCGCACCCCGGCTGACCCAGGGCCATTCCTCTCGGTCTGGTCTTTCTCTCGGGGGGGCATCGTACTACGATGCGCGCCGCCGCCCTGGCATGCTTCTGCTAGGGGTATGCTCATAATAATAAATAATAGCAAAAACTTTACGGTGAATTTCCATTTCTTGTAATGTGATATTTTCTAAAGTTTACGCGAATATCACTCATTGAAATAAAACAACTTTTTAACGGATTCTATCGCAATTTATTTGTTATTATTTATTTTTAGACCGACGTTTCGGTTACTTTTTAGCAGCCAGGGTGCTTCGAGATACTTTCCCCTCCAAACTATATGACAACTACCGTCCTTAGTCAAACCGCGAACATGGCTGCTGAAAAGTAGCCGAAACGTCGTCGGACTAAAAATAAATAATCTATACATACATAGCTACATAATAAATAAAATTGGATTATCTGTTTGTAATATTGAAATAACCGTTTTTTACTACATGCATATGAATATAATAAAGTACATACACCAAAATAATTTTGAAGTGAAAATTTCTTTAGCGGCGTTGGATGGGTAAAAAGTGTTAAACTCGCGTAACCGACGACTGACGTCATACAACATTAGCTACAGACTGTCTATTTTGCAAGATATGCTATATATTATAGCTTCGTAGCTTAGCTGTAAGCGCTTCGACTGTAAGTACCGGGTTCAAACCTGGCCCTCTAACACCTTTTGTGATTATTTTTTCTTTTTGTAATTTATAAATTTCTTCTGACAGAAAATTTGCGGAATATTAGTGATAGGTTCTATGATTGGCGCTATATTATAGGTATGGTATGGTATGTTCTTTTTATCTTTTTCTATGTATATAACGAAGAAAGAGATAATGAAAAAGTTTTCAGCTTCAGCAAAAACTTCAGCCGGCACTCCCAGAGTGCATCCTTTTTTTTTTCAAGTTTTGTCTGTCTGTCTGTCTGTTTGTTCCGGCTAATCTCTGAAATGGCTGGACCAATTTTGACGGGACTTTTATTAGCAGGTAGCTGATCTAATAAGACGTAATTTAGGCGACATCCACGCGGGCGGAGCCACCGGCAACAGCTAGTAACAAATAAATCGCAATAGAACCCGTTAAAAAGTGGTTTTATTTCAATCTTGTTGTTGAAAATGAAAAATAAAAGTTCTTAATTTACCTATATGCATATTGTACATACATAACAAATTCATAGTCAATAGATTTTGTGAAATAAGTGTAATTTGAACAGTAATTTACTACTTTAAGATGAATTGTAAAGATATTGATGCATTTAACAACAGGTTTTTATGCTGGCCTTGAGTACTGCCTTACGAAAGTTAGAACATCGGCCACGTCCCACAGCCAACTACACTACAGCCAACCAAAGTATATGATGACATTGCCAACCAGCTGTGGAAACCTGTTCCAGTAACATGACTAATCCTTATAAAAAACAAGTATCACAAACCTATTACCGCAATATAAAGCTGATATTACCTACTATAATCACACCCATTATGCAATTAATACTAGCGCCCAGTAAAGATGGCCGATGGAGCAAAAAAGTTCTGGAATGGCGACCGCGTACGGGCAAACGTAGTGTGGGACGCCCAAAGGCCAGGTGGAAGGACGACCTCATCAAGTTCACCGGGAAGCGCTGGATGCGGGTTGCTTTAGATCGGTCATTCTGGAAGTCTATAGGAGAGGCCTATGATGGCTGATATGTTGAGTATGGTGACTTATTAATTGGTAAATATTTCTTACATGTATACATATATGAGTTATGGTATATTAAGCATAATGTAGTTTCTTCTTCTTACAATCCCGAGTCCTAGCATCTGATGAGGCCGTCAAGCTGAGTGCCACCATTGTAACATTGTTGGTGTGTGTAATGGTGAACAAATTCAAATTCAATAAATCATTTATACCATAAAAATTATATATTTGTTTGGAATTGTCGATCTTTTTCCCCTACCGTGCAGGGCGTGACATGGCAACTACTTAGAAACACTGCAAGAAAACTCAATAGGAATCCTTTTTTGAAAAAAAACATCATCCTCGAGGTACAATCATTTTCTTGTGTTGACTTAGAGCGCCTTCTTCCGTGTCTTCTTTTTTGAAACTATGCATTCAGGCAACGTGAATTGACGTAACTTATATAAAAAAATACATGACGAAAATCTGCATGTACCTATGTAGACGTAGTTGAGCCAACTATACTAAGTTACTTAGGAAATAGGTTCTTGTAGGTGGCGAGGATGAATCCGTGGACATACCCCACTATTTATACAGAGTTACATCACTCGTGTATTACAATATTTACTTTTTATTTTTCTTTCGACTAGAACATGAAAGCAAAACACACAAGAAGTCACGTATGATGAATTTATTTGTGCACTCACGATTTTACTGCCAACAATTCAAACTCGCTGTAGCGCGGTTTCGTGCACTATCACACTCAAAGGAATGACTTGCTCACGAGCGTGCCGGGAGCTCCAACACAGTGCTGAAATCACTTATCTCTAAAACGTAAACAACTCCCTATCAAAATATAAAAATAAGATAATAAAACACACACGCTTCAAGCGAATTGCAATCTTTGTGAGTTAAACTATGGTTGATATTCGTTAGATATGCGAATGAAATCCGTGGTGACTTACGTACTCGACTGTATCCCAAAGGTTTATCTACTTTAAAAGTTAGTTGAGACTATACAACGAGTCATTACAGTGTCGTTAGAGCTATAAATCATAACTATGATATTGTAAGGAAAATACTGAAATTAAGCTATTTTTTATCGTGCGAATGCCCACGTATAACTGCCACCCCCGTTGGCCATCAGAGGTAGTTATGTCAGACACGGACTGACTAAGTATCGGGCTGAAAGGTCACCCAACAAGGCTACTGGTGGTGACAGGTGGATGATGGTGCACCTGTCACGGCCGGGCCTGCACCCAGCAAAACTGTCTAACATAAAATTATATCCTACCAATAGGATATTGAATAAAATATGGTTGTATACAAAATATGCAAGCTGTAACTTTTCTAAACTGTAAATGAAAAACAACATTAATACTTTGCCTACTCATTCAATAATAATTTGAAGCGTAAGTACAAAACTATTGTAGCGATTGTAAACTTCAACGCAGAATAATTTTAGCAAGTAACGATGAATACGGATATGGTTACCAACGTTTACAAAAAATTGTCGTCTTGTCGAAAACCGGATCTATAAACGTCTTCCAAAAAAAGCAGTATATCAACGTAATGACATCCTACTATATCTTTAAAATCTGATCACGTAGTTTGAGGAAATATATTATCTAACCTTGAGCTTCAAATCGTAACCCATATTATGTAAACATCAACTGGATCTCCATGTTTTTGAAAACCAAAGCACTAATTTATATGTAAAATGTGCTTAAATATGACGGTTAAACAGCTATTTATATGTAATTAGAACACAAATAGAATAAATTAATTTAATCATTGTCATATTAGTCATTATTAATATGTTTATTAGCTTCACCTATTATTATAGTGAATAGGTTCACCAAGAACAGGAGTCCAACCACCCAAGGTAACCTAACCTGGCCCAGGGTTTTACTAGAGTACCACTAGAGTCAATCAATCAATTAGCCCACTGCAGTCCACTGCTGGACATAGGCCTCTCCCAATGTGCGCCATTTCGTACGATCCTCCGCCTACCGCATCCAGTCCGTCCCAGCCAACTTTCTCAGGTCATCGGTCCATCTGTTTTGGGGGCGTCCTACCCTTCGTTTGCCTTCTCGCGGTCTCCACTCTAGGACTCGTCTGCTCCAACGGCCATCGGTCCTTCGACAGACGTGGCCAGCCCATTGCCACTTCAGTTATTCAGAACGTTACACGTTACAGTTCTTTGTCGGATCACCTCGTTTCGAATTCTATTCTTCAGAGAAACTCCAAGCATAGCTCGCTCCATAGCCCCCTACGCGACATTTAGTTTATGGACTAGCCCTATCGTCAGTGTCCACGTTCGGCACTGTAAGTCATAACAGGTAGGACGCACTGGTCAAAGACCTTTGTTTTCAGACATGTAGGGGAGAAGAGAAGACTCGACGTAGTTTGCGAAATGCTGCTCAGGCCAGCTGAATCCTTCTGGCTAGTTCTTTCTCGAAGTTGTTTTTACCGAGCTGGATAACCTGGCCGCGAGGGGGCGATGCTCTAAGTAGTCCAAAAATATGTATACCTACATATTTTTGGACTACTTAGAGCGTCGCCCCTTTGATGGCAATTGGTCTCGGTGCAACATGTTTGTTGAACATGATCTTGGTTTTATTAAATCCAAGTTTATACCGAGGCCGACACGTCAAGAAGCCCTATCTAGGCTGTGCAGCATCTCGCCCAGCTGTTCCAGCGACTCCGCAACCACGACGATGTCACCGGCGAATCGAAAAATCGGGAAATCCCCACGGAAACCCCCCCCCCCCCGGAGCCGAAGGGGGAGGTTATGTCGGAGTCGAACCGACTAAACCGCACACCGTCTGCGGGTCGATGTGCTCGGCCGAAGGTGAGGTTGTTTCATGATATATCTCTCGCACCTCGGCTGACCCAGGGCCATTCCTCTTGATCTGGCCCGGGAGGGGGGACCACGCAGTCCTCGACTCGCCCCCGGTATGGGGAGAAGCTCGCATCGTAAGATGCGCGCCGCCGTGTCCTGCTTCTGCTAGGGTGACGAGTGGCTCCACCCGTCACCCTCAGGCCCGCGCTCATGGGGGGCGGAGGTCGGTTTGCGCCCTCCGACGCCCGAGCCGCCTTCGACCGCGGGCAGCGATATCCACGAGTCTTTTTCGCTCGCTGCGCCGCGCCCGCTCTGCTGTCTCCTTCACGAGCATGTCCTGCTCGCAGAAGGAGGCGCTGGCCGCCCACGCATCCGCGCAGCGTACCATCGCCGCGAGCAAGGTGGAGAGCGTGAGCACTTTCACCCCCAGGGCCGTCACAAGCCCCCGCCTCGGCGTTTCGAACGCCGGACACTCGGTGAGCGTGTGCAGCCCCGAGTCCACGCTCGCATCGCAGTGATGGCACTCGGGCGTTGGCTCTATCAGATGCAGGTACCGCCTGAAATTACCGTGTCCGGTAATGACCTGCGTCTGACGGTACACTCTAGCCACTCCCCCATGATGGCGGCGAAACGAAGGTGTGAGATACACTAACCGTTAATGGCGATACCCCACCCAGTCCAATCCTCTGGATTGGACTGGGTGGGGTATCGCCTTGCCTTGGGGTATCGCCTTGCCTTGAAGACGTCCTCCAATGCATTGGTGAATAGTTTGGGGGATATAACATCCCCCTGCCTGACTCCACGCTGGAGGCTAATCGGTTTCGTCTTCTGGTCTTGGAGCTGGACGGACATTGTGGCAGTATCATATAGGCATCTCAGCACCTAGATGTATCGCCAATCAACACAACACCACTGCAGGGCATCCAGAACTGCCCATGTTTCGATTGAGTCGAAGGCTTTTTCGTAGTCCACAAACACCATACACAGTGGATGATTGTATTCCTGACTTTTTTCTACAATCTGCCGAACAGTATAGATGTGGTCCATGATGCTATAGTCTTTTCGAAACCCGGCTTGCTCCGGTGGCTGGTCTCTGACTCGTCGAGTTTACCCGCGAGGTAATTTGTGACAACTCTCGAGAACAACTTGTAGACGTGGCTCAGAAGCGAGATAGGCCTGTAGGTGGTAAGGTAAGGTAGGTAAGGTAAGGTGTAAAACTTCTTCGCTAGAGTAAAAATCTTTAATGTTTTAAAGAAATATTTTGAATTATTGACTTGGCAATTGCACTAAACAATCTAATTTATAAATGTACAGCTTCTGAGATATTGTGTTTTCAAGTGATGGCCGAGTCAATTTATTTATTTAAAACGTTAAAGATTTTTAATATTGATAAGGTCACTATAAGATATTGTTAGCTTAGATAATTATGTCATCAATTAAGACAGAAGGTCCCTTAAATAGGGATTGAATGCATTAATAAATAAGCTATTATAAAATCGAAGAATATTTAGATGACAAACAAGCTTGGAAATGAGCTGTTCGCTCAACTATGCTACTAAAGCAAACTATTGTATTTAGAGTAAGTAGACTAAGCAAATATTTGTAAATAGACCAAAAAAATTGCCCGCGGCATGTCTTACCGGAGTCTTCTCAGGTCAGGGCCGCGTTCCGAATTTGTTGTTTTGTAAGTGCCCTTTTAATAGTCTTTACACAATAAATTATTTTAGACTTTTTTTACTTATAATAACCAACTTGGTATTACATGGATCTCTCAAATTTTTACGGTAGAACAGCGAGACTTTGTTCTTTTGACAATTATTATTGTTTTTTTTATGGGATAATACTTTATTTTATACTAATAGATTTACGGTAGAAACAAATAGTTAACATGTGT
Source organism: Eilema caniola (assembly GCA_949126895.1). Classification (NCBI taxonomy): domain Eukaryota; kingdom Metazoa; phylum Arthropoda; class Insecta; order Lepidoptera; family Erebidae; genus Eilema; species Eilema caniola. The sequence continues at coordinate 2,093,504 of OX421463.1, read as the reverse complement.
ACAGTTTATTATGCAGTGGGCTGCCTTATCAATCATTGGTCGTGATTTTTTCCAGGTAACCTTGGGATGGACAGTAATGTGATAAAAAGTACACAATTTAAAGATGAGAACGATATTATTATATGCAATGGTATCCCACTTTTCTCTTGATTCTATACTTGCAGACAGTTTAACATAACTGGTACCGTGCCTCAGAGAGCACATTACGTCGTCAATCCTGGTTGCTATACGAGTTGTTACATAAACTCTACCCGATTTTGGGCTCTAAAAAGTCCAGCAATTAGCCTAACTGCAGTCTGTTATGAACGAGTACACATGGTAGTTGCTTCACGAATAATATCGAAGTTCAGTCGAGTTGCAGTTACACTGGAAATTAGTGGTCCCGGGGCTAAGAAGTTAAGGCCTCGGATACGACTAAGACTTAGAGCGTTTTCACATTCATCCGATATCGGTGTCGGATGCCGATAGCCGACATCCGAAAGCCGACAGCTTGTGCTGTTTTCACATACATTTATCCGATAAAATCGGCCCGATTTTACGGCCATTTGCTCGAAAGCACAGATTAGTTAGGGATGCAAGGGATGAAAATAAAATTAAGAAAGCGCAAGCAATTTTCGACCTTATTGACATGACAAGGTATCAAGTTTTTTTATTATAATCGTGATCAGCGTCATCAATTAACGCGAAAAGATACGTAACTAAGAAAATGTCATTACGATCGAAAATTTGCTTGCATTCGCTGTTTTAGTTAGTATCTTTGTGTTCTGATATCGGGCTAAAACAATGGTGTTGGCTCCGATAACCGATATCGGGCCGGACAATGTAAAAGAGAGATACATTATGTCATACATTTGACTTCCTCCGATATCGGATGTCGGATATAGTATATCGGATATCGAATAATGTGAAAACGCTCTAGCGTAAGGATGATAATGAGATTAACATAACTTTTATTGGGTCATATACCAAAAACAATACTCAAATATGTGATAGTAGAAAATAATAGCTATTCTGTATGACGAGTACCTGTAACTGTTATCGATATATCTGATGGTCACGCTATTTTAACAGCTACGAATGAAATGCGTGAATTTAATGATTCACATCAGAGAATATTCTATTGTCTGCTTGTCCAAACTGCTATTGTATGGTGGCCAGCCAGGTGTGATAGGTATTGCGGCTTTCGCTGTCTAGGTTTATGTAGTATCTAATAAATATTTGTTGGATGGAATGAATTATGTCGTATGAATGAAGTAAATTACCAAACGAACAAATGAAGTGTGAAATGAACAAACGAAAACGTTAGTTAGGGCCTTACAATCGAGAGATCACGGGTTCAAATCCAGAGCTTTACAGCAACGATGACGATAAGACCAGAAAAAGTGAATGAAATGAAGATGATGGTTATTACAGCAATGTCATTTAGTTATTTATTTAGATTGTTTTTCCAGAAGTTACCCAAGACAACAATGTAGTACATAAATATTACTTATAACGATCAATTATACACATTAGAAGTTTCGTAACTCTAAACGCTGAAGTGTCACCCGCTCAAATTCCACGAATGAACAACAAAAGATATCCATTTTCTGTGCTATACTATTTAAATTGTTCATGGCTCGCACGTAAGTAGCATACTACAATAAGTCAGTACGGAGTACCTGAACCTCCAATGTCTGCTCCCTTGGCGCTAGTGGAAGCCTGGACATCAACCCACTCCTAACAATCCCAGCTATTCAGCTGAGCTGGAAGGGTTATAGGGGGATACTAATAAATTGCATTAACTTACATTTTTTGAAATTTTACTTATATGACAACCACAAAAAATGAATGCCGCATTGTTGCTAGCAATCGGAACTAATCCGCCAAGTAGTGGTCTTTTTATACCACTTAGGTGGCAGACAAGCACACGGCCCTTCTGATGGAAAGTGATTACCGTGGCCGTGCGCAACACCAGGGGCATCACACTCGCGCTGCCAAACTCGAAGAAACCTTCTAATGCCCTTCTTGAAGAACCCGATATTGTAGTCGCTTGGGAAAACCACAGCAGGAAGTTCATTCCACAACGTGAGCGTTCGTGGGATGAAGTCCCTTTCAAACCGCACGGTGCGCACCGTTTCCGGTCGCAATGTGTGAGGATGAATTCCCTGCCTATGGCGAGGTACGATGGTAGAATGTAGCAGTGGGCATCATGTCAAACAGTTCTTCTGAGCAAATAAAGATATTTGATTTTATTTCACTTATAACCAGGTGGCCTAGTTAGGAGTAGGTACTGAGTAGAAACCAAAACTAAAATAATTTTTGTATCAATCAATTCAATTTGGGTTGATTATTGTAGTCTTAGTTCGCCCCTTATTCATTAACATAAACACTATCCCTCTTGTCGAAATATTATTTCAGCTGTACAAAGTTAGAGTATCGAAATTTTACGGTCAAAAAGCAAGTACAAGAATTAACATTCAAACAAATTATAATTAAATCAGTGCTATTGTTTTTGCGAGTACGGAACCGGTTGTATCAACAATATATAGTCAACAGTAGGCTGTGATGATAACAGCCTATTGAAAAGAAAGAAAAGAAAAATACAGGGAAGTATGACATATTTTTCCACAAAAGCGGCAGACACGCACATAGCCCATCTGATGGAAAGTGGTTACTGTCAGTGGCCTATGGACCTCTGCTATACTAGGGGCGCCAAATTCGTGCTCACAGCCTTATCTGGTTTTGCTAGAAAGTCTAGAGCATCAGACTAGCCTCGGGAGCAGAATTTCCTCTCGGAGTTTGGACGTTAGACAGTAGTCGCTAGCGGAAAAACTATTTAAGTTAACTCAAGAGCGTTCCAGAATAAAGAAGTTGAATTTGGAGCAAGTGGATCCTAGGCACCTAGGTGAAATAATCTGGCTAAAACAAGAAGTTGAGGATGCTGCCATGTGCCCCTTCTCTCAATCAATCAATCAATCAGCCTACTGGAGTCCACTGCTGGACATATGCCTTTCCCAATGTGCGCCATAGCACCTTATTCTCCAACTTCTGCATGCTGCCTATACTTAGCAAAATAAGTAGGATCTACGAATCTCACCAATAATTTTATTATAGCTTCAGATAACCTTTGTTTACCTTCGAGGCAGATACGAACTCACTATATGACTGAATAAATCAATAAGAACAGGTAATTTTTAAAACTCATGAATCTACTAAATGCATAGCTATTAACTAATGACGTTAATGATACATACAATATTAAATTTGTATATGAGTATTACCAGGAAATGAAACCGCCAGGAACTATTAGATGCGTTTTATCTCTGTTATTTATCAAAATATGATAGATGGAAGTCTGATGGTAATTTATGAAATAAATCTTCCCATGTATATCAAATACACTGAACACACGTCGATATCTATTAATCTATCATCATCGGCATCTTTGCGTTAGTACCGACAACTGAGACCTTTACCTCGGAATATTTATTTATTTAGGTAGGACACGACGGTATTCCCGTCCAATAGACCAGTCCGACTGGGGAAGTACCCCCGCCCTACAGAATACAGCAGCCATAATAACCTCGTGTTGTTTTCCCGGCGGTGAGTAGGGAAGCTAGAGCTCACTGGAGAGGTTTTGTGCTGTCAGTGGGAAGACCAAAGGCTATTCCTGCTTTGTCTTCTTCAATGACGACAGAGAAACTCTTTGCGCTTACAGGGTCAGCAGTACGAGTGTGACTTCCCTGGTATTGCATACGTCCTTACGCCACGGTAACCACTTACCATCAGGTGGGCCGTGTGCCACATCAGTTGTAGAAAAAAAGTATAGTATTATCGGCTATATTAGAATCAATGGCCGTTATTCTGTGAAACGTTAAACGAAAAATGTATCACGGCCACCCATATGAACTGACAATTTGGCAAAATCAGTGAAAATCGACAGAAAATGGTGAAAATTACTTTCAAGGATTTTAAAAATATCTATTAGATAGATAGCTAGATATAGGTTAAGATAATATGAAGTGAATAAATTGTTTTATCATAATAACAATATTTCGTACTTCAACAAAGTTCAAATAAACGAAGAAGTTGTGTTGTTGTTGATATCAAACAGATTTTCAGTAAAACATTGATAGCCCCTATCAATGTTTAACTGAAAATCTAATATACGGAAATGATTGTTTTAAACAATGTCTGATATTGAAAACAAGCTGATAGTAATAACTATAATAATTGCAATCAGATATAAGTTTTTATACATATATAATCATGTCGGTAAAATCTCTAGAATGTTCGCTAACCTTCTTCACTATATATTACATCACATAACATGTGTCTTATTACGTTACTATTATCTATGCTGTGGTATTGTACTTCTAAGGTGCAATTCTATTCACGCATTTTTTATATTTTATTGCGTAAATATTATCATTAACATTGCATTACAGTAATTATCATGTTACTAATTTAAACGTCAATTCTTGAAACATAATGCATTACTAATAGCTACATGCCTGTACTATCTAGAGAGAATAGGCAGGCATGTTACGTATCACCATTTAAATTTGTTTTTAAATATCAAGGAGCAACCACTTATATTTTGGAATTTTGTTCAGATACCTACTGTCCATTACCCTGATCTGGGAATAGAACTGCTATCGTGCACGTAAACATATACGAGTATAAGCGCAATCTTATGCATCAGACTTGTGATTGAGAAGTCCAAGCGACTTCAAACCCCAGTTATTACACTTCCGACGTGAGCTCATCCCTAACCCACACAGCGATTAGGCTTAACAGTTATATTTTGTAAGAATACTAGTAATAACATTTATTAGTCATGGCAATTACAAGTAATTATGATCACTAGTAATTACAATTAGTAGTATTCTTTAAAAAGTAAAGGAAATGCTCTGTTTATTAAACAAAATATAGAACAATGACTTAAGGCAAATTATAGCAAAAACAAATACAGAGCATCCTACAGAACAGAGACCGATAACATATGAATTCATCCTGTACATGATTGTTTAGAAACCCAACACCTTATACGTAACAAGCCCACAATCGCTTGCCTTTGTCAACGTAACTCCGAAACCAAAAAGAATAAAGACAAACCTCCATTGTTTCATAAACCACATCGGGCACGTCCCCACATTCGCATTCATTCCACAATGAGCCCATTAAACGAGCCGCTGAACGCATACCAACACGCTAATAATAACACTCAGATAAATAAAAAAATATTTATTACAATACTGATTTATACTTAAATACTTAACTTATAATATCACTTTACAATGGAATTTCGTTTCCGTGGGGAATCACGTTGTCTTTCTCTGTTACTTCTTCTTTATCAGATGGAGTCGTTGGCTCTTTCCTGTCGTCTTCCGAAGAGGATGTGACGGGTGCCTGAGTAACCTCAATCGGTTTCTCTGTCTTTTCTTCCTCAGTGAACGGCTTTGCAATTTCCACGATGGGGACTTCTCTATCTACCTCCTTTGCTTTGTTGACGGGACCGTTGACTGGAGCTTTGACAATCAGGACTTTGTCGCTTGTGATTTCTGCTGTAACATCAGAGCCGCTTGCGTTAACCGGTAAAGTATAGGTGTGGAAGAACTGACTGGCGAACACGTCATGGTCGTCCTGTTTCGCCTCATGCGTTCCCTGAATGAAGATGAAGTCACCCTTAACCTTGACTTTCAGGTCTTCTTTCTTGTAATCTTTCACGTTTATGTTGACTTCGAATTTATCGTCGTCAGAAACGATCTGAGGTCCAATTTCGGCGAAAGTGGGTATCAGCCTCCAAAGGGGTTCGAAGAGGTTTCCGAATAATGGGAAGGATAGCCATGGTCTTTCGATGTCTTCGTTGTAGATTGTCGTAATAGGGGATGGGATGGGTCGGTCAGTGGCCGGCAGGGCGGCTACCGTCGCCAGCACGGCGAACACCGCAAACGATCGCGAGAACATGTTGAACGTGTGCACTGTTTGGTGATGCAACTAGAACTGAGGCGGCCGCCAGTCGCGGAGGCTATATAGAGGTAGTGGGGCCAGGGGGGTGCGTAAGCGCATCGCTGACGACGATAGACGTGTAATGTAAATACGGCGTTAGGTATAAACTGTTTTTAAGTGATAAGTGATTTATGCAGCTTTATGATTTCTGTCATTGGAAATACAATTACAAAATGATTATATTTTTTCAAGAATTTCTTATTGACAATATTAATTAAACTTAAGAATAAGAAAGCCGAACACTAAAGCTCCTTATGCGATTAAGTAAATGTAAGATATGTACTTTCTTTGCCTACATTTCAAATGAAATTAAGTGCGTCATTTTTTACGTTTATAGACGTTGCCCATGATATTTTATTTCTTGGCTCAACAGCGGTAAATGGATTGAATAATAATGTATTTTAATTGTACATAAAATATTATGTATCTTAGGCTAGGTAGTCTACTTGGATAGGACAAATGTGCAAATATATTCAATATTATACATTAGCTATTCTCGGCCCTATCAGCTTGGAAAGGTACCGGAGTTCATTTTTTACACTCGTGAGTGAGTAAATTTGAAGACCTTTAAAATTGATCCTTATAAGTATGACCCAACACATAGTAGTTTTAATGTAAGAACCTATTCCTATTATTTAAGTTAGGTTTATTCCCACCGAATGTGTGTCTGTATTGTACCAACCAAGGAATAAAATCTCAAAAAAAATATCTGAATTCTATTACTTTGATGTAGCAACAAACAATCACGTATACTTTTTTATATTTGTAATAGGTATTTATAAGTATTACAAAACCAAATAATATTATATTGAAAAATATGATGCACTAACGTAATACACGCCATAATACATTAAAGAAATATAATATATGCCCATATCCATGTCCATGCTGATGTATATTTTCATATTTTTTATATTATTTTAAAATCTCTTATTTTTCATATTTAACCGATTTCAAAAAATGAGTATATTATTAATTTGACTTGGAATGTTCAACGATGCACTAGAATTAAATATTCGTTAATTTTTACCACCGTCCTCTTATTGAAAACCTCTTTTCTCTCTGTACCTTCGGTGTTGTAAGTATTCCAATGCCAAGGATTTCTTTTATCGTTAAAATTGCTCTAAACACGTTTTTGAAGGACCATAGCAGTTATATTATCAAAACATTATCATCATCTAGCTATCGACGAGTTATTTACAAGAATAACAATAAAATACATAGATATCAACATATAATCATGCCTTAATCCTCGGAGGGTTAGGTAGACGTGAGCTAGCACCCACATTTCACCTAATACGGTGTGAGCCTATTGCCGTATTCCGGGCGCTATTATTGACTCAAGCCATGTATCTGAGGTTGAGTCAGTAAATTCTTATAAATGAACATAAGAAGGTTACATGCTCGTAGGCAGAAAACTCTGCATCAATATGTCTACTCTGTTTCAATACAAAACAAATAACTCTATGACGTGTGACCGTCGACCTTGTAAGGCCAGTTTCTAGAGTGATCTCCAGCAGAATTAGCTCATTTTCTAACACGTAATACTGCAGTAAGCAATTATTGAAACTTCCTCGGAATGACTCATTTGACGCCATTTCTACTGATGCAGCGCTATCCGAACCTTAGATAATACTACGATAATTTTCAAGGTCTTTTTACGAAGTAAAATTTTTATGATTGCATTTGATGGACGAATAAAGTCAAATTTTTAATTAATCCAGGGAGTAATAAAAAATCTTTCATCAATAGAAAGCTATATTATTTTCTATAAATAAGATAGGCGTTTCGTCCCGATATTCTGATGGAATCTGTTTAAGTAAGGTGGCGATGTTTCTAATTCATTCAGAATATTGTAGGTATATACTTAATGGCTACCACTTTAGTTATGAAAAAGAAGGTACTTTATGAAGTTTACGCGAATGACACACATTGAAATAAAACCACTTTTAACTAGCTTTATATTAACTTGCTTTGTAACTATATATTATTTGTTTGGAGCAAATCTTGTAACTCGATTTTGAAGCCTTCTTAACCGATTTTGATGAAGTTTTGTAGGCACAGCTCGACTTTTACATAATATTACGATAACTGAAGAGTGGAAATTAAATTGTTAATAAAAAAACATTTAACGAAAACAAAAACAAAAATTTTATGCAAGGGTTGTACTGATTTCAAAAGCTTGTAGCACAAACAGAAAACAGAGAAAGAACTTCCCTGGTACAAGCTTTTGAAATCAGCACAACCCTTGCATAAAATTATTATATAATTATTTAATCAAAAGATTATTTTTAAATGTTTCTCGTGAACTGATTCTTTTGCCATTTATTTGTTATTATTTACTTTTAGCCCGACGTTTCGGCTAATTTTTAGCAGCCATAGTCACAGGTACTTAGCAAATAAATAATCTAAATAATTAAATAACAGATTTTATCAAAGTTAATTACGTGTACAATTGATTAGATATGTGCATATTGTTAATGATTCATTAATTAATTAGTCATTATAAATAGGTATTAATTGAATTCATTTTTTCCTTTTTAATATAGATCATAAATATAATATAGCATAGGTACAGTCTAATTAACTTCTTTATGCTGTGCTTTAGGTTTGACAGCTTAGAAAAACAAAGCCTTTCGATTAGAATAATATCATGTTTTAATGGGAGTCCAATATTGAGCGACAGATTTTATATTCTACTCCTTTGAGATTCAAACCAACGAGGCTCTCGTAAAGGTTTTCCTCTTAGGGTCGCAGGACGAGAAAGACCCGTAAAAGTTAACAAATAATGGAAGCCTAGAAGAGTGGATCAAGGGCACAAAAGTACAAAATTGGCGCTAGAATGATGATGAAAATTACACAATCACAATCAACAATCAATCAATAGTCCCTCATACCACCAACACCCATTCATCAACAAAGGCACAATCCCCCCCTGCCCGGCTATGCACTTGCTGAACTCTGAACGCAATCCAACCGAAATTTGATTACTATGAAGGGCCTTTCGTAATCGTGCACGGTGGTACCCATCCGGCCGCAATTTGGGACCGAAATAAGGATTAATTACTAACTTAGTAGGTACTCATATAACAGTCAACGACTCCTTAAATATGTAACTACAAGCTTCTGACTCCTTCCAGTGAGTCAAAACAAACTCACAATGAGTGACTCATGTACCTGCGTTATTCATTATAACGATCCGCCATTAACTACCTATAGAAACTAAATGTTAATTGTGGTCGAAGATATTATTTCAAGAACGTTCTCGAACTTGACAAACACCACTATTTCTTGGAATAACATTTTTTAAATATATAACATAATATCATCACGTTCTGTTAGTGTTCTGTTGACTGTATATTTGATTGTTCTTACAATACAGGACGTATGGGTATGCTAAAATTTCACGGGACGGATGGGTGCTAAAAATAATACTCCGTTTTATCCTATCCTATTTGGGTTTAAGGCTTTGAGAGGAGCGACTACCCTATGACTCAACTTCGAGAAAAGTATGCACCAGGGCTACATTCAGTAGGTGTACTGACTAACAGATGAGGTAGGCTTGGCTATTGAAGATCTTGATGGGGACACCCGTACCTATATATCTTGTAGAGATAGACCTAGGTATATTAACACGTATATTAATTGCCAGCTAATAATGTCAATCGTCTATAACAAAACCTGGCGTGGAAAGTTAAGATTACCGATACATTTACAGGTAGACTTGCTAAGTAGGTACATGTGGGTATTAATTCACCTCTGCATAACCCTCTGGGGATAAAGGCGTGATTATATGTATGTTAATCTTAAGAAATGACAGCAAAAAGTCACCGTCATTCTTTTCTAATCGCTAATAATTTACAAAGTGCCATGCCACATGCCAGTGCAATATATATCGACAAATAAGATGCCGCAATTCATCTGACCTACGAAATAATTTAAATTTTTGTTTGAAATTTTCCATACTAAATTAATTACGTCAGCCAATTATGTATTTGGTTTCTTTCCTATAATAACTTTACTGCAACTTATTGTAAAATAATGATCTATTACCTAGTTATCCCTACACCCACCTGATCCATCTGATGGAAAGTCACACCAGGGGAGTCAGGTCACACTGGTGCTGTCAATCCTGCAAAAACCTGCTAACGCTGTTCTCGAAGAAACCCATATTGTATTCGCTTGAAAATCTTATAAAATTTACTTCGAGTTAGTGTGGTAATTGTAGTTCATTTGTAAATAATAACAAGGGCCATTAAATAATCATTGTGTTAAGGTTTTGTAATCAATTCTAAAACAGAAATCAATTACTTTTGTGCAACACACGTTGTTTAAATTGAATGACGGCCGTGTAAATGTATAATCGCCTCTTATCCACCATTGATTTCATTATAATCTTCTCACGGCTATGTACGCCTATGGGGGTAGGCAAAGATTTAATTTGTACAGTTGACAACGGATATAAGTATACACCTTTTCATTCAACTTTAAAACTAGCTATAAAGATTTTTAGGTAATTTTTACACCTTGCATTACATTGTTTGAGTAGTTTTCGTAAGGATTCCTAATTAAAAAAATATAAATATACTAAGCATATGTTAGTCAGTGATAATGTAGCTTTCTAATGGCAAAAGAATTTTTCAAATAGGTCCTTTAGTTTTTAAGTTTATTCGTAACAAACAAAAATAAAAGATCTTTGTGCTTTATAATATTAGTGTAGATTGGTATTAATCGCATTTTATTATTATAAAAGTAAAAGTACATAAATCGCTAGGATTGTTTTTATAGCATTGCGCAACTGTACTGTAATAAAATAAAAGTTCTTTTGTTTTTTTACTGTCTGTTACCGCTCAACAATAAGCGAATCGCGGTGTGCAGCTATAGTCTATTAAATCTACGAGCCAAGTTCAAGGCGGTGTTTGTTGTGGTAACGTCATCGCCCGTGATCTTGCGGTTATAACAGTGTTATGTAACAAAATCACCTCTTGTGACTTGCTAGAAAAACTTACTTTTGAATCAGAAAAGCAAATGATGATATGGATTTTTTTCGGCGGTTTGATGGCCAGGATTTGAATTCGGGACCTCTCGATTGCAAGACTTTTATTTTTATATAGCACTTAGGTGGCAGACAAGCACATGGCCCACCTGATGGAGAGTGGTTCTCGAGGCCAATGGACGTGTGCAATACCAGGAGCGTCACACTCGTGCTGCCAACCTTGTAAGAACAGAGAGTTTCGGTGCCGTCAGTGCAGAAGACAAAACTGGACAAGCCTTTGGTCTTCCCACTGACAACATAAAAACTCTCCAGTGAGCTCTGGCTAGCCTGCTCACCGCTTGAAACAAATCACGAGGATATTATGGCCGCGGTATTCTGTAGGGCGGAGAAATTTTCCCAACCGAAATACAGCCTCCTTTTGTGACAGAAAAGTAAATGATAATATGGGGTTCTTTCGGTGGTGTAAAGGCCAGGATTCGACCCCGTGACTTCTCGATCGTAAGATTGATTCATTAATCACTAAACTGTAGATGCTTTGAAGGAAGATATGGTAAATTGTTTGGAAAAGTGTCCTTAAAACTCTGTGGGACCTAGTGTCAACTAAAAAGGCATTTTGAGTCACCATTTAAGACGAATAGTCAGTGATAGACGAACAGACATTTTATGGGTTCCGGGTAATCTTTGAATTGGTTGGGTCGATTTCGGCGGTATAATTGACTGCTAGAAACTGATGATTTCTAAGACGTAACTAATACTACTTTTCTTATTTAAAAGTAAGTTTCAAATAGAAACGTGCAACCAGCAACTACAGTTCTCGACTTTAGAATCTTCTTCTTCATCCTAGCGTCGCTTTCACCTCGGAGTCTGGGGTTAGCTTTTTTCAGTCTAGATTTAAGAGGATACCATGAAGCAAATCCTGTATAACCAAACTAAAAAAAACATACAATTCTCAACAGTCGTTCTCATATAACATGGGAAATAAGTAGTTCCGTATTACAATATTGTTTTACGAGATATTCTCGTATCTGGGAAGAGATCTCTCCTTGGCGGACAATCAGAGATCCACGTGTATTACGCGACAGCAAAGGTCAAGGCAACAGAGGTATATGACGCTGTCTAGTAAAGTTTCTTGAATTTATGATGATATACCTTGGGACACATTTCTTGTACCTAAGTCGCGATACAAATGAGGTTCTGGCGCGCGCGGATTGTTTTGTACCTTATAGGTAATCTATGCTTGGTAAAACTGAGCTCGTTCACCGCCATAGCACCCCGTGCTGTCCTCAAAAGACTTACAAATCGTGTACTGTGCGTAAAGAGCACTTTGAGCATCTTTAAAGTTACCTATGGCTCCGCTCTGCCCGCGTAGAATTCTAATCACGATCCTGCAAACCAATGGCACCTATTCCAGATATGACAAGTAAATTAATATATTTTTCAACCCACTTACTTATGAACTGGCTCTAATTTCAGCGCAATAAGGCACATAATGACACCTATAATCTAACTGTGGCTTTTTGATTGTTATAATTCACATGTGAGTTATAGATTCGTTACAAATAATGACGTGTTCAATAGTACAAATTATTTAATATACTTTTTACTTGCTCATTTCATGCGCCTTCGTATTTAAGTAGATACTTACTTGTACTTATTTATTAAACGAAAGTTTCTTTAATTTCGTTTAATCAATTAGTAAGCTTAATAACTTTTCTCTGTAAAAACTTTAATTCACCTATTTAGTCCGCGATAAATTAAAAAAAGAACCACTTCAACCGATCGCTGGCCGATCGACATACGAATAAAAAATTCACAACTCGTTTTCACTTTTAGAATAATAGTTATTTATTAAATAAAATGTGTACAAGTAGTAGTTATGAGGAAAATGATTAATGTTGTACAACGTCCGATATATGATGTGATTGATGTCAAGCCCTTAACGTTGAAAAAACTGCGAGGGTAAATATCTATTTCAGTATTATTTTATTCACAAGAGTGTTAAAAAATAACGAACCTCGTGTGTATTAATGATTACCGTCCTCGGATCTCTCAATGGCACCACAGCAGTAAGCATCACCTTTACACACTTGTGCCATAATGTACTAATACCAAACTATAATATAATTTATTACTGTACCAAATTTCAGCCAAAATCGTTCTATTGTTTGAGTCATTTATTTATCGTGGTACCTTTACAAAATACCATTGATAGTACAGTTGCAAATTTCGTTTGCCGTAGTACTATTGCGTTGGACCATTGATGATGCCATCAAAATCAAAATTGCCAATCAATAGTACTGTCTAATGGTACCACAGTAAACAAATCGTTTGAGCATAATTGAGCAACAAATCTTTAAATTTATCTTCACTAACTGTAAAATTTACTATATCAGTAGAAAGTAAGACTTAGTTTATAATATTATAATAATGGAACGAATTCTTTCATTCTTTCAACTATCAATCATAATTTTACCCCACCAAGACCTAACATAGACCTAACGTAAATCATTACGCAATTAAAACTACAGAAATTAAAAAAAAAACACAAGCGAAGGGTTATTCGAAATAACGTGATAAGTTCAAGATTCTTTTTTTCTAAGAAAGTATTATTCATCAAAAATATTGTAGGCACGTTTCGAATACAGCATGTTCCGATTGTGTATCTTCAATACTACACGTACCCAAGTGTTAGGTCACTCCAAGGACCGATACGTGCTCCCACAAAAGATTTATAAACCATATCTATCTCATCTATGAATTATTAAAGCAAATTCAACTTTAGGCACTAAGATTTAGAGTTGAAAATAAGTTTGAACGGTTCTTTTCTAAATCTTTTCTTTGCAATATTTTTGCTGAAGTTACGGTAAGTTAGGCTTGTACGCAATTAGTTTTAGGTTGGGTCTCAATTGAAGATAACTATTGATATCAAAACGAGTTCTGCCCATTGTTGTTGGCACATTTATGTCCAATTTATCAAGTATTACAGATTCAACTGTACAGTACATGAAGGTGCTGAATTTTTAAAAAAATATTAATAACTTTTTATTGATTTGATCTATATAGTACATTATCTAAATAATAGGTTGTTACAAATGCCGTTTTATTGAAGAAATTGGAGGAAACCCAATTTACAGTACTAATATTTTAGCATTTTTTTAGGAACGACAAATCCAATGTTATGTTTTTTTTTTTGTGTATGAATGAGACCACATTAAGCTAACAGCATCTTTTATTACATTTTTGAAAAGTGACAGCTGTATAAAAGTAATACGAAATTTATCATCAAAATGGATAGCATTTAGGAAGTACTGTTTTTGAGAATCGAATTTAATTTTTCAAGCGGCCAATAAAAACAAATTTGAATTCAGAGTTGTAAAATCTTGAAACCAACTTTCAAACAAAGTATAAATAATGGAAATAGCTATTAAATTACACGAATAACGAACTCATGAATCTGTAAGCAAATTTCGGCAATAACATATGTAACGACCTATTATATTATAAAAGCGGAATACCACTCACTGATTAATCACAAAATCTCCTGCTCTCCTCTGCTCCTCGGCTCCTCTGCTCTCCTGCTATAATACCTATCAACTTGATATTTGGCAGATAGATTCCTTATAGGGTGTAGACATCCCCTAAGAACGGATTTTACGAAACTCCACCCCTAAGAGAGTAAAACAGAGGTTGGAAGTTTGAATGAAAATCCTATGTTTTAGAAGTAAGAGCCTTGAATTTTAAAAGTATGCTCTATAGATGGTGTAGAGGTGTACTAATAATGTGTTCTTAGAAATCAACCCCATTTTGGGGTTAAAGCACGGGCCCACCAGCCCCCTGAAATTTGTATGAAAGTCTAACTTACTCCACGCGTCCGAACTTGCGATCATTCGCTAGTTACACTAATACACAAAACATAATTCTACTTATCCCTAAAGTACCCGCAATACAACTCCAAGGAAAAGCAGATACATAACTCTAAATACACAATAATGTTAGTTGGTTAAGTAGTGTTAATTTGGTAATGGTAGTTAGCTAGTCACACAAGAATTACTCTTTTAGAAATATTACAATATTTGAATATACATACTTAATCATTCATGCAAATACATACACATTATTTACTTATGTGATCAAATATAATGAGAGTCATGTGCTCAGTTAGCCTGCGCGCTGTTCAGAACTTCAGAAGTATAATAGGTAGTAATACTGTGGTATAAGGATACACAATGCTCATAGTTACTACATTACAAATGTTACTACAAAATGTCTTTGACGATCAATTTCAATATTTTTTTGAATAAGTGGATAATTTATAATGTTTTGGATATCTCTGTGAATGTAATTACTTTAGAACCTAGAGACCGATATTCTGAGCAATCCATGGATTCTCCGTGCGGTGCCGGGTCCATCGCGTTGCTGGGTTGGGAACTCGGGTACTTGTCTGCCATCTAAGTGGTATAAAACAGTGCCTAGGACTTGTGACCCAGGTGTAGGTTTAAAAGGGGCGCCTTTTGTTAATACATACATACATACATATAATCACGCCTTTATCCCCGGAGGGTTAGGCAGAGGTGAAGTAACACCCACATTTCACCAATCTGTATTCGGTCCCACGTAATAGGGGGTGAGCCTATTGCCGTAATCCGGGCACTATTGTTGACTCGAACCATGCATCTGAGGCTGAGTCTGGGCTGTACATATCTGTCTAATTTTAAAGTTAATCAGCCCTATGACTTAGTCGCCTTGTACGACACCACATGGGATGAGAAGCGGTGGCCCAAATTCTACTCTGCCGGGAACCACGCGGCACATGATTTTGTTGATGTACAGCAATACTCACCTTCACTACCCAAGTTCCCCTCCCAGCCTAACCAAATTTGGTGCGGACCTACTAGTGCCGCTTTAGACATTCGTCCCAGTAATGAGCTTATTGTAGCTCTCGATAGGCCTAGATCTTTAAGTAGGTTATAGAGAGATTTTGCTGATATATCGCTTGCTCCCACTTCTACTGTAAACAAATTAACCACGTAACCGTTTTTGATTGATTCGTTTGTGAGATCATAGTATTTATTCTTCTTTATTGTGTGGTCCTTCGGTATAGTTGTTTCCCACGGTACAGTAAGTTCCACAAGTACCACATATTTATAACAAGCTATACTTAGCTGTGTAGTACATTCTAGAATATCTACAAAATGTTATAAAAAAGTAACAAAGTGAAAATTGTACATTGAATATTTATAGAAAATAATAATAGCCATGAGTGTGTGAGGCCGACCGTCTTGACTTCTGATCCCGTTTCCACTGCTGACCTTCCCCGATAGACTGATTATATATAACCTATGACACACACATAATGTGGCTTTCTATTGGTAAAAGAAATTTCAAAATCAGTTCTGTAGGTCCAGAGATTACCCCTTACAACTTCATAAAGTCGCACACTTTACCTCTTTATAAAAAGTGTAGTGTAGATAGTATAAATTAATGGACCGATGACCTGAAAAAAGTGGCTGGGTCGGACTGGATGTGGAAGGCGGAGGATCGTACGAAATGGCGCACATTGGGGGAGGCATATGTCCAGCAGTGGACTGCAGTGGGCTAATTGATTGATTGAATATAAATCATATTACTATATGCAAAAGAAATACCTATACACTTGTGCATTATCTCCACCAGTTCAATATTACAGCTCTGAAAAGGAAACAATTAAAACGATCCAACGACTCATACATCCATCATACACATCACGATTGCGGAAATAACATCGTATCGTGCGGAATAATGTTTTGTGTTGTATGACCATTTTCTGTCAATATTATGTCCGTTTGAACCATATTTTGTAAGCCAACTAGATCACGTAACCCAATGAAGTCTGGTGTTTTTAAATTTTTCGTTTATATATAAAATTATGGCGCCTTTTCAATCATATAATATGAAGAAATGTAAAGATTCAAAGTTTAATTCAGATCAGATACGTTACAGGCAATCAAATGGATTTGTTCCTAGCGAAACAAAGTCAAAACAAGAGATTGAAGGTAAGAAAGATGTTCAGAGCTGCAGAAAACTCATTGTACGGTATGATCCAGCTCGTTACGGGAGACTCCCGTCTTCAGTGTATCGGCGCAATGGAATTCAAGATCAAGTCTATGGGTATCAAGGATCGATTCGGTACATGTGTATGGCTTATCACCCTCGTTATGGAAACTGCGTACATACTGAGTTATTACAGTGATGCATGAAAGTGATAAAGTGATAGCAAAAGTTTGGGTTTACTCTATTTGTTGGCGTTATACCTAATAAGTGAAACGTGTATGAAGAAATTATGAGTTTTGGTTGGTAAGTGCTTTGTTGCATATTGCGGCCGTACAAGGGGATGTATCTTACAGACACAGTCATATGAACTGAAGAAAATGAATAAAGCTGATTTTTGAAATCTTTATGAATTCATTTCATCTCCCTTGTCCCGTGGGTTGGTGTCAAACGTCATTCACCGATTGGACACACACATCAAAATGACAATACAGTTTTGTAACTTTGTCGTAATAGAATAAGTAATATGTGGTACCATTCTCACTGGGGTGATCAGGAAATGAGATTATTAGGTTTAAACGTACATCAATAATCAGAAACCACTAAATTAAAAAAAAAAGCACACATTCAACATTGTACAACTGGCAGATGAGCTCATCATCATCTAAATGAACTTTGGATGGTATCCATCCATTCATTCCAAATCATTCATAAATAAATCAATGCCCGGTAATCAAAACTTCATCTAGTCATGAATTCACGGTAGGGCAGTTTTCTTCATTTTCATAAGTTACCTAAATCGACTCACGAGTAGCCGTGTTTCTTTTTTATGTGGTAAACCTCTTTCAGAAGAAAACGGTCAAATGGTCAGCAAATGGTCAATATTGACTTGCAAAATATATATGCGTGCTTCAATATTCCTATCTGCATCATTTTATTCCGTTAGTTGACACATATTAAAGATTTAAAGTATTCACATATACTGTACATCTCATATATACAATAATTTTTAAGCTGAATATTTTTGCGGGTGATTTCCAGGTAAGGAAATATAGAACAGGTTATGCTGCATTATAAATTTTGGAAATTTGAAACCTAAGGCTAAATAATTAATGCCTAAGTGATACACGGTTAAATGGAACTCCAACATTCTTGCAGTAAGTATCATGAAACATGAAACACCTTGGAGCTGTTTAAAAGTAAACTTATTTGGAGTTGTTTAAAAATGTACCCCTAAGAAGCGCTTTATACGATTCGTGCTTTTTAAGACGTGTTTGCGATTTTACGGACTGCGTGCCGTGAAAAATGATTCGTACATGATCAGACACGTTTATCAAAATAAATGCGTTTGTGTCTGTGTCCGCGTCCATGAAGCCTTGCACCGTATAAACCTGGCGCTGGCGTAAGATGATGTATTAGGGGTACAAAAATATGTACATTTTTTTACTTTTGCAGAATATACCAGCAAGAATCAAACGATTCAGTGATGCTTTCCTTTGCCGCACCATATAAACCTGGAATTCCTTACCAGCTCACGTGGTTCCCTCTTCCTACAGTCCCGGGTACTTTAAGCGGGACGTGTAAAAGCATCTCATGACGCCGTCAAGCTGAGTGCCACCATTGTAACATATTACGTGTCTGTAATTGTGACCTTCTTACGTAAGACTTTGCTTTCAGTTAAAACAAAAAAAAGTAACAAGAACAAAATTTAATTTTAAAGGTTTCAATTTAAAATAGAATCCGATCAGCAGTGCTTGCAATGGTCGTTGAATTTTTCCATATCGCTTCGGACGTTTAAGTAATATCCCAGTGAAGCTGGCACCATTGCCTTGTCTTGATTGGCAACGCTTATGCTTGGCAATTCTAAGAAAATGTCTACTTCGCACAGACAATTTTCATTGATATTCAAGGAAGTAATGTCGTCAGCTTTCTCGGCACGTTAGAGTTTGAATCGGATTCGCTTTCCTTTAGCGTTAGGTTGTGAAGAAATAGCTTCATTTTTAATCTTAAAAAAGATTGAAATACAACTCCTAATGTACCTGATCAAATTCGAAGCAACTTAAACCGCACGTCGTCTCAGGTTTCGATTACCAAAATGTAAGATTACCCAATAGGGCAATTCGCTCCGACTGACTCTGAACCATCTACGGCTTTGAGATTGCTCCCTTGTGTGTGGGAATTATAGTATCCTGATCTTGCCTCGGAAAGAGATACATTACCCCCTTTCAAAGATTAGACGTCAGTGTTAAATATTAATTAGCAAGAGAAAACTATCCACTCAATAATTATTTTAGTCAGCCAATTAATGATTTTCTGTACGATGAAATAAAAAACTAGTTAACTATACATTAAATTAATTGAATAGAAAATAAATTTTAATTACAGCGGAAATAATTGGAGCATTTGATGAACACGTCATCCCCAGCATGCCCTTAATATATTTTTAATGGCATAATAATTGTTAGTAGTAAAACAAGATGTATAATATTATTATTGATATGATTATATATTATTCCACAAATTATAAGAATCAAAAGGGGTATGTTGAGGTGGCTGGGCACGTTGAATGAATGAATACAGAGAAGAAATACTGAGCGAATGATGCACCAAGTATGTAAGGCATGTATAAATGAGCTTGGATTGACTTCGCAGATTGATAATGTATTGAACAATAAACCAATCAATCAACTAAACTATTGCAGTCAGTGGACTACAATTGGCTAATTTATTGATTGGATGATTGGAATGGCAGTGGCTGAATACAGGCCTCTTCCAAAATTAGGTGGTTTTGACCTGTTTCCACACTATTCAGACGGGTTGGTACAGGAATTAATTTTGAGTTTTCTTTCTCTCGCAGTGATATATTCTACGTATTTTTCGGTTAGTCGTCAGACAGACAAGCACACGGCCCACCTGATGGAAAGTGGTTACCATGGCCTATGGACGTGTGTGCAACACTAGGGGAGTCACACTTGTGCTGCCGATCCTGTAAACACAGAGAGGTTCTGAGCCGTCTGTGTAGAAGACAAAGCTGCAATAGTCTTTGGTCTTCCCACTGACAGCACAAAAACTCTCCAGTGAGGCTACCCTACTCACCGCCGGGAACACATCACGAGGTTATTATCGCCGCGGTATACTGCTCAACTGGAAAGAAATACCGTTTTGTCTTACCTCCGGTGAATTTCCCTAAATTTCCTCCCGATTGCGGTTAAAAAATTCCTACCCTATAAGTATACTAAGTATTTTCTTTCTAGCCTTTTCACTATACAAGTATTAACTATTTTCTCTCGCTGTGCTTAAGTCTGCGTATTTTTCCGTTGGATTCGGAGGGTGTCGTAAGAGGTCACCTCTTACGACACCCTCCGAATCCAATGGAAAAGAGTGTCGTAAGAGGTGACCTCTTACGACACTCTTTTCGTATGAGATGGTGTGGCAAGTCTTGTATTTTTTCTTCACCTCCACAAGAATCAAGTATTGAACAACGGCAGGCAATGTTCTCGAAACTTTCAACATGTTCAATACAACAAACTAACGTAATTATGATGTTGATAATAAATATTTGCTTGTCAAACCTTTGGATTACTTGACAAATTGACAATTACAGCTGACCTCATGCGGCTGCAGACGTCTGCTTGATTAATAATAATATGCTTGCTACTTTAGTAACTCTATACAGGGTGTAATCGTTAAGTGTGTCCAGCAGGGCTAACATGCGCGCGTCGTCAAATATCTCGAATCGAGATGAGATATCATATCGAGTCTTCTCGAGCGAAGTAACGTCGACATATTTTGTCGCGTCAAACATTTTCAATTGTTGTCTATGGCATACACATTTTTTAAACATTTATCCTATAAAATCGGCCTGATACGGCCATTTGCTCGAAAGCACAGACTAGTTAGGGATGCTAGGTATGAAAAAAAGAGAAAAAATAGTGCAAACAATTTTCGACCTTATTGACATGACATGCTATCGATTTTTTTTTCTTATATTCGTGATCAGCGTCCTCAATTAATGCGAAAAGACACGTAACAAAGGAAATGTCATTAAGGTCGAAAATGGCTTGCAGTCGCACAAAGGTACTAAATTTTGATCCAAAATGAACCGAGCACAAGAAAAGTTTACAAGAGATAAATTCTCGTCGACCAAATGAAAGACGGGAGACAAAACAAAAGAGAAAAAATAGTGCAAACAATTTTCGACCTTATTGACATGACATACTATCGTTTTTTTTTCTCATATTCGTGATCAGCGTCATCAATTAACGCGAAAAGACACGTAACAAAGAAAATGTCCTTGAGGTCGAAAATTGCTTGCAGTCGCACAAAGGTACTAAATTTTGATCCAAAATGAACCGAGCACAAGAAAAGTTTACACGAGATAACTTCTCGTCGACCAAATGAAAGACGAGAGATAAAACATTTTAAATGTCAAAATTCGAGTAAATAAGGGCACGTATGTTACAATTTGCAGACACTAAGTAGAGATGATTTCTCGAAGTCGAGTTATGGCGACATCTGACAGATCGCCATGAAATTTGCCATGTTACCAACAGTCGATATCGACATAAAACGGCAAAATGCCTCGAGATAGCTATCGAGTGGCACGCATGTTAGCATTTCATGCCACCAACAGTCGACATATCGACTTATAACGGCAAAATGCCTCGAGATAGCTATCTCGTGGCGCGCATGTTAGCCCTGCAGGCGATTTTTCCGTAACTATAACAGATATCAAAAAACTTTAAACTGATATCGAAAGTACGTTACCTAATGAGTAAAATGGCATCAATAACTTATTAAAAATCAAACGAGGGGTATCTAACATTTTGATATTAAACACTCCCATACATTTAGTATGAGATTATTAGAAAGGTATTAGGTACGCACCAGAAGGGACTTCTCTATCTGGGTACTCTCTTCTGTAGGCGATAATGGCTGCTCTTTTGTTACAATCATATTTGTAGTCAATTTTTAGCATATCTCTCTTTTCTCTTTTGGAATATGCCATTTTGCAATCAATAAATGAAACAATCACGATTTATAACGCAAATTAAAAAAACAACGATAAATTGACGAGAACAACAACCCGAGATAAACGTTTTGAATTTAGAACGAACACCAAAGAGTATCTTTTTTTTGTAGTGTGTTGCTTTTCAGTTAGCTCAAATTAATTAATGTGATATTGAAACACGGTTTATTACTAACTAGCTGACCCGGCGAACTCCGTACCGCCAATATTTTGACGCCCGCGTGGCGTCAGATCCCGTTCCCGCTGCACCCTCTACTATATTAAACATGTATTATACATATAAACCTTCATCTTGAATCACTCTCTCACCATTTCATGAAATTCTCGAACATTTCTTGAAGTGAGCAAATCTACGATGTGGCCGCGACATATCTACTTGAAAATCATCATTGTCATATTAAACGTAACCATAAAATATGATTAAGGTAAAATGAGTACTAGATCACTTAAAATAAGGAAACTAAAACCTTTCTACTAATCTCATACTAAATAAATGGGAGTGTTTAATGTCAAAATGTTAGATACTTCTCGTTAGATTTAAAAAAGTTATTGATGTCATTTTACTCATTAGGTAACGTGCTTTCGATATCAGTTTAAAGGTTTTTGAAAAAAAACTTGAAACCTGACCATCCTCAAATGGGTAAGCTGATGTGTAACAAATCATCATCATCATCATTTCAGCCACACACAGTCCACTGCTGAACATATGCCTCTCCCATAGATTTCCAGAACGACCGATCTAAAGCAGCCTGCATTCAGCGCTTCCCGGTGTCCTCACGTCCTCAAAAGTCCTCTTTTTTAATTTCGATTCCACATAAATTTTTGGCAAAGGCATCGACACTCTGCCACTATGCGTATTTAAAAAAATAAATAAACGACTTGGTATGTACTTAGAGCAGTTTTATTTACATAAAAAATCCACATTAACATAACTAATAACACATTATTATCAATTGTTTTCTTAAGTATACACATAAATATTGAAATATTAATATTTGATTTAGTTGCAACAAATTGACGTCTATATGTCTTCGGCCGGCAACCCCTTTCTACTCGGCCTCTGTAGTAATGTACTATTTCTCAAACATGCAATGAAATATTGATATTACGTGCCTCTTAATAGGCTGCGAAGTATGACGTTTCAGGCGCGGCTAGTACCAGAGGCCGGTAATGGAATTTCATACAAACCTTGCAAGGCCTAGGCCGGAGAAGTCCTCTTTTTAATTTCGATTCCACGATTCCACGTCTATATGTCTTCGGCCGGCAACCCCTTTCTTCCCGGCCTCTGCAGTAATGTACTATCACATATACCTAAGAGTAGCTAACAACATTTACAAATTCATAATAGTGTATCGCACCAAATTCCATTCTCACATACTAATATAATGAATCCGAAATTAACTCTGTCTACCTGTCTGTCTGTTACGCTTTTACGCCCAAACCACTCAACCGACTTTAATAAAATTTGGTTTAGGCGTATAATAGACCTTAAGAAAGGCTATGTTTGATAACGATAACAAACATTCACAAGGGCGGAACCGCGGTTAACGGCTAACTAATAAAGTACTGGATGAAACAATAATAATGTAATAGTGTGATAATATTTTGTTATGGTAACTAGATCATTTTCAGTATCCAAAATATTGAATTGTTAGGACGCAGCGAGTATTTTGACAACATCTAAACGTTTACCTAGAATCTATGATTCAGCGATGAATGACTAGTTCCCAGAAACGAGTCTGTTATGAGTATTCGTGAATAAACCTCAGACAGTTTAACAACTAAGGAAAAACATTTGAATAGACATTAGACTCAGGCACTAAGCGCTGTTATGATTCACGATAACGAAAGAACTCATCAGTGCCAAGTGAAAAACGGAAGATAGTTTATGATTTTACTCACTGTACCTAGGCTTTGTTCGTATGAATGCTGGTCCTATTCCCGTGGCATATAGGTACCAAATCATCATCATCCACAAGCGATTTTTTATTTCCCAATTTTGTACTTTGAAGTGTGCCTGTTTATTACTTTTAGATTTTTATACTGACTTTTCCGGATCCCTTTTGCTTTCTTTATTTACTTGAACTCCGAAGGTTGTGTTGTGTTCTTGGCAGTGTAAGGTAGCCAGAGATCAATGGAGAGGTTTTGTGCTATCAGTGGGCAGACCAAAGGCTATTCCTGCTTTGCCTTCTACGCTGACGGCACAAAAACTCTCTGTGTTGACAGGGTTGGTAGCAAGAGTGAGACTCCTAATGTTGCACACGTTCATAGGCCACTTTCCATCGGGTGGGCCGTGTGCTTGTCTACCACATCAGTGGTATAATCGGAAACCACCGGCGGATATGCCGTTTATGTCGAAAAAAACTATAAAATATCTTAAGTCTTCAGATGGCTTGGGCGTGAGATTTCCTAAGGCATATCCCTTGAACCCTGACTGCCCCTGAACCGGATCGAGCTGGCCCATATAGGGGTACTCTTGCACCATATATGGTTATTGATATTTTTACAAGTAACTTTTTTCACTACTTTCCAATATAAACTTTAAACTTAAAAATGTAACTTATTTCGTTGTTATTGATAATATGTAACATATTTAGCTTTGACTTTGTAAAATTTGACTCGTATTAGAACT
Organism: Eilema caniola; assembly: GCA_949126895.1. Classification (NCBI taxonomy): domain Eukaryota; kingdom Metazoa; phylum Arthropoda; class Insecta; order Lepidoptera; family Erebidae; genus Eilema; species Eilema caniola. Next base: position 2,068,826 of record OX421463.1, on the reverse strand, counting down.
TGACATTGATTTAATTCAACTATTGACATAATATTGACTGCACTGAAACCTGTCATGCTTAATTGTTGACATTTTTACAATTATTATGTTATGTTTAACCAAAGACTGCACAAGTATTGTATGTATTAGGAATAGAAAGTTGAGTGACAAGCTTGCTGTAATCCATACTAATATTATAAATGTGAAAGTAACTGTCTGTCTGTCTGTCTGTATGTTGCGCTTTGCCGCCAAAACCACTGAACCGATTTTGATGAAATTTGGTATAGGGGTTGATTAGACCTTAGGAAAGGACATAGACTATATTTGGTCGCGATACCCGACATCCACGCGGGCGGAGCCGCGGGCAAAAGCTAGTATGATATATGACGTGTAATGATTATCCTTATGAATAAAGGAGATATGAGTTAACCACGTACCACTTCAAATATTACACTCCCCGCGCTATTCTTTTTATTATCTTTTATTCTTATTATTCATATATGGATTAGATATCCAGAAATATTCTCAGCACCATTATGGAACTATCAAGTATACCAGCTGTTCCACGCGTATGTTATAAAGGGGTGTAATCGTCTTAGTCGGGAATATGCAGTCTGGCCACGTTATTACGTTGTTATGATAATTGCCACAATTAATAGTAATAAATGGTAATGTTACGTATGTTTGGATTTATGCTTCCATTTCACTGGAAGATTAACGCACTGACCTGTTTTGTGCAAGCAGTAAATTCACTGGTGTATGGGGTCCTACCAAGGTCATCGGGACCGAAGCTGCTAGCTGGTACACGGTTATGCTGATTAACGAATAAGCTCTAGCGCAGGCTTCACTTTCGGGGTGGAGATGTCAGACGGCAATGGCTCCCGATTGTTTGCAAAAATAACCGCGAACAATCCAAATCAATATCGCGAGAGGATACAGTAAGCATCTTGTGTCGTGAACGTGATCGAAATCGAGTTCGGATTTGTAGTGAAAGTGAAACCAGTGGTTGTGCTGAGACGCGTAGTAAAAAAAACTCGAAAGAGGGTATTTCGAAATATTTACTCGTAAAAACTTTTACCTCCGTGATCATGATGCATGCAACAGGGCCGAAATATCGGAAACTCGATACAATGCTATGTAAATATCCGTAACCTCTAATAAGAGTATGTGGTATTTCTTTGTTCTTATGTATTATTTGTTTTCTATGAATACTATGATTGAATCTTGTACTTCGTGAATATGGTATCTACACAAAGACAACCAAAGTAAAAATAACCGCAATACAAATGTAGCGAAAACACTAGTTTATAACAAATAGTAATACTTCAACTGAAGTAGTGGAAAAAAAACTAACAAATTTAAAATTTCAAAGAAAACCACGAATCCTCTAAAAATAACAACTTGTACTTGTCAAAAATAACAAGTCTCACCTCAGTTGTTCTACCGTAAACAGTTGTGAGATTCATGTAATACCAAGTCGATTATTAATTTATTAAGTCGCTAATTAAGGGACCTTCTGTCTGACCTTCTTGTTACGTAAGTATCTAACCTAACAACGTCTTATAGTGACTATATCAATATGAAAAATCTTTAATATTTTAAATACATAAATATTGATTCAGTAATCGCATGAAAACACAATATATCTCACAAGTAATAGCTACATGTCGCCGCCAAACGCCGTCAATTAACGGCCTGAATGGTTTTCAGCCATTTAATTAACCGGCAAATAGCTTGGATCGATGACGTTTAACTACTTGTCTAGCCATTTAATTAAACAGTTAGAAAAATGACTTCTTTCGGCATGGTTAAAAAAAAATAACCACGAAGGCTTAATGCGCCTTCTAACCTAACCTAACCAAATCGGATTCCGCAAGTATCACAATAAACCTATCACTAATTTTCTGTGAATATACCTCTGTCTACCCCCTCGGGGATTTACAAGTGTAAGTATATCTATGTATGTATGTAATTTTTCATCTTATTTCGAAGTAGGGGCCCATCTTACGATTGGCCTAAGCATTAGCCAGCCAGGTTATTAAATGATGAAATAAACGAGACGGCTGAATATCATTCAGGCCGTTAATTGAATGGCGCCGTTTAATTAACTGCCTAGGCAGTTAATTGGATGGCTGATTAAGCTAGTTGGTGGCGACACATATCATCTCTAAAGGGCAAAAAAGATAATAAAAAGCACAAAATAAATATTTACCCTGCATTATTATCTATCGGCTTTTTATTAAATTTTATCCCTAAGAATGTCAATTAAGCATTGAAAGTTGACATGGTATACGTTCATCACATTGGAAGGAATTTTTTCCTTTTTTTTTCAATTTTTTTTTTTGAAAACTGCTAATTATATTATTTTAAAAAATCAAGTAAACAACGACCATATTATATTTCGGTCATGACCATTAACTCCATAACATGTTATGATCATTTCTGAGATAAACATCACTGTAATTAGGGAAAACCCACAGGCATACGAAAGAATAAAGGCTGTCGCACAGCGCAGAAAATAAGATCAATTAATACCTATTGGTGCTAACTAACCTATTGGGACTGTTTGTGCAATGAATACCAGTACCAAATTGAGTACAAACCTAAATTGGGGATTATATATTTCATATTATGTGAGCTGTATCGCATTTTCTATCATACTGCCTTTAAAATCTCCCTTTTGTACTCACATTACGATGAAGATATACACAATTGCTAATAAAACTTCCATTCGGAAATAATATTGATTTAATCGGGATTTCTCCCATGACTTGTTGAAAGTGTCATAGTTCTCCTTTGCCTGCCTCTTCTGGGATTCACAAGGTATTTTTCCCTATTTTTTATATATTGCTTTAGGTCACTTTGCAAAGTAAGGAAATGTATTCAGTATATTTCTATATACTCCACGTTCGCTCAGATTAAATTCCTTACAGGTTCCAAGACAATCTAACTTTCATAGGAACTCACCGAATAGCATGCTCAATGTATTTCATTCCAGAATATTATATCAAGGACCAAAAAGTTCAGTGGCTCTTTTCTCTCCCGAGGAGGGTCAGACCGAGAGGGATGGCCCTGGGTCAGCTGGGGTCCGAGGGATATGTCGCATGACATCCTCACCTTCGGCCTAGCACTACGACCCAGAGACGGCGTGCGGTTTAGTCGGTTCGAGTCCGACATAACCTACCCCTCCGGCTGCGGAGGGGTGGGTATCCGTGGGGATTGCCCACACGTAAAAAAAGGCTCCTTTCTTTACCGCACCATAAAATTTTACAATCCAGCACCAGTGTCTCCTTCTCCCCACAGTCCTGGGTCCCTTAAATGGGCGTGAAAAAGCACTTCATGAAGCCGCCAAGCTATGAGCCACCAATATTGTAACATTGTTGGTCTGTGATAATGACCCTCTTTCCTGAGACTTAGCCTGAAGCTCGTCATTACGTGAGGTGAAGTCATTTTGACGTGTCATATTTAAAAAAAAAGTGTTCTGCAAATCACTGATGCGAAAGTGGAGATAATAGCACCTTAAAAAGAAGTCCTTACTAACAAATCTTACACATGCCGTCACCGCCTAGACGCATCCGCGCGTCGACTTGGTGACTAATCTGCCTATAGGCTTAGAAACATGCCAAAATGAAGTATTCATTCCATTTAACCTAAGTTACTGTACATATTTGGCATGTTTCCAAACAAATATACCATATTTACCTTCGCCTACCATCTGAGCGCGGTCCATTAGGGATTTCCATCCAACTAAACTAAGTATTTTATGTAAATAATGCCAATACGATCTATTTTAGTCGTGCTAGCTTGTCTTGTGAATACATTAATATCTTGATATTGTCCTGAGCTGGATATTTCATATTAGATGAAACCCAAGCTCGTAAAGATTATAGAAGTAGTGCCATAGTAGTCATCTTCAGAAGTATTATGATTTATTTTTTTCTTTTGAATTCTTGCGTTCATTTCTTAAGTTGTTAAAAAACGATGAATCTGCACGGTACTCAATCTGGCCAAGCTATAACTCTTACTATTAGCACAGATTACTAAATAGTTTTAGTAGCGGGCTTGATCGGTGGCTTTTGGGGCTGACAGGAAAACAATGGACCATAGAAGTCAGGCCACTTCTCATCGCTTTAGGATTGTTTACTTCAGTGGCTTTAGGTGGGAAACGTGTGGATGATTAGATTGATAAAAGGCAGCGGAAGCGGAAGCTAGCTAAATTTTAAGTACTGAATTTGTATGATTCTTTACATAACCTTCAATAGCTTCACCTCTAAGTAAGTATGTAAACAATTCGTAGACATCGAATTTAACCAAGTTTCAAAGGATTTGGCCTTACGATTAAAAGGTCACAGGTTCCAAATCATTACACTATTGACGCGAATGCACAGAAACAAATTAGTTGGAGGAGTTAACATTTGGTAATTTTCTTTACTCTTCCAAAATAAAAACTGTATACCGTATCGATGTGAAACTGTAATTGGTGATATCCAGAAGATAACAAATATTTTTTTATAACGGCGCGACACTAAACACCATAAACTAGGGTCTATTTATTTGGTTTGAATTAACAGACCACGTACATTTGATGCCAAGCGTGTTCTTTATTATTATTATCTTGAACTAAACAGTAATTACCCATTGTGCTACTTATTGCCTACGTTTAAAAATATTATTCATCCAACATTTGAAGGAAACGTGACAAAAATATCAATATGTTTGCCTACGCAGACTCAGGCGTGATCATAAGCAATTGTCGTAATTAAGAGATAAAGACAGATTATCACTTTGTTCTCGGAACTAAAAAGTTCGTGATACAATCTGCTCACGTCTCGCATATGCTATGAGCGAGGTTGAATACAACAGTGGCTTTGTTTTATGTAGCAATAAAAATAGAAATTTGTAACGCTAGTTGCTAAAATTACTGAACTAAACTGCCTGACCAGTCGTTTTTATCTTCAAAATCTAGCAGTTTCTCTAGATTTGACATATCTTAACTTTCACGAGATCGACTATCAGTGATCTTTTAAAACCGAGAGGAAAGCCTGCGACAGAGCCGCATCGAAACCGGCTAGCAGACTTGACCCACGAGGATTTTGACGAGGCCCCAATACTAACATCCTGTTTTTTGATTCGTACGACGTCCGAGAAAAAAAGGTTGAGTGTGACTGGCCCATGTAATCCATACTAATATTATAAATATGAAAGTGTGTGTGTCTGTTTGTCCGTCTTTCACGGCTAAACCACTGAACCGATTTTGATGAAATTTGGTATAGAGGTAGACTAGACCTTGAAAAAGGACATATGCTCTGTTTGGCCGCGATAACCGACATCCACGCGCGGGCGAAGACCCGGGCAAATGCTAGTTTTATCTAAATATTTTACTTGACGATGAAAATACCTACCGCGTTTGAGATTGACAAGGACGGCTATAACAATAACATGTAATGTCATGGCATACCTACGTGACTAGCCTCCATAGCTGTTTGATTACATTCAGTAGGACGATAACTAATTACAATACATTCATGGTCTGCTTAGAATTTTACAGAACTAAAACACATGGTTTATCATATCTTATACAATTGACTAAGGATTCTAGAATACTCAGTTGTGAATCTCAATCAATCTGAGGACAGATTGTATGGGTACCAGGGTGCTGATTGTAAATGTTTATAAACTAAATACTTTACAGAATAACAAACCGGAGCGTATTAACGAGCATTCTATCGAACGATCTGGCGAACATTCTAGTGAAGGGATAGTTTTTCATCGACAAGAGCGTTCGCTAAAAACATCATGACAATATTCGTAGCAATATTTGTAATGCCTGATTCGGTTCGTTATTGCACCTAATATGTATGTATAATATCTATACGCTCAAGTTTATCAGCACCTTAACGTTTTTAACTGCAAAGAACATTTTTAAGCGACAAGCGAACAATGGTAATTTTCAATTATTCAATTACATGGTTATTAAGCGTCATTATTAATGGAACGATCAGTGGAAAACATCACGTCTAATTTATTTAATTGACTCAATAATTTGAATTTGCAAAATGGCTGACAATGCATAATTAGTGCTAACGTTATCATCGATTTTTTAAATGTACATAGTTATAATTCAATTATTGTTAACACTGTAACGTCACAGGTGATTAAGTTTTTGAGCCTTTTAGGGTTGAAACGTTGAGCACACGGGGTCCAAATAGCCCTTTTGTTTAAAAAACTTGGCTGACCGGCTGATCGACGCTACGCCTGACCAGCAGGGCTAACATGCGCGCGTCGTCAAATATCTCGAATCGAGATGAGATATCATCTCGAGTCTTCTCGAGCGAAGTAACGTCGACATATTTTGTCGCGTCAAACTTTTTCAATTATTGTCTATGGCATACACGTTTTTTAAACATGTTAGTTGCTGTTTTCATATTTATCCGATAAAATCGGCCCGATAAGGCCATTTGCTCGAAAGCACAGACTAGTTAGGGATGCTAGGTATGAAAAAAAGAGAAAAAAATAGTGCAAACAATTTTCGACCTTATTGACATGACATGCTATTGAATTTTTTTTCTTATATTCGTGATCAGCGTCATCAATTAATGCGAAAAGACACGTAACAAAGGAAATGTCATTAAGGTCGAAAATGGCTTGCAGTCGCTGTTTTAGTCCAAAATGAACCGAGCTCAAGAAAAGAATACACGAGATAACTTCTCGTCGACCAAATGAACGACGGGAGACAAAACATTTTAAATGTCAAAATTCGAGTAAATAAGGGCACGTATGTTACAATTTGCAGACACCAAGGAGAGATGATTTCTCGAAGTCGAGTTATGTCGACATCTGACAGATCGCCATGAAATTTGCCATGTTACCAACAGTCGATATCGACATAAAATGGCAAAATGCCTCGAGATAGCTATCTCGTGGCGCGCATGTTAGCCCTACATGTTACCAACAGTCGACATATCGATATATAAAGAAATGGATTCCCTATGATTTAGTAATCAGACATACCCTGTAGTCAGAATCAGTGAAACGGGTAACTCGAAGCAAGAAGCAAAAATGTAATGAAGCAGAGAGGACAGCTATCGTGCTAATTGGGCGAAGAAGCGCCTGATAAATTCACTAACAAGATGGACCGCGGCCATTGGTACGAGCTGAGTGAGAGATTATAGCTGCGATATCTTGCCAGTTACATGAAAATTACTTGTAGGCAAGTTTTAGGTACTGAAAAATATAGTAATATTATTGAACTTTATAGTAAGTATTTGTAGCTCCTACAAATTGAAATAAGAGTAAAAGTAGCCAATGTATGAAGATCTTCAGGGCGCAAACCACCCTTATTCGTAACTAGTTTAGGTACTTGCATTAGCAATGCAATGTAATAATAATAATGCAATATAATTTGTTAATTATTACGGATGTAGCTCTGCACTTTTAATCTCAGGATTTGGGGTTCAGGCGGCAAACACTCCCCTAAGAGCCAAATTTACCAAATCATGGGTAGGACGAATTAAAAAAAGGTTTTGGATGCAACCGGTAGTGGCACTCGGATGGGATGGATAAGACTTGATTTTGATGAATAGCACTCGTATCGGGGATCGGGGTTTGAACCCTCTTTGCCTTACAAGGGCAATGCTTTAACCACTGAGCTACCAGACCTCGCCCTAACCAATTTAAATTTCTCCTTCTTTGCCTGTCTTTGAGGCGACAGTGGAGCACCTACCGACATTCTTACGAGCTATCGGAACCAATGAATGATTTTTCAATCATTTTTAAATATTAATTTTTGACTACTCCGGCCATATAATTTTAATTAAATTTTTAAGCATTTTTCATACTAAATATTCAAATCGAATTGGTCAAGGCGGGGTTTGAACCCGCGATCTTTGCCATCATATTTCATTTTCAGCGCCTGCATATATAAGAATAGCATCGTTGAAAATGAGCACATGAATGATATAATTATGCTCAGCAATAAAAATACTAAAATGTACCAACATAAAAGAAAATATAAATAGTGTTTTTTTTAAACGAAAACCGACAAAATGCCCAATTATTAAGCTTTACACCTGTATTTATAACAGAAGCAAACGATGTTTATATCTCAGACTCAGAGCAGGGCGGCTACTATCATCTCAGACAACATTATTTCAATCTTACTGTGTAACTTTAGATAGTGTGAATTGGGCAGTCGCCGTTGTTCAATATAGTAGGTAGGTTTATGTGGTCAAACTTGGTCACTGTCTTATTATGGTCTGTGGCAGAAGTATTTATTTTCTTTAATTTGTTAGATTTACAAGACACAACACAAAATCATAACTGACGACGACGGTCCGAGTCCGATTTACCCAATGCAAGTTACGCCGTGTTGGTTCACAGTGGAGTAAAATAGGGCTATCCTAAGTATCCTGTAGGTGTCTTAGAAAGCGACTAAGGAATAGAGAGAGTTGTTCTCCATCCAACCGTGATCCTGTATGAAAAAAATTAAAAAGTGTGATTAATGACTATAGCCTCGCACTACCGAAAATCATAGTTGTGAAATACTCTGCTTCCCCCTTCAGGGATTTACAGGCGTAAATATATGTGTAAACGTTAAAGTAAGATTGAAAATAATATTACTTCCAAAGACTATAGTAGCCCTCTGGTTGACGTCTGCACTACATACGCCCAATTTGCCTCAGCTGTTCGGAGCAATTTATTTCTCTTTGATACCGACGAACAAAGGTACACTTGCCTTCCTTTTCAGGCTTTCAGGCACTTGTTTGTCACTGAATATTCCTGTTTGGTCTCTTTGATTTCTATAATAGCCGGCTTGAAAGGTACCTGCTGCCTTCGACTCAGGAATCCTTTGTATTTTTGGAACAATTGTTAAACGAGAAGGATGATATATTCGCTGATTATTTCTCGTATATGTTACTCGTAAATTATGTAATGCAAATGCAGTAATATTTGCCGCGTTAGCAAAGCAATCGAGCGTGAATGACCATAGTAAAATTGTTATAAGGTAATGTAATAAAAATCTTTTTAAAACTTTTTTTCTTCAAAAATCTGTTGTACTAAAACGAAATTATAATTTAATGCAAGGGTTGCACTAATTTTAAAAAACTTGTTTCGCCCAATTTCTTTCTTAGATTTCTGTTACCGGAGAGGACCAGTGTAGTAGAGGACCCATGTATCCATATAAGTACCTACTACATGAAGTACGTTACAAATCGTCAGTAGTATCCCTTCCGGAAGCAAACAATTCTAACAACCTGGTCTATAGTAGATACTCTGTGCTGGTCTAACTACAGATCATCGAAATCGTTGTAGACTGTGGAGGTCTGACATAGAAGAGAATATTCTTCTTCTTTATCCTAGCGTTAATCCCAGTCGCATTCGAAGCTCTCAACTTGTAGTTTAGGGTCCATAGAAGGGAAAAGTAACTATTATTGCCCGATAATACATAAAATTTAATTCAAAATAAGGTCTAATCTTTAAGTATCAATGGTATTCTGTAACAAATACTTCTTGATCAATTTGTGGCCGTATATCTATTGGGTTAGGTCTGATTTACGATGATACGGGAATCGGCAGTCGTGGTTGCGACTCTAATGTTTGACTTAGGGACTTGATGTATTACCCCCGATGGCTTAAGGCATAAGAGGGGAGAAGAAGGTATAATATATAAATACTTTAAGAGCAACAGCATTAGTAACAACATTTGTTTTTTGGTTTAGATTTCACCCAACATTATTGTGTATTCGATAAATTATAAGAAAATAAACCTTCTTCTTATTTTTGCTTGGTAAAATCGAGCAACCTAATAATCAATTTAACAATACAATACATTTTTTATAAACGAATTATTTTACTACCAGTAATATAAATTAAAGTTATAAACGCTTGTATTACCGAGCAGAAGTGTTATTTGCAGAAGGAGCAAGACAAAGAATGAATTGGAGAAATAGGTAAGGGGAGAGATTAGGTACCACCTTATAACAGAAATTGATACTACATTATGTTTCGTGCTAGAAGAAGTATGACAATCCCACCTGCCTTAAACAATTAAATATCTAATTGGACAATATCTTTTTACTTGCGCCATCTCCATTATTGAAATATCGATGGAAATTGCTGTATCACGCAGACCTAACCAAAATACAACACGACCTTCGGCTGCTCGAATAGTTTGGCCGAACCTATTCACTATAGCTAGCATAATCTAGGATGCTGCGTCAGCAATAATTCATATTATGAACTTGTTAGTTTTATTTGACTTGGTTTGTACTGAGATTTTTCCTTCGAAAGAACTCTATTTTTAATTTCAAGATTTATAAAGAAATTTCTTATGTTTTTTTACGTCAATTTGACTTCACCTCGCCTGATGGTAAGCTGAGAGTAAAATCTCAGGAAAGAGGGTCACTATTGCATACACGTACCACGTTAACAATGGTGGCACTCAGCTTGACGGCCTTATCAAAAGAGGCTTGTCGTCACAGCACCGCGTGACACCCACCTGTCCCACTAGTGCTGCGACCACAATCCCCCTGCCCGGCTGCACACATCCATCCATACTCACAAACTTTCGCATTTTTAATATTAGTAGGATTCTTTTATACTGGTTTAAGGTGATTTTCCACCAGAATGACGAGACGAGGCGAGGCGAGGCAAGGAGAGAATTGAAATTTGTATGGCAAATTTTCAATCCTCTCCCAGGGTATCTTTGGTGGAAACAGTGTGGATTGACGAGAATATGCGAGGCGTGAATTGAAATATTTGTTTGTGCAAAAATAAACCTTTTTTTTTTTACGTGCGGGGAATCCCCACGGATATCCACCCCTCCGGAGCCGGAGGGGGAGGTTATGTCGGACTCGAACCGACTAAACCGCACGCCGTCTCTGGGTCGTAGTGCTAGGCCGAAGGTGAGGTTGTCATGCGACATATCCCTCGCACCCCGGCTGACCCAGGGCCATCCCTCTCGGTCTGGCCCTCCTCGGGAAGGGGGGGACCACGCGGTCCCCGACTCAACCTCGGTGTGGGGAGGCGCGCATCGTCCTACGATGCGCGCCGCCGCCGTGGCCTGCTTCTGCTAGGGTGACGGGCGGCTCCACCCGTCACCCTCAGGCCCGCGCTCATGGGGGGCGGAGGTCAGTTTGCGCCCTCCGACGCCCGAGCCGCCTTTGGGCGCGTGCAGCGATGTCAGCGAGCCTTTCTCGCTCATCGCGCCGCGCCCGCTCTGCTGTCTCCTTCGCGAGCATGACCTGCTCGCAGAAGGAGGCGCTGGCCGCCCACGCATCCGCGCAGCGGACCATCGCCGCGAGCAGGGTGGAGAGCGTGAGCACTCTCACCCCCAGGGCCGCCACAAGCTCCCGCCTCGGCGTCTCAAACGCCGGGCACTCGGTGAGCGTGTGCAGCCCCGAGTCCACGCTCGCGTCGCAGTGATGGCACTCGGGCGTTGGCTCAATACCCATCAGATGCAGATAGCCCCCGAAGCTACCGTGCCCGGTGATATTCTGCGTCTGACGGTACGAGAGGCTACCGTGTGGCCTCTCTAGCCACTCCCCCATGATGGGCCTTACCGCCGCAATGACGGCGTGCCCTTGTGCAAAAATAAACCGTATTAGTTCCGATATAGAGTATAAATCACCTTCAAGGTGATTTGCCACCAGAGTGGCTAGATGAGGTGAGGCGAGAAGAGAATTGAAATTTGTGTATCAAATTTTCAATCCTCTCGCGATGACAATTTTTCGTGGAAAAGGGTCAGTGCGATTTCAATTCTCTTCTCGCCTCGTCTCGTCTCGCCCCTCTGGTGGAAAATCACCTTTACACATAGGTGAATTGCTAGTCAAATTTAGTTTACTCGATAAATCCAGCTAATTTGATGTATCCAGAAAAGAGGTAGTGAATCTCTTCAACTGTTAGTAAACTTCTCGATTTTTTAAACAGGGCATGTTAATTTAACTTCACCTCGCCTGATGGAAAGCTGAAGACAAAGTCTCAGTAGACTGTCACCATTACAGACACCATGTTACAATGGTAGTATTCGGCAGGACGGCCTCATCAAATGCTTTTTACGCCCCGCTTAAAGGACCCGGGACTGTAGGAAGAAGGAGACACGTAATCTGGAAAGGAGTTTTAGGTCTTATGGTGTGGTGACCAAAATGCTTGGTTCTAGATAAAATATTCTGCACCGGCTGCGGGTGACATCTAAGCCCTGCACTTGTTGTCTTGTGTAAGAAAGGAGAGGGTGGGACTTATTGTACGTTTTTATTGTAACTCAAATAATATCTTCGTTCATTAGATAGCTCTAGTTTAACATTCTAGTTATTCGGCGTTGGATTATTTAAGTGCAAATGGGTCGAGCTCGACGGTGAACAAATACTATCCTGTTGATTTAGAAGATTAACTGGATTTAGCCAGCTGGGGATCTGAAGATTGTATAACTGTTTAATAGGCTAGTCAAGTGTAAGATAGGTACGGTGTCAAACGGTAAACTAAAGACATTAAATTTTATCCTGGCGAACGCTAACGGTTTTTTTTTTTACGTGCGGGAAATCCACACGGATACCCCCCCCTTCGGAGCCGAAGGGGGAGGTTATGTCGGACTCGAACCGACTAAACTGCACGCCGTCTGTGGGTCGATGTGCTAGGCCGGAGGTGAGGTTGTCTTTTGACATATCCCTCGCACCTCTCGGTCTGGCCCTCCTCGGGTCCCCGACTCGCCCCCGGTATGGGGGGGGCGCGCATCGTCCTACGAAGCGCGCCGCCGCCGTGGCCTGCTTCTGCTAGGGTGACGAGCGGCTCCACCCGTCACCCTCAGGCCCGCGCTCATGGGGGGCGGAGCTCGGTTTGCGCCCTCCGACGCCCGAGCCGCCTTCGAACGCGGCCAGCGATGTCCGCGAGTCTTTCTCGCTCGCTGCGCCGCGCCCGCTCTGCTGTCTCCTTCACGAGCATGACCTGCTCGCAGAAGGAGGCGCTGGCCGCCCACGCATCCGCGCAGCGGACCATCGCCGCGAGCAGGGTGGAGAGCGTGAGCACTCTCACCTGTTTTCTTTTAAGTTTTAACCCTTTTCTTGGCATTGTGCATTTTTTCATAAACTGGTAGACCCGGCAAACTTTGTTTATTGCAAGGGTTTATAATAATATGTGATTGGGTATGTAAAGTTTAATTATTTGATATTATATTGGTTTTATTAAAAATCCCCTGGTTTCCTTGAAGTAAAAAATACGTGGCACAAGGACGAACATGTTTAGTTTATTTATTTATTTATTTATTTATTTATTTCTTATTAGCAATATAAGCTTACAGTCTACACCAAAGCGCGTATATGCTGTACATTAAATTACACATTACACTATATTGCATTACAAATACATTAATAAAAGTACTTAGTTACATTCTTACAGTTCGTCAAATAATTAGATAAATAATAATCAAATTAATCTAAAAAAGAAAATAATTAAAAAATGTCCAGTACAATACAAATGTCAAATAAATAATGTCTAATGGAAAGTTGGGATATTTAAGTAGATTATAAGAATTAGGTAAAAAAAAATGTCAAAAGAATAATGTCAGATTAAACTAAATTGAAAGATAGAAATACATCAATAATATTTACAATGCCAACATTCTTTATAAGTTACATAAATATCTCCTCACACTTACACTAATGGCACTAATCTTTTCATAAAATATGTCCACATTTGGATTCGTTTCCAAAAAGATATTTAAGTGCTGAACACCTCTGAAAGTAGGACTCTTCCATGCCAGAAAGCGCCATGCCGGTGGACAAGTAAAAAGTTGATGCTGTCGCCTTCCAGCCCCCCGCAGGTACCCGTCCGGCACATAAAAATGGATGCACTCACGCACCGATGGGTTATCCACCTTATTGTTCAGCAATAGACAGTAATGCATTATTAGTACGAAGTCCCGCCTAAAGTGCAATGTATCGAGACCAATCATACCAGACACGAAAATGGAAGGGTAAAGGAATGGATAGTAGCCATAGGCGCGCTTGTATAAGTAACGGGCAAATTTGCGCTGAACCCGTTCAACCATTAATGTATATAGTTGTTCTGTGGGATTCCATACTATAGCGTTATACTCAAGTACACTTCGAACATACGCATTGTAAAGCAACTTAATAACTTCTATATTATTAAATTTAGAAGAGGTTCTAACTATAAATCCCAGGTTTCTATTGGCTTTTTTACATACTTGTTTGATATGTTCTCGGAAATTTAATTCACTATCCATAGTAACGCCCAGGTCGCGCATTGTGGTAACACGCTCCAGTGGTGTTCCTGCTAGTTCATATTTTGTCACTATTGGTGTACGGGATCTAGTGAAGGTAATTGTTTTACACTTGGAGATGTTAAAAAACAATTTATTTCTAATGCTCCACGAAACAACCGCATCAATGTCTGCCTGCAGTACCATACAATCCGTATCGCTAGTAACAGGAAGGTAGAGCTTTAGGTCGTCTGCAAACAGCAGACATTGAGTATTAGTAAGAACCCCAGGTAAGTCGTTTATCATAATTAGGAACAGAGTGGGGCCCAAATTACTACCCTGACTTACGCCTGACCTGGTATAAAATTCACTAGATATGTGATGCCCAATCCTAACATATTGCCTACGATTTTTCAGATAATCAGCCATGAATATAAGAAGCTCCTTATTGAACCCCAAGGATGCAAACTTCATAAGAAGGACATCGTTATCCACGAGATCAAAGGCTTTCTTAAAATCAAAATATGTTGCGTCTACCTGGCAGCCGGTAGTTACCCGAGAGCGTAAATAGTCCACAAACGTTATATGGTTTGTGAGGGTAGAGCGTGCCGGGCGAAATCCATGCTGGGAGTTATCCAAATACTTATTTATATGGTCGAATATATTCTTATTTATAATAGACTCAAAGATCTTCCCAAAACTTGACAATACGGCTATAGGTCTAAAGTCAGTTATATCGATCGAAGAACCACCCTTAGGTATCGGTGTTATTCTAGAGACCTTCCAGTTACTAGGATAGACACACTGCTGAAGTGCTAAATTATATATGTGCAAAAGCGGTTCCTCGAAGGCAGATATACAATCCTTGAGTAAAAACGCCGGTACATTATCGGGACCACAAGTAGAGGTAGGCTTCAGACGCCGAACCGCTTGTCTTAATTCTGAGACATTTACGTGGCCCATGCTAAAACTGGTTGCATTATATCCTGCGTCAGTTGCTTCACGTTCAGCCGCCTCCGGATCCAGCACCGGAGTGTTTGGATGAAAGACTGAACCAAAATACTGCGCGAAGGCGTCGACCGCACCTTGACCCTCGACAATTACATTATTATAAATATATTCACTATTTTGGTTTAGATTTTTACGTTTGTCCTTTACATACTTCCAGAAACTAGCCGGATCGCGAGTGATGTTATTCTCTACGATATAGATATATTTCTCAAAAGCTACACTAATGAGTTCCTTGACTTTGGTCCTGTAATATTTAAATAATTCTCTATTAAATTGTAGTCCATAAATTTTAAACTTTTTTAGATGAAAGTATTTTAATTTTATATAATAAATTATTTCGCTAGTATACCATGTTGGATATATATGTTTCCGACTTGATGGATGTTTTTTGAGAGGTACATGCTTGTCGATTGTACTGTTTAATTTGTTATACAGTATATCCACCGCCACATTAACATCAGTCTGAAGTTTTAATTCGGACCAATCAATACCAGCAATATCTGAGTATAGGCTCTGGAAGTCCGCCGTCCGGAAATTCCACTCGCAGACAGCGACACGATCGTACCCCACATTTCGCCCAGCACCAGGCCCTGTACATCTCGGCACGGAAAGCAACACTTCTAAGGGTGGATGGAGAGCATCAACTTTCACCAAGGGTTCAATGTCCGATGTTACAGCCACATCATCATAGTCTAGTGTGGTTAGAACTAAATCCAAGATACGTCCCTGCTTATTACAGATGTTACTGCATTGTCGCAACTTACAATAGCTCAAAAAGTTATCAAATTGAAGTTTTACATTGGCACTGCAAGAATACAAATTAAAATCGCCAATAATTAGAAATTGGTGCTCAGGGTATATAGAAACAGCATTCTCCATACAAGCTAAAACATTTAGATATTTTTGATCATTATAACTGGGAGGCAAATATACAACACATACCAGCAGCCTTACATTTTTCCATATTATCAAAGCAAACAATATTTCTTTGTCCACAGTTAAATTATCAATATTTTCTATTAACTTCACTGTATAACAGTTTTTTACTGCTAGTAGGACACCCCCCCAACCAGTATTGCCAGTACGATCCTTACGGAGCACTATATAACTTGAAGGGAATAGTTCCGAATCATATACCGAATCCATTAAAAAAGTTTCGTTAAGAAATATAAAATCATAGCAACTTGCCGTAACATTATTATAGAAGTCAGTAGTCTTTGTGCGAAGGCCTCTGACGTTCTGGTAGTAAATCAGAATTTTCCTAGCGTTTGCTTTAATTTTAGGCTTTAGGGTACGTTGTTTAGTGGAAACACATTTACTAACCATTGCATTCCTACCACAATTATTATTCAAGAAAAAGCTGCAGGGATTGTTCATCTCTCTCAACAGAATGTGTGCTGAATACAAGACTACGACATTTATGTATAGTTTCTAATATATCTTTGTATACATTTTTAATGCCACTTCTATTAAGTTTGCCACTATTGTATGAAAACATGTCAAAAGATAAATTACGATTTGAGTCAATAAAGTGTGCATAGTAATTATTTTGTAGGTCTAAATTCAAGAAATTATTAAATAAATCAATTTTATAATTATAAATCGGTGCCCCACATACATACGTGGGAGCACATATTAGAATATTTGTATGTGTTATATGTTCCAATGACTCACGTATTTTTCTTACTAATGTATTGTAATCTTGCATATTATTATACTTAAAGTCTCTTTGTCCAACTATGATAACACAGTAGTCATTTTCATCAAAATTATGTAATTTGCCGTCAATGTTTTTAAGCAAGTGTTCTATGCCGCAATTAGGTAAGACATACCTACAGTATTTAAATTCGTGGCCAAAGGTATTTTCGACATCTTGCAGGATGCCGCAGGTGTTATCGTTAGTCAAGATACACAATTTTCCACGCTCGCGTGACGTCTGACTCATAGAAGACTCTTCACTTTTTTCCCTTTGCAGTTCATGTTGCAGGTACTCGATTCGCCGGTTTAAATTTATTATCTCAGATTTGGCCTGTTTCAGTTGGTGCTCCAATCTTTCGAGGTAATGTTGCTGTTTTGCGATAGCCTCATTCAGTTGTGAATCTGTCTTAGCCACGCGTTTAGGAGGTGTAGCAAATATACCTATATCCCGAAGCCGCAGGGAGCACTTACGCTTTTGTACAGTACTTGGTAAATCATTCTTTTTCACTGGAGAATTCGTTAGGAATTTTTTTAGTGTCTTATTTTCATTGGTCAACTTTATAAGTTGACTACGGAGGTCGTTATTTTCCAAAATTATATTTTCCAGCTCATTTTGAGAACCGTATAACTCCACCTGTAACTGCGTAATAGTGTCCTGCATTTCTGGAACAGAGTTAACTTCAACGGTTGTGTAATCCACGCTTTTCGACAGTGTTTGTTCTATTATAGCCGGACTTTCATATTGTACAACTACGTGTTCGGTATATATATCTTCCACATCGAGGATGGGCGTCGTAGGGGTAGAACATTGTGGGATCGCTTGCGACATAGTAGATGCTGTATCAGCCTTAGAGATAGGGGACGATTGTTTCCTCCTTATTGTTACATTTGAAGGTTCAGTTTCAGAAGCAAGTGTATACCGTGCTTTATTTTTTTTCTGTTTACATGTCGCACATGCCCACTTAATAACTGTCTTCTCTCCTGTTTCGCCTTTAACTGGTTTCTTACAATTGCAACATGTCACAAGTCGCGCCATCTTGCGGCCGCCTGCGGTTTTAGAATTTGATGACATTTTAACAAACTTATGTTTATTTGACGAGGTAGGTACTTACTACCGATATTCCTTGCTCACTCGCTATTGATAACCACTCACCCAAACCGAAACACTCCCAAAAAGTGCTATGCTCAGGGTCAGGAAATTCTCATCCTTACGTGGTACACGACTTCCAACGGACACGACACGACACGACAAATGTCGTCGGTCACGAGATATAAAAGCGGCTTTTGTGATATATCGACACTAAAGTTATTGTCTATGGTTCATATATTTCGCTTGGTCCTTCACTGCACAATACTGATTGTCTATTGTTATTTTGATTATGGTTGGGTACAAAGTTCAGTTTTAGTAAACATTTGAAATGGTTTTTTCCAACGGTCTAATTGGGATTAACATTCAAAAATTTGACCTTTAGATCACTACACCAATACTGCCAATGTTATAAACGAGCCCCTCTTGGGATTTATATGGGTATAATCCACAGAACACTGATGTTTTATCACATAAACTAGTATATTATGGGAGATTCATCGGGTATAGAGTTGCGTGTTTACACTTATAATATACTATCGCGCACAAAATATGATCTTTATCGAGCACTTATATACTGTTTAAACTTAATTTTGGAAGCTTACACATAAAATTTTGATTTTAAATATAAATATTTACTCGTACGATGTTTACCGTGGCTGTGTTGTATAGGGTTCTAGTAAGCTCCGGTTTTGTATAGGCGGCCGAAGGATTTCTTACACTGTTACTGGTTACGTACTAGATACCAAGTTTCGTTGAAGTAAAAAATCGTGTGTTTACGTAACTGGTATCGTATAAGGACGAATTATGTTTAGTTAGTAACTAGTTACGTAGCTCTGGTTTCGTAGACGGCCGAAGGGAATGCAACGACCTATCAAAATTTCAAGTAACTTCTTGAGTTTTACGACAGCAGCATATTTACATGTTCTCCACATATCATACATACCCTTTATCCCCGGAGGGTTGGGCAGAGGAGAATTACCACCCACATTTCACCAATCTGTATTCGGTCCCACGTAATAGGGCCTATTGCCGTATTCCGGGCACTATTGTGGACTCGAGCCATGCATCTGAGGCTGAGTCTGGGCTGTACATATCATGACGAATTAATTGTGCCTATATTCAATACAGTTCGGTTACTTTGTTACCTCAAATATTAGCATACCATCTCAAGCCCGCATGTATAGCTGCTTCAGAGGTCTATGACTAGTCTATTTTATGTAAATTATGTAGGTAGAAATACATTATAAATGCACAATGCTCCGTTTAGGTTGATTTAAACCGATTCCTCGATCTTTGTGCGGTCACTCCTAGGTTTACGGCTTTCGTATGTACAGTAAACATTAAATATTTAAGACTGTATAACTAGAAGTGGTAGCAATGATTATTAATAATATAGCTATCACAAAAACAGGGCGCAATCGCCGTCTGCTTCCAGACACCACTTTTTTTTTCAAAGTCTTACTAAATTAGACACGCTTGACTTGGAAATTGTTCACCGAACCTTTGTATCCCATTTTCCTCTTTTTATAACAGGTTGTAAAGCACAAGTGATAAGATAACACGAGTGGTATTACAATCTGTTCTGGATTGTGGTTATTGTCAAAGTCTGTTACCTTTAGTCGCATTATGTCCAATTCGCAAAATGTCCAACTGTCCAATTCTCAATACGTCCAGTTCGCAATTGGTCCAGTTCGCAGTTGGTCCAGTTCGCAATTGGTCCAGTTCGCAATTGTTCCAGTTCGTAATTAGGAATCCTCCTTAATTACAAGAAGCGTTAATATATTTGGTCCAATTCGTAATTAGGGATCCCAAAGTTCATTTAACCTAATGTTCTTTTGACCTAATTGGTCGACGGAGCCCCGCTACTCGGAGCTCCTTTTCTGGGTGATTTATAAAAAAATAACCACAAAGGCCTAATGCGTGAGCTTTGCTACGCTCTGCTCCTGCATTAGCCTTCTAACCTAACCTATCCGAGTCGAGGTGCCCTAAAGTCCAGATTGCATCCAGATCCTTGCTAGCTTGCTAGCACCATGTTAGCAGGCGTTTATCATTATCCCAAATAACTATTAGCCAAATAAACAATATGCTTTACAACTTTGTGCATATCAATGTTATGAATAAAAACATTAGGATATACAATATTTATGCTTAATAACACAGTATTTGCGAATTGGACATAGTGAGAATTAGACAATTTGCGAATTGGACGTTGTGAGAATTAGACAATTTGAGCCCGCTGGACATTTTGCGAATTGGACATAATGCGACTAAAGCAACCATCGGTACACTGGTTCGAAACGTAAATTCGACCTTAGAAGACTCTGGCAAGAAACAAAGGTCATGATTTATTTTTCACTGCAATGGTAAGAAAAATGAAAAAGGTTTCGGTAATTTATTCATAACTGCAATACAAAACGAACAAAGATAATAACGATTCACTTTGCTTCCGCGTTGCCGTTGTCCCGCTGAGGTATGTATACCCTATCAAATAGTTCGCCCATTCTTTCCCCGTTCAAACAAAAACCAGGTAAAATACTGTCTTCGCCGTACGATTTATTACCTAAGGCTACATTGCCAAGTCTATTATTACGTGGAAAAGGTATACTTTCAGACTCATAACTTTGATTATGGTTCCGTACTGGATTCGAAAAGTTTTGTTCATCAATACCGCAAGCTGTCTGCAATATGCATTCGAGCGCTCTTTGGTCTTGGATTCTCCTCTGTATGGCTGTTGCTTGGACATTAGCTACGATATCTTTATACTTACTTTCAAGTTTTTCTAAAGATGTATTTAGCTCGGACTGGTTTTCATCAGCCAGTTCACTGACTACCTGTGCTCTTTGTCTTACAAGTTGAAGCTGTAACGAACATTCGGCCAAATGTTTGTCCCGTTGCAATTGTGATAACTTTGCTTCGTAAATCTTGGTACATTTTAGTTTTGACTTTTCAAGTTTATTCAATCGCTTTTCTAATATTTGATTTTGAACTCGTAACCCTTCACAAGATACATCGTCGGAAGATTTTTCAATGAATTGTGTCAACATCGACTGCACGGTAGTTTTTTGAGCTTCTATCTGATTCATAAGTCCAGTAATGCTATTGTCTTTGCTTTCCAAAAGTTTATTTTTTTCATTAATAACCTCATCTTTTGACTTAGTTATAACTTTTATTTCATTATCAGCAGTTTCTTGTAATTTTTTGATCGTATTTTCATAGGACTGTTTGAGTTCTTCAAACTTCTTCTCATAAAATAACTTTGTTTCTTCTCTTGCTTCTGTTCTGACTTTAATCAATTCTAGCTTATGTTTAGCTTCAATATCATCAATTTGGTTTTTCTTTAATTCATTAAAATTGTCCAATTGGTTTTGCAAGTTATTTATAGTCTCTATCAAGGTATTTCTGGAACCTTGTATTTCTTGTAACTGATATCGTAAAGATTTTAAAGTTGTACTACTGTCGATACTGTGTACAGGACTTGTAGCATTATCTACTTTCATAACATATACTTCAGTATAATCATCATGTGTACATTTAGATTCGTGTTTCAAAGCCGATAATTCTCTACTTAGTAAGAGATTCTGCATTTTGATCTCCCTAAGCTTTTTAATAAGATTACTAGCTCTTAGTTCATAGTCTTCTCCTTGAATTTTGTGATCACTGGCATGGGACCCTGGGTCACAATGACTCGTTAGTGTCTGTTTATAGGATGAGTAAGTTTGATCTCTTGGTGTACATTTTTCACTATTATTGGGACTTCTATTCCATATCTTATCATCATCTTGCGTAAAATAACTTGATTCGGAAAGTGAGATTTTTTTACTATCATATATAATTCGAGTTTTGGTGGTGTCTGCATTCACGACTATTTCCTCTACTTCAGTGGAAGAGTCATCACTGTTAACATCATCACTCAAAGTTTGTAGTCTTGAGGGTGGATTACTCAGAAAGGGTGCACCAAAAACTCCCCTAGCGAGTTGATAACATAGTAAGAAAATATACTTGTTTCTTAGTACCTTTTCATCATCCTTGGAATCGGATAGCCTTTGAATCCAAGCATCACAGAGGTTAACCACTTTATCCTCTACCAAGTGTATTAAATACGGTCGCAATAATTGCAAATATCTTTTAAACTCCAAGTCTAAGTTTACGATATCATTTTCATCCATTATTAAAGTTTTGAGTCGATCAGAAGAATTTTGTATGGCCAAAATGACAACAATGAAACATCATTTTTGACAACATTGAATTTGATTTAATATTTCTGAGTTTATGTTCATAGAGAAATAAAAATATGTGAAGGTTGCTTATTATAATATTGTTTGGAAAAAAATTTAGCAATAATATTTTATACATATAGTCTGGACAATCTAAACCAAATTATAGGAGTGAGAGTACAATAATATGCACCTCGCTGTGATTGGTAGGATTGTTCGAAAATTATAAATGAAATCTTTTCTCTTTACTTGTGCAATAAGATCTTGCTTCAATTCGTGCAAGACTGCATGACTTCATGATTCTAGCTCAACGGGAAGTGTCCTAAAATCAAACTTCTAATTCAATGCAATCCAAGTATATTACCGTTTATGTAGCACATGGACGCATCTTAATTCAGTGTAATTAGTGCGTGAGCACGACTCGCATTCGACAAATTTTAAGAGATAATAAATGAGAATAATTGCATGATCTTTAATTTTGTATGGTAAAACTTACCTTTTAGCAAAGCAACATCTCTACGCATCTGCAGAGGCTCGAGGTTGCTCGTGACCTCAGGAGTCCCAATAATGGGGACCGCACGTCGCTGCAACCTTTCGAGAGCATCTAATAAGTACTTTGCAGAGCCATCCCAGAGATGCGAGTAGTATTCCACGCAGGAACAAATTTGTGTCTTGTTCTTATTTCTGCTTCGGTGTGAAAAATCATCTCACTCTGCTCAGGACTCCGAGATTACGCGAGGCTGTTTTGATGAGACACTCGATGTAGTTTTTGTGATTCAGTTTGCAGCAAACATCCATATCGAGGATAGAGTTAGAGGTTGTCCTGTAGTTGCAGTGGCGTGCTCTGAAGAGTGGGAAGGGGAAGGAAAGAAGATACCTTTGCTGTAAACGCACATGCCTGCGTCTTCTTGGCATTAAACCAGGTTCTCAGAGCCCTAATGCGAAATGTTGTTCATCTGGTTGGATCCAATTAAGCGAAGTCGCAGATAACAGCTAGTATTTAATAAAAACTTGATAATTATGATTAGACTGCCTCTGTGGCGTAGCAGTAGAATGTTCGACTGCTAAACAGGAGGCAAGGGTTCGATTCCCGCTCAGTGCAAATAATTGTAAACATGAATATGTTTATTTACATTGGTCTGGGTATATGGATATGTAATTAATATGTAGTATGTATTGCATCCATAACACAAGTTAGTTAAGCTATGCCTACCATGGGTCTAGATAGCGTTGTGTAAAATGATGTAGAATCTTTATTTATTACTGTTTATAATCATGGCGTGCATAGCGGCAGATACTTCTTTATTTATGCTTACCTATCTACATCCTAAAGCCTGCTACACCATTATTCTAAATTACTAAACCTTGCAGTAGCTAGAGTAATACCAGCCAGATGTGATATCATACCAATCTAACGGCCTACAATATATTTTTATTTTTTGGATATGTCATACAAAGCCGCGCTCGTCCCAATTTTACGAGAAGCGCAATGCGTAAAAGCATCAATTGACAGTTTGTCTGACGCGGCACGTCGACTAAACTGTAGGTTACATGTGAACCAAAATGTTAGCCGTAAATCGCATACTAAATTCTGTATTCGATATCCTTGTTCGAGTGTTATGTACCGAATTTTATTGCCTGGTTATGTCTGGCAATCTGTTGCTAGAATACTAACCAATGATAAGTTCCTCAGTGTCTTTCTTAGCCCTGAGACAGTTTGTATATACTGTGTGTACACTAGTGTACAGTCACGCGACAATAGTAGTTTTCGTCTCATTTAAAACTACTTGCCCGTACAACCTGAAAGTTTTGGACCCTACCACAAAAACACCCGCATTAGAAGGTTCCTACAGCTTCCATAGGCCACAGCAACCACTTTCCATCATGGGCCGTGTGCTTGTCTGCCAGCTAAGTGGTATAAAAATATGTTGGAGAAAAACTTAAGTAAATGATAGGAAATGTATTCCTATTTCGAATGTTTTATTATCGAAAGAGAAAGATGGAAATATTTTTACTGAAACAATAGTATTAATTTTAGAAAATGTCTTTATTTCATGTCAAATCAATCATCAATATTTTAACAAGATTCTGTTGGCAGAGAGTAACCACACATATCAAGGGTAAAATAAAAAGAACTGTTTCCAACTAAGGTGATAGAAGTAATCCCTCACTAGCCATCCCTCTAATGTGAAATCATTTTTAATCCAGAAGTAGCAACGACAGTAATAAAACACTCTTGCAGTTCATAAAGTAAACAAAATCAATACATATTTGTAATATGACCTTTAAAACCTTAGAAAAGGTTATTTACTGCCTTAAGGGTTGACAAATCTGGTATTATAGAGGCGCAACAGGACACAACTCGAACCAATAGCCACAGCCACAACGCTTGGGGTAGCCCTGATGTAGCCACATAAACTCCACGTGATTGTCCCACGGGCTACATGAGCAACATATCAAACGGCTCGGATTTGATGAAGGAATAAGATTCGGACGCTCGCAAGTACCAGGACCTGAGGCAGAATAATTAAGACTTTAATTTAAGTTAATATCTGTAGTTGCATATACATGCTAGGACAATCTTATAACCCTCTGCCCATTCACTGTGCAATTGTTTAACGGCCGGACCTAATATGCGATCTCAATCCAAATACGGTTTTGTACTGGCGCGTGGTAAATCCTTCGTTTCGATCCTGTACGTGTAAACGCAGCTGTTATTGATCGGATTGGGTGACTTCACTGGAGATCGACCACGTTGCAAAACGTCCATATTATTATATTCAATCGATGGATCGCTTCAACAATACTTTTTCATTATCGATCCCATTTTTCACTATGGATCAACAATTTAAAGCCATGAAAAGTACTAATTAGTGAAATAAAATTAGTACCCTACCTTGCAAAACTGGAAGAGCAGAAGTTCGAAGCACAAGTATCATAATTAGCTTATATGGAAATTCCTGCTCAAATTATTTGTACGAAAATTATGATATGAAATAAATACTTTCACTTTTTAATTGTGTAAACCTTGAGGAATGCGGATTGGGAGCCCGCGGTCCACCCTCCCGAGGAGGGCCAGACCGAGAGGGATGGATCTGGGTCAGCTGGGGTGCGAGGGATATGTCGAAGACAACCTCACCTTCGACCTAGCATAACGACCCACAGACGGCGTGCGGTTTAGTCAGTCCGATTCCGACATAACCTCCCCTTTCGGCTCCTGACAAATAAATACATGTACAAAAGCTAACTTAGCCAAATCAAATTACCAATAATGGGTGCTTTTCATTGTGAAAATTCATATATATGTATTATATAACATAACACACTTATATTCATATAATATCGTAATTTGTTTATTTCACCGATAACATTTTTTGCGCTTTTACAAATACAGTAAAATTTAATATATATACTCACGCCTGTAAATCACCGAAGGGGTAGGCAGAGGTGTATGAACACGTACATTTCTTCAACTATGATTTTCATTCTAACTTCATAAAGGGCGAGCTTATTGCCGGCAAGCGGGTACCTAATCAGTTCAGTTCTAATAGTACAGTAATATTTAGGCTCCCAAACCTTTTTTGATCGCCAGGGAGCGGAAAGGGTCACAATCACCGGACAGGTGAGCCAGTACCTCTCGCTTCTCTATCCCAGTGACGTGATCCAGAGGATCGAACAGGCAGTACAGGCGGGAATGTGCCCGGCGCAGCTGACGCACTGGCTGTAACCACCACATTGTAGTCTGAGAAGAAAAAACAGTCAAATTGAGAACATCTTCCTTTTCGTCGGTTAAAAATGTGAATATCAAGCTGGTGGTACATTCTGCTGCTACGCTGGGGACGCGGGTTCGATTCCTACTTAGTGCAAATATTTGTACCATATAGTCTATTCGCTTTTGCCCGCGGCTCCGCCCGCGCGGATGTCGGTTATCGAGACCAAACATAGCCTATGTCCTTTCTCAAGGTCTCATCATCATCATCATATCAGCCATACGCAGTCCACTGCTGAACATAGACCTCTCCCATAGACTTCCAGAATGACCGATCCAAAGCAGCCCGCATCCAGCGCTTCCCGGCGACCTTGATGAGGTCGTCCTTCCACCTGGCCGTTGGGCGTCCTACACTACGTTTGCCCGTACGCGGTCGCCATTCCAGAACTCTTTTGCTCCATCGGCCATCTGTTCTGCGCGCTATGTGTCCCGCCCACTGCCACTTCAACGAGCTAATCCGCTGGGCTACGTCGGTTACTCTTGTTCTCCTACGGATATCATCATTTCTGACGCGATCACGTAGGGAAATACCGAGCATAGCCCTTTCCATAGCTCGTTGAGCGACTTTGAGTTTGTTTAAGAGACCCATAGTGAGGGACCACGTTTCAGATCCGTAAGTCATCACTGGTAACACACATTGGTTAAAGATCTTCGTCTTCAGGCACTGAGGTATGTCGGACGAGAAGACATCTCGCAGCTTCCCGAACGCTGCCCAGCCGAGTCGGATTCGTCGATTTACCTCGTCTTCGAAGCTGGAATTGCCTACCTGGATCTGTTGACCCAAGTACACGTACTCGTCAACAGCTTCTAAGACTGAGTCCCCAACATGAACCGGTAGAGGCGCAACATGGACATTTGACATAACCTTTGTCTTGGCCATGTTCATCTTAAGGCCCACCTGTTGGGATACTCTGTTGAGGTCTTCGAGCATGGTGTTCAAGTCTTCCAGCGATTCTGCCATAATGACAATATCGTCGGCAAACCGAAGGTGAGTGATATACTCGCCGTTTATGTTGATGCCACGTCCTTTCCAGTTCAGTAGCTTGAAGACGTCTTCCAAGGCAGCCGTAAACAGTTTCGGAGAGATCACGTCTCCCTGTCTAACGCCCCTTTTCAGTTGAATTGGTTTCGTGCTCTGTTCCTGTACTCGGACCGATATAGTGGCGTTCTGGTATAAACACTTCAACACTTCGATATACCGGTGATCTATCCGGCACCGCTGGAGAGACTGTAGCACGGCCCATATTTCGATCGAATCGAAGGCTTTCTCATAGTCCACGAATCCTAAGCAGAGAGGCTGGTTATACTCTTTGGTCTTCTGTATAACCTGCCGCAGCGTGTGGATGTGGTCCATGGTACTGTAGCCTTTTCAGAATCCGGCTTGTTCGGGAGGTTGGAAGACATCGAGCCTGTTGGCGAGACGGTTCGTAATAACCCTCGAAAACAACTTGTAAATGTGGCTCAGGAGCGTGATGGGCCTATAATTCTTCAACAAAGTATTATCACCTTTCTTAAAGAAAAGGACCACCTTACCCCCGCTCCGCGCTTCCGGCGTTATGCCTTCGTGTAGAACGGAATTGAAGAGCTTCTGAAGGACCTTCAGTACCGGCGTTCCGCCCGCTTTCACAAGCTCTGCTGTAATTCCGTCCTCACCCGCCGCTTTGTTATTCTTTAGCTGTTTGAGGGCCATCCTAATCTCGTACAGGCTGATGTCCGGGATGTCTTCGGTATAATGTCGGGTAAGCTTGGCTCTTGGATCTTTAGCCATGCCAACGGGCTGCGTTACAGACGTATATAACTGTCCATAAAACCTTTCGACCTCCCTAAGTACCTCTGCCGTTGTCGTTGCCATGCCGCCATCCTCCGTCTTCAGCTTCGTCAACCGGCTTTGTCCAACGGACGCATTCCTCGCAAACACTTTGGACCCTTTATTTCGCTCTATCGTCTCCTTAATAGTTTTTGTATTATAGGAGCGAATGTCGTCTCGCAAAGATTTCTGTATGCGTCTGTTGAGCTGCCTATATGCCTCAGCGTCGTCGGAGGTCTGTAGTGGCATAGATCGACGTTTGGTCATGAGATCAAGGGTCTGGGTCGAAATTTTCTGAGGTTTTTGTTTAGGGCAAGACCTAAAGAATTTAGATCCCACCGTTTGGACAGCTTCTACCAGCACGTTGTTTACCTCGTCCACTGAAACGCGATCCTGTAGACAATCGAAACGATTGGATAGTTCGAGCTGAAAGCTCTCGGAGTCCCGGACATCGGCATATGACGGTTTGAGTGTTGACTTCATCAGACGTGACCTTTCAAGTCTAGGGCTAATATTCAATGTGCCTCTTACGATACGGTGATCGCTACCGGTTTTTACACGGCTGATCACAGAGACATCATTGAATACTTGCCTCTTTGACGTCAAGATGTAGTCAATCTCATACGCCATGTTAGCGGGGCTTAGCCAGGTCCACTTTCTCTGGGGTGGCTTTCTGAAGAAAGAGTTCATTGCGTAGAGACCCTCCTACTCCATAAAGTCCGCCAGCATGTGGCCCCGGTCATTCCGCTGCCCATATCCAAAAGGCCCCACCCTCAACTCCCCATCGCCTCGTTCGCCCAGTCTCGCGTTGAAGTCCCCCATAACAACAGTGAGATAGGTTTTGGAAGCATGGATGGCCCTACTTATGTCCTCATACACTTCCTCGACCTCTTCATCGGAGTATGACTTGGTGGGCATGTACACCTGGATGACCTTCAACGAGTATCTTTTAGATACTCTGAGTATCAGGTATACCACCCGACTCGAGATACTCTCGATGGATATGACGTTGTTAATAAGGGACCTGTGGACGAGGAACCCGACACCATGCAGTGACTTTCTGTCACCCTCCCGGTGGTAGAGTAGGTGACCAGACTTCAGGGTTGTCATGCCCTCCCCCGCTCTTCGCACTTCGGACAACCCAACAATGTCCCAGTGCAACCTACTCATTTCCTCTTCCACCTCGAGGAGCCTCTCGTCAGTCCTCATCGTGCTGACGTTGTGTGTTACCAGGGCCAGTTTCCGTTTGGGGTGGTAGCCGAATCTCTGCCGGGGATTCTTCGCACCCCCTGCCCCGCCGTTACCATGACCGCTACCGGAGCCAGGAATAGCGGGGCTGCCGGGGACTAGGGGCCTGGTCTTTTTTTGTCCGTTCATTGGGAGGTTTCTTGCCATACTCGCCACGCTTCGACATCAGTGTGGGCGACGACAACTTCACCACGGCCAAACAGCCCGGAAGCAGTATATTCTACATGCAACGCCGGCCGTGAAAGCCTGAAGACTTATATTCATCAAGATCGGCTCAGTGGTTTAGGCGTGAAAGCGTAACATACAGACAGACAGACAGACAGACAGAGTTACCTTTGCATTTATAATATTAGTATGGATTTTAATCTGTCTGGGTGTTTCCGTACCTCGTAGAGTCTCTTAAGCCGTCGGTCCCGATTATCATATGAACGGGTAACGGTTACGGGTAGTTGGAGCTCGTAAAAGGTCCGACAACACTGGTCTAACGGCAATACTCCGATATCGCGAAAGGTTTGTGGAGGTCAGATGGCAGTCGCATCGAGAAAAATATCGAAGTTCAGCTGTCTCGCAGTTAGACTGGTAAAAAACGGAATTCGGACCCCGAGGTCAAGGCCTCAGATGCGATTGAGATCTATGCAATGATGATGAAGACCAAGCTAGTGTGGTGTAGTAGACTCGTCAATATATGAGACGCGCATACCACCTCTAGTATTGCAAGCATTCATCAGCTACCACCAAATTCCATGGTTCGTATCTAAATCTAATCCACAAATTACTGTAATGTCAATAGCAATAATCATACTTAGCTTGAACAATTGGAACAAAGCTACGCACAATACTCACTCAACACCAAGCAAACCCGAAGAACCAAGTCAAACTAATAACAGTTTCAAGTACCTATTAAGTACCTAAATATCTTCCAAAAAATGTTCTCATCAAATTTGCAGAAGTTAAATTCATGAATATGACAACGTCACTTGATGAAGTAGAAACTTGGAATTTGAATATAAATAAGAGGTTATTAGAAATAAGGTTGATTGCATGGTGTTAAGTAAAAGACAATAATGCTATTAAAAAGAAGGAGACTATTACTATTACTCCCTAAGACTATTATTAAACATGAATTGGTATACAATACCAAAAAGTCCGAATTCATGATCTTTGAGGCCGTGGGCACCAAGAGTCCGGATATCTTACACTCCATCGATATTCAAATATTAGGTCCTTACGTATGAAATTGGCGTTTTGTACGGGAGGAATAAAAAGTCGATTTTTTTTTTGTAAAATATATTTAATTAATCAAAGTATGCACCGTTGTTATCTATGCCCTTTTGCCATCTTATGGGTAGTTCATTGATCCCTTTACTATAAAAACCATAGGGGTGAGAATCAATAAACTCTTTGAAGGCGTTTTGGACTGCTGCATCGGAGTGGAATTTTTTTCCTTGTAAGAAGTTGTCCAAATTCCGGAAGAAATAGTAATCTGTTGGAGCAAGGTCCGGGGAGTACGGTGGATGTCGCAGACATTCCAATTGTAGCTCAGCTAACTTAGTGGTTATTTGTTGTGCAGTGGGTGGTCTTGCGTTGTCGTGAAGCAGCAGTGGCCTAGAGCGATATTACTTGTCTTTAAAAGATTAGTACCCGAATAAAAACGTTTGTACTGGTTAGATAATGTATGTATTTGGTAAAAATGTCTGTAATAGCATAATAACACATACAATAAATGCCAGGTAGCTGGTCAGTTTCTTTATCATCATCTATAGCCAATGAGAGGACTGCCTTCGTATGCTTCACTTAAAAGAAATGATAATCCCTCTAAAGGTAATTTTCTTTTACAGCCCGCCTCATTTTTTACTACTGTAACTTGATGGAGATACAACACCAGTGGTTCTTGAAATCAAAGGTTGATCGTCTCTCAAGGGCATGCCTCGACATTGATGAGAGTCAACTATTTCTGGTAAAAACCAGTCCATGAAGAACCTAACTAGTTTTCCTTGCATTTTTGTCTTCCAAAAACATCGTCTTTTTCTATTACTTCCGTTTTTATTGGATTGCTTTCTCCACTTCACACGGCAAATAAACATATTTTTTTGCCTGTCACTCGGACTTGCCCTTGAATTTGGTAGATTCTTTCAATTCTTCTATCTTGAACTGGCGCATACTCATCTTAGCAGTTTGTTTCCACAGTCTCACTGAAAAAAAACGATAAGTTGCCTCAAGAACCATAGCTATTACGGGAGTCACTTCCATCCGACTAAAAGAGCACCCCGTAATAGCAGCGGTTAGACCCATCATGGAGGAGTGGCTAGAGAGACCACACGGCAGCTGCTTGGATCCAGAAACAGCCAGCGTCTGAGAGAGGACTCAGTGGCTGCACATGCTCACCGAGTGCCCGGCCGAGGCGGAACCTAGTGGCGGTCCTAGGGGTGAGAGTTCTCTCCTCGCCACTTTGCTTACGGCGATGGTGTGATGTGCGGATACGTGGGCTGCCACTGCCTTCTTCTGCGAGCAAGTAATACTCTTGAAAGAGGTGGCGGAGGGGTAACGGAGGAGATTCGCCAACTACACATCCCAATCCCCCATGAGCGCGAGCCTGGGGACTTCACGCCAGCTGTAATCCTAGCAGAAGCAAGCGCACCTCTCCATACACGGGCGCTACATGGGGACCATGACCAATCTCGGTTGTTTAACAGCTACTTCTTCCTTCATGGTTTGCAGTTGCTGACAATAGATATCTGCCGTAATCGTTTGGCCAGATTTAAGAAAGCTGTAGTGAACAACACCGGCGCTAGTCCACCAAACACTTACAAGTAACTCTTTCTGAGTCAATTTTCGTTTAGGGCAGGATTTGGCTGGGTCTCCAGGGTTCAGCCATTGCGATGAGCGCTTTCGATTATCGTACAATATCCACTTTTCATCACAAGTAATGATTCGATTTAAAATCCCTGCATTATTGTGTCGGTTGAGCAAAGTAACACAGCAGGCGACCCGTGTTTGCAAGTTCGATTCACTCTATTCATGAGGTACCCATCGTTAGAGTTTTTTTACTTTCCCGATTTGCTTCAAGTGGATTAATACAGTTTTGTCACTTACCCCGAAGCCTGCTGCTATCTCTGAAGTGCTTTGTGATGGATCCGCTTCCACAATAGCCTTTAATTCTTCGTTTTTCACTTTGATCTCCGGCCGTCCACAGGGTTGGTTCTTAAGGTCGAAATTTCCAGAAAGAAAACGTTGAAAACCTTGAAAACGTACCATGCTGTCTTTTGCGACACCAGCGCCGTACACATCATTAATTCTTCGAGCTGTTTCTGCAGCACTGGTGCCACGGTAGAACTCGTACTCGTAAATATATCGATATTTCATGTTTTCCATTGCGCGGTAATAAGCGACGCCAAAGAAAAAATAATGAGGAAAATACCAAATGAATGACTGTATTCCAAAGAAAAAAAACCAGCTAAATGAATTTATTAATTTGAATTTGGAATTCTTAACCAAAGAGGAGATAATTTCAGATCAAATTGATCAGTACGACAAAACGCTAATTTCATACGTAAGGACCTAATATCTTGGACACTATGTTGCCCACGACCTCAAAGATTATGCAGATATTGAGCGAGAGCGCAGGGCATTGGCGGTAAGGGCGATTATGCTGGCCCGCAGGTTTGCTGGGTGCTCGGACAGTGTTAAAATAATGCTTTTTAAGGCTTACTGCACATCACTGTACTCGAGTGCACTGTGGGTCAGCTATACCCAGCGCTCCGTCAAGGCCCTGCGAATACAATATAATAAAGCGTTCAGAGCATCGGCTATGTTCGTACACGCACGTACAGATGGTTACAGCTTTGTGGCGCAAAAAAATGACATCGATGATGTACGGAATGCGCGGCAGTGGCAATAGTATGCTCAAAGTACTTGTGGCTTATATAAAATGCACGTGTCTTTTGTAAAATATAAATACTGACATAGATTTAAGTGTACAAATGTTACTAAAAAAAATTGATTTTAATTGTCTGATAAATAAATGAATTATTATTATTATTATTACTTACTTACTTACTTCCAGCGGGGGACGCCGTAGACCGGACGGGTGATCTGCCCTTTTGCGGGGGCCATTTCACCCAATTCCCCTATTCCTTCTATCTGGAGGCCAAGAGGCGATATTTGGGGTCGGTTTTTACCAGGTGCCTATTCAATCGGCAGTGTCCTGTTATCACTTCTACGACCAGCCTCATGTTTCCTCAGGATAAAGGAGACTTTTAGTTCGTCATGTAATTAAATAATAATAGCAAAAGCGCACACTTAGTCATTGTTGGTTATGTTAGATCAGGCGCTGAGCTATATAAATAATTGATGCCAATCAATGAAGAAGGTAAATGTTTTTAGGATATTTTTCAGATCTTTATCACATCATAAAGTCTTGTTCTTCACCAGCACTCGTGCTTCCTTCTTCGTTCAGTCCTGGGTCCTTTGATGAGGCTGACGAGCTGAGGGCCACCATTGTATCATTGTTGGTGTCTGTAATGGTCACTCTCTTTCCTGAGACTTTGCGTTCAGCTTACCATCAAGCCATATTGACGTATCCTATCTTCACTGCTATATAATTATTTTATAATGATATAGAAAATAGGGGGGTTTGTGGTCAAAGCACTAGTGGGGCCGGTGGGTGTGAAGACAATCCGCTTTAGATGAGCCTGTCAAGCTGAGTGCCACCATTGTTAACATGGTACGTGTACGTAATGGTGATCCTCTTTTCTGAGACTTTGCCTTCAGCTAACCATCAAGCGAGGTGAAGTCAAATTGACGTGTCCTGCATATTTAAAAAAAATATCATTCTCCAGAAATACCACAAAATATTATTCACTAGCTTTTATCGGTTATCGTTATAAATTGTAGCCTATGTGTTATACTGATGTAAAGAGTAAATGCCCCCGACTCGTTAACGATGAGCAATCGATTTTATATTCGATTACGTTTTTCAATAACCATTTCGGTGACTTTCGTTAATGAAGCCATACTATGTGTTCAATGAAGTGTATTAAAAAACATTTTTCGATCCTTTGTTCCCTGGATGTACGGGATTATATTTGTCCGTTAATAAAAAGTAAGTATAGTATACATTGCTGCTTACGATGTTGTAACTATGGTTTATATTTCTGCGGGTTAATCTAAAGGAAGAATGTATATAGGTTAGATTCAGGTTGTACTTTATATGAAGTTTTTATTTATGTTTTACTAAAATATTGAGATTGTACATAAACGGGCATTTAGTCTAAACGGCTTAAATTGAATTAACCGCAGGCCATTCAGCCATAAACAAAATGACACCAAGCGAATGAAAACGAGCCATTCACACAAAAACTCGTCTATGGTTTAAAAGACCGGTAAAAATTCTAAGCAGTAGTCAGTACATTCGGGTGCAAAGGCATTATAGACACGCAAGTTTGTAATTGAATTCCTAAAGGATCTTTATTCTTTAGGACCCCATACACAAACGCTGAAGACGCTGAGCTTGAAATATTTAAAAATGACGAAAGGGCTTCAAAAAAATAGTCGTTAGTCGTAGTTAGTAATGGCATGAGCTAATAAAAGAAAATGAATAAAAAAACAGGGATATGAATTAAGAAGAAAAAGAAATAAAAATCAGTATGGTTTAATAAATTTTGGATATGGTAAGAGTTTTCGTGGTATGAAGATGGAATAACCCTATCTAGGTGGGTACTATTTCGGCTGCTTATTAAAAAAAAAGATGAGCTAACTACTGAATAGATGGCACTAGTAGACTCATTTAAAGAAATAAAATAGTTGCCCCGCTTATTTCTGTATTTTGAATCACGTAAGTTATTTCAGAACTTGAACACAAGGTAATATGAGCATGTAAGTTTATAAAACTCGTCGGTAATATAATAAATAAAGATATCGCGACAGTAGTGCTATTTTAGGAAGCTGCCATTTAGCGGCATGGTACATTTAAGTCTGTAATTTTTACAATTACTGCATAATCTGACAGAATCAATATAGATTAGAATATTTATAGGTTTATTCAGTCATTTTTAGTAAATGTTTTATTTTTGATAAGTTAATTTTTAATTGTAAGAATTGGAAATGTTTGCCAAAACAATGTCGCCATCTAGTTAAAACTCATGCAAACAAAAGTTGCCTGCCTGCTTTTGGAAGTTACGAGTGTAAACATTTTTGTTTCCGATTCTGCATCTGTATAAGAATTATATTATATTATCAAAATCAAAAAATCATTTATTCCATAAAAATATTAAATTTGTTTGGAATCGTCATTATTTTTTTCCCCTACCGTGCAGTGCGTGACATGGCAACTACTGAGAAACACTGCCAAAAAACTCAGTAGGAATCCTTTTTAAAAAAACGTCGTCATGTATGTACAATCATTTTCTTGTGTTGACTTAGAGCTACTTAATCCCAAGCATTTTTATCATTCAAATAGTCTGAAATGTTATAATATGCTCTGCTACACAATTTGGCCTTAATTGTTGTTTTAAATTTATTTATGGACAATGTTCTAATTTCATTGGGAAGTTTATTGTAGAATCTAATACATTGCCCCATAAAAGAGTTGCTTATTTTTTGGAGACGAGTAGTATGTAACACAAGATTACCTTTATGTCTAGTATTTATACCATGTATATCACTCTTTTTAGTAAAGGAGTCTATATTTTTATGCACATAAAGTAAATTTTCATAAATAAATTGCGAAATAACCGTAAGAATGTTTATTTCTTTGAACTTTTCTCTTAGAGACATTCTAGGACCAAGTTGGTATATTGCTCTTACAGCTCTCTTTTGCAATACAAAGATGGTATTAATGTCCGCAGAATTACCCCAGATTATCTGTGGTATTACAGACGGTAGTCGCTTCCGGAAAAGCCCACATACCAGTTGTTAACGCGTTGCATGCGTGTGCACACACACATACATACCAGCGACAAGCAGCCGCGACCCGCGGCCCTCTTCACATCACATTAGACCGTCCAGGCGAGCGCGTATAGCAAATATTATTATAATTTTTCATTTCGGAAGTAAATCCATTGTTTTCAGCATAATTATTAGTTTTATTTGTCCACCGGATCTGCTATCTAGTTCTCGAGTAAACACCAGTCAAAAATTTTAAGTCTCCAATGGCCGTGTACTTATCTGCCAACTAAGTGATATAAAAATGCAAATTTGTACGCAACTAGGAAAACGCTAGTATGTAGGAGTTTAGAATTTAAATTCACTTATATCTGGCTTACTTCTTCACAATAAACCAAAACTGCAAAGGAAACTAAAATTAGAAGCATTGCAGAGTATATATATAAACACCAAATAGTGATCATTTGTAGGAAAGCCTTTCAGTTCAAGTCCCAGAAGCTTTTATACTTCTGCGAGGGTAATTTGCATTTAGACTATCTCAAACTTACATAGTATGCCGGCTCATATAGTGCAATGTCATAAACTTTGTTGGCGCTTACAGTGGAATAGTATTCCAAAGTCTTTATAGCAAACTTTGTGTTATTCTTTAGGGTAATATCGCTTCTTGAACGCAACAAAAACCGTCCTGTATGTCAGCTTTTGTTCGTAGCACCTTTTACACTACATTACTCAATCTAACCCCTAAAATATAAGAAATAGAGGTGCTTCATTAACAATGTCATAAACTATGATAAGGTTTTTTTTTACCTCCGGCTCCTGGGACCAGTTTTGTTATTTTTCTTTTTTTCGATTTTCCTTTAATGATATGTTTCTTTTATCCGTAATAAATACCAATTTTCTTTCTATCTTTCTTTCTTTATTTCTTTCTTTCTTTCTTTCTATACTGTGGTTGCCACACCCGAGGGACTATCTCGATTGCAGAGATGGCCCTGGGCCAACTGGGGTGCAACGGATTTATTGGCGATGTTTCTGTCGGTTGAAGTCTGACATAACCAATGGGATTTCCTAACGAATAAAAGGTAGATATTACTCTTTTTAACTGCCCACAACTGTTGAAATCGTTTATATACGAAGCTTTCACTATGGACCCAGGTGCCGGTATAACAAAAACAATATATATAGGAAACACCGTACCGTACCGTTACCATATTCTTTGAATTAAGCCCCTACAGCCCAAAAATGCAAAAGATAATTTCAGCTTAGTTCAGCGCAGAAAGTATATTTCTTGCTAATAATACTTTATCAGGCGCTTCTTTTATTTCGCGGTTTTATAACAATAAAGCCGTGTCTAGCTTATAGTAGAAGCCAGTTCTATTTCACTGCTCATTACATTTTATTTGCACAAAATAATTTCTTGGTTAAACCTTTGTCTGGTCAGAGTTAATTGAGCCGTAGGTAATTCGTCTGAGCTAAAAAGGCCTCTTATTTTGAGAGATAAACCGCTTCGGTACATACGTGTTCGTAACACACACAATTGATCTAGTTCTACGCCATTTCTCTTTCGTAATCCACCGTCTTCTCACGTTACGACTGCGTTTGTAACTCGTAGTCACTCAGAATAATGCCCAAGGTTGGACAACAAGGCTTAAAGATGATAACTGTGTTCTATGTCAGTTAATTTCTTACCTAATTTATCAAAATAATAATTATTCAAGTTAGCTGAAGTGAGAATATTTCATTAAATAAATTTCACTGATAGGATTTTTTGGAGCCACATGAAGATCTTCGTCTTCTTTTTCTTCGATTCAGTCGATAGATCTGGCATAAAATGACTAGATTTTTAAGTTTTTTTTAAGTTTTCAATAACTTGGCTACAAGGCAGGTGAAGGGGTAATACAGCGAGCAGGAGATCAAATTTAACATGAACTGGAATTGGACCCCGCAATCACAGTACTCTTGTGACCGCTCGATGAAGCTCCGTTTTGCCATGTTTTCCCTGCAGCTTAAAAAAACCTAGTTGGCCACTGGAGCTGTTGTTCAGACGGCAGGTCTTCGCTTGTCAGTAAAATCTGCCGGAACTGGATTCTTGTCTACCCACCTTTACTTTCTTGCTTTCTGTGGGGGACTGACTGTGGTCAGAGTGGATCTCATGAAGCTCCGGCGACATTTGCAGCGGTGACTTTTTGAAGTGTAAAACTTCTTTAGCGACGATGGATGGGTAAAAAGTGTTAAACTCGCGTCAGGATCACTTGACCTTTGAACCGTAACCGAAGACTGACGTCATACAACGTGGGTGTCCGGATCTGTTTCTTATTTTGCATAAGCGGTTAGAAGCAGTCCTTCTCCTTTAAGTCGTCATACTTTACTTGTTTATTGATGCACTAGGCTCTGCGGTAGGCTTTCCTTAGTTAATGAAGTCTACTACAAAAGCAAAATACGCATTATCCATAGAACAAGTAATAGAACCGGGGCTGACGCGATTTTTTTTATCATAAACCTGAGTTGGCAGACAAGCACAAGACCCACAGATGGAAAGTAGTTACCGTGGCCTCTGGACGTGTGCTACAGCAGCGGAGTCACACTTGTGCTGCCGACCCTGTAAATGTATAAAACAAATCAGGAAAAGCCTTTGATCTTCCCACTGACAGCACAAAAACTCTCCAGTGAGCTCAGACTATCTACTCACCGCTCGGAAACAACACTTCTCTAATACACACAACACTTAACAATTCATTATGACAATTATCTGCTGAAAAAGGTATACATTTTATAGTGTTTCCAAAATTCAAGTTGCTATCATTCATTACTAACCATCACTTAAGTTCATAGTAGAATTAAATACAATAATATTAATTGTATCCTTGTGTGTCTCAAGTGGTCTCTAACTGAATCTGGTCGCGAAACCAGCGCGGCGACGCACTGACCCTATGGGTAATATAAGTTGGCTAGGCGGTAGAGATTAATTCGATCAATGTCTTGTAGCAAAAAATCACGAGCATTGTATAGAACACCTTTCCTAAATTAACCTTCGAGTAATCCTATATTAATTAGTAAATCTAGTCAACCGGATAAGCTTCATTCGGTGTTTCTCAACGTACTTTCTTTTTAAAATGGTAACCAAAAATAATTGTTGTTTATATTGGCCTTAACTGGAACGAATCCAAATTAGCGAGAAGCCAAAGCTTAAGATGCGGTTAGGGCGTCTACAAATGAAATGAATAAAATTGTCGTGAATAGATAAGTTAATCTCAACCGGAATTGATTGACGTCGCGGGATCACGGAAAAATCTTCTGAATGATATTGGAACATTATGATGCAAGTGTGTAAAGTTGGTAATCATCAATACACACGCATATAATACGACGACGAATAATACTAAAACAGTATAGTTGTAATAGTAGACATATGAATTGATAAATAACTATAATCTCAAAAGTGAAAAAGTGTTGTGAAATGTTTTTTTTTTGCAATAGGGGGAAAAATTTATTTGGTTTCCCATGCACGCTCATCTCGATCAGTCATAGACTTAAGAGGTTACTTTTTTTTGTTTAATGTTTGAGAATTCAAAGTTTTTACAGAGAAAACAAAACTTATTAGTTTATTGAGTGAAACTATTATAATTCAAGTTTAATAATTTGTAAATACGTAATAACTTATGATACCTACGTTTAAAAAATATAGTGTGACATATTTCTGTTTAAATTTTTATGTTTTGATTTTTATTTCTGCGAGACCTCGTAAGACAGCTATGTTTTATGGGTTTTTTTTAATATTAGTGTTATCGCTATATTATAGTCTTATGTCGTTACATTTTAATCATAAGAAGTTAAGTATGCTCGTTACTTTTCATTACGTTTTATTAAAATATTTAAGTAAAAAAGACAACGAAATAGTATTACCACACTACTTAACTGAAAATATTATAATATTGCGCTTTAATTGATAGTTGTTCAAAAAAAAGTAAAATTTATGATTGCAATGAAATGGACAAGTCGTACCCGCTGGTATCCCTGGCGATACCTCTACCATTCACACGATTTCTCATACAAAACAGTTCTTATCACCGGTTATACAGCTGGTGAATTGGATGATAATGACCAAATACGATACGGGTCGAAAGTAACGTAAGATGTAACAAACGTTAGATTCTGGCAACGATGCGATTACTCTTTTGTAACTTGAATCGATTGTTCACACAACCGATTTAATAAACTCCAACCCTAGACTACAACTATCATAATGCACTTATTAAATTATTTCAACGACTGTGTGTGAATGTTATGTTTGATGTCGCCAAAATGGTGGCTAGGACTTTTCATAGGTTGAAAGCGGCTCTCTTCACCCAAGCAAAATGACATTACTCTCTCTTCACAATGAAACTACTTGTGTCAATGGTGCACAGGTACAGAAATTATTACATAAAAATAAATACCTTGCATATCCAAAAATAATCGGGTAGACATATTGCGATGCGCAGACATAGACAAGAACAATTATATTTCTTTTTGTCCAAAGTAACTAATCAATATTAAATAAGGATTCGAATATAGGTATTAATACAAATCTACCTACCCATCCAAACATTTACAGATGTGAATATAATCACTGAACGGAGTCATGTGTCACAAGTGTGCTCCCGCCCTTACGCTTTACAGATTTCGTAGGCTTGCGTTATATGCCGACAAGTCACGTGTGGCTCTGTACAGTTTAATACGTCAATACCTTTGATATCTCGATTTGATTGTCGTAATCATTATTCTCAAGGTATGACTCGAAACTTGAGCACAGAGGAGAACTTTGAGACCAGTACTAACCCTAATTAGATACATTCAAATAATTTGAGTACTAAGCCAATCTGGTAGGCCACTGTCTATCTATTGCAGATATGCAGATTGACGTAGTTTCACAGATGTATGTTAATTACACTAATTAATTAATACCTTCTTTGTTAGTGCAGATGGTATTTATGATACGCATAGATAACAACCCCGTCGGCTAACGGGGGTAATCGTGATGTACTCGGATCGATGGTGTCTCAAATGTCGGAGTGTGAAGAAAGTAGGTAACGAAACAGAAAGAACGAAAGATATCATCAAAATTGATTAAGTTATTTTCTCCAAATATTAATGTCTGTTCAGATTGATATAAAGGTTGTTAGATCTACTTAGATACAGCTGGTGGGATATAGGGCACTACCATAAAATGTATACAATAAAGGAGGTAATTAAGATGTTAGAGAGCGCTCCGGCCGTCATTAATTAAATTGCTAGTGGATCATTTCTGTATAAATTATGTTTTATATGGCCGCTCTCGGAAATTAATCAGGATTTAATATATAATTTATCTACAGTTACAGCAAAACCGCTGTTCCGTTCGTGTACACTTTTAACTAAAAAAGAGATTTGAAAAATAATTGGCACTTTAAGAGCGATCATTATACTTTCATCCAAACCTTTCTACCGCCGTGTCTGTGACAAAGGCATTGGTGTAAGGAGATGGAAGGAGTGAATATTCAGATTACTGCATGCATATAATATGAATGAATGGAAAAAAGCACATTATGTACGTTTTATTTTTCGACGTAATAGATATCTTGTGACAGCCTTTTTTTATACCACTGAGGTTGCAGACGAGCACACGGTCCACTTAATGGAAATAAAAAACAAAGAATGCATAGCCTTTGGTCTTCCCACTGACAGCACAATAACTCTCCAGTAAGCTCTAGCTAGGTAGTAGAGAATACGACGGCTACGCAGTTCAATTCCCGCTCAGTCAAAATATTTGTATAATATCTATTTCCGTGCCTCACAGCGCATGTTAAGCCATCGTGTTCCGGTTGTTATACGGAAAACTATAGTAATCGTTACTATACTTCGGTATCGCATTGGGTTTTGGAGGTCATGTGGCAGGCACCTCACGGAAAATATCAAAGTTTGACTAAACTTACACTTACGTTAAGGGTCTGGCAAACGGTTACCAACATGTTAAAAAAAAAAAATTGGTTCTAAAGTATACATGCTAAGTACAGATAATGACGCTTAACATTTACAAATTGGCGGTTTAACTCATTTGGTATAAATTGAAAAAGGACTTAAATGTTAAAAATAAATTACTCAATAACAATATTTAACCCTGTCTCTTAAACTAGGGGATCCTGTATCATAAGAGACAGTGTACGCATCAAAAACAAAAAATAAATATAATTAATGTGCCGTATTTTCTTACGTTTTTTGACTCTCTTCCAATTCAAGTGTCTGTGCTTATTTCGTATCGTGCTATGTACGTGTGTGTGTGTGTGTGTGTGTGTGTGTGTGTGTGTGTGTGTGTGTGTGTGTGTGTGTGTGTGTGTGTGTGTGTGTGTGTGTGTGTGTGTGTGTGTGTGTGTGTGTGTGTGTGTGTGTGTGGTGTGTGTGTGTGTGTGTGTGTGTGTGTGTGTGTGTGTGTGTGTGTGTGTGTGTGTGTCTGCTGTGTGTGTATGTGTGTGAGTATGTATGTCAAGTTAAGTTAATTTCAAGTTCCAGTATAGTTAGGTTATGTATGTTATAAGATTTTCAGTCAGTAAGTAGTCTTGTTTGAGAAGC
Source organism: Eilema caniola (assembly GCA_949126895.1). Taxonomy (NCBI): domain Eukaryota; kingdom Metazoa; phylum Arthropoda; class Insecta; order Lepidoptera; family Erebidae; genus Eilema; species Eilema caniola. Next base: position 2,026,331 of record OX421463.1, on the reverse strand, counting down.
CAGGTTGTGACATAGGATTCTAATTCTTTTTTATTCATGTCCATAATATTTAGTTTTCTGTGAATTTGCTTATAAATATGTGTACTAAGTATATATACTGATGTTTGGCGAAGGTGGTTTTGTGCTGAGTACCGGGGGGATAGTTGCTTCGTTTATTGGGGTTAGAGGGAGTCATGTTAAAGTGTCTGTATATGAATGATACGATTTAATACTGTGAAGGTAATACCTAAAAATCACACTTTATTATTTGGCAAAAATACTAAGGTCTTCTCTTTTCAAAACTTTAGTGTAGTTTACCTACCAAAGCCACTATGACTCAAACTTTTTATTGGGCCATCGTTCTTACCTGTGTTGGGAGCATGCGCTGACAAATTTTCACGGACTCTCAGTTTATTACTTTTTATTTAATAACTCAAAACGTGACAATCAGAATTATAACTGTCGTAACACATCTTTTGATGGTTAAAAAAAATAATCAATTTTTTACACTCACCCTAAATGGAATAGAAACTGAGTTCAATAAGGATTTTTAGCATCTCATTCACTTAGGCTCATTTTTATCGTCTACATCAACTGTTGATAAGAGACGATGTGATCCACGTCGAAACGTATTGTCTAGATATAAACTATTTGTTTAAGATTCCAAATTATAGATTTCTAGAAACACAACCAGTCGTGGCAATGTAAATACGTTTAAGTACATAATGAAGACAGTTCAAACTTATGCAAACACCAACATTTGTAACGGTACATTAATTACGATTACTTGCTCTCTACAGATTATTAACTTAATTTTCGAACAAAGATAAATACTAAGACATTATTGAAAATGTCTCAATTGTAAGAACAAGTGCGTATAATAGCCGCAGGCTTGAGTGTTCTACCCACGGAGGATAGAATATGATTTTCCTTCTCCATGGTTCTACCGAACTAAACATTACAAGAGGGGCCATTAGGAGCGAGGTTTGAGACTGACAGGTTTCTCCAATTAATCAAAAGTTTAAATGACACTCATGTAAGTAATCAGGACATTTATACTAGGTACTAAAATTAATGTATGGTACGGTTTTTTTTTACGTGCGGGAAATCCCCACGGATACCCCCCTCTTCGGAGCCGAACGGGAAGGTTATGTCGGACTCGAACCGACTAAACCGCACGCCGTCTGTGGGTCGATGTGCTAGGCCGAAGGTGAGGTTGTCTCGTGACATATCTCACGCACCCCATGCACCTCGCCCACGGTATGGCGGGGGCGCGCATCGTCCTACGATGCGCGCCGCCGCCGTGGCCTGCTTCTGCTAGGGTGACGAGCGGCTCCACCCGTCACCCTCAGGCCCGCGCTCATAGGGGGCGGAGGTCGGTTTGCGCCCTCCGACGCCCGAGCCGCCTTCGAACGCGGCCAGCGATGTCCGCGAGTCTTTCTCGCTCGCTGCGCCGCGAATGTATGGTACGGTTAGCTAAAAAGTAATTTGGCACATTCTAATTTTCTGTCTATCCTGTACAAATACACCAATACCTGACTTAAAATAATGCGTATGTGCGTGTATGTAATAAAAATTAGTTGCAGTCTGCTTGTCTGTTATGCTTTCACGCCTAAGCCACTGAACCAATGGGTATATCGCCTGCGCTTTTATCCCTACAGAGGGCGCCTCGTAATGGCCAATGTTAGCTGTCATCTACGTAGATTTCATTGTTTGTCTATTCAAATCTGACAGCTATGAGTTTGTTTTTGTCACAGAACAGATGGTTAGCGTTGTATGGTCATATGCTGCTGTCAACTACAATTAGTTTTGCGTCGGCATCCCCATTGTGATGAAATTTTGTATACAGAGGGTTTAGAACTTAGGCAAGGACATGGCATGACAGGCTATGTATGGTTGCGGTAACCGACATCAACGCGGTTGGAACCGCGGGTAACACCTAATATTGCATATTTAGACACACATATCCGGGGCTACCATTGATAACTTACCGTTTTCGTGGCCCCAAATAATAGAATTATTATTCTGTTTGCAATTTTCTGTAACTGTAGTTAATGATGCACGTTTTACTGCACGAGTTTCAATATTACAGACGCCATCTTGAAAATTGCTGGAAAGAGTATTACGACGGCGCTGTAGCTTGATAAGTAGTTGTTTAAGTGGATTGCAGCGAGGGAAACAGCGGGCTGGTCGTTTGTTCGGTTCCAAGAAATTACATTTTTGTTAAAAGGTTTATGTCAATTAATTGGCTTACTGTATAAGTGAGGTATGAGATATAAGGGGTTCAACCAAGATTTCAGGCCATTTGGTATACCTGCTGATCAGCTGACGGGCCTCTGGCATACGTTTCCTGTGTTAGTGGGGGTCAGACGGGTAGGTATCTCACACCTTTTCTAACAAATTAGTAGCTAATAAAAAATAGTTAATTCTAATTGTATAATTGTGGTACCTTATTGAAACAAAAATAATAAAAATTTAATAGCCATAATATTAATTTTAGACTATTTAATTTTCGTGATCAAATAACGTTATCCGTTACCCTGACGAAATACCTATTAAACTACACTTAGCAATTATCATAGCATTACTTCCAGTCTCATTTGAAGCTTCCACCTCGGAGTCTGGGGTCCGCTTTGGTATTCCAACCGATATCAAAGCTTCGCAGTTTAACCGGTTGTTGGGTTCTTAGGGCTCCAACTACCCGTAACGACTGTCATAGATGTTCGTATAGGAACCAGGACCGACGGCTTAACGTGCTCTCCGAGGCACGAACAGACCAATGCAAATACCCATATTCATGCATACAAATATTTGAGCCGGATCGAAATCGCGCCTTCTGCGTAGCGCCGCGTTCGCTACCGCGACGCAACAGAGTTTATCACATTTAGCAATACAATACTAAAACAAAAACATGATGTCACTGTTCATAATAAAATTTTAATATTTCACTCATTACCAAGTAGTAAGTATTCATAATATTGAAAAACGTTAATCACAATATTACGTTTTGTACCGACATTCTCCGATTTAACTGAAAAAGATAAACGGTGATGTCATCTGATATTGGATCATTCTAACTAGATCCAATGTCTAAATATTAACGCTATGAACTACTTTCTGGAGGTTTCATTTATTAACGTTGTTTCCTATTATATTTTCGTACGTGGCATGCTTGAAAATTTATTAATATCCACTTTATTTATTTTAAAACTACTTAAAAATTACATTTCAAAATACATATCTATTAAAAAAATTATTATTCTCTTTATTCCTTTTAACAAACTTATATATTATATTTTTAAATAAATATAAAAAACATCTATTTAAAAATTTAAAAAATAGTGCTGCACCGGTAAATTATTATTATTATTATTATTGTTTTCAAATAGTGTATGGCAATCTGCCAGATTTGTTGACATTTATGATTACTGCTCTGCTTGAGCATTAGCGTGATGATATATAGCCTATAATACACATGCTTAAATAGACCATTCAATAAAAAAATAAAGTTTCAATTCTAACCAGTAAGTAGTTCTTGAACGTGTTTAATCAAACAAAAAAAAAACAAGCAACCTCTTCAACTTTATTAAATTAGTGCTATAGATTCACTATCGATAGATAGACATTTTCTATGTATCCGAATAATATTTTCGTTTGCCACTCAATACAAATACTTACACACTTAATGTAATCTTAGTATGAAATACCTTTGAGCAGCCCATTACAGTGCCACTCCTACTTAGGGCAGAATTTGGTGTAGGTCCCTTGCGGGAGAGAGGAGGTGCTATCTCTGTTATCCAGGGTGCACCGCGTGGAGATTCCGAACCAAGTACCCCTCATGTCACCGGTAAAATATTTACCACTATGTTACCACTTACCATCATGGGCATAGCCATAGATGTGACTAGATGACTATGTGTTTTTATTATTAAATCTAAACATAATATGCCAAAGAGATTTTTACTTATAAATCTAAACTAACCTTCCGCCCGACACTTCGTCCGGGTGAATTACTTAAAATCTATTGAATAAATAGATTTTAAGTTTAACCAAGACCGTTTTGACAAACAAACCGCATCAAAATCTATTAGGAGTTTTTGTGTTCATCGCGAACAAACATTTCCAATGTAAATACTACTTCATACTATATAATAATATTATATTTATATTATATATAATACTGTTTATACATATTATATAATACTACTTCAATCATACTATACTTCATCTCTTTACTTTCGACGTAATTTTTTCCTAAGCATTAAAGCGTTTTCACATTCATCCGATATTCGACATCGATGTCGGACGCCGATAGCCGACAGCTTGTGCTGTTTTTACATTTATACGATAAAAACGGCTCGATTTTACGGTTATTTGTTCGAAAGCAGAGACTAGTTAATGCAAGGGATGAAAAAAAATGTCTCTTTGTGATCCGATATCGGGCTACAACAGTGGTGTTGGCTCCGATAACCGATATCGGACCGGACAATGTGAAAGAGAGATACATATGTCATACATTTGACTTCCTCCGATATCGGATGTGGGACAATGTGAAACCTCCCTTATGTTGTTACTCGCTCCTTGACTATAACGATCATTATAAGAAGGGTGTTAGTAAGGTCAACAAAATGTCAAATGCGGTGACATTTTTTATTCATATCTCTATAACTGAGCTATCTAAGGGTGTAGAATGGTAACAATGTAGTTTTGGTGTTTTACATGGAGATGTAAAGACGTGGATGTGGCTTTACTTTTAGTACTGCATGTCATCATCATCCTTGCGTGTCATCACCATCCAGATGCGACCAAGATTAACCCGGTCACATCCGGATCCGGGAAAACTGCCGAAGCTGTTGAATTTCGTTTTTTTCTGTAAAGTGACTGCCATTTGACCTTTACATCCTCTTGGTGATATCAAATCGTTTATTATTTAATTTATAATAATCTGGAATCGATTAAATTAAATTAAAATATCGTCAAAAATCAGAGAAAAATATTCCGGCACGTTTATTTTTTATAAGGCGCTCACAGTTTAGTTGTTTCGTCTTTTGATAAAAATATGACAGACTAAAACTCCTACAAAGTCTAAAATATCGTGGCACATTACCTAGATACTATTTAACACTGCAAAATAATTTAAGCAATTATATTTTATCTAAGGAAGCTATAACTGGATACTTACCTATATAGATATAACTTATCAAAGATCTGCTATTTTCAGAGTCATTAATTTTAATTTATATACTTTGCATACATTCTACATTCATGAACATGCTACTGTTTATGGATTCGCTTATATGGAAACTATTTATAGAAGAAAATTCTCATCATCCAGCAATACAAGTATCCAATGTTCCTCTAGACTTTATAAACTATTACTCATACAAAGTTCTGACAAAAGCGAATTAGTGGTCTTCACGTCGAAGGTAACATACAAATAGCATTTACTATGACATCTTACTGTCTCATTTTAGTTCATTTTTAGTTCCTATATATGTTAAGTCTTGTGAGGACGTTAAGATATTTGTTACTAAGTCTCGCTCAAACGGCTGCACGAATCTGTCTGAATTTCGTACAGGGATATACCATATTCTGCAATAACACATAGGCTACGTTTTATCTCTGGTGCTCACGAGTTGTAAGAACGGGATCAGTATCCCTAGCACGAACAAATATAGTAATCGTATGATAAACGTATTTAGAGAATGGAGCATTGTGATTGGCCGCCTGCCTACTATAAACCTGTATGTATTCGAAGCCGGCCAATCACAATGCTCCATTCTCTCAATACGATTACGATACGATTACGTTAATTGTTCGTGCTAGGGATACAGAATACCTCACGGGCGGAGCCATGGGCAAAATATAGTTTAAAATAGGTATTAGTATGTACATAAAATAAAATTATTTGGAATACGTAGCATGTGGCCGTAACTTTCATCTCAAGGTTGTCTGGCGGTGCTTGTTCTTAGGGATAAGACCGCCCATTGTATTCCTAAAATATAAGTAGGCATGTTTCTATTGTAATTTTTTGTATGGAATGAAGAATATTCTATTTTTATTATTTTATTAAAATACACTCAGAATTTTAGTAAAAAAGTGACTTTACAAAATTTTATCTCTGAGGAACGCTCACTACCTGGGACATAGTATTCATCAAACTAGTACTTATACAAACTCTATGCCATCATTAAGAAGTTTCTAATGTAATAATCTAACAACAATTGCCGAGATTCAAGCACAATGCTTTTAATTACCCACTATCGCTGTGCCACTAACCTTCAAGAACTGTTAGACAATGTTTTACAACAAAACACTCTCACACAATACTGTTACCACAGTCTAACGAACTTATATGCTGAGATCGATCTTGAGTTCAACAACTGCCTTTGAAGTTAGTCGAAATGAGAACTCCGTGAAGGATGTCGCCACCGTCCTTTCAATATTATCAAATCGTGCTAAAAAGACTTTGATGTGCAATACACAATAGTATGTATTTGAAAGTGACAATCTTAGTTCCGATATTCACAATTTCCTGGAATGTTTGATACAGTCGACAAAAGAGATACAGTAGCACCTTTACATACAACTTATGAAAAAATGCAACCGTATCTCCTTTGCCGACTGTACATCCGATTTGAAAATTCTTGTTATTAAGATTGATCTCAGTATTGAAAGCGATCTATTAATATGGGCCTTAAATGACTTTTATGTAGAATATACTGCTTCCGGGCTGTTTGGCCGTGGTCGATGTGAAACTTGCGGTCCAGACGTTTCGTCGATCACTGCGGTCGACATCTTCAGTGGCGCAGGGCCGGGCGACGACAACTTCGGAGACCTTGCCTCGCCGGCGGCTGACTTGCGACTGACGCCAAGCCTTGAATCACGGCTGTATTTATAGGGACGGTCGGAGCGGGGAATCGACTCACTCGATTCTGATTGGTCGAGCGCTGTGGTGCGGACGTACTCGATCCTGATTGGTTGTTTGCACTGTGATACCGAGTGGCTCTCAGTGCTGGGTACCAATCTTTTTGGAGCTGAAAAAGGTCTGAGGCAAGGTCTCCGAAGTTGTCGTCGCCCGGCCCTGCGCCACTGAAGATGTCGACCGCAGTGATCGACGAAACGTCTGGAACGCAAGTTTCACATCGACCACGGCCAAACAGCCCGGAAGCAGTATATTCTACATGCAACGCCGGCCGTGAAAACCTGAAGACTTATATTAAATGACTTTGTCAATACTTCAGTGCCCCGAGTACGAAAAATATTTGAATTCGAAAAGGTATCGAGAGAACGAAGCATTGCCATTGGCCGCCTGCCTACTGTGAACCTATATATGTGTGTCCGGGGCCCACCAATTGCCTACCCGGCCCTCTCGTTTCGTTTACGTACGCTTATTATTTTTCGCGCTCGGAGCACAGGAATCGTTACCTACCACATCCAAGTATTCACATGTCCCAGTGCCATCATACTGAAGTGTCACTTGAACAACGTCGTTACCGTGGGGTGACCTTTTCGCGACATTTGCATCGAAGAGTTACTAGCTGCTGAGTAGCCTTCAGCCTTGTCGAATGTCAGCGTTGACCTGAAGGTAATTCTCCTAATAAAAAAAGACGGGTTGCACTCTGGGAGTGCCGACAGAAGTGAAAACTTTTTCTTTCTTTCTTTCTTCGTTATATACATAGAAAAAGATAAAAAAACATACCATACCATACCTATAATACAGCGCCAATCATAGATCCTATCACTAATTTTCTGCTGATTTTCTATCATAAGAAATTAATAAATTACAAAAAGATTAAATAATCACAAAAAGTAATAAATTACAAAAAGAAAAAATAATCAGAAGAAGTGTCATAAGGCCAGGTTTGAACCCGGTACTATCTAAAACCACAAGGACTTACAGTCGAAGCGTTTACCGCTATGCTGCGAAGCTATTTATCGTATATTGCAAAATGGACAGTCCATAACTAATATTGTATGACGTCAGTCGTCGGTCACGGTCCAAAGGTCAAGCGATCCTGACGCGAGTTTTACAATTTTTACCCATCCAACGCCGCTAAAGAAGTTTTCACTTCAAAAATTGTTCAAAATTCAGTCTAATATCAATGCGATCGCGATTTCAGTTCTCTCTTGAAAAATTGTACCAATTGTTACCAGAGAATACCATTTTTAACATTTTTTATTTGGCGAAATGGCCTTTTGATGGCTTTTGCATAAAAGTAGGCACTGAGTTCACGAACAAATTGTTTAAAAGAGTTTTGTGAATCATTTTCAAACCCAAAACAATTAAAATGTATATAAAATAGATGTTCTAAAAAAGATATAAACGTTACGTAATTTACGCACCATATGAAGACTTCCTCGGCAAAAAAGGAATGTAACTATTTCAGGGTTTATTTACACTGTACATAAACACTTCTTATTTACGTTGTACAGCTTTTGATTCAACGGATAGCGAGTTCAAATCCAGCTTAGTACAAAGATCTGTTTGCTGGAATTTGTCTATTTTTTTATTGGTTGGTATGGGTCTCTTTTGTGTATATTTACTAAATAACATATTATATCTAAATATGTTTTGTTAATCCACATTCTAAAAACCCATTCTAAAAGTTACAAAAGCTATGATGCGTACTTTACGTCTAGATAGCGCTCAACGTGTCGTAGAATATTAGAAATACATCATTAAAGTTCGGCCGGTCAGAGAATGCGTACCTGACACCTATCAGTTACTCACAGTTAGTCACGACTAGTGATGGGCACAGCATAGCACTGAGTTCGTTACCGTTCCTCCAAAATGAACGGCCGCGTTATTTTTAAGATTACTTTCGTTTTAAATTGGCGGAATCATTTAAAATTTATATTTTAGTTATTTATGTGGAAACCAAAAAAGGTTATATTAATATAATAAAATTGTTTTATTTATTCTTTGTTACAAAGTTACAAACTGTATTTTTATGCAATAAAGTACATTGAATTGAATGTCCGTACAGAATATTAATCAGACCCCGATTCGCTTGAGGAGGTGGTGTCTTCGTCATCATCTTCGCCTACATGTATAATTATATTATTATAAATAACAGAATAAATCCTGATATCTCGGTCAAAATGTTCCACAATCAGGTTTTTAGTCTTCTTAACAACCTTTGCCTAGTCATCTCTTGTGACTTCCCCGCAGGCTTCTTTTAATAGGGTCATCATCTTTTTCGTGCTGAATGGCGGGGAAGTATTGTGGCGGGCGGCGTACACTTTTATTTGAGCCCAGATTAGCTCAATCGCGTTATATTGGCAATGATACGGTGGAATTCTTAGAACGCGATGACCGTACTCCAGAGCCAGGTCATCGATTTCATATGGCATATTAGCCGCTTTATTTTCTTTAACTAATTTAATTAGCTCTGCTTTTAGCATCTGCATATTTGCACCAGTGCCTTTTGCTTGTAACCAAGCCACCATTTCTTCTGTATTTGAACCGAGTGATAGGATGCATTATCCATGAATATTACAGAAGGCTCTGGTAGGCTGGGCAAAAGCACGTTCTGGAACCACTATTTAAATGTAGTGGCATTCATTTCCTCGTGGTAGTCATTTGTGGTTTTTGAATGAAATGCCAGTAATGCGTTCTCCACAAAGCCGTATTTTGCAGAACCTGCGTGGCATATTATCAGACAGGCTCCCTTACCTATTGGTACTTTCGACGTCGACGCTTGTGTATCGTCCGTCCAAGAATGGGAAACCGTATGATTGGCGTTTAGCCATGTGTCGTCAATGAACACGACATTATCCCAGTTATCATTTTTTTTTGCAATCAAAAAACTTATCTGTTTCAAAATAATGTCGTATCGTTCTAATAAAAATTTTCTTTTGTCAGTTTTTTTATACGAAAAACTAATATCTTATAAGATTTTGATTAAAGCAGTTTTACCCCCGCTAAACAGTCCAGCTTCTCTTAACGATGCCAAAAGCTTCTTCCTGTTGAGATATTCATTTCTGGAAAAGTAACGCTATATATGATTTCTGATTGCATCGGCGTCAAAGGTGTCCATATCTGTCACGAGTTTAGTTCTACATTTCTTCTTCGGAGTACGTAAAATATTATCTTCCGTGCCAGTAGAGCCGAACTTTACTTTATTAATATTTGTTATCGTTCGTTTGCTAACTCCAAGCGCCTGAGAGACGCGTTCTTGTACTTGTTCGACAGGAACCAGGGGTCCAGGTTGATGATTAACTCAGGGGCTCCACTTTTCAATGTTTGTCCACGTTTATACATTATTATGCACCAAAAGTAAAAAAGAACGCAATACAAAACACAATCGAAGTCCGATTTAGCGAAAGCCGGGTAATCAAATAAAACAGATCGAAAACACTTGAAGAAAGTGGTCTATGCGCACGAACGACAACAGACGACTGTTTTAACATCATAAAACGGCGGCCCATAACGCCATTTGGGGTTACCAAACAACCAGCAAAAATATTTTTATCGTAACTGCAACGCCATTACCAAGTTACGTCGTGAACTGACGCGACGTGTCAGGAACGTATTCTCTGAACGGCCGTAGTATAGTAACTACTTATAGTGTCCTACCATGACAAGTCACTTTTTATATAACACAAAGCAACATGAAAGACTCTTTCCTTTGGCCAAAACCATTACTTTATACTTATATATTTTTTCATTTCAATGCCCTTGATAGGTTCGCTTCTTTTCAAAGCTTTAAGTTAGGTACTCTGTCATATTTTCTATACAAAGAAATATGTACTGTGATGCTTAAAAAATCTTGTAACAGCAATATACTTGTAAATATAGTCAATTTTTCTATGTGATACCGAGACTACAAAAGCGTCAAATGAGATTCTTTTGATCTCAGAAGCACAAGAGGCTTAAAAGATAATCCGGAGAAACCGCTGTCATGGTTGCCTGGGCCCTGACTTTGTGTGACCGCTAATTATAACAACAACGACGTTATTCCAAATTTACAATTTTGCAGAAGAGGATCACCTTTGAGGGCTATTTGTTTTGTGTTCGAAAACATTTTTTTTAATGAAAATATGTTTTTATTTTAGTATGGAAAAGGTAAGCGGATTTTGTAAGTAAAGAATTATCTTTCATTGTAAAACTACTGGAAGACTTATTCTAATATTTTAGCGCCATAAATTCGGTTCTTCTTTTTTTTTAAAGAATATTAGCAACCGAAATTATCGAAATTACTAATATTCCCTCTAACCCCTCCAACTAAGCTAAATTGCTTGTGCCAGGAGTGGGTTTACGTCGGTAGTGTAATGGCTAGGATTCGAACCCGGGACCTCTCGATCGTAAGGCCGACTCCTTAACCACTAAGCTACCGACGCTCGTTATAACTTGTGGGCTATGTGTTATTCCGATGTATAAGCTATATTATTGCAAGGTATCATTAAAATCCATTCAGTAGTTTTTACGTGAAAGAGTAACAAACATCCATCCATTCATACACAAACTTTGCGTTTATAATATTAGTAGGATGTGAAAATTGGTGGATATGAATGGGAGATGTTTAGTGTGGATGTTTGATACTCTTTCACCCAAAAATCTAAAAGGAAAAACGGATTTGGATGAAATTTGGCACTCAGATGAATATTATAGTCTAAAGTTCTTACACCTCATTTTATCCCGGCAATTGATTTCTGTCCGTCGTAGGTTTGCACTCAGTATTTCTTTAATTTCTTTTTTAATTCACTATATTATTTACTATTTTAAAGCTTTACTAGAGCATAAACAAGGGTGCAGGGCCTGACAGAATGCCACCTAAATTCGTCAAGGAATGTGCCAACGAACTTGTTACTCCACTTTTAATATTATTTCAATGGTCATTAGACACTGGTGTGTTTCCTGATGAATGGAGGGTGGCACATGTTGTTCCTATACTTAAGTCTGGTGATCCCGCAGACTGTTGCAACTATCGACCAATTAGTATCTTATCCACATGTGCAAAGGTCTTTGAAAGTGTGGTCTATGATCACTTATACTCTCATGTCAAACCTGTAATCTCTGATAAACAACACGGATTTGTAAAAAACAAATCAACTATTAGCAACTTATTAGAATACAAGCAATATCTCTGCTCTGTATTTGCCAGGGGAGGGCAAGTAGATTCAATATATACGGACTTTCAAAAAGCCTTTGATAAGGTTAATCATTATACACTCTTTCACAAGCTTAAAGCCTATGGTATCCACGGCAACTTGTTGAGGTGGATTAGCTCCTATCTTAGTAACCGCAGTCAACTTGTTATAATGAAAGGTTTTCTATCATCACCTGTTACAATTACGTCTGGCGTTCCTCAGGGATCACACTTGGGGCCGTTGTTCTTTATCCTCTTCATTAATGACTTAATCACGTCTCTTAAAAGTCCATGTCTGCTTTATGCAGATGATTTAAAAATCTTCAATAGCATCACTGACCAAAATGACTGTAATGTTCTGCAGGCAGACATCAATACTATCTCTGAATGGTGCCTAGCTAACCATATGTTCCTTAATACTAGTAAATGCTTTGTTATGTCGTTTACTAACAAACATCGTAAAATTAACTTTGATTACCTCATAACTGGGCATAAACTTGCGCGAAAATTGGTTGCTAGGGACCTCGGTATACTTTTTGATTCTAAATTGACCTTTAGGGACCACTATGACCATATTACTTCCAGAGCTTACCAACTTCTCGGATTCATAACTCGTACAGCGAAAAAATTCAGAAAACCGTCATCCTTTATCCATCTATTCAACACCATCGTTAGAAGCATTCTGGAGTATGGCTCGGTGATATGGTCTCCGCATTATCAAGTTCATATCGATACTATTGAAGCAGTACAACGTGGGGCCCTTAGAACTGTCCTTTTCAGACTAGGTTTCAATCGACGTAACATGCCATCCTATGATGATAGACTCACTAGATTTGGTATTACATCTCTCAGTTTGCGGCGTAAGCAGCTGGACTTATTCTGCTTCCACAAAATTTTGCACTCTTATCTTGATTCTCCTACCCTACTCTCTCATATTGATATTAACATTAAACCTAACCCTAGACACATTCGTACCTTTATCCTTGGTATTCACAAAAACAACACTTCATATTACAACCCAATAATAACCAGGATGTCTCGTTTGTACAATGACCTCATTAATGCTGGAATAGAAATAGATATTTTTGATTCTCGGCACTTGCCATTTAAAAAAACTGTCAAAGAAGTTCTCAAACGCTCAACTGATCTCGTCATTGTTTAATACAACATTATAAGATTGTTTTCTAATTTTTCATTTTGTGTTAGACTTTTTTTTTGTTTTGTTATAATTATTTTACTACAGCTCATGTTTTATAATTATCATTGGTTGTTTGTTCTCACAAATTAGTTTTGTAACCTTTCTCCCAAAATTTGTGTTCCTTTTTAATATATATATATATATATAATATATTTTGCTCATGCCATTACAATAGCTCTATAACATAACAGCTAACGATTGATCAAGATGTACGTACACTTTTCTGGTTTAAATCAGGAACAAAACCTATGTATTAGTTTCTAAGTTACCTGATGTGATTGTAAACTGTTGTGTTCGTCTTGTTAATAAAATAAATAAATAAATAAACTGCGGAACGTCCCATATAAAATTTCACCATCACTTTTAAGCGGTTGGGGCAGATTTAAAAAAAAAGATGCGCGATGCTTTTGTTAGATAGAAATAGTAAGCATACGAATTTTTAGCTTTGTTACTTGAAAATTGCGTAATGCTCCATACAAACTTCCACCTCCCATTTTAGGGAAGTAAGAGGTTAGATAGAGACAAAAAGTAGCCTATGTCACTCTCCATCCCTTCAACTATTCTTCTTCATCCTAGCGTTAATCCCAGTCGCATCCGAAGGTTTTCAACTTGGAGTCTGGGTTCGCTTTTTACAAGTCTAACTGCGGATTTGGCTAAACTTCGATATTTTCCGTGAAGCAACTGCCATCTGACCTCCACAACACAAAGGTGATATCGAAGCTTTGCAGCTAGACCAGTTGTTGGATTTTTGAGCGCTCCAACTATCCGTAACGACTGTCATAGATGTTTGTATGACAACCGGGACCGACGGCTTAACGTGCTCTCCGAGGCACGACCAGACCAACGCAAATACTCATATTCATGCATACAAATATTTACACTGAGCGGGGATCGAACCCGCGCCTCCTGCGCAGCGGCCGCGTTCACTACCGCTACGCCACGGAGGCTGTCTCCATCCTTTCAACTATCTCCATTTAAAAAATCACGTCAATTCGTCGCTCCGTCTTACTGTGAAAGACGGACAAACAAACAAACACACACATAGTGTGGATATACATTAGACTCGCATTAAGTATTTTCCAAAAGTTGGCATGATTAGTCTGGCCAATCTAACTGAACCCAGATTTTTCCACCTTGATTGCCTAAAACAGCCTCCAAAGACGACTTATGTGCCCCACGCACAACAATAAAATTTCTAATTAACAAATGAAAGAACTAAATCACATTCTAAACGATGAAGTTCTAACTATACAATCAATTCAGTTACATTCATTCGGAAATCAGAAGAAAACCGTTCCAAGCAATTTCGATTGGCCATAGATCCGACCGGCGGATATTGATGCCTCATCGCCCACCGCCGTCCGCACCAATGCGATTTATAGACAGCATGATAAATGGAAGACAGAAGTTCAATTCGATTTTGTGATCTTTTCTTAAATAGTTTTTACTGTCATTTCTTGCCAAGGAGGCCTCATGCCCCAATAAGATCTGCAAACCGTAGCGGATGAATAACGAACGAGACTTCGGCACTAGAATTGGGAGGTCAACCAATTGAGAGGAGGTAGGACACGACGGTATTTCCGTCCAATCGAGCAGTCCGACTGAAGAAGTGCCTCCGCCCTACAGAATACCACGGCCATAACGGCCGGGGTGCGAGGGATATGTCGATGAAAACCTCACCTTCGGCCTAGCACAACGACCCACAGACAGCGTGCGGTTTAGTCGGTTCGAGTCCGACATAACCTCCCCCTCCGGCTCTGGAGGGTGGGAGGATATCCGTAGGGACTTACTGCCACATAAAAAACGGGTCCGCTTTACTAGTCTAACTGCGGATTCGGCTGAACTTTGGCCTACTTGTAAACACAAAACAAACCTCGGGCAGTACTTACAATTCTAAACCTACTCGTAATATTAATTATTCGTATACCACTTAACCTTCTACAACTTCGGTCGTCCGCTGACGCGTATCCAATATCGGTAAATAAATATTCAAGCAAACAATGCCCCGCCGTACGGCCTGCGGTTTACAACCAATTCATATCTAAATGAAAACAGAAATGAAACAATGAATAAAAAGTTTCAAAGTTAATTTATGAGTTTACGGTTTGTAACGATGAAATGTATCTACATAAAATATTCACATTTCCATGTGTTTGGGAGCTATTGATTCGTGCTACAGTTTTAGGATACCGCCCCACTCAATTTAGTGAGCGTAGAGAAAGAATAATACCTAATAGTACCTACTGACATCAGATCAGAACCCTCTCTCACAGATTTCAATACCTCAATACGCACGTCAAAATACTGGGCGCTTGCATGGGCATCTAAAACGAAGGATGCGTACTTTAAAGGTGTAGAGAACGATAAGTCGATGAGACGAATGAGAAAATCGGTTGTTTTTTTTTTTTTTCGAGAGTGTGGTGTGGATAGTTTCCTAGGACGTCCTTCACAGGGTTATATAAAGTAAGTAGCTTAACTAACTTATGTAATAGGTTCCAGAATGCAGATAAACATACTGCAATACTTTTTCTAACTACATACATATTATATACCAAGATCTTCGGGCCCCAAACCAACCTTGGTAGTAGAAATTTGATGGCACAAAATTGTCACAAATTTTGGCCGGGTTCAATCTCGATTGGATTGCGTTCAGGGCTCCCCTGCCCGGCTAGTTCATAGCCGGGCAGGGGAGATGTGGTCGCAGCACTAATGGGATCGGTGGGTGTCACGCGGTGCTGTGACGACAATCCTCTTTTGATGAGGCCGTCAAGCGGAGTGCCACCATTGTTAACATGGTAATGGTGACCCTCTTCCTAAGAATGTGCCTTCAGCTATATATAAAAAAAAAACCTCAATTGAAGCCAAGCGACGAGGTTGTGACACATCCTCGGCGTCAGGCGGTCAGATGGCAGTCAGATAGTCAAATCAAAGAGGAGAATTGAGCGGTCTGCTCCGCCGCGCGAGCAGCGGGTGCAATACTAAAATTGAAATGCGTCAAAGGAGTCTTTTAGCCTTTCTGATTTCACTTCACAGTAGATATGAACTAAAATTAAATAAACATTCACTATACTAGACATTAAAGTTAGCAGTGGCTTTCATCTGCGTTCAAAACATCTGCCTGTACTGAACCTATAGCTTTCACAATATTCACTTTCACGTCGAAGTGACTCAATGGTACAGGCGTGTACAATTTCTTTTGTACTTGGTTATTTCTATTAATTTTCGTTAGTTCCATAGTATAGCGGCTTTCCAGTCTAACTGTGATACGGCTGAACTAAGGTATTTTCCGTGAAGCGACTGTAATCTGACCTCCACAACTACTGGTAACTACTGGTAACAACTACCTAAGAGCATTTTCACATTCATCCGATATCCAATATCCGATATCGGTGTCGGACGCCGATAGCCGACCTCCGATAGCAGACACCATGTGCTGTTTTCACATTTATTCGATAAAATCGGGCCGATACGGCCATGTGCTCAAAAGCACAGACAAGTTAGGAATGTTAGGGAAGAAAAAAGAAAAGAAAAATTGCAAGCAATTTTCGACATGACATAGTTTCGAGGTTATTTATTATAGGTATATTCGTGATCAGCAGTGAAAGACACGTAACTATGAAACTGTAATTAAAGGTCGAAAATTACTTGCAGTCGCTGTTTAGTCTCTTTGTGATCCGATATCGGGCCAACACAGTGGTGTTGGCTCCGATAACCGATATCGGGCCGGACAAACAACATATGTCATACTTCCTCCGATATCGGAAGTCGGATAATATGAAAACGCTCTTAAATGTTCATAATGATACCCGGGACCAACGTCTTAACCTACTCTCCGAGACACAGAAACACCCAGACCAATACAAATACACATATTCATGTATACAAAAATATTTGCATTGAGCGAGCATGACCTCATCTTCATCCTAATTTTTAGTCGCGTTCAACATTTGTACCTTGGAGCCTAGGGTCGGCTTTATGATATCGGGATTTTTCAGAACCTTCTAACCATTAAGGGAAAAACCTGCGCGAGAGTTTCGTCCACTGCAAGCCTCAAGGACGTTGGTGGGACCATCTAAACCGCCTAGAAGAATCTTGTAAGAGGGTCAATACCGCTTACAAGTTTCGGATCGACATGGCTCGTCGCTTTACTTTACCTAGATAGATATAATATTTTATATGACCAAGTATACCTTAGGACACATATCTTGCACCTTAATCGCGGGACAAATTGGCCCTACAGGGCATCGTCAACTATCTCGAATCGACTATATCATCATCATCTATATCATCTCGAGTCTTCTCGAGCGAAGTAACGTCGACATATTTCGTCGCGTCAAACCTTTTAAATTATTGTCTATGGCATGCACATTTTTTAAACTTGTTAGTTTGCAAAAACAACTTTTACCCTTCAATTATTGTCTTGAGTAGTCAAAAGTTAGTGACAGAAATGAATCTCTGCAAATCCGACTTCACGTGGTCTTGTTTGCCCTACCCCTAGAGTGTAAGAGCGTTTTCACACTTATCCGATATCCGATATTGGTGTCGGATGCCGATAGCCGACGTCCGATAGCCGACGTCCGATAGCCGACATCTTGTGCTGTTTTCACATTTATCCGATAAAATCGGCCCGATACATTTGCTCGAAAGCACAGACTAGTTAGGGATGCTAGGGAAGAAAAAAAGAGAAAAAATAGTGCAAACAATTTTCGACCTTATTGACATGACATGCTATAGAAATTTTTTTCTTATATTCGTGATCAGCCTCATCAATTAACGCGAAAAGACACGTAACAAAGGAAATGTCATTAAGGTCGAAAATTGCTTGCAGTTGCTGTTTTAGTCCAAAATGAACCGAGCACAAGAAAAGTTTACACGAGATAACTTCACGTCGACCAAATGAAAGACGGGAGACAAAACATCTTAAATGTCAAAATTCGAGTAAATAAAAGCACGTATGTTACAATTTGCAGACACTAAGTAGAGATGATTTCTCGAAGTCCAGTAATGTCGACATCTGACAGATCGCCATGAAATTTGCCATGTTACCAACAGTCGATATCGACATAAAACGGCAAAATGCCTCGAGATAGCTATCTCGTGGAGCGCATGTTAGCCCTCCTGAGGGCTAACATGCGCTCCACGAGATAGCTATCTCGAGGCATTTTGCCGTTTTATGTTGATATGTCGACTGTTGGTAGCATGAAGGGCTAACATGCGCGCCACGAGATAGCTATCTCGAGGCATTTTGCCGTTTTATGTCGATATCGACTGTTGGTAACTTGGCAAATTTCATGGCGATCTGTCAGATGTCGACATAACTCGACTTCGAGAAATCATCTCTACTTAGTGTCTGCAAATTGTAACATACGTGCCCTTATTTACTCGAATTTTGACATTTAAAATGTTTTGTCTCTCGTCCTTCATTTGGTCGACGAGAAGTTATCTCGAGTAAACTTTTCTTGTGCTCGGTTCATTTTGGATCAAAATTTAGTACCTTTGTGCGACTGCAAACAATTTTCGACCTTAATGACATTTCCTTTGTTACGTGTCTTTTCGCGTTAATTGATGACGCTGATCACGAATATAAGAAAAAAAATTCGATAGCATGTCATGTCAATAAGGTCGAAAATTGTTTGCACTATTTTTTCTCTTTTTTAAATTAAAATGTTTTGTCTACCGTCTTTCATTTGATCGACGAGAAGTTATCTCGTGTAAACATTTTTGTGCTCGGTTCATTTTGGACTAAAACATCGACCGCAAGCCATTTTCGACCTTAATGACATTTCCTTTGTTACGTGTCTTTTCGCATTAATTGATGACGCTGATCACGAATATAAGAAAAAAAATTCGATAGCATGTCATGTCAATAAGGTCGAAAATTGTTTGCACTATTTTTTCTCTTTTTTTCATATCTAGCATCCCTAACTAGTCTGTGCTTTCGAGCAAATGGCCGTATCGGGCCGATTTTATCGGATAAATGTTTAAAAAATGTGTATGCCATAGACAACAATTGAAAAAGTTTGACGCGACAAAATATGTCGGCGTTACTTCGCTCGAGAAGACTCGAGATGATATCTCATCTCGATTCGAGATATTTGACGACGCGCGCATGTTAGCCCTGCTGGTGCGGTTTGTTTTGTTATGACCTATGCTTGGTGAATTTGAGCTCATCCACCGTCTTAGCCCCAGCGCTATCCTCAAAAGACACTCAAAAAAGGCGCACTGCACGTATGGGGCACATTGTGAGCACATTTTAGGTTTTTTTTATACTACCTAGGTGGCATATAAGCCCACGGCCCACCAGATGGAAAGTGGTTACCGTGGGTTAAGGATGTGTTCAACACCAGGGGCGTCACACTCACGCTGCTGACCCTGTTAGAACAGAGAGTTTCTGTACCGTTAGTGTAAAAGATAAAGCTGGACAAGCCTTTGGTCTTCCCTCTGACAGCATAAAACTCTCCAGTGAGCTCTGGCTACCCTACTCACCGCCGGAAACACAACACGAGGTTATTATGGCCGCTATATTCTGTAGGGTGAAGGCACTTCCCCAGTCGGACTACTCAATTGGACGGAAATACCGTCGTGTCTTACCTCCTACATATATGTCCCGTGTTCCTGGTTTATTAGCCACAGGCAAATTGGCAGGGTAGCTGGAGTCGACCTAGTAGAACATTATACAGAATAAATTAATGATGTATTGAAAAAGTGTAAGTAAGAAACACCCTCATCGGCAAGCCTGTAATAAAGGTAAAGGTAGCTCGTGAGGTATGTAAGTATAAAAGCAGATGGTAGACTCTTGCCTCTGCCTAACCCAGAGGGAACCGGAAAATAATAGGAGCGTTCACTGGCCACTACTGCACAAAGTACACCTTGAGCAAGATTGGTATCATGAACGACGTAAAATGCAGACACTGCGAGGAGGGCGATGAAACGATGAAACACATACTGTGCAAGTGCCACGCCTTAGGAAGACATCGTATGGATCTTCTCGGGAAGGGCTATCCAAAACCAGATGATTACAGGCATCTACAATTAAGAGGAATAGCCACCTTAATAGAGAGGGCTATCCCTCCTCAAACGTAGGGGCCAGGTTGGGGTTGACACAAAGGATCCAATAGGGTCGAAGTGTCCGCGATAGCTCCAAAGCACGCACCCCTATAACAAGATAAGATAAGATAACCCAGAGGGAATGTATGGTATGTATGGAATGGTAAGTATGGTATTCCGTCCATAACATCTTCTACGTACCATTTTTGGAACGTATGTTCGCATGGGTGGCAAAAACTTTTTCTTGGATTTCGTACGGAACCCGAACATTTTTGAAAATCTAATATACCCTATGTTACTCACAAAAAATGTAGCTTTCTAATGGTGAAAAAATTTTTAAATCGACTTCGTAGTTTCTGAGCCTATTCATTATAAAAAAAAACTTACAAATCTTTCCTTTAGTATTATGTTATCTGTGCTTTTTATAATATGTTTCTTGAAGTTGCTGCGACGGCGCTCATTAGGTCATCTGAGAGTTGACAATTTTTTTTAGTACTACTTGCTTGTGAACAAGCGTAGAGGTCATCTGATGGGAAGCTATTACCGCAGCCTATGGACGTGTGCATTGTGCAATAGAAGATGCTTAAAATATAGCCGTATGACAATACATTCTTAGGATAAGTAGCTATCCTTTGAACATAGCTATTCTTATGTCTCAAATAAATCAAATATTTTCTTGTTTATACTGGAGATTGATGGCACCTGGTGGAATCTACTACACATATTGAATAATGATATCACTTGTACTTCAGTAAATAGTATTTAGTAAACCTTTGATAGTGCCGTGAGGGGAAACCGGTCGGGTTAAAAATAAAAACAAAATAAAGTGTGGAAAAGTACAAGTGATATCATTATTCAAATATTTTTTTGTTTAATACTTTTTAAAGAGCGATGTTCAGTAGTTGGGTTTTAGTTTTTAAACTTATTGATTGTTTTGGTAAGAGTATCATAATCGAATTGTATTTCTTCTAGTATTTTACTAAGACAATTAACTTCCTGGTGTGTGTGTGCAAGCCGTGAAAGTTTAATCTCAAACTAATTTTGCGGACGACTGTACTCATATCGCGGTTTTATTACTCTTTTCGCTATAGCGTTTAAAGTGCAAATGAAAGTTGAGCTTTATTAGTACGACTACCAAATAAAACGTTCTTTTGCAAATTTTTTAATATCACTAAAAGCAAAAACATGAATAAGTAGATCCAGTTGTAGCAAGATATCACTTAAACATTATCAACCTGGTAAATAATTGTGGCGTATGAAGCCTCACCAAGACCTTCGGAGTACAATCGCTTCCGTTAAAGTCAAATGAGTCATTATGAGTAGTTCCTAAAATATCTGAAAGCTATTTATGGTATCAACGTTTTTGAAAATCTGATCCTTGGTATTATCTATCCGTCTAAAAATTATATACAGCTGTTATGGTAAAATGTCTTTACTAAATTTTATTATGACAGCTGTATATCGAGTGTAATTAATATTAGCAAGACTGTAAATCTGTACCGCATTTATACCGTATCTATATCAATTTTTGAACGTTCGTGCGGCGATAGAGCGTTCGTCTGCACCACAGAGGTCGTCGATTGCCACTCTGTGCATGAATGAATGCACTAACAGGCTATGCATGATCAATACCAATAGACATACTCTTTGCATTGTTGTAGATTTTTCTGTATGTAATATTCTGTATGTAAGTATTTATAATTAAAAATACAACTGCGCCCATATAACATGATATTGTGTTGGGTCTTTTTTTAGCAGAATTCACTAGTAATCCCGTTTACACTTAGAGTAGGTATAGATTAATCTTTTTATACTCCAAGCGTTTACCCCTCCATGGCCAGGATTCGAAATAGAGACCTCTCGATAGCCAGGTTAAGTAACCGATGAAGCTTAGGTCTAAATAGTGTTGTGTAATGCTCTAAAATATTTAATTGCTTATATTTTTAATAGGAAATATGCATATGCTTCAAATACCGCTCTATATTTTTTTACGTGTAGTATTTTCATTTAGATTTACGTACATGTCAATATTTTCAAATATTATTATGTTTTGATTACGAAAATAATTTATCGAAAAGTCCGTAAGTTGAGAGGGAAATTCAAATGGGTTAAAACTTAACGCTATTGGTAGGAAGTTCCGATCAATAGCGTTCGGACTCGGAGCGGACGTTTAAAAAACTGATAACTTTAAAAAGAAAACTAAATGTTGTTTTTTGGCGCTGTTTCTTTTTTAATAATTACATAATGAAGTAAATAATCATTCAAACATATGAAAACAAAACATGCATATTCCCTATAGTTTTTGAAACAGGTTGCAGTACCAAGTCGGACAGACAGTTTAATATAGGAAAATATCAGACATCAGACATTTGCAACATATCGAGTAAATAAGCGGTAGGTAAGAAATATCCTGAACCACGTACTAATTAACTGCCTTTTCTCTTTTATAGGTCGATGCTCGCTCAACACTATACTTAAAAGATATTTTTGTCACTTATAGACCTAGCTTGAGCTCTTTTTCACCCGTCGGTAATTGATTATGTGGCTGATGAAGAAACATTCCTAAAAACAGTATATCTATTTATTCTAGAAGTCTAAAGTACGAGAGATCGAAATTATAATTTTAAATTGACGTGGTATGGTAATATTTATACATTATCGTGCATTTGAAAGTGCATCTGCGTTTATGCGACTGCCATCTGACCTCTATAACATATCGATATCGAAGTATTGAAGTTAGACCCGTTATCGGACTTTTTAGGACTCCAACTACCCATAAAGACTACCATAGACGTTTGTATGACAACTGGGACCGATGGCTTGACGTGCTCTTCGGGGTACAGGAATACCTAAAACCAATGTAGATAGATGAAACCCGCGCACCATGCGTTGCAATCGAGTTCCGGTTCGCCACTCAAAAAAAAAATACTTGTAAATATACCGGTGAGTATTATTGAACTAGCGAGCGAAGCGATCGAGAGTCTTTGTTTCTACATGGTGGCAGATTTAGTTTGTCGGTTGCTATGTGCGTTTGTCAGTTCCGATATTTACCAAACTTGGCACACATGTCTTTTGATTTAAAACTCAACATTTGTCGTGAGCTTTTTCTGATAGGAAGTAAAATGAGGGGAAAGAGGGGGCAATTTGCTGTTGCATTATTTATGAACGGATCTTGATTATCTTTGGCTGTAACATTAAGGACATGATTCCTCACAGGTTATTGTAAAAAAGGTGAACCTCGTTATAAAAAAAAGAAATAAGAAAGAGGGAAAATGTTTGCTGTAGTGTTTTTTAGGAAATGATGGTCCTTATTTTTTGATGAAACATCCTTTGGATTCAATCATATTGTTTTTAAGGATACCCTAGATTCGATTAAACGTGCAAGAAAAATGTAGCAAAGGGTGCTCGTGAGGTCTATTGTTCACTAAACTACTAGTAATATTAATCCTATGATGTAGCTTTCTAGAAACAGCCTTAGATACTCGTTTATCGGCCCGCGTAGTCAACAAATTGGTTAACCGTTTTAAGTGTATGAGTGAATTGCCGCCACGCAACGATAGCGTGTCGCCGTACGTCAGGTCGTTCTAAGATAGAAGACGTTTATAAGATGTTGATTTTTGTTATAAGGATATATCAATATGACTTCACCAATAGGGTCTTATAATGTAGGCTGAAATATAGGCCATAATACAAACCTGCCTATTTTTTAAAATATACAGGACTGAAAATATGTAGGTACGTTTGTACCAACCACAAACTAGACTAGATAGTAAGAAGAGTTCAGAACATACGGGCCACCATTCCAGATGCTGTTGATCTTAAAATGGCATCTATCGGTAGATGCCTTTTCAAGCGAAGCTTATAAGTAAGTAAAGAAAGAAAAAAAAATCTTTATACTCTGCATACCTGCATTCAAGCAAAAATAATACACTGTTTAAAATAAACGTAAGAATTATTCATCAAAACGATACATATGCACGAACTAGCTGTTGCCCGTGGCTCCGCCCGCCGTAATTTTGGTTGTCGCTTAGTGTAAGAGTACTCGCCTCTGTTCTCAACTTTCTATTCGCCTCTACATTTGATTCTCTACTCGACTTTCTACTCTCCTCTCTACTCGCTCTATACTCGACTTTCTACTCAACTTTGTACTGTACTCTCACCCAACCACTCGATTTTCTTTCTTTTCGCCTCTGTACTTGTACTTGACTCTGTCCACTCGCTTCTCTACTCGCCTCCCCACCCATCAATCTACTCACCTATCTACCCTCCTCTCTACTCTGCTCTCGACTCAACTCTCTATTCGATGTCTGTTTGCCTCTACATTCATCTCATTCATCTCTCCTCTCGCCTCTATAGTTGATTCTTTACTCACCACTCCACTTGCCTCTCTTGTCGCATATCTACTCGCCCCTGTACTTGACTCTACTCGACTTTCTATTTGACCTCTGCCTCCTCTTGCCCCTAAAACGATCTCTACTCGTCTCTCCAGACGCCTCTATATTCGGCTCGTTACTCGACTATGTCCGTTCTCAAGCTCTAATCCACCTCTGTAAATTTAATATGGATTTGTTTAAAAAAAGGATTTCATACTATTATGTCCTAAAGGGGATAACATTTAGTTTTTTACGCGATTGAAAAATTACATACTTTCATCCCCTAGCCCTATTCTCCCCTCCCCCTCCTACCCCCTTTGTCACGATAGAAGGTAGCCTATGTCCGTTCCCTAGCTCTAATTCATATCTGTACCAAATTTCATAAGGATATTTTCAAAAATAATAAACTTTCATTCTAACTTTCATCCTATTTTACCCTTAACACCTTTTTCGCTATAAAAGGTAGCCATATCCGTTCCCATGCTTTAATCCATCTATCTACCAAATTTCATCAAGATCGGTTCTGTGATTTAAGCGTGAAATCGTTACATACAGACAGACAGAGGTACTTTCGCATTTATAATATTAAGTATGGATGCAGGCAGATAGCTATAGGTACAAGTACTTATGCAAAGTTGCAATCGAACTTGTGACCCTCTTAAAATAGTCAGTTGCTCAATCACCGCGCCTACGTAGACATCAGTTATGTGCCATTGAAGTCTCAATTTTCTTCTAACAACATACTTACGTTTCTTTCCCACCAAACATTGGCATACCTATTTTTCAATAACACACACACACACAAATTTCCTGCTATTGTGTCATTGTTTAATCTGTGGTACGCATGTGTCTGGCCAATTTACTCACATTTATGTGTGTACACATGTGTAGTTCTAGAAACAACCACTGGTATACACGGAATTATTCTATTACCTGCCTATTACCTTCCCCTCGCTAGAGGAGAGTGGGGTAATTAGGACTACCGGTACATGAGATTTCTAAAAAATTCTAATGTGATGTGTAACACTTTTTTCTCTCTTTACCATTGTATATTATTAAAATAGGTCAAAAAGTCCATTTGTGATTTGGCTCGCTTATTTTAGCACTATACCCTCGAAATAAATAATTAATATTCTATCTAGTAATACTAAACAATAATAGTAACTTTTACCTCATACCTCCATACGTAATATTATTATTACATCGAATTCTTACTAATTGTATAATATAATACATAATGATATAGACGTAATGATATATAATTCTGAAGAATAATAATTTGATTGGAATCCCGAAGCTGTTGTACAGTCAGTTAATTAGTCAGTCAGGAAAATTAGGGTTGTGTTCCCGGCGGTGAGTAGGGTAGCCAAAGCTCACTGGAGAGTTTTGGTGCTGTCGGTAGGAAAACCAAAGTCCTGCTTTGTGTTCTGCACTGACTGCACAGAAACTCTCTTTTTTACAGAATCTGTGACCCCTGGTGTTGCACACATCTATAGGCCACGGTAACCACTTTCCATCAGGTGGGTCGTATGCTTGTCTGCCACCTAAGTGCTATAAAAATACTCTCAATTTAATAACACAACACCTATGCAAATACCAATGTAATTAGAGCAGAAAGCCCGCGCGTCGAGGGTCTGTATTAACTAAAACTATTCAGAACTTATATTTTGATAAATAGAGAAAATAAGTAAACACACAGAAACTAACAGTGTTTTAGTACCGTAACGATAGCTAACGAAATGTGTTGATTCAGGACCTAAGTTAATTTTGGGTCAGCCATCAACCCTATCTCTTCCATTGAAAAATTATATTGTGTTTAAATTGCGTTATTATTTATCCATAATTGACTATACTTTGGCATTATCAAAAATCACTTCATCCATCCAACAGTAGTCATACATAGTGCCATTCCCATGACATAGCGCCCGCTTGATGGCAATGGGCTTCGCCAACTTCGATTTTCCGTCCCTACATGGGACTGAAAATCGAAGTTGGCGAAATATGGCTGTTAATATGATGCGAAATATGCCTACCAGGGGCTTCGGAGATTTACAGGCGTGAATGTAATGATGTTTTTTGATACTCATTTGAATGGGATCAAAGAAGTAATTACATATATACGATCAAAATATAAAAATAAATTTCGTGGACCTTGTTGCACCTGTCGTCACTCGGAACAGCAAATGGAATTTAATTGCAAATAACTTTCTCTTACAAACTCGAACAGTTCGTTCGGGTTTTCCTTAAGCCTATCGACGGTGTCAACATCAATATGTTTTTCCTTATTTTTTCTCATAAAGTAAATTTATTGCATACTTTTGCACTTGCAGACTACGTATTATTCTAAACTAAACTATGCTAAGTTTAACTAAATCCGTTCGGCTTTTTAAGCAATTGAGTAACCAACAACTTTCACATTTAATGATATTAGTAGAATATGATTCTGAGTCAGAATATATGATGACGGAATATTAATTGAATAAATGCAATATACAAAATGAGATGGCCTATAAAAAAGAACATGTATTAGAAATAAAGATATTATACTAAAACACGATGTAGTCCAATTAGAGCACAAAGCTGAATAGCACCTGAGCGAATAACACCTAGCGGCTCACTTTAAGTGGTTACAATAACAGAGGCGTTCATCAATGTTTTAATTGCACTCAGTCGACGGCAGAGGTCAAGGTGGAAGGAAAAGGGGAAAATTATTAAAAGATAGGGGAGCGATTATGGCCCACTTCCAAACAGTAATCTTTATTTTTTTACACTTACTACTGGCTAAACTGCTTTCATATTAAAATTATGATTCGCACCTACCGGTGATTCGAGGCATTACGTAACATTCGCAACAGGTAGCGAGTGCACAAATACCCACTAATGGCTTGCCTGATTCGCTTCTGTTTTGTCAATTCTATCAATTTTACTTACCAACCAACTTCAATGAATTCATTTTTCCCCATAGTCCCCAATTGTGTCCCTATATCAGACTTGTTGCATTTGTTTGTTTACAATATTACGCAAAACCGGTCGAAGTGTCTCGAATATTTTTATAGATAGACACTATCTCAGAAAATTAGACTTACGGCAGTAGTGAAAAAAAATTAAAATGGCTAGACAGCGTTTTGTAGATACGACATTCGCACTCGGGATACATTAAACTATTCTAGAAAGTAGACGGACGTATAGTTCCATGACTAGTCTAAGAAATTTGAACCATAATAAAAGACATAACAGTCTGATTTCTTATTTTCAAATAATGGATATGAGACGCAATGACGAAACCTTGTAATTCCGATCACGCAACTGTAACGTCAGCAAACAAAATGTACCGGTTTAGTGAATCGTAATATGACGGTTTCGGTTTCTTGCTTCCAATTAATTCTGATCGTTCGGAACAAACACTGAATAACATTTTATTTTACTTATAAAACACGTCAGATATTGCAATAATAATTTAAAGAGAAAGTTATATGACTGTCTTTATTTTGCGCATTTATATATAATATCTATTAAATTGATTATCAATGAATAATTACATTCTTTAGAATTCATTTTATTTCAGTATTTTGTTTATGGAACGCTAGCTGATGCCTACAGCTCAGAGCTAGTAATTTTTTTAATGTTAGTAGGTATTAGGATAGAATAGGTTTTACGAAAACATATATTATTTTTCCTACCACTTATGTATAAATAAATTACCTAAGTATATTTTTGAAACAACTGAGATATTTGGTTAGTTGGTAGGTTACTTAAATAATTCAAATTTATTCACACAGCAATTCATACTAGTTAATTTCATTATTCACTTATCTTAAATGAAAAATCAAATAATAATAAATTAAATGTAAAGTTCACAATCATATACTGCGTTATAATTAATTATTCTTGCGTGATGAAATATGCACCTAAATATTACAAAAACCCTAAAATAACCAAATAGCATTAGAATTTGTCAGTATTTTTTAAAAGTAATGTATGTAATATATTTTTAGAATATTGCATTGCTCACAGGAAATTTTAAGACATTGATGATTAATGCACACCTAAAAACCTGTTCGAATCTCTACCGAGTGGAACCAATCGTTTTGTTTCGGTACATACTTTCTAAGTTGTGTTACTAAATTTTAAAAACAAACAAAATACGGACTATCCACGTAAGGAAACAAGTCGATAATTGAGTCATGATGACACTCCAAAGTCAATGACCTGGCAAACTCCCAAACGGTTACGAAATTGTGCCATGCATTCATTTTCTCTTGCAAAGTAAACATTACTGCAATTACGTTGTCCGTTATATTTTACGTACCATATAAGTCCTTTTTTAATTTTATAAAAGACTTAATTAAAGTCTTGATATAACATAAGACATACATACATAATTGCTCATGCCTGTTTCTCCCTGGTGTAGGCAGATAAAACAACTTGCATTAAAGGTTTGGTTGCCACTTGTCTACAGGGGCTGGTGTTGTAAGCATTCATAGGCCACGTGATTGTAACCACTTATCACTAAACCATTTGATTATTTATAACCTTGTTTATAGTGAACCCTAAAACAATAGACTCCTTTTTTATGGAGTTATGTGAAAATCTATAAAAGATAAGTATTAAAGTCTATTCAATTCTATTAGAGGAGGTTTAACTTCAAAACAAAATGACATCACCCGGAAGTGATAGTTTTGCTCGGAACACATTAACTTAACCACAAGGAAAAAACAAAAAATTAAAAAGAAATAATAACGATGGTTCACTTTTCACTATAAAGTCTAAACAGTACCGTGACCAATTTCTTTTGTGAACAAAAAACTACTCATTACTCAAGGCTGTAGCATTATAGTTAATTTACAACAAGTGGGTAACACACTTCAAAAGTAAATTTATAAATAATGAGTACTGGTACAGACATCAAAAAAATCACATTTTATTATATTGTAAGGTATGATTGGAAAGGTGTTTATAACTGCAACAAAATAATATATCAAACGTAAGAAAGTACTCTTATTACTTTTTTTTATAGTATTAAGAGTAAAAGTTGACCCATAAAATAAATGCAACGCTGTTGTGCTAACGGTACCACGCACACACATGCGGTCATTGCCCGCAGCTTACGTTCATGTGTGTGTGTATGTGGTATAAACAAGTTGCGCAGGAGTTGAAAACCTGGTGTGCATTAATGTGAAGTAGAAGGGCAAACAATTCTTACGTATATTTTTTCTAGAAATTGATAATTATGTAACAAAATGTTTAAGGTTAAGTAGCTGAACGTGTCAGTGAGTGTATGAGTCAGTAACATTGGTTGTTAGAATAGGGTAGTGTCCTGAGTCAACGGATCATCACCAATACTGCTTGATGTTGTAATTTTTACTCAACAAATATGCATAGTAAACTAAGATATTGACTAAGTAAACTGAAACTATGACTTTTCATTATTTGTAATGCCCAAAATAGGTCAAAATATAAATAATCGAAATAAGGCAAAATTAATAAATTTTTAGATTCCTTATTAAAGTTTAAATCAATCTTTATAAGCATTGTACATGTGTAAACGCAACGTGGACTGAAATAAATGCGATATTCTCTTGCACTGCATACATTTGCCCTACGTACTAGCACACTGTGACGTCACAGTGTACTGCGATTTTGTATGGAGCGTTTTCGGGCAGCTCGAGAAATCAGATTTTCAAAGTCAAATATCTTTAAAACTATTTGTCATAGGAATATTTCACTTTACCAGTTCATTATTATTGTAAAATGTATAGTTTATTATGATAAAGATGAAAAATAGGACACAACCCTATTATACGGGGCAGGTTTGACAGTCAAACTAAATCCAATATACTATCAACCTAGAGAAATACCTAAGTGGTACCGAGCAAGTTAACAAATTGCAAGATAAAGTGACACTAGCTAGGTCGAGCTTAGATGGGTATGATTCTTGAAGAAATTGAATCCATCGGTCCCGGTCACCATTCGAAAATCTGTAGAAGTCGTTACGGGTAGTTGAAGCCCTAAAAAGTCCAACAGCTGTTCTAAAGCTCTGTAACCTCGACACAGCGCCAATGGTTTGTGGAGGTCTGAAGGCAGTTGCTTCATGGAAAATATCGAAGTTCAATCGCTTCGTAGTCTGACTGGAAAGCCGACCCTAACTGAGTTAGGAATATGCTCTGAGGATGATGACGCAAACACAAGTTTTGCAACTACTCGCACCTTAGAGCCTGGGATCTAATCTCTGCTGCTTCTTTTATTGGTTTGTTTTGTCTCTTATGGCAGTGACTACCGTCTTAACTTCATGCTACAAATCTGAGTCCGTCTTCCTATAATCTCTAATGGTAAAGCAGTATATGAAAAAGTATTTATAGAAGTTAGATAACTGATCTCTACTGGTTTAGCTCTACTAGAATCTGTTAAAATGGCATTTTTATAATTAAATAGCTTGTGTGTACTATAACCAGGTTTTGATCCAGGGTCTTTCTGGGGTAATTAGGTAACAAAAAAAATTGCATTTTGCAAACCTAAATTGACTATAAATTGACAGTATCTTAATTTCTAGTTCAAATGTGTGTCAAAGTGACCTCTTACATTCAATTTCTATTAGAGCTCATACTAATTACAACAATACTTGAAATCTTTAGAAAGCTATACGGTACTTAATTGAAGAACATTGTACTGAGACAGTTACATGAATACAAAGAATTCAAATGCTAACAAATAAGTGGATCAATTAAACTTGATAGTGTAATAAATCACAAAGCCAGTACATTCAAACACTTGTACAAACTTTCAAAATGTTTTCAACAACTGGATTTTACCGCTGCGGTTATCAATGGACATTCGTACATTCTCGAAAGCCAACCAAACCTATATAAGCTCTCGCCTTGCTGCAGCCGACATAGTAATACGAAGTGAAAGCAACACGAACAATGCAGAAATATATTTTACTCCTCGCATTCTTAGCAACAGTTGCCTGCCGTGAAAGGGGAGGTGACAAGCATAGGGTTGAAGACCCATTTTCTTTAATCGACAAACACCTAACCCACACACTAGCCTACCATTATATGTGGCCATGGAGTCAACTTTTTAAAGCTGCAGCCGCTCTGGAAGTAGAAGATGCCTGGGAGGAACCTCAAATTGTGTCAGACAGCGAGAAATTCCGTGTGAACTTAAACGTGAAACGATTCAAGCCTGATGAACTGAGGATCAAAGTGAAGAACCGTTATATCATTGTGGAAGGAAAACACAAAGACAAGAATAATGAGCAGCCGTTCTTGACAAACCACTTTGTACAGAGATTTGTTATGCCACCCGGCAGCAAGCAGGAGGAAGTGACCGCCGTGCTGAAAGAAAATGGTGTTCTTTGTGTGACTGTTCCAAAACATGATGTGCCACCACCCCCACCAGAGAGGATAGTACCCATAGAAGTGATGTTACCAACAAAACTTCCAGAGAAACCTGAAGAAAAACCTGAACATTCTGAAATAAAACCAAATACAGTAGAAAAAATCGAAACCAGCACTGAAAAAATTGAAGTTTCGTCTCATCTCGAACATTCCTCGTCATCTGCACCATTAGAACATTTAGAATTAGTAGAAGCAACAACACACGTTGGCAAAATTAGAAAGAAGGAATTGAAGACTACCACAAAAACAACAAAGGACAATGAAGTGACAAAAGGTCTTGAAAACAATGGCTTGGATTACGTATTAATTGAACAAGAAGAGTGAATATAAACTAAAATAAGTGAATTAAGACTGAAAAAAAGCTTTAAAACGGCTGATAGTCGTTGAAGCAAATGTTTTTGAACGCGAACCAACGAAAAAATTGCTTGTGAAACTATTATTTTTATCGAACAATAATAATTTTAAGCAGTAAAAGTTTCTTGCGTTCGAAAGGTTAAGTATTAAGGCATCATTGTATAAGAGCTAGATATTGTATTTGTTAAGAAGTTTCGCGCCGTGAATAAAAGTGTTATTTATTATAAAACGGTTTTTCTATTTCACTTGACTCCTTAAGGTAATATTTCTGTTTCATAAGACTCTTGTTTATGTTAATGTTGTGTGTAAATCTGTTTAATATACTGTGAAGGTAAGAAAATCGGCTGTAATGTTTTAGGCCTCATTTGCATAGATCGGGGAGTGGTTCGTGAGTTATGTTGTAAGTCTGAAGGATGGTTATTCCTTCTGATTACCTACAGAATAAACAATGGTAGAGTTTATTTAAAATAAGTTTCGGTAAAATAACTGGCAACTTGTCAGACTTTCTGTCTGTCTTCATTTCTGTTTTGCCAATAAATTTCACTAATTCGTAACAACCTCGTTGAGTTTTTAAAACAGCACAAAACAACTTAATTTTTTTTAAATAAAAGAAGATGATTGTTCTTTTACAAACTATATTTACAAAGTCAATGTCAAAGATTATTATTCTATCTAGAAATTATTGTTTCTTATTGACGTCAATAAATTCTACTTAAGCTAAGTTTACCAAAGCTTCCAAGGCACTGGTGGAGAAGAAACGGTGCAACAAACTCCACTGCGGTATTTTTTCAGACGTCAATTTACAATATTTATATCCTTAAGGCTAAATGTGGACGAATCTACATTTATCTCGTGTCTAATGTACAAAGTATTAAAAAAAAACTTATAATAAAATAGTTAACATAAGTTAAAATATGACCTAAGTTCAGTATTATGCCCAAACTACAGTATTTTAGGAGCTGCCTGCACCATGCTCAAGTTACACGTTTTTGTCTTTAAGATTGTCATATTTTTTACATAAAATGGTCTTTACTTAGGCTTTAAATTGATTTTCAGGCATACTTAGGATCGATTCAGGCAATTTATTATAAAAAACCCTTCCCCTTTAAAAGAATCGCTAACTCTGCTAGGCCGATAACAGAATAGATACTAACTTCTATATAAGTCTAACTAATTTGTGCTGTTTCAAACTCCTAGAATATTCATATCAATAAAGTCGCAAGTAATTTAATAGTCTTTGTTACAGCATTCTCGAAAACAGTTGATATGCAAAACTATATTGTTGAAATCAGAACGAAAAACAATTCACAAGCTGATACTTGACGATAATTATATTTATAATAACGTAAAGAAGACATTGGTTTAACATTGTCAGACCATTCAGCGTCAATGGTTGCTAATGACAGTAAGTATGTTAAAACTAGACACTTATATGACGGTACATACAGGAAACAAATTAATTTCACCGTTTTGATCGCATGTATGACTCTCTTCTATACATAATAGCCTATGATAATGACGATCGGTTCTTAAAAACAATACTACAGTAAACTTCCACCGCCCTTTTTCTCATCAGATTTTTTTAATAAGGATGCACGATTTTTGTAAGGTCTGAACTTCAATGAACTAGCTAATGCCCGCTGTTCCATCCGTGTGAAATACTGAAAGTAATAATCTATAGATGTGCCAAATTTTACAGCAACCCGTTCTGCTGTTTAAAAATCTATCTATCCATATAAGTTTATTAAAATTTTACTCTTGTGTAAAACTGTCGGTCTACCATTAGAAAGAGTTGCACCGAGAAAAAATAAAATTAGGCATGTATAAAACGATTGATATTGTTGAATTAGAATGCCAGTCCGACTACTAGTTTAGGGGATGCCAAATTTATTTCCACTTAGTGAAAATATTTCAGGTTTTTTCTATGTATTTACAGAAAAAGTCTAAATATGTCCGCATTATAGTTCCATCTATTCAAGGTTTGCTTACTTTGGGTTTAGATAGCGCTGTGTATAATGTCCTAGAATAAGTATTCATTATTACTCGTCTTAAGCCCCAAACGGCTCCAACACATAATCACCTGTTAAGTACACAGTAAGTACAGTATTTGTGTCGTTTGAGGTTTTCCGCAGATGCAGCAGCAGCATCTGCATAGCCTGCCGTGCATGGAAGATTTATATATTAAATTCGTAGATTTTGTTTTTAAAATAAAGATCTAACCGCTTTCTGACTCCGCGGTGCAAGCTTCAAATGCGACCAGGAAAACGCCAGGATGAAAAACATTAAACCGCAAGTGAAGTTTCCAGACTACTAAATAAGGACTATAAACGCTTTTATTGCTTAAGATGTAAAACAGAAGGACGTCACAAATGGGATACGTGCTGACAATATCCTTGTAACATAAACGGAGGCTAAATTCATAGTTCAGGGACTTTACTATGTTTTATTACAACTAGTAATTCTGTGAACAGTATACCTCGCGAGCACACTTTGCCATATTTTTGATAACCTCAAAAATACTTATAATAAAGAACGATACGTATCTCCTTATTTTAAGCAGTCCTGGATGTTTCAATATAAGTTATTTTGACAAAAAAATTGAACCGACTTCTAGAACAAAACGCCCTGAAAAGAAAAAATAAATTAAAAACAAATATAGCTCAAAAGATGAAAGAGCTCGTAGAACTTTTGTTGAAGTGAAAATAACTTATTTTTCCCTTTTTATTGAATGTAACGGTGATTTAACAAAAGCGCTTACGAATGAGCCCATCAAATACGCTTCTCATTTGAGATAGTGTCTCTGTCTCATATGAGTAGTGTTAAAGGATATGAAACACTGGTTTCTAAGTAAGAAATTATGCATGGATGGCTATTTTAAAAGTAAACAACTTAAATGCGAGCTTACAATTGAAAAATTGGAAGCACTGAAAACTAGAAGACCGATCGATGTAATATCTGTATTTGTCTTATCTTTAGCCGATTATAATGTGTGGTTAAGCAGTTCCATTATCTGCCTATTTAGTCAAGATCTAGAGCATTCCAGCATGTCTGCAGCCATTGTTAGGTACGTCTACCTAATAGAATCGGCAGAATACCCTTAGAACTTCTACGACACATTCATACTGTACATCTCTAAGAAGTTTTTTTTTTTCTTTTGTAAAAAGAATATTATCAACCGAAATTATCGAAATTACTAATATTCCCACTAACCCCTCCAACTAAGCTAAATTGCTTGTGCTAGGAGTGGGTTCACGTCGGTAGTGTAATGGCCAGGTTTCGAACCCGGGACCTTTCGATCGTAAGGCCGACTCCTTAACCACTAAGTTGTCTATAGTTGTATTTGAAGGCTAAACAATTCCAGCATGTTCTTGACCAAAATAATGTACCTACTGTGTTACAAGATGGTTTTAAATCTAACAACACATTTTTTATTTGATTTTGTGGAGATGTTTTATAGTTTTAGCTGTACCTAAAGTCCAATACCAGTGAAATCAATATAGGACTACCTCAAAGCTAACCCAAAACTAATACAAAAAAAGGTTGCATAAACACCTGAACATTCTGAACACTTCTGTATACCCATTCAAAAGATACAGGCGTGATGTTATCATATGTAATGGCATAGACATTGCAATAATATGCGATTGCAGCAATCGCGGCTGGTTTTCTGGTATTTATTGAAGAGTTCCTTGGTCTGTCTTTATAAAATTAAAATGGAACCAGTTCGGAATATATTTCTTTCGAACAAATAAATAATTTTGCTAATCCGTAAATACATGACGGAGCTATAAGCATACACATAAAAAATATAAAAACATACGGATTGAGAACTTTCTCCTTACTAGCTGCGACACCCAAAGTCCAATATCAATTGTGCCTAAAATGATCACAAAAATAATTTTTAAAATGGCGTGATGTTATGATGTTATAACTTCACGCCTATATCTTTTAAATGGGTATGCAAAGGTACAGCTATATTACCGGTGTTTCGCATGTATTAATTTTTTTTTAAATCATCAAGAACCGTTCATAAATAACGGAAAAGCAACCCTTATTCCTCATTTTCCCTCCTTTCAAAAAAAGCTCTCGACAAAAGTTGAGTTTTAAATCAAAGAACATGTGTGCCAAGCTTGGTGAAAATCGGTTAAGAAATGAGCCCTCTAGACCGGAACTATCTAAGCCAATGTAAAACCAATGTAAGGCCTGGTGAAGACCAGTCCCTGTTGCCATGCTCGCGATGGTAACACTTTACTACTGCCAGCAGGGGACGCCGCGACCGGACAGGTGATCTGCACTTCGGTGTTGGCCATTTCATCCATATGATAACACTTTACTGCGGGCATACTACATCAAACATCATTATTTTCTTAATAATGTTCCTGGTTGCACGGTTGCATCCTCATCTATGCAATGCTGTGCAATTTTACATCAATAAGTATGGGGCAATGCTCTGACCAACTGAGCCACTCAGACAAGTCTTGGACATTCGAAATTCTCCTATAGTCCTTCCGCTTGTACGGTCGCGACAAAGGAGACACGGTAACACTTTTTCATACAAAGTTGTCTCTTTTGTCCGACTGTAGCTCTCCTTAATTTTCAGTTATCTCGGCTAATTCTATTAATCCAACAATCGTCACACCCATTCCTACTACGAGCTAAAGGTCTATCCGGCAATTCATCCTTACGTGCGCATGATATCGCAGAATCGCACATAACGTTTATCCTGACTATAAATATGTCTCCGAACTAAAGCGATACCATAAAATACCATTTAAAATCACGTTTGAACAATAAAAATACATTCAGTTCACGCATACACCGGCTATAACTATCGACGGAGCTTTTCAACGGAATGATCGCAATTGTGGACGATTTATTGCTAAACACCCTGTTATTTGTTGAATGAAACTATGTGTTAAGTGTATTTAGAGTTTAAAGTGCATGTTATAGTATGCTCTGCTATTATATATTATTATTTGCGACGCAAGTACTATTATCTATTCTGTGCCCGCGACCAATAATAAACTACTTTATCTAAACGCAAATCGAAAAATTCGAATTACGTATTCAAAGACGATTCTATACATATGCACTTTATAAACGCATATGCATCAAATTAAAAATAAAACTAATTGTAGTACCGCCAACTGTATCATGAAACTCATTATAGTATCTTTTTTTATTCATTAAACTACATAGTCTATAGTTTTTGAACTGTGAAAAAAAAAAGACGCACACATGCGTAGTTTGAACTTAATACCCGCGCTTCCCATACATTTTTTGCCGATCGTGTTTTTATATTCGGGATTCCAAAAAAGTTTACCAAAATCCTGTAAGTGATTAAAATATGATTATAGAATAAAGTAGTGACGGCGAGATTTTCACTCCGCCAGATATTCTAGACGCGGCATCGGCGTTAACTGAAAGTCACCTGCCAGAAAAGTCAAAAAACGTACGACAAAATATACCAAGAATTATGTTATGAGTGAAGATAAAGTAGTGTATGAAACTGTATATAACTTGGGTATTAAAACACTCGAGTCAACCGATTATCGCATACGGCTTCGCCTCATTCGTGGTCAACAGACTTTCGTGTTTTAATACCCCTTCTCATATGACAATTGCATAACCTACTATTGTCTTTGATGTAAAAGGTTTTTAAGTCTATTATACCTTTTGTTTTTCTTTCGCCATCCCATCGAATGAGATATTTTATGACAGTTCTAGGGCGATTTAATTCATAAGGAGGAGGTTCAACGGCTTGATTATATTTATTTATTATAAGAAACTCTACAGCTTATTTTTAGTGGTCTTTTTTTTACATTTACATATTACTTAGCTAACAATGAGTTTCATGACATTCATAATGATGCATAAACTAGATGTAGTTAGTTGTACCTAGAACTAAAAATTAAATAAAAGAAAATTGTACAATGAAGGTAAAAGAGAACATACATATTACAAATAGTCAAGATACGACTTTTTTGATAGATGAAATATGTCAAGGTTTTCAAACCTCTCACCATAAGTGCGAGGTAAACGCGTCATGACAGCATTTTTGCCGTAGTTGGTACGGTGATGAGGGATATTAAATAGAGGAGCATGTCTAGTACGGTATTTTCTTGTACAGAATTCAACTGTTTCGAGAAGATCACAACTATCTAACCCGCCTCGCATGATATCGTAGAGTAGTAACATATCCAACATCACGCGTCTGTCACAGAGAGAGAGAAGATTATAGTGTCTACAGTGTATAGTAGTGTATAACGGCACTTAAGTCTGATCGTGCTTAGTTCAGGGTTTTGTTTGACTGTGTCATTTCTCCAAACATATAAAACTCTGAACTAAGCACGTTCAGAATCATATGATTTGCACAATCATGAGATCTTCGCAGCACTGGTATTCTCGAAGGTGTACTCGGTACACCAAGACGACGACTCTCCAATTAGTCCCCCTGTGCAACTTCCGCCGTTTATAATGTTGATTTAGCAATAGGAGAGGAGCACTCTATCACATTTAGCTCCAAATTTAGATGCCCTTGAGAGTCATTTGCTACTCCCCTACATGTATCAACGGATATGGAAATATTTCAGGGTTGTCCCTATAGTAAATTCAAACTACTATGCGCTTTAATAAAATGCAGTTAAGTGTACCTACTGAACTCGGACGTACACCGACGATGTCCGTCAATCTAGCTATTTTTCAACGGTCCGTACTCACATTCAATATTACTCGATAGTTTTAACTCCAAAATGAGTAAAAAATCAACGTATAGACCACAAAACTCACAACTTGAAAGCTCGCATCAAGTCGACTCAATGAAATTTAAATAAAAGTACGCAGAGCTACAGCATCTGACACTTGACTCTGCCCAGACTAGCTCTTCAGGCTGGCAGAAATAAAATCTTTATAAAAATTACCTATTCCGTTAAAAGCATAGAAAGATTCCTGGAAAACAGCTGCCCGTATCAATTTCAAAATGTGCCTAGCTTTTAACTTGTGCGCACAAGTTCATCTTTGCTGTTATTTTAAGCAAATTATAATTAAAAATTATTATCTTAAAACACTCGTGTGGTACAATAACAAAACTTCAACTCACACTCGTATTTTAAGAACCTTAAATATGCAACAGTTTCATAAAATACCATAATGGAACTCTTGCATAACAAGGGTTCTGAAAATACGAGTGTGAGTTGAAAAATGATTGTGCATCAGCGTTGGACCGCGTCCACAGACTATTTAGAGAAAATGCATTGACTCCTCCTTATGTCCAGCTGAAGCTGTATCGTAATGGACAAAAAGTTATATTTTGATGCAGTTGCTCACAGAAGACCTGCATTTTAATGTATTTATTTTATTTTATTTTGATATTTTGTGCGTAAAGGCCGTCATTAAAGTTTTATTTTTATTTTTTTAATATTAACATTTTAGTATGTGAGTAGATAAAATGACATTATATTCACTTGTTATATTTAGTTCTGTACAGCATTATGATATTCATTGCAGTAAGGAAAAATTGAAAAGCCATATCAATGACGGAAACAATGAAAAATAAAACAGACAAAAGAAAGTAACTTGATAAAAGAAATAATCATACATTATTTATACAAAAGAAATAAACTCTGAAATAAAAAGGAAAACCCATAATATCCACCAGCTCATTATAAATTAAAATGATAAGGTTTTTATTAACAATGAATGAATAAAACCGTAAAAATAGCAAAGACATTTGAAGTAAATTGAGCACAAACATTTTACAACCTTCTAGTGACGTCTTCAATTTTTAAACAAACGTTAC
This sequence comes from Eilema caniola, assembly GCA_949126895.1. Classification (NCBI taxonomy): domain Eukaryota; kingdom Metazoa; phylum Arthropoda; class Insecta; order Lepidoptera; family Erebidae; genus Eilema; species Eilema caniola. Next base: position 1,986,090 of record OX421463.1, on the reverse strand, counting down.
TACTATTATTCAATTTCTGTTAACCGTAGCAATAGGAATTGGTATAGAGAAAAGTATGGGTTAACTACTTCAGAGCATGGTTCATTCATGATTACCCGCCAGATAGTGAGTATCTAGAGAAAATAACAAACTGCAGGTGAAGATCTCAATTGCTACCAAGACTAACGCAAGGATACTGAGAAAACATTTAAGTTACTAATAATCTGAAAAGTAAGGGACACCATTACAGATGACTTTGTTTCTGAAATGTCGTTAATTTGATGGCCTCGACTTCTTTCAAGACACGAGTATCAGCTTTTACCAAGTTTATTTAAAGATCCTGACATTCATTTCCAGTTCTTCATCGTGGGACAAAGAAAGAATATTTTCACTGTATAATAGGAAGGCAAAAGGTGGAATTACATGAAAATATACACAAACATCACTTGAACTCAGTTTTGATCTAAAACGCTCACAGTTTGCTACCTAACCAGGTTTTATCCAGTAGCTAGCTTGAGTCAGTCGATAGGAAATTCACTTACGTATCTGCCTGGACCTACCGGTAAGACAATTAGGTACTGTTGCCAGACGCAAATGCCATTTTAGTAATATTAACCTGTAATATTCAGGGGACAGATGGTACGTACTTCTCAAATAACCTATTATTCAATGAGTCGATATAGTTGTACTAAGCGTCGATCGGTTAGAGGACGTTTTTTAAAATAATAATAAGTAGATTATTTTTTAGCCCAAGTATTTAGAGGATAATATTCAGCTTATCATTCTAATGCAAACCTGGGCGACTGAGTTTCGCAAAGTATTTCTTGCAATGAATATCACGACCAAATTAGTAACATTGTCCTTAATACATTTTTAATCTAAGTACAGAATATTTATATTTAGGTGAAAACCATTAAATGTAAAATAAATAAATAAAACAATTTTGTTCAGACAATATTATCACCATGATAACATTTAAAAAATTGAAAATAAATTATCTTTACAAAATGGTACTCAAATTACAGCTAAAACGAAAGTAATTTAAACATAATAATATTACATTTCTTCAGACATTTAAATAGACACTGTGGTATAATTAATATTATGCTAAGACATTACTACAAGACATTTCTTGTAGATATAAAAAGATTTTAACAAAACATTAAACCGCCGGTAAAACTGAAAAAAGCAATAAATAATAAACCTTTTTCATTTAACCTTAATAACTAACTTCTTAAAGTAATGAAACTATATTTAAGTATATATTTTTGTAAATAGTTGAGTTTTTAATTTACCTTAATAACTAAGTTCTTAAACTAATGTAAGTATAGTTAAGTAATTTTGTGTCGGTGTCAAACAAGTTATCAGCATAACTTTTTACAAGTGGACGCGTAATTTTTTTTAAATGTAACATGACATTTAAAAAAACGCGTCGTCTTGAGAACGTCCTCCGATTTTTGTCGTTCGAAAAGAGGCAGTAAAAACGGTGTCTACATTTAAATGCTTCCATAATTCAGACATTTAAGGTAATAACATTTAAGGTAAAATGAAGTTAAGTATTAGCAAAACACCATTTTTAGTTTGTTATAATTTATTACTAAATATAACGCCGACTCTACTTATTGCATGGTACATATAAAAAAAACCCTTCTTCTTCTCTAATTTAATGTTTAACTTTTAAGTATAATTTGTATATAAGTACATATATTGACTAGTACGCATTAAACTTTTAACTTAAAAAAAAAATGATAGAGTTATAAATACATAACAAATGTCACGTAATATATTTTAAGTGTCAATTTACTAAACTAAATGCCAGTGTTAGGTACTTCTCACATTACTCCACGCGGTGCACCCGGGGCTTAGACAACCATCTTCAAACCGTAGATGGCCGTGGGTCATTCGAGAAATTGCCTTTTTGGATTACTTAATAGAGGCCCTAGACAACCTGATGGGGGAGGGGTGTCTCGAAAGAGAACGAAACCACATGCAAGTCACTACTACTCTCTAGAAAAATTAAAAAGCTTTCACATAACCTGCAACGTGCGAATGACACACTTAGTTGTTACAATGTCCATAATGTCATTTGCACGTTAACAACTTGGCACAAATGAATTTCAAAAGAATACCCAGTGCATAACGTAACGACAATTAATTATGAAATAGACATTACCTGCACGGTAACAGACAAACTGTAAGACTAAGCAGTTATATAAGCAGTTACCACACGTTTACTTATCTATCTATTACTACTATCTATTACTATCTATCTATTACTATTGTAAGATAATAGTAAAATAGTAATTTCTTTACATTGGATACATTTTTTATAAAATAATAGGGTTATGTTAGATCAACAATTATGAACTCAAAAATGTGTATGTGGAATTCTTGTCTGTGTGTTCACAATGGACGCTATTACTACTGAACGGATATTTACGCGTTTTTTTTTTAATTAGGAAAGTCTTGATCGCACTCAAAAGTAATATTATGTTTGATTGCATTTGGTGGACGAGAATCAAACGCTTTTTTCTTCAAACATTTAATTATAAAGAAATCCCGGATCAATATTCATACTTGACCCTGAGATGAAAAGCAAAAGATAAAAGTCATTAGCAACTGGAAGTAAATTCGCAGGATCCATGGACAGTGGGTAATAAATCACCAGTTGTCCACGATGTCCTCGGATAGTCATCTTTCAAACATTAATCTTTTAAAGTAGCTACCTACCATCTGATTTTTGTGTCCGCACTGTATTGAATTAAAAAATAATTACCGTTCTTCCACGACAGATGAGAGTGAATAACTCGCCATGGATTTGTGAATAACGAGAACAATTAATAACTATTTCATTAACTGAGGTCCATGAAGAGTCATTGTCATTGTCATTGTTGTCATTATTAAACATCCTGATCAGAATAAAAGAACATCGGGATCCCGATGTTCTTTTCGAGTCTACATTCTATCTTTATGCCAAATTTAATTCAGGTACATTCAGTATTTTTGTCTGAAAGAGTAATAAACATACGTATGTCGACACATTGAAATAAAATTTAATAACATTAATATTAGACTATTAGCTATCTATACATAAATATATTTTATAATAACACAGTCACTCCCTTTTAACAGAATAAGAACCATCAGCATCATAAATTTGCTTTTTATAATCACTTCCATAACCGTGCTTATCATAACTGAAGGGTTGATTATGATCCAAACTAACATACTGATCAGAGTGGCCGTGATCGAAGTGACCGTGACCGTAGTGACTATGTTCAAGATGATCATGTTCATAATGATGATCGTCGACATAGACGTGATGTTCCTTCTTTTTCAGATAGTGTAAAAACCATAGGAAAAAGTGCCAGCCTTTGTAGACAAGTGCGAAGAATAGAGCTCCGTAAATTATCTTCAAGAAGACTATCTTAGTAGCAACCACGTATAAGAAGTGACCTGAGGACAAAAGAAATCTTATTATTTCCTCTTTATTCATTTTAAAACAACTTATAATCTACAGCTGTTGCCCCCGGCTACACCCGCGTGGAATTCGGATTGCGGCTATAAATTAAGATTTTTGCTATGCTATCTTTTAAGTTGGACCATATTATAAATGGGTACAAAATTTTATCAAAATCCGTTCGGTAGTTTCGGAGTTTATCGCGAACATACATCGTGTCACGAATTTTTTATAAATATATGATATATTTAAATACGTATTTAAAAAAAACAACTATTTAAAAATATATAAATTATAGTGCTTCACTGGCATCGGGTACAGGGACCAAGTTACCGTTAGCCAGGACTCCAGGGAAGGGAACCTCCTCACGATGCGTGCGGTGTCGAGGATTACCGCCTTCTGCACCACGCCCTTGACCCAACTGTCTAACGCGAGCCTCTCGAGATGTTGGTCGAGGCTCTTGGCAATCAGTCCGTGAACCGACACGACTATCGGAACAATAATCGCCGAATCCACATACCACATGTCGACAACCTCGTGAACCAAAGTCAAAGATTTTTGCTTATAATGTTGATTGATGGCACTTGGTGGAACTTGCTACATGATGTTCAATGAACTATCAAAGGTTGATACATGTATTTATCAACCTTTAATGTCGTTAGGCGAAACCGGTCAGGAATTTAATATATAATGTGGAATAGTACAAGTGTTTTCATTGAAGATCAAAGATTTTATTCAATCTAGAACAACATTATTGTTTCTTATTGACGTCAATAAATTCTACTTAAGCTAAGTTTACCACCGCTTCCAAGGCGCTGGTGGAGAAGAAACGGTGCAACAAACTCCACTGCGGCATTTTTTCAGACGTCAATTTACAATATTTATATCCTTAAGGCTAAATGTGGACGAATCATCGTGTCTAATGAACAAAGTATGAAATCTTTTTTAATGTACATAATAGAAAGAATGCCTTTTTTTTTACGTGCGGGACTCGAACACGCCGTCTCTGGGTCGTAGTGCTAGGCCGAAGGTAAGGTTGTCATGCGACATATCCCTCGCACCCCGGCTGACCTAGGGCCATCCCTCTCAGTCTGGCCAGTGACTTGAATTATATATTGTTTTCAACATCCCAGCGTTAATCCCAGTCGTATCCGAAGCTTCCACCTCGGAGTCTAGGGTCCGCCATTTCCAGTCTAAACACATGTTTAGTTGAACTTTAATATTTGCTATGAAGTGACTGCCATCTGACCTCCACAAGTATTGCAGTCGCACCAGTTGTTTTGTAGGGCTCCAACTACCCGAAACGATTGCCATAGGTGTTTGTTTAGGATAACCGGGACCGATGACTTAACGTGTTCATTTAAATACCAATACAAATAGACATATTGATGTACAAATATTTACACTGATTGGGGATCGGACCCACGCCCCCTGCGTTATATTCGCGTTAACTACCGCCACAGAGGCTGTCTGAATTATACGTTGCATTTTGAATATAGTCTGTAAGAGCAACATATGATTTGATACAAATAAATAGAGAAAAAAGAAGTTAATACGACTTCCTAGGGACCCGACAAAAACGCGTCTTATGCGGATTATCATAATAACCGAAAAAGGGAAGATTCAAACGTACATATTAATATAATATAGATATAAATAGCATATTAATAAATCAAGTTAAGTAGGTCATAGTGTAATTATGATACATTATCAATTATAATTTAATTATCATAATTACACTATTACCATAGCATAATTAGTATCGTTTTTATTATTTGTTAATTCCCTTCGATAAAATTTGTAATTATTAAATTATTAAAGCCCGATTCTTCTTGAAAATTATCATTGATTTTTGTTTGACAATAACAATTCGATGCACTACTAATTATAAGAGTTTCCACGTAATTTGAGTTTTGCAATGCGTCTTCACCTTTGCGTGAAGAAGCTACATAGTGTCTTAAATTGTTAACTGCCGATGAACATTAAAATAACCGGAATAGACTCATCTTCGTCATCATTAATCCTACTAATATAATAAACGCGAAAGTTTATGAATATGGATGGATGAATATTTGTTACCCTTTCATGTAAAAACTACTGAATGGATTTTAATGAAACTTTACAATAATATAGCTTTTACATCAGAATAACACATAGGCTACAATTCATAACAATAACCGATAACCGAAATCAACGCGGGCGGAACCGCGGGCAAAAAATAGGTCTCAATAAGATCTTCAAGTGATTGAATTTTATATGGTGCCACATTCTTTATATTCTTGAAATATGAAGAACCTGCCAATTAAGGCGATATGGCGTATTAAACGGGATGACGCGATAAGCGTAAAGAAATGTATGCAAATATGCCTCACGTTGCAAGGCCCGGCGGAAAATGGCGTATTAAGCGAGTTCTACTGTAAATGAGGCCCTCATTTCCCTATGCTATTCCTTCCTTAACTTTAGTTTAGTTGTTACAAGACTACTAATATTCATAGACGACGGTAAAAACTAACAAAACCTGATAAAGAGCATGTTTTCTTGCTGGTTACAAACCCAGGAGCTTATTATTAAAATAATAAAGCAAAACAATTAAACCCCTTTTTTATATAGCAAGAGCTAATTAATAACCCTATAACAAAGCAGTGCATATACAATGCTGTGGATAGATTAAAAAAATTCTAAGTATTATTAAAAGCTCGCTTGTTTAACGAAACGCCTGCGGAATATTAATAGCATACTGCTTTCTCAATATTTCTGTCTAGTAGATAAAATTATTTCCTAATAATAAAATAAGCTTCAGTTGGTAGGATATCTAGGAAGATAGATAGATAAATAGATAATTCTTTATTGAACACCAACAGATTTACGTTAGGATAAGTATGTAACATGTATTAAGTTTAATGATGTACTTTAGGCGGCCTTATCCCTGGAAGTGATTTCATCCAGGCAACCTTGGGATGGACAGTAATGTGATATAACTAAAAATATGGTGTAGTTATCGGATAAACTAGATACAAGGTGAGTCAAAATATAAAGAAAGACAGGAAGAAGAGAGAAAGACAGAAGTACCGACAAATAAAAATAAAATAGCCACCTACGGGTAGGTACTTGTGCCCGGCATCAAGCGGAACTGGCCCCTTTCTTGGTGCAATATACATCAATGAAGTAAAAAAAATGTTCCACCTAAATGTAATAGCATAATTATTGTAATATTTTGTGTTGCACTAAAATAAAATAATTTTTCTTTCTTCATTCTTTCTTTCTTTCTATCTACGGGTTCCCCTTAGAGAGTCGGAGGGGGAGGTCATGTCGGACTCGAACCAACTAAACCGCACGCCCTCTGTGGGTCGTTGTGCTAGGCCAAAAGTGAGGTTGACCCAGGGTCATCCCTCTTGGTCTTACCCTCCTCTGGAAGTCTACGGCTTTACATAAAGTATAATAACATATTTTCCTCCAGTATAAATCACTAGATGTTGCCCGTAACTCCGCCCACGTGAATGACGGTTATCGCGACGGAACGTAGTCTATGTCCTTTCCCATGGCCTAATCTATCTCTGTACTAAATTTCAACAAGATCGATTTAATAGCTTAGGCGTAAAGGCGTAACAGACAGACAGAGTTACTTTCGCATTTATAATATTAGTATGGATATAGCAGAGTCCTTTACTACTTTTTAGAACATTTTTTATTGCCTTGTAAACATTCACTCTTGATTGGCAACTTATCAAATTAACTGTCTACTGTGGAGGATCGTCTTTATTTCTTATATCTAAACAACACAATACTAAAACCATAAATATATTGTTTCTACATCCCACTAATCAGGGATTAAGAAGTCCATGTCACCTCGCTAATATTTCCTCGACTAGGCTTCCACGTCCCACCTTCTGGCTTCCTTCTGGGAGTGTAACTTATCAGGTACAGGAGGTAGGACACGACAGTATTTCCGTCCAATTGAGCAGTCCAACTGGGGAAGTACCTGCGCCTTACAGAATATCGCGGCAATAATAACCTCCAAAAGCTATTCCTGCTTTGTCTTATACGCTGACGGCACAGAAACTCTGTGTTTACAGGATTGGCAGCACGAGTGTGACTTCCCTGGTGTTGCACACGTCCATAGGCCACGATAACCAATTTCCATTAGGTGGGCCGTGAGATAGTCTGCCACCTCAGTTGTATTAAAAAAAATTGCAGACATGGCCTGGAATCCCATTTCAGTTAAGTAATTTATTGACAACACAAACGAAATCGCACTAGCGCGCAGATTTTTACTTATTCCGACCATTAAGTCGGAATAAGTAAAAATCTGTAGTACAAATTCATTTTGTACTATAACTGATAATTTTGCACGTCAAACCCTTTTCTAATGCCGCTCTCCACAAACAAACCCCTGACACCCATTAAAAACTACATAATTCCTCCCGTCTGTTTAAAAAGCCGCCGAAGCTTTTTAAGACCTACTCTTATTACAAATAGCTCCCCTCAGCGAGCAAGAAAGCAAATGTGCATAACCAAACATCCAGCTCTGGCAGGTTTCTTTAGACCTAAAAAAAACCTGCCGCTTGGACACCATCTCGACTTAGAAGTTACTAAATCGCCTACGGACCCAAGTTGGCCGATGTAAGGCCAATTTGGCAAAATGGAGCTATATCGAAGAGTCGCAAGAGCCCTGCGACTGCGGGGCCCCAACCCAGTCCATACCACATTTGCTCTCTTGCCCACTATATATCCTCTTTCACCTGAACTATCGAAGGCTGTGTTGAGCAAAAAAACAATGCTATCCGCCGAGACCAAATATTGGGCTGACAAAACTCAAAGAACTCGAAAAAGAAGTTGAATAACGCTGTTTAGTTTACTCTCTATTTCGTTAATAGAATGGGAGCGAACTATGCTTCTCATAAGGAACTTACTAGAGTAATGTCTTTAATGAGCTGAAAAGTGTACAGTCCATTACCTCCTACCAGTAATAGCAACCGCAACATTTATCTTGATAGTAGCGTCCGTCCGTGCGGTGAAATATAATTCCGACTGTATTACTATTTTTGATGGTATCTTATATTACGCGTATGTATAATAATCATAAACTTTCTTTCTCGTGAGCTTGTATAATACATAGTTCAAGCTCATGTTGTGTATGTGGAATTAGCCTACGTACCTATTACAAGGTAGATGATACGTGTTATCTTATAAATAAGTAACCTACCAACCGTGTATAAATTTTTATAGTATAGGATTTAAATATTAATATGTTCTTGCTTTATAGCTGTTTTGTAGCTTGTATATAGGTCTTAAAATATCATCTTTTAAATAAATTATATTGAAAAAAAAGTCTTAATAGTTTTATATTCTGTGAATTTTGAATAATAAACTATTAGGTCCAAAGATGGTGTAGACTCAGTAATGGGATTCTGCTGGAGTCTGTAGATACCCAATAAAAATTGCAAAGCAGATATTAAATACGGGGAATTGGAATTCGTTTTTCTCTCTTTATAAATGAAGAATTGTTTGGAAATAAAAACGAGACACCAATTGTCTCATTCGGCCTTTTATCTTCATTCAAAAACGTCGAATGACTGTCTTATAATATAAAAGCTATTTTTCAAATAAATTCCAATATATCTCTGACCCACATTTCATTGTTGATTGTTCAACTTATTTTCATTTTTTATCGAAACTGAGGTATACGTAGGTGCCTACGTAACAAACATTAGCCTACATGATAGTGACCTTACTTTATCTAGAGCTTATTTATCTAAACTAATTTACCTGTGCTGTTAAGATGGAGAAGATGTTCATAATTTGACAGTCAGGTCTTGTTTTAGATCGGCAAACTGTTATTATGTTTTTTCTGCAAGAAAACTTCCGGTAGCAGCTTGAGCCTAGAAAAGTTTAGACGGCAATAAGCTCAACTTATGTGCGAGCAAAACCTGTAGTTGATTTAAAAAGTACGAAGTACCGACTTAGGATGATAAATACATCCACGTGTATGTGACTTCACTGAGGTCTAAGAATTTCAAGTAAATCTCACTTGCAGACCGAATGATGGATGTTACTTTGGAGCAATCTAAACAGGAGCAATGCAAGCAATCGTGAATTGTAAAAGGTGAGGGCTCTTCTCCATCTGATTATCCAATTAATATCTCTATCTCATGTGCTGGTGTTGAATGGGTTGATAAAATAAGTGATGAAACCGAAACTAAATAGGGAGAACGTAAATGTTGAAGTTAAGTTCCCAATTCGTATAATTTAAAATGCATAAGTAAAGTTCTCCCCGAACTCTAAGGAACTAAGTCAGTAAAAGGTCGAACAAAACTTTCTTCCAGTGAGTGTTCGTAGACCAAAACAATCCGCGTTTCTATATGAATTCGACCGACGATATAAAGAAAGAAAGCTAGGAAAATATATTTGCGTACAAAGCGTCGGTAGCTTAGTGGTTTAGGAGTCGGCCTTGCAATTGGGAGGTCTCGGGTTCGAATCCTGGCCATTACACTATCGACTTGAACCCACTCCTAGCACAAGCAATTTACCTTAATTGGAGGGGTTAGACTTTAGAGGGAATATTATTAATTTCGATAATTGCGGTTGTCAATATTCTTAAGAAAAAAAATACGGTAGGAAATCGTATTTGAGTATGTATTGTAAGTGCGTAAAACTTGAGAAGGAAGTGAGGTGATTTTAAATTATTATATTGAAACTAGGTACTAATCCATACTAATAATAGGGGTTAAAGTATGAAATTGCCGTTTCATTATAATAGGTACTTCGAATTGACATAGAACCTTCATGGTTTGAGATTTTTGAGTGAAACTTTTTCCACATGGTACCTATGTAGTTCTTCATTTAAAAATGTGCAACATTCGATTATCGACTTTCAGTTGTTTTTTTTTTCAGCTTAGACAAGAAAGATGGATACTTCGAAAATTCGAGTGATTTTTGAATACGAGTTCCGACGCGGAACTAACGCGGCAGAAACAGCTCGCAATATCAATGTTGCGTTTGGAGAGGGGACTGCTAATGAACGCACCGTGCGATTTTGGTTTAAACACTTTCGTGATGGAAACTTTGATTTGAAGAACGAACCACGAGGAAGGCCGTCCACACAGGTGAATAACAATGAATTGAAAGACATGGTGGAAGCCGATCCGAGCCAAACTACCCAGGAATTAGCTGCATGGTTTAACGTTACCTTACCAACAATATTGACTCGTTTGCGTCAAATTAATAAAATAAAAAAATGTGAAAAATGGGTACCTCATGATTTGACTGATCTGCAGAAAGAAATGCGTGTTGAAACTTGTGTTGCCTTGTTGAATCGATACAGAAATGAAGGAATATTGGATCGAATTGTGACATGTGATGAAAAGTGGATTCTTTACGATAACCGTAAGCGAAAAATGCAATGGCTGACCCCAGGTGAAACGCCACAACAGTGTCCTAAAGCAAAGCTTACTAATAAAAAGGTAATGGTAACTGTTTGGTGGTCTCAGCATGGTGTTATTCACTATAGCTTTCTACGATCTGGTCAAGCAATAACGGCAGATGTCTACTGTGCCGAACTCCGAACAATGATAGCAAAACTAGCAGTGAAACAGCCCCGACTCATGAATCGATCTTCACCATTATTGCTCCATGATAACGCGAGACCTCATACAGCACGAGAAACCGTTTTAACTCTACAGGAACTGCAATTAGAAACTATCCGTCACCCTCCGTATTCGCCAGACCTTGCTCCAACAGACTACCATTTTTTTCGTGATTTGGACAATTTTCTATGTGATAAAAAGTTTTCTTCTCAGGAGGCAGTACAAAATGCTTTCACACAGTTTGTCGAATCTAGATCACCAGAGTTCTATCGCAAAGGCATAAATGACCTTCCTACTAGATGGCAGCAATGTATAGATAATAGTGGTAATTATTTTGATTAAATAAATACGTTAAATTAAAAAAAAAATACGAATTTCAATTTGTCAGTACAAATCGGCAATTTCATACTTTAACCCCTAATATTATAAATGCGAAAGTAACTCTGTCAGTCTGTCTGTCTGTCTGTCTGTATGTTACGCTTTCACGCCTAAACCACTTAACCGATCTTGATGAAATTTGGTACAGAGGTATATTAGAGCTTGAGAACGGACATAGGCTACCTTTTATCACGAGAAAGGGGGTTTAAGGGGGGGAAATAGGGGATGAAAGTTTTTATGAAAGTTTGTCATTTCTGAAGATATCTTAATGAAATTTGGTAAAGAGGTAGATTAGAGCTTGAGAACGGACATAGGCTACCTTTTATCGCGAAAAGAGGGGTTGAAGGAGGGGGACTAGGGCCTTGGAATGAAAGTTTGTCATTTTTGAAGATTTCTTAATGAAATTTGGTACAGAGATAGTTTAGAGCTTGTAAGCGGATATAGGCTACCTTTTATCGCGAAAAGGGGGGTAGAAAGGGGGTGGACTAGGGCCTTGGTAAGAAAGTTTGTCATTTTTGAAGATTTCCTGATGAAATTTGGCACAGAGATAGTTCAGAGCTTGGGAATGGACATAGGCTACCTTTTATCGCGAAAAGGGGGTTAGAAGGGGGGACTAGGGCCTTGGGATGAAAGTTTGTCTTTTTTGAAGATATCCTGATGAAATTTGGTACAAATATAGATTAAAGCTTGGGAACGAACATAGGCTACCTATTGTCGCGAAAGACGAGGATAAGGGGGGGGGGGGTTATAGGGGTTGAAAGTTTGCCAGTTTTGAAGACATCCTGATGATATATTTGGTACAGAGATGGATTGAAGCTTGGAAACGAAAATGGAGGCATGGGGGGGGGGGTAATAAGGTTTGAAAGTTTGACAGTTTTGAAGATATCCTGATGAAATTTGGTACAGGGATTAATTAGAGCTTGGTAACGGACATAATATATGCTACCTTTTATCGCGAATAATGTGGTAAAAGGGTGGGGGAGTGATAAGGACTGGATAGTTACTATGAAATGGTGAAATTTGGTACTGAGATGGATAAGAGCTCGAAAATGGACATAGGTTACCTTTTATTGCGAAAAAAGGAGTTGAAGGGGTGGAATAGGGCAAGGGTATATAAATTTGACAATTTTGAAGATATCTTGATGAAATTGGTATAGAGATGGATTAGAGGTTGGAAATGGACATAGGCTACCCCTATCGCGAAAAAAGGGATAGAAGGGGGAGGGGAGAAGGGGAATAGGGCTATGGGATTAAAGTTTCTAATTTTTCATTGGCACAAAAAAGGGGGTGAATATGGCATAAATAGTAACAATTTCTTTTAAGATGTCCTCATGAAATTTAGTACAAAGGTGAATTAGAGCTTCGGAACGGACATAGTCGAGTAACGAACCAAATATAAGCGAGTGGAGAGGCGAGTAGAGATTGTTATAGGGACGAGTGGACAGGCGTGTAAAGACCGAAAGTCGAGTAGAGTCGACTACAGGGGCGAGTAGATATGCGACTAGAGAGCCAAAAAGAATGCAGTAAAGGGTTGAGTAGAGAGGCGAATAGGGAGGCGAGTGGAAAGATGAATGTAGTGGCGAGTAGAGATCGAATAGAGAGTTGAGTAGAGGTGCGAGTAGATAGACGAGTGGGGAGAGTCAAGTAGAGAGGCGAAAAGAGAATCGAATGGATGGGCAAGTAGAGAGGCCAATGGAAAGGCGAGTTTACAGAAGAGTACAAAGTCGAGTAAAGAGGGGAACAGAGAAGTCAATAGAGAGTTGAGTATAAATTCAAGTATAGAGGCGAATAGAAAGTCGAGTAGAGAGTCGAATATAGAGGCGAGTAGAAAGTCGAGAACAGAGGTGAGTACATAGTCGAGGACAAAGTTGAGTAGAGAGGCGAATTTAATGCTCAATAGCGTCGGATCAACACTAAGCGATAACCGACATCCACGCGGGCGGAGCCGCGGGCAACAGCTAGTATTATAAATAAAAATGCTTTATGACATTCAAACGGCTAAGCGAATCTGAAGGACTGACTTGGTACAAGGATAGATAATATCCGGAATAGTATATAGACATTTCATTCCTGTAATATTTAGTTATGCATTGCAGAAATATAATCAGAATTCCAGGACGAAGGCGCAAACTACAGCTAGTAACTAAAATGTACATCGATACCTTTACTACAAAAAAATGGAAATCAACTGGATAGAACAACCGATTTTACTCCTAGGAGACTTCACAATTTATTTTAATTATTAGATTTCAGAAGGTGAGTTAATACGCACCGATTCCAATGCCTTCAATGGTCTTTCGTAATAAAATCAGCAACAAAATCCATTGCCTCATACCCCGGAGTAATTTTAGTATCACCTTTATAGCGATAGGGGTCAATTGGTTGTAGTCCAATATAGTGGGACTTATCATTGTAGTCAAAAGGTATAGGATGGGAGTGTTTATGGTGTAAATAGGGATCCGGAACTTTCTTGTATATTGTTAGGGCCCAAGCCATCATGATAAAGATCTTGATGCTGGCTGCAAGTAAGGCTACGCTTAGAATTATCTTGTACAGGCCAAATTTTGCGGCTATTGCTATCGCGAGGTGGGCTGTAACAAAGAAAATATATCGTTTTTGATTTTTTGTATTATTTAGTTATTATCTGTTTATCCGATAGCCAAAAGAATATATTTCTTTGCCACGCTCTGACATAATGTCAACATAATAAGGTATCTGTTTAATGGTTTTCAAGGTAGTTACTTGTCAATCAATCAATCAAATCAAATCATATTTATTTGTTTAACATAGGTACATGTGCATGCAAGATGTAAATTGTCCTAAATGCATGCACTCGATTAGGTAATGGTGATAGCGTATGTTGGTTGTTGCTTGGTTTACGCTACATGTCTCGAATGGTTATTTTAATTTTATGCCTTGATTCAAAGATAATAGATGTAACTTTTGTTTCTATGCAAAATGTGTATGAATTGTATGTGTCTAATAAAATCTTGGTATGTTTTTCAAGGAACTTGTCTAGGAATTTGATGAAGACATACTAGAGAAACATATACAAAACCCAGTCCGAACTTCTAAAATCAGAATCATTTATAAAATTATCGTCTTGAATAACTTACTGAAGACACTCTGAAATCAGGAGGCAATATAATCCGAAACTCACAGCTGTTGCGCAAGCATAATAAGCGTGCCTTTAATTAAAAACCCGGGCAAACACACGAGTGCCTCTTTTATTCGCAACACTTCAATGTGAAACGCCATTTAAAAATAATTAATTTCACTTTACATTTATTTCACTGTAATGAAAATTATATTTTGTACTGTTTTTAATGTAATTAAATTCTCTTACGTATTACACAATCTTTTCCATTATAGTAGATACCTATTTTTTTAAGGCTCCACTTATCATTTAAAAGATGAATGAGTTTTCGAACCGCTTGGTATAAGATAGTATCCTCCGATACTATCTTATACCAAGCGGTTATTCAGTCCAGCGCTGTACTGGATTGGAATGTTCACAGTATTCCAGTGTTTTAAACGCGCTTGAACAATCCAGTGGACTAGATTTACTCACTAGAATGGGTACATTCCAGTAATGATTAACATTATTTCAGTAGCATTCCAGCACTGGATTCGCTCTTTGGAAAAGGAAAAGGACAACATTCAGAATGGTGCTTGAACTCTGGATTTGAGATCCTTTTTACGGGGCCAATAAGCGGGACTTGGGCTCAAGAAGTGCAACATTTGAATACAGTAGTATTCAAGGGTTGCACTTCTCTCTCTTCTTCTTCTTCGGAAAACATGATGACTGGGATGACATAATAATTATATTACATTAACTTTAAACTCTTTTTGCCTGACGTTTCCACCAGGTTGCACCGGCCCTGGAGACCTGGTCGAAACGTCAGGTAATTAAAGGTATGGAAGTTCGCGTTATTTCCCGTTAACTTTATTATAATAGGTCTTATGTAATTGTCGTTCTGCAGTACTGGCCATTTCAAATCAAAATAATTTTTGTTTAGCTAAGAATTTTAATTTCAAATTAATTTTATTTTAAAAACATAGAATTTATTTTACAAATGTAGTCGTTTGTTTATTTTTTTTTAGAAGTCATTTACATGGCAAAGCTTCGCCTTACCAAGTATTATGTAGTCAAATATGGTTTGGCATAACATGCTCTTAATATTGCATGTCATATGATTTACTTACTTATTGATTAGTGTTACGTTCGTCATCATGGATACGTTAAAAATTCGAGTAATTATCAACATTCAAAACTGGCAAGGTAAAAAAAGCTTGACTAATGGATGCCCTACGAACTCAATGATCGCCAGCGCGAAGTACGCGTCGAGACATGCCAAGCATTGCTTAGCAGACACATAAGTGAAGGAATTTTGAAACGCATTGTTACTTGCGATGAAAAATGGATTCTGTTTGATAACCGCAAGTGCTCAGCAAGTTGGTTTAATCCTGGTTCAGCGCCTAAACAATGCCCTAAACGAAAACTTACCCCTAAAAAAGTGATGGTCACTGTTTGGTGGTCTAGCACCGATGTGATTAATCACAGATTCTTACCAAACGGGGTGAGCATTACTGCAAATATGTACTGTGAAGAACTGAACACAATGATGGAGAAACTGGCACATCACCAACCGGCATTGGTCAATTGCTCGTCTCCGCTGCTCCTGCACGATAATGCACGACCTCATACTGTACAGCAGACGGTATCCAAGTTGCAAGAACTGGGGTTGGAAGCTCTCCGTCATGCACCATACTCACAAGACCTTGCGCCTACAGACAACTAATTTGTCCAGAATTTGGATAACTTCTTGGCCGAAAAGAAATTCAATACCCGAGAGGCAGTACAAAATGCCTGTAAAGAATTTGTTGCCTCCCGTCCAGCTGATTTCTTTATGAAGGGCATCAATAAACTGCCGCTGCATTGGCAAAGATGCATAGATTTCATGAGTAATTACTTCGATTAATATAAATAAAAAATACATGAAAAAGATCGTCTAATTTTTTTCATACATAACGGCAATTTCAGGTAAAGACCTAATATTACATTAACCCTGAAAATATTACTTTTCACTTAGGACATTCACGTAAAAACTAAACTAAGAACTCCTGTGGTCATAAATTCCCTCTAACAGTGGAAATAACTGCAGTTAGATTAACACCGTAAATAAGCTAAAAGCACAAAGGCTTTATGTTGTTACAGAAATAGAACCTTTTTTTCAGAACTATTCTGTTAGCTTAAAATACTAAAGGACTAAACAAAGACTAAAAGATAGTACTGCTAGTATCGAGTATTATTTCAATTTATTAATAAAAAACATTGATATATATTTATATTTACGTGTTCCATCAGTTTACTAATAAATAGATAAATAATCTAGAGCAGAGAGAGAAAAAATACATGATATTCTTGACTCCATATTATCATGCTCTACTTACGAAAAGCATGATAATATAGGGCCCAGAATGGTATTTATAAGAAGTTTTAGTCACTTTAGGTCGCTGTTGTTAATATCTAAAATATTTCTTTTACAAAAAAGTATGTAGCAATTGTTGCAGGATAACCTTTGTTCGATACCACTAATAATTTTAGAATCTGTCCACACATACAGAAAATGTATCTTAATCAACATAATATCAGACCCACCACAACACTTTGTCACTACAAGATACTTGCGAACTAAAATATACCTAATTAATTTTCCCAACCACCGGCTCCCATAGGCGGAATAAATTCTGACGAACACTAACTTCACAATTAATTACCTGCCAGAAGCAGGCCCATAAGTTATTGCATACTATAATTAACATTGTTTAGTCACGAAATTTTCTTGAAACGCCAACGAAAATAAATAAATAATTAAATATTCCACAACATTTCACATAACGTTATCTAGACCCATGGTAAGTATAGTTTAACTGGCTTGTATTATGGAATCTAGAATGCGGATAAACATACTTAGATTTTTTTTTTTTGTAAATACATAGAACAATACAAATACCCATATTCATGTATACAAATATTTGCACTGAGCTGGAATTGGAGGCTGTCCTCTTTCGAAAATTTATGTCCAGCATCCTACCAACATTGTTGAGGCCCAAACAACTACTGAAGAACGGTCCTCTAGGGGTAGGGAAGTCAGACAGCAGTTGCTCCCAGAAAAGTCGTCAAACGAAAAAAGTAAGTAACGAGCACCGAAGTGCAAACAGTGGATGCAACTGAGAAATCGCTCATGGTAGACCACCATGAACCCTTAGTTGTTATTAACCACAATAGCAAGCCAAGATAAACTTATGTTTCTTCTTCCGAGCGCCAATTCATCAGTCGGCCTTACGATCGAAAATTCCTGGGTTCGAAATCTATGTTTTACACTACAGCCCCTCCAGACAAGTGGCAGTTCGTTGGCGGGCGTTTGATGGAATAGAATATCGAATGTATGGGATTTGACATGTGTTAACGACTGTCATAAACGTAGGACACAATTTTACTGCTTGTGTCGAGATGTGAACCATCTCGACACAAACAGTAGAATTGTGTCCTATTCATTTTTACTATCGTAAACTGTACCTCTTATTATAGTATAATAAACTGTTAAACTGAAATATTCATATGACAAAGAGGATCAAAACTATTTAATTTTGAAATTTCAATTTCTCGAGCCGCCCGAAAACGCGACGTACAAAATCGCAGCACAATGTCACAGTGTGCTAGCGCGTAGTTCAAATGTATGGAGTGCAAGAGAATATTGCGTTTATGACAGCCCACGTTGCGGTTACACAATACAAAAAATACCAAACAAACAAACTCCTCGGCTTTATAATCTCGGCTGTGATATTCTGCACCTTATGCGGGTGACATCCAAGCCCTGCACCGGTAGTGAGGGTGGGACCCCGACCGCTAGAGCATCGTCGTCAAAAGAGGTATGACAAAACTCATTAAAGTAAGTGAAAAGCTTATTTACAAGAGGAGGTATGCAACTTGCAAGTGTAAAGGTCCATTGAGACGGTGAGGGTTCCTCGCATGCAGGATATGATTTTCGAAAGAAAAAAAGGTGCTTCATCTAAACATTCGCACAAACAATACCCGCTCGATCGTCTACTTTGGCCATACCTTAAAGCTAATTTTAACACAAATAAAAAGCCTATAGCTCATAACCACATGTGTTTCCAACAAAATTTACAAAGTAGTTAGTTAGTTGTCCTGTCATCGAAACGGTTGATAATCACACATACTTGGGTTGGTAATCGATAGTTATTTTAATTGGCATCCTCATATTAATAAAGTGTGTGACAAACTCAGAGCATTTTTAGCAAATTTAATTATAATACGAAGCTGAATACATTATAAAATATTGTTAATGTAATACAATTCGTTGGCAGAGTCTGTTGTCAGTTATGGCATCACCAGCTATGGCAGAACGTATAAGACCTATCTCGATAAAATTCAAGACATGCAAATTAGAATATTTAAAAAATAGTCTCGCCTGCGGTAAAAGGGTTACATGAAGCTGATGAATATTTTGGTCGTTTTAAGCACTGTAAAATTTTACCAACACATACAAACTTTAATTACGAGCTACTTAAGGAACGTTTTTTTAATATGTATATACAAGAAAAAATAATCCACAGAGTTATAAAAAAAAATTGAAATGAACAATGAAAAATAATAACGCCTAAAAATGTTTATGGTACACGGATAACACACATTATTTAGTTCCTCGCTTATTAAATAATATTGATTTATCTTTAAAAAACAGCATCACAAAGATAAACATTAAGGAGAAAATAAAATTATACTTTTTGAGCAGCCTGTAAATGGGATTAAATGCTGAATGCATTTAATTTTATCAATAGGCTGTTGAAGAACGAATTTTTGCCACTGGCTGGGACTGTGTCAAAGTCAAAGTCAAAAATCATTTATTCTGTATCGACCATTAAAACGTCACAAAAAATCTGGCTAGTTTAGCAAATGGATGGTGCTACTTATCGCTTGCTGTGCGATGAATTAGCACGACCGTAAGATAGCGCTGTCCCCTTTCCGCAAAGTGAAGTGAATATGACAAACAGAGCGGTTCTTTCTGTGCGCGAATGCGCGATTGAACATCATTTACATCATTTGCTCTTGTGAAAGACCAATTTTTTTTAAATCGGTCTATTTTGATTTGTGTATGTAGTCACATTCTTTTCTATTCTTTCTTAATTATTATCCTAAGCTTAATGAACTCTTCTTGTAACTTAGCATTCCAAACAAACCTTTGTGATTTATGGTCTGCTTACATTGTATTTATCCTTAATTTAGTATTTATTTTTATGTAAACATTTTGATACGATAATAATGGTATGGCGATTATTGCTAATGATAGAAGAGTACGATTTCTCGAAACGAATTGTGCGAGAAACTACCCCGTCTACATGGGCCTTAACTTTGATACATGTTACACATCTACACGATATCGCAAGTCAAAGTAAACACTGAGATGCGGCAGATTGCATACCAACATGCAGTAAAGACTTGGAGTCAAAGCTTTTAGTTCAGATTGAGGAATTTACGAGAATATTAACAGCTGTTGTACCTAATTAGTGTAACAATAATTATATTAAACTTAATTTAATGTAGTTTAATTAAATACTTTTCTCAAAAAAGTGAACATTCAATAGGGGACTAGAACCAGCGACCAGTGCCTTGCAGGGGCAATGCTCTGACCAACTGAACTCAATGAACATGTCTAGAATTTTCGAAATGCTCCTATACGTACGTCTTGATTCGATAGTGGAGTCATCTACCGATATATTTTTATAAAAGTAGTTTATGAATTACACACTAGTGTTCCATTTAAATATTTATCGATCCCGTTTCCGCAAATTTCAAGAACCAATTCCCCTGCTAAAAAGTTGCGTTTTTATTATTACAGACTCTATGATTTATCTCTGTATCAAGATTAATACCGATTCTCTCACCCAGGGTACGTATTTGAATACCTAAAATTATAATACCTAAAGTTAAATAACCTAAGTTCAAAATACCTAAAATCTAAATACCTAATGGTTGTTTGACTTACTTTTAAAATACCCAAAGCTTTAAATGACAAATTGATATTATAGTGAGTACGTATTACAATGCCTAATTTGAAATTATCGAATTTCATAAGCCCTACGAACGGAAGGCCGAATATTAAAATCCCGAATGTTTATATGATCGACAGTTCTAAATACCGAAAATTAAAATACCGACAATTTAAGAAATAATATGTGGTACGGCTTAAAAAAAAAGGGACACTGCTCACCCCGACTCGGATAGGTTAGGTTAGAAGGCTATTTTTTTTTATAACCACACATACAAGGATTTGGAACTTCAGGATTGGAGCAGACAATCCTTGTATGTGTGGTTATAAAAAAAATAACCACGAAGGCTAACTAACCTAACCTAACCTAACCTAACCTATCCGAGTCGGGGTGGGCAGTGTCCCTTTTTTTAAAGCGCTGGATGCGGACTGCTTTAGATCGGTCATTTTGGAAGTCTATGGGAGAGGCCTATGTTCAGCAGTAGACTGTGTGTGGCTGATATGATGATGAGATATAAATGAAAACACAAGTATGTATGCTTTTTAATTTTGGTGCATTATTTTTAGGTATTTTGACCATTTGGTATATTAAATTTTGGTATATCAACCTTTGTTGTTTTAACTTTAGGCATTTTAAACATTAGGTAATTAGTCCAATAGGTATTTCAAATTTAGGTATTAAGTACTTAGGTATTTGTGGTTTAGGTATTTTGAACCATTTGGTATTTAGATTTTAGGTATTTTGAACTTAGGTTATTTAACTTTAGGTATTATAATTTTACCCCTCACCCATTCTGGAGTAATCGGTTAGAAATATTCCATCCATTAATACGAGCTTTAGCATTTATAGTAGGAGTAAGATAGTATAAGAACTTAACAACAATACTACAGGTGCATACTCTTTTAAAGCGTCGGCAGCCTTGTGGTTAAGAACTCGGCTCTACGATCGAGGGGTCTTATTTTCGAATCCCAGCCATTGCACAACACAACACAAGTAATTTATGTTAGCTGGAGGGGCTAACAGGAATATTAGGAACTTCGGTAACTAGTACTTTTTTAAAATAAAAAGAACGAAATGTATCACTTATTACGAAGGAGTATTATTCACTTACTTATCAATGCATATTTCACTCCTTTGCCTCGAGGCTCCACCTCATTTTCATCTTCAGCACCTTCTACAGTCCATGAAAATACCGTAACAATAAATATAACAACGATTTTCATTTTAAAATGTAATGAAAATAGAGTTTAAAACTATATTATTTTAAAAACGATTCGAATCTTTCCTTAATCGCGATTAAGGAATTATTCCAATTTCGAAAACTTCTATAAGCTACACCTCAGTGTAGAGTCGTATTATAAAATGACATCTTGTTGTAAATCCCCGACTCTCATAGTTGCTTCAAGGTGTTAATATTTCTAATAAACAGAGCAACTTATGTGAAAGTGTAAACTATATTACAATATTTAACACTTGTTTTCATATAATGTGAAGTGAAAGTGTCAATTTTCTCTGATATAATATTTGTTACGTGAATTTACAGTCGAAATGTACCTACTGTTTTTGGAAAAAGAAAGCAGCTTTCTAGAATTTAGGATATTCGTTTTGGTATATAACAAATAATTTATTACCATTCCATAGAATATAGAAGAAGAAATATATAATTATGTCAAATATACTTTAGAAAATATAGAATTTTAGCATTTTGGAGAGTCCGTAGCTATTACGTGGACCAGTGCTAACAGAGAATCGGTCAAAGTCCTTGTCATCAGATGATTTGAAGAGTAAGTAATCATATAATGGTAAAATATAATGTCAAATATCTAAGAGGAGAGAATTTTATGTGTTTCTAATAGAATCATTAAATATTTCTGACGTAGAATGGTTTCCCAGAATAGTGGACCAAATTTTTTGAAGTCGGTTATGAGACTGCGGTACAGAATTATAGTTAAATCGACAACTGTCTATTTAATCCTTATACTCGTAGTGATATACAAATAAGTATAAGCATACCACTGCACATGGAGGCAATTGTAAAAGTGAGGACGAACAATCGACTGTGGATGAACCGTTTCAGACTCAAGTCAAGTGAATATTATTACACGAGTTAACTCCAGGGCACTTTTTAAATTAGTTACTTTATGTATTCATGATAAATAATGTTATTATTACTTGTGCAATTAATTGGGACGTAAACAACAATCACTTGAGTAAATAGCAACACTGGACCCTGAGTCGGCTCGAACAACCGGAACGTAAAAACCGACACATTTAATTCAATTCAATTTATTTTATTGCAATATATGGGTACAAAGATGTTACAGGCAATATATTTAGGTTCCACCATATTTAAACCAGATTGTCATGCAATTACGTTACATATTATGACCATAACAACAAGAATTTGTAAAATATTATATGTCACTATGTGTATTAAGTTGGTTTAATTTTACGCCTGCTCTATCTTCTATGTTAATAAAATGAAATCTTCTATCTACTGACGTTAATACTACGATTAATGTTCATTGTCAAGTAGAACAAAGGCCCTGTAGGTAATTAGATTATGCTAATACTGTAGCATTCTAGTGCCATAGTGACAGTTAGTTGACTAACTAATCCCGGGTGGAATAATATAACTATTGTGTGATTTACAGATAATCGTTCTGATAATTTGATTATTATTTGCAAGTTTAGTATCTGAATCATGTAATGCCTTTTATTAGTAACAATGCTATAATTGAACTTTTTGTTAAATTAAATTTAAATAAATAATTTGGTCTGTATTGTTTATAATATACGCACTTCAGAGGATGAGTTTATTCAATTCACGTCATTTATTATGTTGAGATGAAGTAGGTATATTTTATTATTATAGATTTATAGTTTATTTATTCAGAAATTCCTCCGAGTCTACGATACTATTAGACATTGCTTTGAACAAAGGCAATTTTGCTGAGCCTTATTCCTGGACGTGCAACAGGCATTCGATAAAGTTTGTCACAAGGTTCTCCTGTACAAAATAAAACTAAAACTACCCCACTCACTCTACCCTATCATAGCTTCATACTAATCTCAAAAATACTTCAGAATTAAAGTAAGGGACTCACGATCATCTTTAAAAACTGTAGAAGCAGGATTACCGCAGGGGTCGGTACTTGATCCTGTTCTGTACAATATATTCACATGTGACCTTCCTACGTCTAGTGATGCTGTTGTGCCACCTATGCTGATGACATTGCGTACCTGGTCTGCTATAAAGATCCTCGCATCGCAAGCGCTAAGCTCCATGAGTTACTCAGTGAGACTCACTCATGGCTGAAAACATGGCGCATTCGGGCAAGTGCTCAAAAGTCTAGTCATATCACCTTCACCCTACGAAAAGGCAACTTTTCTCCTGTTCATCTCGGGTCGGATACGCTTCCACACTCAGACTGCGTTAAATATATTGGATTTCACCTAGACAGAAGACTTACATGGAAACAATACATAATGAAGAAAAGAGATGAGGCAAACATCAAGTATAAAAACCTACACTGGCTCATGAAACGCAACTCTGCTCTCTCTGTTGACAACAAGCTACTCATTTATAACTCTATCATCAAGGCAGTCTGACATATAGGATCCAATTATGGAGCACTGCTAGTAAAAGCAATATCAGCTGCTTACAGCGGGTTCAAAACGGCATTCTGAGAACAATATTAAACGCACCTTGGTTTACTAAAAAGGAAGAACCTACCTACGGTTGCAACTGAAATAGAAAGAAGCTAGTCAAGATACTCTTAGCGTCTATCAAATCATCCCAACCCTCTAATTGCTCAACTACGTGAGCGTCCTGTAGTCTCTAGACTGAAAATAAAGAATGTGTTGTGAAGAAAGTAGAGGCGCTGGCCTACTATTTTTCTCTCGTTCGGCTGCGCTCAATAAATTTGGTTAGAGTCTCAACGACTGATCGCAGATCGCAGAGAATTAAAAATGCAGTAATCAATTACAAGTTTTTTTATATTAATTTAAAACTAACTTAATAATCTAAAACAATAAATTAAGTAACATAATACAATAGAAGCTCATAAAGACTCTGCTTATGCAGAAGCTGATTAAGCTGATGAACAGTCACATCAGAGCCCGGGGTTCTGTGTGAAAGTCTTGAATGTAATATTGGAACCACGCTAAGTAGAGGAACAAGATATTAGAACATAGCATTATATAATTAATAAACTTACATCTAAAAAAATATAAAGTGTAACAAAATGGACCCCTCAGAACTTTGTGTGATAACTGGGTACCGGAAAATATGTGTAGGAAAAAAAACTATTCCTCATAATCTATAATTAATTGAATAGTAATAATATATAACTGTAATTTTGAGGTCAAAAAGTGTATAAATATCGATGATCAGCCAAACCTGCAGTTAGACTATTAAAAGCTGACCCCAGACTCCGAGGTGAAATCTTTGGATGCAACTGAGATTAAAGCTAGGATGAAGAAAAGTTTAATGTTAAGAATCTGCCGAAGATTATATTATAAAGAGAAACAAAAAACTTGCAATATTCACCAGTTGCTTTGTACGTTGAAAAACTTTACAAGTAAGTATTACTTGTATCAAATTTGTGTAAAAGGAAACTTTGCCGATGTGGAAGAATTATGTTCCAGAAAATTCAACAGCCAAGTTTCACAAGGCTTCAAATTTATAAAGAGTTATCAAAACTGGTGGGTATTTATCTTTGAGATTGTAAAATTACTAAGTGAGTGTACATTGCAACAGACACTACTTGACTATTCTAAATTTACAGTCCATCAAATCTAAGAGGTACCGTTTGACGTTTCATATTTTTCAAACCGAAACAACTTTGTTCATACGTACATTATTCAGTTTCGATAACCTTTTTCATAAAACCATGAATTTAGAAAGATTTCATTATTGTATCTAAAAATGTACAATTCTTAATATCTAAATGTAATTGAAAACTTTCAAACAAAGCAAAATAACACATATTTACACAGTAAATAATTTCTAATAGTTATATTCTTGACCGCATTACAAAGTTACGTAGTTAGGTCACTGCACGTAGTGTTGCGACTCTTCGGATACACTTGTATGCAAAAAAATCGTTTACATATACGAAAAATCGAATGTATTATTTACAAATTACACTTGACAACCAAACAAATATTTTTTCATGTGAATGGGATTTATCTCACATATTACGATTACATAACTAAATAGTTATGTAATCGTAAAATATGAGATAAAACCCATTCACCAAAAATACGTATTTATAAATCAAATATATTTGCTTCTTTAAAAAGTTGTCGAAAGCGATTTGTCGATTTTTGATTTTCGCGCCCAAATAAGTCGGGGTTTCTCGCGCTAACGCTGTCGAAATAGTAAATGGAGTCAGGGATAGTGTTTTTTACATTTATTTTTGTGTATGATAGTATGGGTTTGCATATTACAGAGAAATAAACAAATTTTTAACAAGCACATCCATTGTTTTTACAATTACAATTTTTTCTTCTAAGTCTTATTTCTACGTCTAAAACTAATAAAAATAAGGTATGTAGAACCCATTCACAAAAATGTTGTTGCCTGATGTTATAAATTAACGACGTTACTGCGCGACCGCATAATGCACTGAATACACAGATACCCTAAAATAAATTAATTTAATTATTTTTAGGTCAATAGGCAAAATCGCAGGTGTCCAAGTCTCTACAATTTTTTTTTTCTGGCAACACTGCCAACTACAAGCGCACGCGGTCCGCTCGGTCGGTTCGGCGTCAGCAGTCTCTCGCCATCTTGGAAGCTGACTGTGCGCGTACTTGCTTTCTCGTTTGTGTTTTACAATTTGTGACTTGGCTATTACTTTTCTGGACTGATCATTCTTTATCCGTTTACCTTGGCAATATTTATACTGGACTCCGAACTAAGCAAGTGTTTATTAATAATGTCGAAAAGAGGACGTACTTTGAACAGCCAGGCTCGTGAATTGGTGGTGAAATTACACGAGTATTTTGAGCGTGAATCTCAAAATGGTGGACTTCTACTGCCAGTTACACAAGTTCGGGATCGCGTCGGTGAAGCTCTCGGTATTGGTAGCCGCACCGTTGGCAAAATATTAAGTGAAAAATATGGGCCTTCGGGGAGTGACAGTAACGTACTTCACACACCGAAAAAACGAAAAAGAAATAAACCTGTGACAGGCATCGATGAATTCGATAGTCATGCTATTAGAAACCATATATACGGGTATTTTACAAGAGGCGAATTTCCAACATTGGCAAAGTTATGTGCAACTTTAAAAGATGCCGGGCTGTATAAGGGAAGCATAGAGTCGTTGAGAACGGTAATAACAGGAATTGGCTTCAGATACAAAAAAGTTGACAAACGAAAAATTGTTATGGAGCGACATGACATAATTATGCAGCGACTAACATTCCTGCGCGAAGTTAAACAAATTATAAACTGGGATAATGTAATATTTTTGGACGAAACTTGGCTAAATTCCAACCATTCTGTGCCGAAAACATGGACTGATGATTCTGAAGCTTCGTGCTCGAAGGTGCCGATAGGAAAAGGTGGACGCCTCATAATATGCCATGCTGGGTCAGCGTCTACAGGCTTCGTGGAAAACTCTTTATTAGCTTTCCAATCCAAAAGCACTAAAGAGTATCATGAAGAAATGGACGCAGTAAGGTTCCGAGAGTGGTTCTTAAATTTATTACAGAATATCCCTCCTAACAGCACAATTATAATGGATAATGCCCCATACCACTCTGTGCAAATTGATAAAGCACCTACGTCAGCCAATAAGAAAGCAGATTTGGTGGCATGGCTGCAAAGAAAAGGAGTGGATGCCGACATGTCACTATTAAAAGCTGAATTATTACAGTTAGTGAAATTGCATAAACCACCAAAACCGACATATGTAATTGACCAATTGGCCGAAGAGCACGGGCACAAAGTCATACGACTTCCTCCGTACCATTGCCAATATAATGCCATTGAACTGATTTGGGCCCAAGTTAAAGGTAATATTTTATAATATTATAATAATAACACGAGTACTTCTAACATTTATAATTTAAACAATGGTTTTCGTCTGCTATCAAATAGTTACATTATTGTTTTACAGGTTATGCAGCAAGACACAACACAAAACCACCCTTCAGTGTCAAGAAAATGGAAGGTTTATTAAAGGAAGCATGTGCCCAAGTTACACAGGAAGATTGGAGTAAAGTAGTACAAAAAACAAAGAAAATAATAATGGACGACTTCGAAAGAGACGTACACTTTGATAATGTAATGGACAATCAACTGGTCATTAATTTAAATGACGATGATGACGAAGACGACGATACTAGTACTAGTAGTGAATAAAAAAATATCCTAAACATTTCTTTTATTTGATTATAACAATTGATTTCTTAAAATTCGGATATTATAGTAATCGATTTCTTAAAGTTCGGATATTATAGTAATCGATTTTTTCATCCCATCCCTATAATTCAATTGTCAGAACTGTCAAACGGTACTTCTTAGATTTGACGGACTGTAAGTTGTATTGAAAAGAAGTAAGTTCTTCATCGACGTTGAAAAGTAACACTTATGAAGTCAGAAACTTAGTGTATAAATTTTAGAAGGCCTAACGATGTCCTATCCAATAAAAAAAGTTTGTCAAGAATAGTTCGAAAATATTAGAACCTTAATGCAACGACACCTAGCGCATTTAAAAAAAACATTCTCCAGAGATCTAGTCACACAATTTTTTGTAGTGAATGGGATATACATTCTAGTAGGCCTGACGATATCCTGTCCAATAAAAAAAGTTCGTCAAGAATAGTTCGAAAATATTAGAACCTTAATGCAACGACACGTAGCGCATTTAAAAAAAGACCATCCTCCTGAGATATAGTCACACAATTTTTTGTAGTGAATGGGAATTAAACCAGCTAATTTTGATAATACAGTCGGACCTAAATCATCATCACAATATGTACAAAATTTCTAATTGCAAGATAATTGGATACATAATTTTTTATTATAATATATTTGACGGTTTTGTGGGCGTTTCCGTTTTCTAGACTCGAATATTTTTTCCGATTCGAACATCGGAATTCTCCCTTCAATGCATTCTTATATATCTATGTGTTTATGTGTAATGTGGTTCGTAATGCATTTTTTTTTTCTTTCTTTCTTCTTCTTCGTCCTATCGATAATCCCAGTCGCATCCGAAACTTTCAAATTGGAGACCGTTTATGATATGGGTCCATTTTACCCATCTAACTGCTAATTTCTTTATTTCTTTCTTCTAACAGGGACAAATTTCTTGGCTTCTAATGCAAAATATTATTTCGATCAAAGGAAAGATATTTCTTGCCCTCTCCATAACCAAATGGTTATTAAATTAATATACGTAATGTTAATCATATAAGAACCGATTAGTTCGTCGATCGTCAAATGATACGCGTACCACGTTCATGTCAGAATAAGGTTGGGCATTCAAAGTATCGATACTTTATTAAACGTTAGTGATTTCTTGTGTTTGGTAATATTCTTCATAAACCACTTAGCAGCCGTTGTGTTGTGTTCTAAAAATGCTGATAGAGTATGAATAAAGTAGTCATAAATTAGTAGTTATAAATTTCCAAACAAAGAAATTTAAAATCTATTTCTGCAATAATTCCCAATAAGCATTACCAATTGTACATGATCATACATACTTTTACCACTTTATAGTATTAGAAAAGAATAGGAATACAGTATAAAATACAAATATAATTATCTGCCTGCTCGTATAAATTCTTCCCGAGCATGAACTCCTTGTAAACATTAATTAGAAAAATTATAAACTCTGCACAGGGCTTAAATTTGAGTTACGTCCTTTGAGATGCATGTAGACGAGACGATATTCCAAAATTTTTAACAAAAACTTAAACCGGCTTCATCTCTTTACTGTTGACTTAACTCGATTAAAAGTTATCATAAAAGATATCTATTCCCCTTACATACCTATTACTTACTGCCCATTCTTTAGCCTAATAAAATCCCAATAAAGATAAGATTTACTCACATTACCGATAAAAGACATTATATCGACATTATATCGATCACCACTATCTCATATCGTTGAACTCATAAACGCGAACGGCTCATTATTTCCAAATTTAACGATGATTGCACATATGAACGGAGCAATAACGCTATATTACCATCATTCTAAATTGGGGCAGACGTTAAAAAACTTGAGCCTTCGAACAAGGCTTCCGAGATAAAGGCATGGTATTACACGCCGATCCTACTTAAGCTTTGAAAAAGACGTTATTTTCGCGTAAGTAGGTTGACACGTTATGACGATTTGTGATACTTGAGCGCGGTGTCACTTTAACGATTTTGCACCCTATACTTTTTTAAACCATTTAGGTGGCAGAAAAGCACGCAACCCACCTGATAGGAAACGGTTGCCGTGGCGGCGTAACCTATGTACGGGCATATGGCATCAAGTTCGCAAGAATCTTCTTATGCTATTCTTGAAGAGTTTTTTCATCATCAACATATCAGCCACATACAGTCCACTGTTGAACATGGCCTATGGAGTTCCAGAACGACGCATCTAATGCAGCCCGCTTCCAGCGCTTCGCGGCGACCTTGATGAGGAAGTCCTTCCACCTGGCCGTTGGGCGTCCTACACCACGTTTGCCGGTACGCGGTCGCCATTCTAAAACTTTTTTGCTCCATCGACCATCTGTTCTGCGCACTATGTGTCCCGCCGACTGCCACTTCGACGAGCTAATCCTAATTTAATCACCTTGAAATAATGTGTATCTAGAACGTTCTGTATTCACGGTGCGTAGCAATATATTCCCGGGAATAATATGACATGTGTCAAAATAGAAAAGGCACATTTCAAAGACATTTTGTCTTCACTTATCTTGACATATGTCATGTCATGTCAACTGAGACAGGCGAACACTAAACTTACTTAGTGGGTAAATCGAACACCACACATTTTTGTTTATGAAAAGGGGCAGATAAGTCAATAAACTATTGTAGATATTGGCATCTTACTGTTCATGGTAATTTTATGAAATTTATTACATACGAGGTGCCTGGATTCCAATTAGTCCTCAACCATCTTTGGGTTTGGATTGTACAATCAGCCACAGATGGATCTTAACTACAAAGCCTCGAAATGATCTTAATGCTAAGGTATTGAG
This sequence comes from Eilema caniola, assembly GCA_949126895.1. Lineage (NCBI taxonomy): Eukaryota > Metazoa > Arthropoda > Insecta > Lepidoptera > Erebidae > Eilema > Eilema caniola. Next base: position 1,955,397 of record OX421463.1, on the reverse strand, counting down.
AGCAAACTGTTTTATTGATTTTAATTGAATTATGGTCCGAACTAAAGGTGTGTGCCAAATATTAGAACAATCAGACAACAGGAACGGAGGAATACCAAGATTTAAAGATCATTTTGAGTACCAGCCTACTTTTCTAGTACTTTTCTAGATCATTTTGAGTACCAGCCTACTTTTCTAGTAAGTAAGTCTAGTAAGTAAGTGGATCTTTTTTGTGTACACCAAGGACATTTGTTATTAGTAGGTACATTGCAGGTATGGACAATAGTCGTTTACACATACACATACATACACACACACATACACACACACATATACAATACAATATGATGCATACACATATACATACTATACATAACCTATACTGCCAACAAATCTAAATGTAGCCGATGTCCCGAAGGTAATGATTGTGCGCGTCTTATACTTACTGGTAAGGCATTCCACAGACGAACAGCTGAAACAGAGAAGGATTTGTCTGTGAACTTTGTGTACTCTGCCGATCTTAGAGTCTTGCAATGTGTGGCATCCAAAAACTCGAAAGGATTTTTAAGGTAAGAGGGAGTAGCAAGATTGAAGAGTATGCTGAAAAATAATGAGAGTATAATGAGCGTTCCGGAGAAGACGGACAGGTAACCACTTGAGCTTTTTTCGGTATTATGTTATAACTAGTGTCACGCAACTAATTTCTCCACGTAAAAGCGACGCATAACTTGTGTCGCGACAGTATTGCGTAGTGTTAAAGTGTGGTTATTTGTTGGGGTGCAGCTAAATAAATACGCAAAAAATGACAAACCAATGTTGGATACCCGATAAAAATATAGCATTTATAAACGGATATCAGAGAAATCTTTATCTACTAATTCAAAGATTAACTGATTGCACCCAGATGATTTCTTTCAATCCATAATCGAATCCATCAACGTCTTTTGCTCAAGGATAACCTCTTTTAATTTTATATCTAATCATACGATGACAGATGCTGACGGAACCATTGTCTGAGCGAAACTGTCAATTTGACGACACTATTATTTTAGCGAAAGTAATTGCACACAACAACTAATTTCATGACATTAATTTCGAAAATATCGAAGTTCAGCTAAATCCTAATCTTTTTGCGTGCTTGCACAATATAAATCTATTAAAAAAAAAAACAAATTGTTTTAAAAAAGAAACATAATATTGTTCACTGAGTTTCTTGCTGGTCTCTTCTCAGTAGAACAAACTTACCGAACCAGCGAAAGAATCATTTTCAAATGATTTATTTACTTAATTTAATATTATATTAGTAATTTCTTGAGATGACCGTAAAATTTTGACGTTCATATGTGCTCTTTATGTGCCTAAACTGAATAAACGATATTTATTCTTTGAATCCGTAATTAGCCTGGTAAAGCTGACAACAGACTCTAAGCTACTAGTTTCGGAGGTGACTGGGATGAACGCTTAGATGAAGAGGATGGAAAGTTGTGGACATCGGTTAGTTTTAATAAAAAGAGGTAACGTGAGCCGTGACTTATAAACAATAAAACCTATGTGAGAAGAAACTTTATAGGAACCAAAGAATAGCTATTAGTGAAACTAGTCAGTCTGTGTTTCTCTTACGTTACCCAGGTTTGTTGTTATATACCATAGTTGGTGGAACATCGGTGTCCATTGTAAGGGCAACATTTTAACTAATTGTTTACTTTGACAAAGGTTAAAAATGAGATCAAAAAACGTAAAAGGGACTTAACCATTGGTTAGGTATTTAACTATAGTCAACTTAACCAATGGTTAGGGTGAATTTAACGCGCAATCAAAAAACCGGCCCTAAGGATACATGTTTAAGTACGCACTCAAACTAACATGTTTTATATTTAGAACACTAATAAAGCTTCAGAAAGAGCCAGTCTAGGAATTCTAGAATTAGTCTGTGATAAAGATAAATAAAATTAGTTGCTTGCTCCTCATAAAAATAGTTGGGAGGAACAGTAAAATCGTTTTTATTACCACATAAAGGTATTTCGAAAGATTTGGCGGTTCTAGGAAAAATAGGGAGGTTCACAAAAACTATAAATGATCTATACAGTATTCTATATACAAGCAATCTATAGCCTCAGACCCCGTGACTCGCTGAGAGAACTATTTAAAGAAATTAATATTTTAACAGTTGCTTGCCAATACATTAACGATAATGTTTTATATGTACGCAAGAACCTAGATCTTTTCAAAAAAAACTCTGACGTACACAATTATAATACGAGGAATGAAAATAAACTTGTAGTGCCAAAACTCAGACTTCAAAAGGTGGGTAATTCATTTGTAGGTAACAGTATTAAAATGTTTAATAAAATTCCTCAAGAGTTGGTTGACATGCCATTATATAAGTTTAAAATCGAAATAAAAAAGACTTTGATTAAAAAAGGATATTACAAAGTAAACGAATACCTTAATGATAAAAATGCATGGTCATCCTAATCTTTTTGCTTGCGATAGATGAATGGAGGGATGAATAGAGAGATATATGTTAGTTAATCACTTTTGATTAATTTTCATTCGCTCATTTTCATCACTCATGTATTAATTAATTTTGAGCAATTCAGTTTGAATCCTCATGAATAAATTACGCATTTTTATCTTCTGTTTTTTGAGAGTCTATGAAGTAATGTTTTATTTCGTTAATTATGTTCTCAAATATTTTTTACACTAGACTTAAATCGTAAAGTTATTATAAGAATTTTCCAGTTACGAGTATCAATATGCGAATATAATAAACGCGAAGCACTTAATGCCTGATCCGCAATGCAACAGGTAGAATTGGGAGTGAAAAGTGAACCGAACTGAAACGAACATTAAATAAATAAAGTGTTGTTTTAACATTTAACAACAACGTGGGAGATTGAACCCTGATGATTTGACTGCTTACTCAAATTGTAATGAAACTAAAGATTATGCGAAGTGCCTATATTGCAAATCAAAGACAATTGAGCACTATTTGACAATATTGAAGTTCACGAAATTGTTGGTTTTTCTCTAGTTACTTTTTACTGATTAAACGATAGGTACCTTAGTAGGTACCAAGAACAATACTAAAAACGGTGACCATGATTACATTTTTCTTTGATGAGTTCCTCTGCACTATTTAAAATGAAAATTTATTCGGATTAGAACTAACTCGAACTATCAATTTAAATTAATTTCAACCGTTATGGTAATGGGGTTAAAAACAATTTGCATTTTAAGATTGAAACTTAAATGCTAATCATTTAATGAATTATTCAAACACCCACAAAACCACTTAAAGTTATAAGTTATAATACTCTTATATAAAAAAAGTTATATTAAAATTTTATATAAGTTTATATCTTGGAAACCGCGAACGATAATTTCTAGTTACTTGTAAAGTGATATAACTTGGAAACTTAAGGTGCATAAGAACTTGCAACTGGCAGTAGATTTGTTTATTCATTTTGATTCGAAACATACGGAGTAGTCGGACCCGCAGCGTGTTTTTCGATCTTTGATATCGTACAACTCATCGAACAAAAATGATACTGTACCTGTAAGTCAAATATCGCGGGTGCGAACCCCGCTTGTTCCGATACGATAATTTTCCTATCTGATTCGCTTTTAATATTTAACATGCAAAATGCTTAAAAAATTCATTCAATTCTACTATTGTTGAAACCATATTTCACACATGATAAATTATTTCTTTAAGCAATGTTTACTACAGCAGTTATTAACTGTACCGCATAAAGTAATCAAATCTATTTTTTTGGTTATACGTCGTATAAATTGATATATTGTGATAAAACTGTGTTAGCTCACCCCCGTACTTGCACGCAGATTATGTTCTTATAGGTATAGTTAGATCCGACAGATCCCAGATGCTGCTATAATCGGTGCATAACAGATTTCAAAGATTTGCTGCAATGAAATCAAATCAAATCAAATGATTTTATTGCTGAACATGTAACATTGATTATACATCTACGGTCTTATTAATAAACTTGGACTAACTTTAGTCCCAGACTATACAAAAAATAAGATAGTCCATCCTTATTCATTATTTAATGAGGAATAAGGATAGACTATTTTAATCCTTGTCTAGTCTCGGACTAAAGTTAGTTCAAGTTTATTAATAAGGGGGATAAGGTTTTGTGTGAAGTTAAAGAAATACATGTTCTACCAATTTCGGCATGCAATATTGGAACATTGGCAGTAGGTACATAAATATTAAAATTAAAGATTCAAAATAATAGTGTTACATAATACCACAATAATTATGAAATACAAAAAAAATAGTAATTCAATATCAAATAATAATAATATCACCAATTACCATACAAAAAATATAAAATTGATTATAATAACAATAACACAGAATAAATCACAAATGTCAATATTCAGTCACCATACATTTGGTCAAATGAAGTATCCATCATTATAATTATTATTATTTATTACATCAATCATAATGTTTTATCTTCAAGATACTCCTTTACTGTATAATATACCTTGTTTGATAACATTTTCTTTAGTTCCCTTTTAAATAACATAATATTAGTAATTTGAAGGATATATTTTGGTATTTTATTATATATTTTATGCACCATTTCAAGAAAATTTTGATAGAATACAGTTATCGAATAGAAAAAAAATATTTTTTATGAATGTCGCCATTTCAAATACATATAAATAAGGTAATGGTAAAATTCCAAGGCTCAAAAAATGAGTTTTACAGCTATCGGTACTTTTTATGCCACATATAGCTCTAACACATCTTTTCTGCGCTCTAAATACCATTTCTGTTTTGGGCGGTTATGCGGCAAGCGCAGTTGTCTGGTTTACTATTTTGGATCAAATGTCATTTAGATTACACTTAAAATAAATCCCGCAAATTGTTTGTGAGTAACAACGTTTAATCACGCTCATGAGTAGCAATATCTTAAAAAAAAAAAAAACGTTAATCTTACATGCAACTATATCGGTGAGTAATAAACCTGTAAGAATAAGCTACCGGTAGTGAGATTATACACTAACTTTCAACTCATAATTAAAAAATTAATAAGCGTAAGACTTTTAAACTGAGCCCGGATTTGTCACGTTTTGTTCCCTGCCCTATCGCCACGCTACGTCACCGTCCATTGTACGTTCCCGTATGTTGCCATCTTAAGTGGCTACTTTGTTTTGCTTACCACTTCTATGTAAAACACTCGACGGCTAATTTATTAGACCATTTGTACCCGTTGGTGCACCATGCATTTTATATTACTAGGATTTACTTGCCAGATAAAGGCGATTAATACAATACTAGATCTACTTTCTTTGCAATATTGCTTCGCTGTCCTAGTTACTTTTTTATATCACTTTTGGTGATAGACAATCACACTATGGACGTGTGCAATATCAGGGGTGCCACAAACGCGCTGCCTACCCTGTGGAAAAGGTTCCACAGGCTCGGCAGCGCCTTCTGGCCTTCTGGGACCTCTTGGAAAACCACGACTTTAAAAATTTCGTTGGTTTTCCAATCAACATCTCCTCATTGCGAATTTCTTGTGGTGTCCAAAAAATTACTTAGGAAATCTTGAATCAAAATATTCTTATTTCATGGTCACCATAAAGATTAATGTCAACTACTTCAACGTAATTCTTTTTTACACCGCCACACACGAGCGCCTTAATGATGTAAAAACATTGATAACTGTACAGTATAAGAAAGAGCAGTAGTCCAAATACAAGCCACATTAGTCCGTAGTCGCAACACACGAGTGCCTTCTAATTTTGCAAGCGTTAATAGGCCACGATAATAGCTTACCATCAGAAACGCCATCTGCTTGCTTGCTACTCCTGTAGATAATAAATGATTTACTTATTGAAGTAATCTCTCATTACCCATAAGAAATTCTATCACTTATTTCATAAGTTACTTACGTTCTTAGAATTTATGTGCTAGCTACTTAAAATAGGTACGCTCTCACACTCGCATTTTTATTCAACTACCTACCGTCATTTCTTTCAAGTGTTCTCGCTTCATTATTCTTCAAATTATTTCAATTAACACATTTTTTGTAACACTTAGGTGGCTGACAAACTCACGGCCCACCTGATGGAAAGTAATTATCGTGGCGTATGGGCGTGTGCAAAATTTACCCGTGCTACCAACCGGAGAAACGATCAAAGGAGTTACCATGATGTGTTAAAGCGTCGTTTTCCGGGCGAGAAAGAAAGATGGAGCTAAATAAAGTGTATAACACATCCCCTTTCCTCAGACGAAAAACGAACATTTTAACATCATGGTAAGCCCTGAGTTTTCATACTCATTAGTGAGAAAAAAAGCTATATATGTATATATAAGTATAAAACAACATGTATTTTAAACAACTGAAACAGTGTTAAATTCTCGCAGAAGTTCGGGTGATACTAAAAAAATCTCTTCGTTGCGACATGACTTTTGAAGTGTATTGTTTGTACACACATTTACGACAGCAGTGACAGGTTAGAATACTAATAACATTAACACATAACAAAGAATATTTTCATGAACAGAGGCAGTTATTGTTTAAAATGTATGGTATTTGGACTTGTGAACGGTCTGTGTGGCGTTTAGTGTGCTGACCTACTGTTTTACTCTAAACTGTAATAACACTTCACACAACTTACGTTAAGTAAACAATAGCACTGTATGCGTGCTTATGAAAATACATGAGAATGCAAATTTTACGACGATGCGGAGGGATGTTCTAACTGACGATTTTGATGTAATCTTGGTTTAATTTTTCTTCAGTGCTGACTGACATTACTATCAGAGCTATCGGAATTATCGCTATTTACCATGTATTGTTTCGAGTTTCCGGTTCTCTGTGATCGAAAATCGGCAACTGTAAATATCTCGATAGTTCTAATCTCTAAATCTCTTGCCGTATGTTTTATGTACCTGCCAATCCTTAAAAACCGAAATAAAAAACAAAATTAAGCTCTTCGAGAGTCTTTTGATTATTTGGTTTTACAGAATCGACTATACCTCTCGACTACGCTGAAATCTGAACACACTAAAACTGATGGCTCGCAGTATTAGACCCTTAACAAAACCTTGTACGCCGGCCGGGCCATGAGTGCTTCATTTCATTAGTAGGTATCTATGTAGCTCTATATCGAGGCTACAAACTATGTTTTCAATTTTATAAATTCCTTGAATCGAACACCTCTAAGATCCTCTCACAAAAAACTCCACGCAAAGTTTGTTTAATTTTTGTAAAGCATTGATTAAAGTTGATTGTAAGTTCCAGCTAGCAATAACTTTGGTGCAATTGCTCCAAACAGTTATTGGAATAAGCACTTTAAGTTTTATTGGAAACCACACCGCCGACGAAGTTCTTAGGAGTTGTTAAAAAGTTTCAGAGCGTGTTAGAGTTTAATACGAATGAAAATGGAAAATGTATCCGCGCAATTTATTTGCTTCATCTTAGTAACCAGCAACACTAACATTATCACAGTTCCTACTTCCTATTAATATCATAAAAATGAAAGATTGTGAAGATGTTTTGATGTGTCTCCCTATCGCTCAATCTGGCTTAAAGGACCATGCTCATATTAGTATGGAGCTGAAAATCAGCAATGCCATGCAATGCCCAAATTGCAGCTCTATGGCAAATGATAACTTGTTAACAGTATTTATAGGATTTCTAGATTTAATGTCATATAAAGCACCGGTTCAAAAGATATTGGCATTAAACATGATAACTTCCTACTGGTCCTTTCTTCATTTTATCGTTTACAGACAGCATTGCTATTAGTTTTTCACTAAGAACTTCAGGATCATCACATAAGCTAAGCCAGATCAGTGTTCTTTTATATACTTATCTGTATGTTATCAGATAAACATGTCAGTTACATAAATAAATTAATTGAAATTACACATAGGCATATCCCAATATAAATTGATAACAATATGTATATCAGGAAAAATATATCTTATATTTCACAAAAGTAAGTGACATTACAGACAAAAATCTGTGTAATCAACATAAACTGCTACTTCCATGTTATCGGCTTAGCAAAGTTAGCGATTCTTTTATGGGAGAAGGTATACGCTTTTGGAATAAATTGCCTGAATCTGTTCATAGTATGCCCGAAAATAAATTTAAAACCTATGTAAAGACCACTTTATGTAAAAAAGGCATACTATACGACATGTAATTATCTTAAAGACAAAAACGTCTGGCTTGAGCATGATGCAGGTACCTCCTAAAATGCTGTAGTTGAATTGAATTTGAATTGAATTGAATTGAATTGAATTTTGAATTGAATTTATTTATTTCATTATTCATTGTACAATAATAATATCTACACCGTTTCTTAGTCTATATCGTGTGTAATAATATGTAGTAAGTGCATAAGAATCTTAGGTATGCGTACTGATTATATACTTATTTACATATTATGTGTCTCTAGGTCTTATAAATAAATATTTAAGTATATTACATAGTATGCGCCTGAACTAGGTAATTCTGTGTTTCAGGCGTCCAATGCAATTTATTAATAATTCTAAAATGCAACATGATATTACTGTTAAGTACAACAATCAATACAATGCTAAATTGGGTCACTACTGCTAACTAAAATAACTAAAATAATAATAATATATATAATCTTATATCTAACACTATTTACTTTAAAACTGACATTAAGTCCTCTGTATCATCGTAGGACATGCTTTGGATGGTATTCTTTACAACTCGCTTACAACAACCACTACTCAGAGGATAAATGCATGATATAGCGTTATCCTATTGTATAGTAGAGGTCCCGAAAACAAATAAAATTTACCTGTGCACTCATGTTTTATTGCAATTCTTACATTGCATACAATATCTTTTCGTCTTTTGTTAGAAACTTTAGTGCTATAGGGAAGCGCAGCGTGCTGTTTTAGTACTGAGCTCAATATAAATAACTGGCGTACTGTTAGTACTTCACAGGATTTGTATAAGAGGTCAGTGGGAAATATGAAAGAGTGGAATGTGGCTACTTTGAGGACCGCTCTCTGAGCGCGCTCGACGAGCAATAGCAACGTCTTACCTACTCCTCCCTATGATGTTATACAGTATGTCACTATTGACTGACAAAGTGCATAGTAAACTAGTTAAATCAACATTGGATCACTGATATATTTTATTTTTCTGAAGACAAATATCAACTTGCGTAGTCGCTTAATTAGTACTTCGCTATGCGCTTAAAACGAAAGAGTTTCGTTTATTATGATACCCAGGCATTTTATGTTATCTGTTTTAGCTATAACCGGGCAAGTGCACGTGTTATCCTTAGAAATAGGATCTCTACAATAATGTGCGTACAGTGATGGTTCAGGTTGGGTTGTAGATGGGCCTTTGCGCATCGAGAATGTAATGTACTTTGATTTGTCTGCATTTAGGGTTAGTAAGTTATGTTGAAGCCATTTATTTACAATGTTAAAACCTCGTTGTGCTCGCGTGTGCACTTCTCTTTCCGAGTGAGCAGAAAAAAGGAGCGCAGTGTCGTCCGCGTAGGATATGATATGATGATATGTGCCGTATTCCAGATTTATATTACATAGTTCATTTATGTAAATTAAGAACAATGTGCTTAATACGCTTCCTTGCGGAATGCCAAATGAGGTGTTCTCCAGGTGTTCACTGAAAACACTCCCGATCTTTACACATTGAGTACGATCATTTAAGTAGCTCTTGAAAAGTTTTAGCTGTACACCCCTTGCTCCAATATTGTCAAGCTTGCTCAACAATTTAGGAATAGAGACTGTATCATACGCTTTTACAAGGTCTAGAAATATGCCCACTGTACGGTTACCCTTATCAAGCTCTTGTGCTATGTAATCCGTCAGATGATGCACAGCATCGGCCGTGGACCTATTAGCTCGAAATCCAAACCGTATGTTTGATAAAAGCGAGTTAACCTCTAAATATTTCATCAACCTTCTATTTATAATTTTCTCGAATATTTTTGATATTGCAGGGAGTAAGGAAATAGGCCTGTAATTCGTTACTTGTTCTTTGTGAAATACACTCGAGAGCAATGAATCCGGGTCACTCAAAGAATCCAAAAAATCTCGGAAAGTAAGAATGCTAGGTTAATTCAATAAATTGTATTTAATAGACAATTTAATACTCCTTAAATGAAAGTTAAAAAAATATGAGTCACCATACATTTTATTTACACAAAATTACATAAAGAAAAAAAACTGCTGATCTCTCCTTAAAACAAAAATAGGAAACATGAAATTTTTGAACTTTATGACGATTTTCTTGAATTTCAATACTTCGTATTACCTCCTCGTGCTTCCATTACTGCGTTTACGCGGTTTGGCATGCTGTACACCAAGTTCCTTATACGATTTTGGGGAATATTCTCCCATTCCTCTGTGAGAGCAATTTTGAGCTCAGGAAGCGTGATTGGGGGAGGGTTTCGTTGTTTTACGCATCTCCCTAGCTCGTCCCAAGCATGCTCGATCGGGTTGATATCCGGGCTGCGCGCTGGCCACTCCATACAAGTAATGTTCATCTCTTGAAGGTAGTCATTCACAATCCTACCTGTATGAGGTCGGGCATTGTCATGCATAAATATAGCATCCTCACCCAAATTGACCATAAATGGACCAACGTGTTCGTTGAGGATTTCTTCCACATATCTTACGCTAGTTAAAGAGCCGTTTTCTATGATCACCAGCTCTGTGCGACTTTCAGAGGAAATTCCGGCCCACACAAGTACAGACCCACCACCGTAGGCTACTTTTTCTTCGATGCATGCTTGCTTGAATCTTTCCCCTGGTCTTCTATACACTCTGTGTCTTCCATCGTGCTTGTAGAGCATAAATTTTGATTCGTCGGAGAACATAACTTTCGACCAATCTTCAATACTCCAATTTACGTGGTTCTGGGCATATCTTAGTCTTGAAATACGATGGCCACGCTCCAGTTTAGGGCCGTTTGCAGGTCTAAGGGGTTTTAAGTTAGATTCAGCAAGCCGACGTCTTACTGTCCATGCACTTGGGTTACTTCCTCCGAGGCGTCGAAACTGATTTGTGAGTTCAGTTCCTGTGAGAAAGCGATTTCGAAGCATGGTGTTCACCAAGTATCGGTCTTCTCGTGCTGTGGTACACCTAGTTCTGCCCGTTCCTGGTCTGCGTAGGTTAGAACCAGTTTCTTCGTAACGTCGGAGAACTCTTTGTACTGTTGACAGCGACACACCGACAGTCCTGGCTGTATCGCGCTGACTCCGGCCGGTTTCCACCAATGTAAGTATTCTGGTGCATTCTTCAAGTGTAAGCGACATGATTTCAGCTTGAATAATGAATATTGAGCACTATCAACCTGGTTTATGTACCAACATAAATGACAGATTACAAACAAAAGCAAAAACAAATCCTGTAATTTCGTAGTTCCATCTTCGACAGTGTTCCCTTTTCAAATTTGATTTTTTTATGATATAACTTTACAATAACTAAGAAGTTTTAATACTTTCATTTAAGGAGTATTAAATTGTCTATTAAATACAATTTATTGCATTAACCTAGCATTCTTACTTTCCGAGATTTTTTGGATTCTTTGAGTGACCCGGATTCATTGCTCTCGAGTGTACTTGGGGGTAGTGATTGACCAGCGTCTAACTTGGCAGGCACATACTGAAATGGTCATGAATCGTACAAGGAGGTTGATCTGGCTATTTAAGACCCTAAGACACGTCACTCCTAAAACTATTACACTAACTAACTATTAACTCCAAAGCCCAAAGATCCCTGCTCAAAGTCCTGTATTTTAAACCACACAGATTCCCTACCGAAAACCTATATGCTACCTGTAATCTTCTAACTATCAGGAAACTATTTATTTTGAAGGCTACCCTAAAAGTTCATCGTAAATTACCTTATGACCCTCATATTTTAAAGAGAAGACGCAAGCATAAGGTATCGTATGCCAGAGGAGTAACAACATCATACGCTCAAAGGCAATATACATGGCTGACGTCTTTCATTTATAACCAAATAAATAAGCTCCTAAATATCTATGGCCTGACTTACCGAGAATGCAAAAAGACATTGAAATCCTGGCTTCTAGTTAGGAACTATGACGAGCTGGAATCTCTCTTGACTCCCCTGTCCTAAACTTAATGAGACTAGCGTGATACTCTGTAAGGCAATTGCGTATTGTGTAAAAGCACAGTGGTCTGCACCGGCAAGGGACGGTGCTACCGATCCCAAGTATCGGTTACGTAGGGCTGTAGCTGGCTGGTCTACGCAATACACACACTCACACACACACACGCACACACTCACACGCGCACAACACACACACACACACACACACACACGCGCGCGCGCGCGCGCGCGCGCTTCACTAAATAGCTTATCCTCTCTACCTCCTCTTCATCGGTATCCAATAGCACAAGCGATGCCAGGGCAGTCCTACTCGGGTGATGTGGGCTTGTGGGATATTGCGTGTTTGCTCGCGTTTGCTGTGCTAGTCGCTTACCAACATCCACAAAGAACCTATTTACTATGTTAGCGGAAGTTACCTGTGATGGATGGGTGCTTAATAAACTTGAAGGTGATTCACGCTGCTTCGTAGTGTATGTTATGTTCTTAATATGTTGCCAGATCTTTTTACTATTCGACCCCGCCTTTACCAGCTCTAATTTGTCGTGATTTATTTTGACCTTCCTTAACAGATCAAGCATGGAAGCGGTGGTAAACTTAGGTTAGGTAGAATTTATTATAAACGTCATTAAGAAACAACCAATAGATTGAATAAAAATCTTTGACTTCGACTTTGATCTCTGAATTAGGTTTAAGTAGTGATCTTTCTCGATACCCAAGTTTTTAGATCGTGCAGCCAGTCTAACAATATACATAGACTTAAATCGGATTGTGTCTTATTTGCACGTGTAAATAAAAATGTAAGGTATGCCACTTATATAAACTTTAGTCAATCCTCATATAAATAATAAAGTACTTAATTAAATTGAAATTTTATAAGATATCCTGCTCCCAAGTTTGTTTGCGATATTATATTAAAATAACTGTGCGATGAATACCTTACTGTAAAGTACTTATAAATTAAATTTTACAAGAGCGTTAATAGAATTTAGCTAATTCCAAGTTATTATATACCAACGTTAATTAAGTTTAAATTTTAATTATAATTATTTCAAATAATTGCGCACTTTGGTCGGTTGAAAGATTTTAGTGAACTTTTAAGCAATATTTTATTTCTATATTTATATACCTATAGTGTATAAGTTTGAGTGTTGGTCAAATGTTTGAGTGGTGGAAAATGGTACGTGTTAATATGAGCATTAAATAAATAAAATGTTGAAAGCTTCATTAACCCCGCTTAGGTGCAGTGATTTACTCATATATCCATAGCCTTACAACTATCGTTATTCAGTACTTAAAATGGTTGAACATAGTGGAAATAATAAAAAATACGAAAAGAAATAAATAATTTATTACAAACCCATCACAATACCACACATACAAATTTAAATTACATTCAATCAGAGATTATATCATACAAGAAAACACATTTAATATCATATAAGCCCGAACGGGAATTAACAAAAATTAACTTTTGGAGGAGGTCTTAACTAGAAGAAATTAGGGCATAACGAGAAATCCTGTATACATTTATAGACACTGGATAGGAAAGTAAAAAGAGTGGAAAGTGAAAAATAGTAGAAAGATGACAGAAACCCCAAACAATACATGGTAAAGATCCCGATAACTCTGATAGTAATAAGATGGTGTTTGCAATATCAGAGATATCTTTCGCGCATACCCCTGCCTGGGAGGAATGAGAAGACAGTAAAATAGGCTTCAGGTAATATATTAACCGTCCCAAATTCTTGAAGAGTGATGGCACGCTGCAAGAATTTCAAATAATCCACGAATCACTAACAAGCCTCAGAGTATGGGCTCTGAGGCTTTGTTAGGGATTCGTGGATTATTTAACTTTAAACAAGAGGTATTACTTTCACCTTCTCCCTTCAGGTGGAGAGGAAAAAGAAAATAAAAGTTTAGTAAGTAATAAAGGAAGAAAACAAAGGACTCTAGTACTTATCCTGACCTAAATCAATGTTATACTATACTCTAAAGCTTAATAGAGTTCGGCAATTATATCACTATTAACACGACTACTGATTACAACATTATCAGCTATGATACAGTCTATAAGTACAATTGTATAAAATCTCATACCACATTCACTCTACATAACCCACATTCATTCTCTACATATCCTAAAATCACTGTTGTTTATTTAATAACCATTTCACTCCATTACTAAAATCCGCTATACTGGGTAATTCTGGAGCGTGGAATGGTTCGTGATCAGGAGTCTCGTAGCTGTACCCCACTGTGTTGTACTCTTGAGGAGTTCCATACATGATCTGTGGAGGGGCAGCAGACTGCGGCAGCGAGCCCTGGTTCTTCAGGAAATAGTTGAGGAATATGCCACCGAGGTAGAACAGCTTTTGGAAGAACGCCACGAAGAAGAAGAAGGATGCTATTTTTGCTACGATGATTTTTGTCAGGATTACGATGCCGGCGATAGCTGGAACAATAAGGAAAATATATAATTACTAACTTTGTGTTATGTTACTTCTCGCTTAACGTTTAAGGAGTCAGCCTTTGGATAGAGAGGTCTTAGGTTTAAATCTTAGCCAGTGGGGATGCCGACGCAAAACTAATTGTGGATGGCAGCAGCAAATGACCAAACAACAATAAACTTACAATAACAGGATCATAGCTATCAGATTTTTTGCGCGTCTGGCTAATTTCCAAAACGTTTTAAAACTATCATCTCTATAAAGAAAATAATAGTTCCAAAAACATTTCTGTTTACAGATACTAATAAAGACAATATAATGAAAATCGTGGTGCTAACCAGAGCAGCTGTTCCAATAGCAGTATAACTTTTACAACCGCAGTCTATTTATTTGCCTCTTAAATCCTCCCTTGCAATTCATTGTGTAAGTGCAGAAAGTTCCAAAGAAGTCGTACTAAGCTGGTGCTTAGCCTAACAAACTACGCAAGATGAACAGGTTTCCCAATTCCCAAAGTACACTAGAAAATAATTCTTAACCACTTCAGGTGAACTTCGACCTCACACAACCTGCTTTTAGGTAGATTTTCCAATACTATATTGGAAGACTTACTCGATAAATAGAGGAAATGGATATACCATTTCCTCAAAGGGTGTTGTATTTAATTTCCATTAAGTTGAATTACTGGATCCTTATCTTGTTATCTCGTTACTGAATAATGAATATACTGGAACTAATTTCAATTAATAAAAGTATGTATTTTTAATGGTTATAGATTTTCATATAGGTATTTGGTTTAGTTGGTAGCCAAGGACGGTTGGGGTTTCTGTGATATCTTATCTAGAGCATATCCAATTCCCCGACCACACCGACCCAGGAAGGTCCGATGAGGTGAAGCCCGAGGAAGTTTCCGCTCGAAAAACAATGTTCCGAGTTCATATATTGAACGGGTACGAGTACGTGTCAGATTGTTTCACAACATAATTTCATTGTTATTCAATGTTATTATCAATAAATTAGATTTTATCAATGAATTAGATAAGATTAGTTTTTTTTTCTATATTTTAATACAATTACTTTTTTTTATTGCAAGATTATAAACGTACTGCGTTACTGACTCGAGGTAAGCATTTTTAACAGTAGGTATTACATTACGGTTATTTAGAGGCAACATATAGCATCGTTAAAAAATTCGATCTAAAACTACCCTCGTCAAAAAGACTGTCACAATACGTACCAACATACAAATAAATCTTACCAGAAAAGTATTATTTTCCATGCACTGTGTGGCATAATGTCCCTGAAAAAGCTTAATACCAAGATTCCACAGTATTTAACCGAAGCATTTTCTTTTTGTTTATTATAAGTATAGTAAAACCAAAATAAGTAGTATTCTGGTTAAGCTATCATCTAACTAAGCTAAAGAGTTTCTATCAGAAATGGGTTCACATATGTATTGTTCTTAGCCGGGGATCAAACTGGCGACCACTCGACCACCGTACCACCTTTAAAAAATTCTGATACATAAATGAGACGACTTGAAAAAAGCTGTAACCTTTGTGCAAATATCGAACAGTAAATACAAAGAGTATTTTGTCTATGTTAGAATAATATGCCCACCGAACGAAGTTATATTACGTATATCTTTATAAAGTTAGCAAGGAAAATAGGTTAGTGTGGGCTAGCGATAATATAAAGTTTCTGTGATTATATTATTTACGTTACGTAAAACGTACTTCAACCAATTTATCTTCGTCCAGGTATTGTTTGCAAATACCTAGGTCGAGATAGATCTTCATTAATCATGATAACTTCAACCTTTTTTCTGCAAAAAGATGTTTCTGAATTCTATCCCTCTTAAAACTCTTAACATTTCACGAAACGTAATATTATTAATTAATCTTTTGTTTAAATGACTATCTACAGTTTTGAGCAATATCATCCATTCTTATCAATTTACTTACCTAAAAGCCTTAGGGATCCTTTCTTTTTCTTAGCTCTTGCTTCTTCAGGCAAATGTGTATCATTTTCTAAACAATAACAGCACACCAATAATGTTAAAATTACTAATATTTTCTTCAACATTTTTTCAATTGTTTTTATATTTAATCTGTGAAATACAAAATCCAATTATTTTTCAACTGTATGAAAAGCCCGCGCTTTTTATTCACACACTTTTGAAACGAAACGTAATGAACATCAACAAGTTCAGTAATGCACTGCAAGTAAAATAAGCACTTTTTGTTTCAAACTTTTCAGCAACTCATAATTTATATTTTCTGGGTAACGAACCGTGTGGCTCGCATTCCCGTTAATATATAAGTATTGGTTTGCTCCGTGCCATCAGTAAATTCTTTTCTCGAAGAAAGTTTGTTCATTGTTATCATAACTTAAAGGAAACCGTGTCGAGTTTTCCTTTTCTGTGACTAATTTTCGTCTTAGGAAATAATTATTATGTTCTTTTGTGTTACTTTCGAGTTTCATACGTGTTGCTAGTATTCAAATTTTTACGCTTGTTTGAAAAAATTTCACTGTCGTTTGCATGTGAATGGTCTGTGTTGAATATGCTAAAGTGTTGAAGATTATATGAAATATATGCATATTGTACGTGTGTTATGTTTTGTAGAATAAGTAAAATATCATTACTCTTTGTCTTTATGTCCGATTCCATTAATTTAAGCGCATATTTTTCATTAAATCCCTTCACAAGTTCACTGGCTGCTATGGAATTATTTGGAAAGGCTAAAGATGTAGAGATGATTATTTAAGGAATTCCATTAAGAGAAATACTTCTTAATTATCCAAATCTCTTAATATACCTGTGTTAGTGACTCCTCACTATCTCTTTTTATTGTAATAAAAGCTTTTATCTACACTCAAATCGAAAAATTCTAATTAAGAATTCAAAGACGATTCTATACATACGCACTTTATAAACGCATATACATAAAATTAAAAATAAAACTTATTATAGTACCGCCAACTGTATCATAATAGTAATTTATGCAACTGTCATTTAAGAAGGGGTATTAAAACACAAGAGTCGTCGCATGAGGCGAAGCCGAATGCGATAATATAGGTTGACTCGAGTGTTTTAATACCTAAGTTATATGCAGTTTCATACACTTTTTTATCTTCACTCATAATTCTGTTTATGATACAGTTCTAGGAGTTCTATCATGCACTATCATGCGCGACAGCCACATTGTGGCAAACCGCTGGGACAGCCCTATGTGGCGACATTGGCTGCGACTACATAAACCTGTGGCGCCGTGGTCGTCCTAGGTTTTTATAAGAAAATGTTTGAATTTCCATTTTAATTGTAGTTACTAACATTAGCTTATAAGATTTATGTATACTAACAAAATGGACCATCTAAGTCTGGATAAATAAATATATTATTATAATAAGTTTATTTTTAATTTTATATATATGCGTTTATAAATTGTGTATGTATAAATTCGTCTTTGAATTCGTAATACAAATTTTTCGAATTAAGTGTAGATAAAACTCATTAAAGTACCGCTATCTTTTTGTATTCATTAAACTAGTCTATGGTTTTAGGCTGAATATAAAAAAAGGCGGACGCATGCGCAGTTCGAACAGTGAAAAAAATGGTGCACACATGCGTAGTTTGAACTTAATTTCCCGCGCTTACGATACATTTTATTCCGATCGTGTTTTTGTATTCGGGATTCCAAAAATTACTTAAATCCTGGAAGTGATTAAAATATGATTGGAGAAGACAGTAGTGACGGCGAGATTTTCACTCCGCCAGATATTCTAGACGCGGCATGGGCGCGGCGTTAACTGAAAGTCTCCTGCCAGAAAAGTCCAAAAAATTGAACGACAAAATATACCAAGAATTATGAATGAAGATAAAGTACTTAGTGTATGAAACTGCATATAACTTAGCTATTAAAACACTCGAGTCAACCTATATTATCACAGACTCTCGTGTTTTAATACCCCTTCTTATATGACAATTGTATAAACTACTATTAAATCACAGGGGCGTAAATTATACAAGCCTAGCTATAGCCGATCCACAATCACACATCATGTGAGGTTATGACTGGAGTTGACAACCCTTACAATATAAAAGGAATTAAGATGTGTCTTGCACTTAATAAGTTCAAAGTAAAAGTGTAGAAATATAAATCTTGAAAACATAATAATGTCGGTTTCAGTTCTTGCCTTTCTTAGCGCATCTATTTAAACGGGCGCTAGACTGCAGTATCAGGGATCGTATAATGCCAATGTTTGTGTGCACGATTATGTCTATTTGCTTCAGTCTGGAAACTTCTATGTGCAATACGAATTTTGCATTCGTTAGCAAAGTAAATATTCAAATTCATATATTTCTCATTTTACTTACAACAAACTTAGAATAGTTGGGTATAGTTAGCATTGTGTAGTATATTCTAGAAAAGTATAATAATTTATTAATGTCCTTTGAATATTTTTATACTTTTTAGGTTATGATATTTATTTATTAGATGAGTATTCACAAAATGAACATAGGTTATTAACTGAATAAAAACTTAACTTAATTGTATATGAACCTAGAACAGGTTCAGTCACATAATTCAGACTGTTGTGTTTGAATTGTTCATACAGACACGAGTCAAATGTAGATTTGTCTACATTTAGCCTTAATAACTATTGTAAAATGACGTCTTTAAAATGTCGCACTCACCATGTAATTTGTTGCGCCGTTTCTTCTCAACCAGCGCCTTGGAAGCGGTAGTAAACTTAGCTTAAGTAGAACTACTATTGACGTCATTAAGAAACAACCGTATTGTTCTAGATTGAATAAAAATCTTTGACTTTAACAAATCGACGAAATATATTTTAATAACTTCTCTCAAGAAAAACGTCTAAGGGAACAACGAAAGTCAGCCTGAAGCTGAACTTATGGTGAAGTGAGCCTGGAAGAGATTTAGAGACAGGCTCATTTCACCATAAGATTTAGAAAGGAGACGGAAAACATTACATACATTCCGGGGCCAAAAATTTAACAAGATAGAAATGGTATCAATTAATAGATGTGGATTTACCGGTCCCTTTCTGAAAATTTCGTAGGTTTTGACAGTCTGAGATCGGAGTTATTAGCGGTTTAGTAAAAGTTAGGTTATGTTCAAAAAAGATCCCATTACTTTACTAAGTTCTTCAAGCACTAATTGGTATTCTAGTTAGTGGGGAATGTTTTAAAGGCCATATTATGAATGAATACTCATGGCCTTAAAAGATAACAGGAAAGATTTTATCGAATGGACAGCCAGAATAGAAAAGCACATTATAGTGATTCACAGTTTATTCAACTTCTATTATAATTAAAATATCGAATTGTGCATGTGGAATAATATATTGGTACCTAGCCAGCTAAGGTACCTTTTACACTCGTGATCTTAGCGCAGCAGCCTAGAATCCAGTTACAATAGTATCTAAGAATAGCCACCCTTCGTCTACAAGAGCTGTCGACTATATAAACACAGTAAGTTTCGTCGGCCTAGGGTATAGCACTTATTAGTTACTATCCCACAATCACAGCGATCCATAGTTTCAGCAATATTCCATCCAAGACAGTCGTAAAATCCAAAACACAATTCCAAATCAAACGTATGTACATCATCGGTGTCCAGTGTAAAAGCAAATACCGTACAAATTTGGCAGAGTTAGAATCTAAATAAACAAAGCTGACAAAGCGGTTGTTAAAAATAAATCAGGACAGCACTCAAAATGCATCTGGAAACACGAAATTAAAATAGTGAAATATGCGAGCCTATTCGCAACAGTCAATGTCAAATGTCAATGCCAATCTTTTTTATTTTTAAATTATTCTCATAAATTATTATTTAAATCGATTCAACATCAACAATTTGATTTATCAAATAATGAATAATTTGTCTTGTAATATTATTATTACCGTTGTTAAATTATATTATAAAAAAGTACATTATAGTGTTTTTTATTTGTTATTCCAAATGTTTATTCCAAAATGGGATCGGTTAATGAAATCGTCACTGTGCCTAAACTCTCTTTTTCATTTATCTCCGCTCCCGGATTGAGAATTTAGCTGATTTTTTGTATTTTTAAATAAAAAAATATGTAATTTTTTTTCAACCATATCTCAACTTACTACATTTTGGCCCAACATTTTCCATCTCCTTTCAAGCTGAGCGATGAACAGACACTTTCAAAAACAAAAACCATTCATCTGTAATAATTAGACAGTTCCTTCAAAGTATTGCGAATTACTTCCACTTTACATTCAATTACACTTCAAAAGGCTTTAAGAAACCTTCTCGACGTACGATCGGCACTAAAAATACAACCTGTACCGATTTCAACCACCTTAAAATACTTTGTATTAAAATTAATCCGATCAAAGTAAACGATCTTTTTCTGGTTATAAGTAGGAATATCGGCAGATAACCTGACAAGATATAAAAAAAATTATTAAGTACTAAATAGAAAGTAAGTACCTAAGTACTTATATTCAAACATCCATATTTTCAAATGGTACTAGGTATGACGTACAGTGGAAGACAAGGTTAACCAAAAATACCCATCACGAAAAGGTTCTAGGTTAGGTTCTCCCGGTACATCTTTTATCGTTATAAAAATCATATATTGCGAATAGTCATAAATTGCGAAATCATCTGAATAAAAATAGTTTAATTGCAATGTGAATATTTACGTCAGTAGCTTAGTGTTTAAAGAGTCGGCCTTAAGATCAAGGTGTCCTTGGTTAGTAATCCTAGCCGTCAATTACACAGCAACAAGAACCCACTTCTAACACAAGCAATTTAGTTCAGCTGGTGGTGGGGTCAGGTGAGTACTCGTACTCTTAAAAAGTGGTTTTATATCAATGATTATTAATAATTAAATTAATAGTCATTGATATAAAACCACTTTTTAACGGATTCTATCGCGTTTTATTAGTTATTAATTGAAAACACTTTAAATTTCGTCGTTTTTAACGTTGGGCTAAAACCCAACGTTAAAAACGACGAAATTTAAAGTGGTTTTATTTCAATAACTTATATTTACGTTAACTTCAGAAAGTATTATATTAATATTATTTTTAAATGATTTACTTTTTTACGAATACAGTAAAATGAAATACCAAATAGGTAGGTCCACTAGGTATACTTGAATTATTATAATCACAAATACTGTGCCGTACTTAAAACGTGGTTTGACCATATGTGACACTTTGAACACAGTAACGGTGTCTTCCCTTGCCTGCAAATAGCCTGTTTCAGAGAACTGCTCAAAAATATATTTATAACAATATAGATAACATTGGTTATTAGGTATTTATTAAATGTACCAGACTTAGTGCCAAATAATAACACGTGATGATGTATCATTAGGTGCTAAATGTGGCACTGTGCCAAATGTTTGAAATGTTCCTATTTCAATTATTATTGGTTTGTTTTGTTTTAATTTTTAAAATAAGCATATTATTCGGGAGCTCATAAAAAGCCGTATAAGGAGGCAAAACAAAAGAAAGGGTGTAGGTGGACTTTGGGGTTTGTTTGCAGTGAAAGTCTTAAAGGAAAACGCTGATAATAATTATTAAACTGCATACTACACAAGTACTGTACTGAGTAATAAAACTAATTTTAACTGATTCTATCAAGGTGTATTTGATTTTATCCGATATACATTGAGTTTGAAATGAATCGCTAAAATAAAAGAGTATTCATAAAAAGTAATTACGATACTATTACTACTCAATACCGCCAACTCAAAATCAATCCTAATACATCGCAATAGCATCTGAATTTGTTTAAAGAACAAATTACGCTATTCATAATGCAACTCCAACGCTTAGCGAAGCGATATTACTGCAGGCGAGGCTAATCGAGAGCATAAATTATGTAAACGTCCCGGGTAGGGGTGGGAACAGGTCCCGGGAACGGGACCGGAATTGTTATATTCCCGGGACGAACGTGTTAATAATACCATGTGTTTGTTCAGAGAGCGCACTTATTGGTATCATAAAGTGACAGAACGTGACTATTGACAGCATTTTATAAAGGATAATAACTTAATAATAATGTTGACTACATAGTTGACTCTATAGCATAACTTTGTGCTTTTGTTTACGTGAAAATGTTCACTTTCAAGTGGCTGAAAATGTTCTGTCCTAATTGTGAAATTCCTTTACTACTGTTTTAAAACTTCTAATAAATTAATAGCATATATATATATAATACTCAATTCACATACATACAATTGGTCGACACCATTGCCTATACCCATATAGCTGGCACGGCTGGCTGTGCCGGTGCTGCTGCTGCTGCTTCTGCAGAGGCTCTTTAGCGACGCAAATACTCCAATCTCATTGGAGATTATGAATTTGTGCCGTTTGGTGTTGAAACGTTAGGGCCTTGGGGTCCGAGCGCCTGCAATCTATTCAGGGAGATTGCGAAGCGTATGATCGAATCTTCTCGTGAGCAGAAGGCTGGCCTGTTTTTATGTCCGAGAATAAGCATTGCCAAACAACGTGCCATTACATTGCCATGACGTGTTCTAATTTTAGTTTTTAATTTGTCCCTTTATTTTTAGTTTTATTGTTAACTAGCTGTTGCCCGCGGCTCCGCCCGCGTGGATGTCGGTTATCGCTTAGTGTTGATCCGACGCTATTGAGCATTAAATTCGCCTCTCTACTCAACTTTGTCCTCGATTATGTACTCACCTCTGTTCTCGACTTTCTACTCGCCTCTATATTCGACTCTCTACTCGACTTCCAATCTTTACACGCCTATTCACTCGTCCCTATAACAATCTCTACTCGCCTCTCCACTCGCTTCTATATTTGGTTCGCTACTCGACTATATCCGTTCCGAAGCTCTAATCCACCTTTGTACCATATTTCATGAGGACATCTTAAAAGAAATTCTTACTTTTTATGCCATTCACCCCCTTTTTTGTGCCATTGAAAAATTAGAAACTTTAATCCCAACGCCCTATTTCCCCCCCCCCCCTCCCCCTTCTATCCCTATTTTCGCGATAAGTGGTAGCCTATGTCCATTTTCGAGGTCTAATCCATCTCTGTACCAAATTTCACCAGGATATCATCAAAAATGACAAACTTTCATATTTACTATCTAGTCCTTATCCCCCCCCCCTTTTTACCACATTATTCGCGATCAAAGGTAGCATATGTCCGTTACCAAGCTCTAATTAATCCCTGTACCAAAATTTCGTCATCTTCAAAACTATCAAACTTTAATCCCGTATTACCCCCCCCCCCCCCCCTATGCCTCCATTTTCGCGTCAATAGGTAACCTATGTTCGTTCCCAAGCTTCAATCCATCTCTGTACCAGATATATCATCAGGATATCATCAAAAATGACAAACTTTCATATTCACTATCTAGTCCTTAACCCCCCTTTCACCACATTATTCACGATCAAAGGTAGCATATGTCCGTTACCAAGCTCTAATTAATCCCTGCACCAAAATTTCATCATCTTCAAAACTGTCAAACTTTAATACCTTATATCCCCCCTCCCCCCCCCCCATAGCCTCCAGTTTCGCGTCAATAGGTAGCCTATGTTCGTTCCCAAGCTTCAATGCCTATGTTCGTTCCCAAGCTCTAAACTATCGTTGTACCAAATTTCATCAGGAAATCTTCAAAAATGACAAATTTTCATCCTAAGGCCTTAGTCCCTCCCTTCTTCCCACCTTTTCGCGATAAAAGGTAGTCTATGTCCGTTCCCAAGCACTAAACTATCTCTGTACCAAATTTCATCAGGAAATCTTCTAAAACGATAAACTTTTATCCCAAGGCCCTGGTCCCTCCCTCCCTTCTTCCCACCTTTTCGCGATAAAAGGTAGCTTATGTTCGTTCCCAAGCTCTAAACTATCTCTGTACCAAATTTCATCGGGAAATCTTCTAAAACGATAAACTCTTATCCCAAGGCCCTGGTCCCCCCCCACTGCCCCCCTTTTTGTGATAAAAGGTAGTCTATGTCCGTTCCCTAGCTCTAAACTATCTCTGTACCAAATTTCATCAGGAAATCTTCTAAAACGATAAACTATTATCCCAAGGCCCTGGTCCCCCCCACTGCCCCCCTTTTTGTGATAAAAGGTAGTCTATGTCCGTTCCCTAGCTCTAAACTATCTCTGTACCAAATTTCATCAGGAAATCTTCTAAAACGATGAACTTTTATCCCAAGGCCCTGGTACCCCCTCTCCTTCTTCCCCCCTTTTCGCGATAGAAGGTAGCTTATGTACGTTCCCAAGCTCTAAACTATCTCTGTACCAAATTTCATCAAGAAATCTTCAAATATGACAAACTTTCATACCAAGGCCCTAGTCCGCCCCCCTTCTACCCCCCTTTTCGCGATAAAAGGTAGCCTACTTCCGTTTCCAAGCTCTAAACTATCTCTGTACCAAATTACAGCAAGAAATCTTCAAAAATGACAAACTTTCCTCCCAAGGCCCTAGTCCCCCCCCTTCCACCCCCCTTTTCGCGATAAAAGGTAGCCTATGTCCGTTCCTAAGCTCTAATCTACCTCTGTGCCAAATTTCATTAAGATATCTTCAGAAATGACAAACTTTCATAAAGACTTTCATCCCCTATTTCCCCCCCTTAAACCCCCTTTCTCGTGATAAAAGGTAGCCTATGTCCGTTCTCAAGCTCTAATATACCTCTGTTCCAAATTTCATCAAGATCGGTTCAGCGGTTTAGGCGTGAAAGCGTAACATACAGACAGACAGACAGACAGACAGACAGACAGACAGACAGACAGACAGACAGACAGACAGACAGAGTTACTTTCGCATTTATAATATTAGTATGGATTTAGACACACATCAAAAAAGTCTAAGCAACATGTATTAATTTAAATTTTAGGATGGTTCTTCACATTATTACGTTGTATTTTATTTTTAAAATAATTACAAAATGAAATTTCTGACGAAAATGAATTTATTGTGAAAGAATGGGACAATTTTATACAAAGTATGGCCTCCTCTGCTATTCAGAACTTGTAGGCAACGATTATTCATTGAATTAATGAGACTGTTTATGTCATCTTGCGGTATTCGCTCCCAATGGAACTGTAGCAAATCCTAGAGCTGATTGGGTTGTTGTCACTCCGTCCAAGTCCTTCAAAATATGTCTCTGGAGCATGTCCCATGCGTGCTCGATAGGGTTGAGGTCTGGCGATTGTGCAGGCAGGGCAATACCCAGATGTTCTCTGTTGCCAAGTATTCACTGATTCGCCGAGCTGTACGTGAACGCGCATTGTCATGTATTAACGTGAAATCGGAGCCAAAGGTTTGCGCAAATGGATGGACATAAGGTCTGAGAATATCCTCAAAGTAATTTTCAGCGTGCATGTTTCCATTTACAAAAACGAGCACAGTTCGCCTGTTCTTCATAATTCCTGCCCATACCATAACTGTTGAGCCGCTGTATGGATGAACTTCCTGAACGCACCTGAGCCTTTCAGTATTTCCGGGCCGACGCGACGGTAGGTACACTCGCACCCTTTTTGCATCAGGTCTAAACCCGAATCGCAACTCATCGGAAATCATAATTTTATCCCATTGTTCCTGGGTCTATGTTATGCGTTCTCTACATGATTCATTTCGACGAGCGCGATAACCGTAACGTATCGGTATCACCTGACAAAATTGAATCGTTAGATATTCTTTAAACACAAAAAGAATATCTAACGATTCAATTTTGTCGCTAACTTTATTTAAATTGTTGGTCGTAGCAATTTTTTTTTACTCTCGGCCAGTATGTCGTCAATAACAAAAAAGTTTACTTACCTACGCACTTTGAGTGAGTAAATACTTAGAAATTAATTAATATAAATGGTAAATTTGTAATATCATGCATGTTGCTTAGACTTTTTTGATGTGTGTATTTCACTAGCCAACCCGCCTCGGCGTCGCCCGTTGAATATTTTCATACCCCGTAACACCCCATTTAGGTCGTAATTAGTTCAGAAAATTCTTAAAAAAATGCGTAGAAGCCATCCTCGTACTCAAAGGAATATTCTATAAAAAAGAATTAGTCAAATTGATTCAGCTGTTCTCGAGATTGCGCTTAGCAACACATTCAGCTATTCATTTTCATATTATAGAAACGTTTCTACCTACGAATGTAACAAATTGATTTCCTTTGTGTACCAAAAGTTGACTAAAACACTTTTACAATGTCTTACAATCCCAGAGCATCCCAACACTAGAGTCAAGTGCTAAGCTACCAGATTTTTATTCAATTGCACCTTGTTCCGAGCTCATTTCGAATCACGTTTATTGCAAAACTCAGTGATTGCCAGCTAAGGACTTTAAAGCGTAATATTTTAACCATTTCGTGGGACTCAGCTACATTTACATTTTATTTAGTTCCTGTGCAACGGTGTTTTTGGTTTCTTTTCATTTTTAATAAGATTGAACAGCCAAAATTTTAAAAAAAGACGTGTTGCACTCCGGGAGTGTCAGCAGAAGTGCAAACGTTTTCTTTCTTTCTTTCTTCGTTATATACAGAAAAAAAGATAAAAAGATCATACCATACCATACCATACCTATAATATAGAGCCAATCACAGACCTATCACTAATTTTCTGCTTATTAAGAAGAAACTAATAAATTACAAACAAAATAATAATCACAAAAAAGTAATAAATAACAAAAAGTAAAAATAATCACAATAAGTGTATAAAGCCCAGGTTCGAACCCGGTACTATCTGAAACCATAAGGACTTACAGTCGAAGCGCTTACCGCTAAGCTACGAAGCTTATTAGCTTACCTAGCAAAATAAACACTCTGTAGCTAGGAATGTTTTATGACGTCATGTCGTCCTACAAAGTCGTCGGTTACGGGTCAAAGGTCAAGTGATCCTGACGTGCGAGTTTAACAATTTTTACCTATCCACCGCTGCTAAAGAAGTTTTCACTTCAAAAAACTCCTGCTTTGGTTTATCTTGGCTTTTACAGATGTGACTACTGACTCTGATCCCTGGAAATTAATCATGCACTAAAATTTTATGTCAATAGTGTGCTACAAGAAGTACACTGATTGCAGATGTTAGTGGGTTTGAAATCTGAAAATGTAGCAAGGCCACCCCAATGTATTCTGATACAAATTATAGTTATTTTTATATATAATAGGTCGCCAAATTGACTACAACACACAACACGACTGATGGTACGCCGAAGTGCAATCTAAAAAAAGTGGCAACCATTGCAAATTTTTCCCCTAGAATAGCAGTACCTACCTACCTTGACTGCCTGAGCGAGGGTAATGTTTTTCACGCGTTTGTATGTATGTAGTTTTCTATTTTCCTCTCTACAGGCCTACGGGCTTGACCAATTTTGATGAGTGTGGTCTGAAATGCAAGGTTATTACTCTATCTTTTCGAATAGGGTATTAAAATGAAGGGAATCAGAAGACGATTACATAACTCCGTGTATGTCATATCATAACTCAAAAGTTTAAAATAAGATAAATTATTTTTAAAGAACCACTGCTGTTTAAAAGATCGAAACAAGTTTGATAGCAGGCGGTAGCCATTAATTTACTATTGGTTTATGATTGGTATCCAACTTGTTTCGATATTTAAACAGCAGTCGGGTTTTAATTTTTTTAAATAATTTATTTCACGGCATGCTTGAAGGACCCAGGACTGTAAGACGAAGGAAATTCGTGTGGCTGGTAAAGAGTTCCAAGACTTAATGTTTCGGCAAAGAGAAGAGTTACCGAACCGCTTGGTCCTTGATGGAATCGTTTGCTCTGCATGCTGGTGGCATTTACGCTCTGCATGAAATGGATAGGAACCAGTGGTGTAGCCTGTCACTGTTACCAGACGCTGCTATTTGACCCCGTATCTAGCTTAGGCGTGAATTGGACCGAAAAGGCAAGGTCGAATCGTCGTCCGTTTTGACACGAATTTGCACGATTTTGCATCGTACAATTTTGCTTTGATTACGGCTTAAACCTTTTCTTTATAATTTATGACCTCTGGTGAAAGAATATAACGTAGGTATGTCCATTTTTTCTTCAGAATATAAACATTGTTTGTATTATACTACATATAATACTATACCTAAGTAAGCAACACAGCTAGACCTAACTTAACAAGAAAACGTACTGAATTTTGATGAAAACCATCTCTTGTAGTACAAGGTAAATATTAAAACAGGACCCCAAACATCATAAAATTCTAGATGATATTACACTGTACGAAAAAGTAATTCTGTTTTCCTTCCATTTTTTATTTACAGAAACTCATATTCTTTGAATAAAATATTTCGACAACAGTATGATGTGAAGATTGTTGAGATGAACATGTGACGAAAAGCTTTCACATTGTATAGGCTTTTATAAATAAATACATATGTATACTAGTACTTACATAACTACATTTTATTTGTTTGTGTGATGGAATTTGCTTTCCTAAACTCCAATGGTCTTGGTGAGAGATTGGATCCCAACCTACCTTCCTTGTTGATTAAAGGTCTGGGCTCTGACGCAGGGTTTTCTAACGGCGTTGAGAGGTGAGACGGCAGTTGCTACAGGAAGCTAAGATGCCAAACGAAAAATTAAATTTGTTTATGGAAAAAAACTGTCGAGGCTGTCGAGGGTCACTCCCCACTGAATTAGCAGCGGCCGACGGTGGCCAGACTTTTGTAGTAGAAATGATAGCAAACAGGGCCCTGAACTTGCTTTTATTTTTATCATAGCAAAAACATTGCAGTACCACAGACACTAACCAATGCCATTTAACTTTAGACTATACTTTTGTACCATTAAAGTCTAAAATTAAATGACATTCTTGTAGAGTGAATGAAAAATGTTATAAAATCTTTCTCTGTTTTAAAGTCCAACTTTAATGCTCAGTCCTAAAGTCTAATATTAAACGACATTTTATATAATGTCGGCGGTATGACAGTGGTCTTGTTGTGTCATACATTAAATAATTAGCAGAATCGGGCCTGGTCCGCACGGCAAATAACTATGATATTTTTCTTCCGCAGCGCGCTTCTGCTCTTTCAGTGGAGATTGACCCTAAGGTACTCGATCTAGGGACAGCATCTGTAATGACTGCCATTATTCTTTGGACTGCACCCCAGCTTACAATCAGGCGGGTTCCTAAATACAAGATAAATTAGCGTTAAAGTTAACAATAACACAATACTTACACAATAACATGTAACGCATGATATCCCCCTTTTTGCTCGTTATTTATGCGCCAGGCTTAAGCACAAGATATGCACATCCTGGGAAATTATTTTTCCCGTCTCCAGCATATTCTCGACGCAGACCCGGAATTCCTGTAGTAATGAGCGAGGCATTCCTTGGCGCTTGCTGTAACATAAAACTCTATAAATACCCTGCTGCGCTGTGGTGACATTGATTTGATACTATCAAGGATTCGTCTATAAGATCATGAAATTATTATCAACTCATTGATTCTTCGTTTCTTAGCTGAATTGAAAATAAAGCAAGGCTTTAAGTTACTTTTTGTTACACAAAAACAATCAACAAACAAACAAACAAGTAATCATAATTTAACTCACTTGTATGAGAGTTAGAATACTGATGAACATACGTGGATACACTTTCTTTTTTTGAGATACATACAGACCAATACAACAAAGTTTGCCAAAAAGATAACTCAATCTTTTATTTTTTATTGACTACTAGCTGATGCCCGCGACTTCGCCCGCGTGGAATTCTGTTCCCGTTCCCGTGACGGCTTAACACTTTTTTTTTCTCTGCGTAAGAACCATCCTCGTACTGCAAGGAATATTCTAACGAAAGAATTAGCGAAATCGGTCCAGGCGTTGTTGAGTTATGCGCTTACCACCACATTTTGCGATTCATTTTTATAATATAGATTATAATATAAAAAATAAAATAAAGTTACTACATAATTACACAATATTAAAAAAAAACTAAAAGTGAAAATGCTTCGTGGGATTCATCCGCATCGCATGCCTCTTGTGGAAGTGTTCCCAGAAAACTGGCAACATTGCCACGTTGTATGGCAATGCTTAATCTCTGGCCTAAAAAGAGACCAGCCTTCTGGTCACAAGAAGCGTCTACCATACGCTTCGCAATCTCCCTGAAGAGATTGCGGGCGCTCGAACTCCAAGGCCCTAACGTTTCAACACCAAACGGCACAAATTCATAATCTCCAATGAGATTGGAGTATTTGCGCCGCTTAAGAGCCTCTGCAGAAGCTGCAGCAACACCGGTACAGCCAGCCGTGCCAGGTAAATGGGTAGGGGCAATGGTGTCCACGCAAGTTGCGTCCCACACCAGAGTGCGACCCACTCTTGAAATCTTCGCGCGTCAAACCGTTTGGTTCAAGCACAGCTGGCATACGGGCGGAGACAAGAGCACGGCACGGCGGATTATGTCGTTGAGGCTGGCGTGCCATGGAATTCGCCCAGTGCTCCTGCAGCACGACAGGCCATGGTGTCCGAGTGTTCCACTCAATCTTAAGTTAGTTAAGCTCACCTTTGTACGTACTATCTTGCTAATTTGTATAATTTCCATTAATGTGTACAATAAATAGAAATGCACGAAAAACTATAAAAACAAAATGTTTAACCTTAAAATATTTGCTTTGAGGGTGAATATAATAGAACAGAAACAACATTTATAAAATTATTATTTTATTTAACTTAGTCTAGGTACTATCTAGAATAAAAAACTTATGTGATATTTATAGATCTTGATCTAGAAATATCACAAAAGTAAATATTTTCTGTGTTACTATATCAATAATCTGAGTTAGTGAAAAGAAATTAATCAACATTTTACAGAAAAGATAGTCACAATATCAAAACACAGTGTAACTCAGTGTCTTAACAAAAATTGGTTTCACTACTGCGGGCCGCGTTCGTTCCACCTGCGTATAAAATACGTCTTGCGCGAGGGAAAATTAAAAGAAAAATACAGTCAGTCCGTATATATTCACATACTGCTCCAGGGCACTCGACATACATGCGCATTACTCATAATGGTAAACGTCGACGGGGGACCTATTAAAGAGTAAATAAAAATGGCGGAAAAGTGTTGATTAAATATTTTGTCGATACATTGAGTAGGTTATTTATTATTTATACATAGAATAAAGATAAAAATAGAGTTTTCATGAATTGACTTGAAATTCTTACAGATAGTATTATTTTTGACCACCTGGAAATCAGGGTTATTCTTGTTTCCCTCTGTTACCGTTTCCCCCCGAAAATTCGTCAGTTACATAACAGTGTCCTCTCAAGGTAATAGAGTCAATGACAACAGTGTTACTTTTATTTTCATCTACTTCTTATTTCACTCAGGTGGCAGACAAGCACACGGCTGACCTAATGATAATTGAAATTATCATCAATCACAGACTTTGTTATAATCAATTAAATCGCAGTGTCCTATCAATCGAAGTTCAGCCGCGTCGCAATAAGATTGAAAAAAGTAGAACCGCACACCAAGGTTAAGGCTTCGGATGTGACTCCGACGAAGGATGATGATGATGATGTTGACTATTTTTTTGGTTTCTGGTAACAGATGGACACACGGTCCACCTCATTGAAAGTGGTTACCTTGGACGACTACAACACAGGAGTCACACTCGCGCTGCCGACCCTGCTAGAACCTTCTAATCTAAAGTCCTTCTTGAAGAAGTTTGTATTCGCTTGGAAAATCAGCAGCTTGTGTGGTAACTTCATCCCACGCTCGCTTTGTGGGATGAGGTTACTTCCATACTGGACAGTGCGCACCGTTTTACCGATGAACTTCCTGCTTATTGCGAGCGGTGTGATGATAGAATGTAGCTGTGGGCAACAAGTCAAACAATTCCTCTGAAGTCAAGGCATTATACACCCTGATTTATAGCCGTTTGGTAAAACACACAGCGAGGCAAAGTCCCTCCTGAGGTGAAAGGTTCCATATCACCAACGAGTATGCTTGGCGACGATCCTCAGTGCCCATCTTTTCACCTAGTGAAAGACGTGCTGGTATGCAGGCACTCTGGCAAAAAGGTTACAGCAGTACTCCATGTGGAGCTGAACCTGCGCCTTACAAAGAACGAGGGAGGAGGGGGATACTGCTTCGCCCTGTTGAGCATTCCATGTTTCTTAAATGCCAACTTGACCTTGTCTTTCATATAACTGCGGTACTGGACACCAAGAATCCCAATACTCGGAGAGATTGGTAAGTGGTATGTTCTGGAACTGTGGCGCTATAATGAATGGGGTTTTCTTAGAGCAATTGTATGGAACTATGTGTCGCTCTTCCCTAATCGGATACTCTAGTGAGAGTGATCTCTATTTCAGACACAAGTTGTTCGCGACTTTCCTCCACCTCGGACTGAGGCATGTTTCCACGGCCCGGGTAACTTGCCTACCCGCTTACTGTCGTCCGCATAGCAATGAATGGAGTCATCAGACAGCATGTCATTGAAATGCAGCAAAAACAAGGTCGAGATAACACGGAGCCTTGTGAGACTCCAGCGTTTATGTCGATGCCGTCGGAGCAGCTACTGTTTGCTAGATTTGCTAGCAATTCCGGTTTGCTAGATTATTAACGAGAATGATGAGTATATGAAGTTTCGAGCAAAATGTAACCTGCTTAATATAAAATTAAGAAAGTTGTGCTTGACTGTACGAGTTTTTATATTTCGGGAGGAACGAGAACAAATGTATATACATATTCATAGAATATCTTTTCAAGAGGAAACGGTAACCGAAAATCAAGTTCCGTTAACTTTTCGATCTACGAAAAAATAGATATATTATTCAGACAGTTTTGTCAGCACTTGTCCAAATCTCGTCTTATTACAATAATTCATTAAAGTTTATACTCTTTAAACTTCAAAATATTTCTATAAATATACATAAGATGACAATTTATAAGAAGGTACTAATCTATATTACACAACAAAACTTACTTTAAAAAAACATTCAAAATAAAAAGAAAATATATCAGTATTGTCGGTACTTTCACTAATCTCCTTTTATTACATAGTACATTATGTTGTGTAAGTGAACAATTAATCATCTAGAGGCGTAGTGTACAACGTGTGAAGAGGATATCGACGACCATTTTAATATGTGTGACTAATGAGACGTAGAAAAGTTCTATCGTTTTGTCATGACTACATAAGTACATAGTAGAAAATTAGAAAGAGAGATGATTACAGGTTATTTGAAGTGAAAACTTTTTTAACGGCGTTGGATGGGTAAAAAGTGTTAAACTCGCGTCAGGGTCGCTTGACCTTTGACCGTAAACGACGACTGACGTCATACAACATTAGCTACAGACTGTCTATTTTGCAAGATACAATAAATAGCTTCGTAGGTTATCGGTAAACGCTTCGACTGTAAGTCCTTTTGGTTTCAGATAGTACCGGTTTCAAACCTGGCCTTCTGACACTTTTTGTGATTATTTTTTCTTTTTGTAATTTATTACTTTTTCTGATTATTTTTTCTTTTTATAATTTATTAATTTCTTCTGACAGAAAATGAGCAGAAAATTAGTGATAGGTTCTATGATTGGCGCTTTATTATAGGTATGGTATGGTATGGTATGGTATGGTATGGTATGGTATGGTATGGTATGGTATGGTATGGTATGGTATGGTATGGTATGGTATGGTATGGTATGGTATGGTATTTTTTTTTTTTTTTTTTTTTTTTTTTTTTTTTTCTAGCACCTCTTGGCTGTACCGGAGTGTCGCCAATTCAGTACTCCTCCTAGTCTTTTATTAATTTTACAAAACCCACTCAGGGTTTAGAACTTTTACTTATTATGAATTACTTAATATCTTAACTATCTCGCTTTCATTCTTGTCCTCTAGTAACATACCAGTTCCCGCAATTATGCCTCTCGCACTTTCACTCTATACCTTTCATACTTTGGGGATGGGGGGGGGGGGTAGTGGTTTTTTTTTTTTTCTTTTTTTTTTTTCCTTTATTATTATTAAAATATAGTTATTTACTGTATATAAATATTAACAATGTCTATAGTTACTTAATTTTAACGTTTTGTACTTATTACTAAAAATTGCTTCTTTCATAACATAATCCTGGTTTTAACTATTTGCATCATGTGTGGTGGTCCACCTTGGGGTATTTATACAAAATAACCACCGGTGACGGCCTTATCAACTATTTCTCTTATTAACTATTAGTGCTATTTTCTCCCAGTATTCTAAGAAGTACTGTCTATACTCCTTGGTGAGCAATTTTGGCAAGTTCTCAACGTTAATTTTTATTTTTATTTTTTGCTCCAAATTGTACCGATCCCTTGCATGGATCGGGCAGTCCACGACAAGGTGCACGACCGTCTCACTCACCCCTGGCTCGCAGGCACATGATGGGTCCTCCTTGCACTTGAAGCGGGTCAAGTACTCGGAGAACCCACCATGCCCTGTTAGCAACTGGGTTGTCGCGCTGGCGACCCCCATCTTGCGGACGATGCTGTATGCCGCCACCGCGCATGGGAAGAAGAGCTTGGTCACGGAAGCAGTTACACCCTGCCTGTACCTTTCATTCCATTCGTGAAGCGAGGTCTGACGTAGGTCCCGCTTCACGAATGAGACTGGGCACAGACTGTAGTGTGGCGCTCTCTTGGACCGCAGAGCCGCCTCTTTGGCGAGCTGATCGGCTCTCTCGTTTCCCTCCAACCCGATGTGGGCCTTGACCCAGTACAAGGAGATTTCCTTGCCCTGGGCCAAGCCCCGCCTGATGTTACATCTGGCTTCAACAGCCAGTGGGTGGAGGGCGCGGTGGTTTGTCACCGTCTGGAGTGCGGCTCTGCTGTCGCTGAGAACGCCGAACGTAGCCGCGCCGCGTTTGAGGACCTCACTGGTCGCTTTGCATATGGCCAGAAGTTCGGCCTGGTAGACGGTACAGTGCGGCGAGAGAGCAAGTTTGAGGGTCTTGATTTCGGCCCCGTTATTCCAAATGGATAACGCGGCGCCGACGCGACCCTCAATCTTGCTCCCGTCCGTGAAGATGCGCACCTCGATGTTATTGGTGCGCTGATATTGATCCTCGTCTACCAGACTGGTGAACCCCAGGTTCATATGCTCCGCGGGGTGAGGTGCTTCAATTGCCGGAGCCATCCGTTCGATCTCCCTGTCTCCCAACCATGACTGGAACACCCCTCTCTTGGCCTCGTACAACGAGGCCACCTCACGAACTCTGAGGTCCAGAGGGAGCATTCCGGCCAGGATCAGTCCCGAGTGCAGAGAGACCGTCCGGTAGCTCTTACAAAGTTTTTGTGCGAACCCGCGCTGCACCACGTTCAGCTGCTTCCGTATCCCAAGCTTGTCCACTGCCGCGCACCAACTGCTGGCAGCATACAGCACCGTCGGCTCCACAGCCGCGTTGTAGATGGTCCGGATCACCTCGGGATGAAGTCCCCAGCTGATCCGGGCCATCCTCGCTAGTTTGTGGTAGATTCCTAACGCCTTCTTGCACACGTTTGAGACATGGGTGTTGAAGGTGAGCTGGTGGTCTATGGTCAGCCCCAGGATTTTGATGTGTTTGGACATTCCAATGTCTATCCCGCCCATGCTGAGGCGTGGGTCATCGTACTTACGCCTCCGCGTGATTACCATCGCACAAGTTTTGTGCGGTGCGAATTTCAGCTTCGTTCGGATGCCCCACTCCCGCACATGCTCGAGAGAGGCATTGGCTTGTCTCTCAATCTCCAGGCCGCTGTCTCCATCAAACACCAGCACCACGTCGTCCGCGAAAGCCTGAACGTGAACCGACCTACTCTCTAATTGGTGTAGCAAGGGATCCAACAACAAGTTCCACAGTAAGGGTCCGCCAATTGAACCCTGGACGCACCCCTTCTCCGTGGAGCGTCTGCACTCCTCGCCCGCATACCTAACCCTTACCTCCCTGTCGCTGAGGTAGCTGCTGATAACCCGTCTCAAATTTGCTGGACACTTTTCCTCCGCCAGTCTTACCTTGATGGCTGGCCACCATGCGCTATCGAAGGCGCCCTCTATGTCCAAGGACACCATAAGGACCACCCTCTTCTCATTGAGTTTAGCTCTTATGTGGCCCATGAGGTCATAGAGGGCGTCTTCGGTGCTTCTCTGTGGCATGAAGCCATACTGACGGGGGCTAATTTTTGGCCATAAATAAAAGTTGAGACGGGCTACCAACATCCTCTCGTACACCTTCCCCAGGACGGGCAGTAGACCAATAGGTCTGTACGACTTAGGGACGGTGTACGAGTCCTTTCCTGGCTTTCTCAGTGCAACCACCACGGCTTCCTTCCATATCTTGGGAAAGTAGCCGTGGTGAAGGCATCGATTCAACAGCTTCAGGAAAAGTAAGGGGTCGGCCCCAATGGCGTGGGTGCAGATATCGGCGGTAAAGCCATCCGCCCCCGGAGCTTTTTTGGGATTGAATTTCTGAAGGGCATCGAAGAGTTCCCCAACCGTAAAAGGTGGGTCATCATCATGATGACCCGTATCCTCGTCCACTTCTCTTGCCTTTTCTCGTACTCTTCGATGTCCCTCATCATCCTCACCCTCCCGGTCTACCGGGTAAAAGGTTCGGGCGAGTAATTCGGCCGAACCCTTTGCGTCCAGGAAGGAGCCATTGGCGGCAAGCAGAGTGTCCTCCTCCCTTACTGTGGCCCTTCCTATTACTCGATAAATCCCCTCCCAGAGGCCCTCCCTGTCCTGCTTTCCGCAGAAATTCTTCCAACTCTCGACCTGTGCCTTTTTTACCTCACTTTCATACGTCTCCTTTCTTTCCAGGTACTGCGCTATCACAAACGCCCTACGGACGGGCGCCACATTCCTGATGCGGCGCTTGTAGGTGACCATTACCTTCCTCAAATCGGCGAGTTTTTCCGACCACCACGGCGCAGCGATCAACCCCCCCGGTTTTTTGACTGGGATACTCTCCCTGCACGCAGACTCGACTGCTCTCGTGTATGCTTCGACTAGGACTTCCATCTGGTTGTGGTGCTCTGTTTCGTCTATCACTATATCCGAGAGCAGCCGAGTCATGTTTGCTCTGAAAGCATCCCAGTCGGCCCTACGGGTGTTATAAATACGCGTGGTACGTTGTATATGTGTACCTTTGGCCTTAACCAGGTTGAGGTTGAACACTATGCCGTTGTGGTCTGAGCTCGCAGCAAGGCTTGTGTCGACCTTCCAAGCGCCGACCCAGGCGAGCGCGTTGCTCGTGCATGCCGTAATATCTACGAAGCTGCAGTACCTCTTTCCACGTCTCACAGTGTCGAAGGTCGGAATGTTTCCACTATTCAGGACATGGAGGTCCATCTCAGCGAGGACTCCTCTCAGTAGCGCGCCTCTGTTGTCTTCGAACCAATGACCCCACCAGGTGCTCTTCGCATTGGCATCTCCCCCAAAAACAACAAGCTGGGAACCTAGACTTCTCCTCACCTCTTTGAGGCGCTCTAGATATGGCCCCAGTGGTGCTGGCTTCGGTTCAAAGTAGAAGCACACCAGCGTGATCATCCAGGCACTGGTCCGGATCCCCACCACTACGATGTTGTCAGTGGTGAGTTGCGGGTACTGTACAACATCCAAAGTCGGATCGAAGACGGCAATAGCCGCCTTCACAGTCCCTCCTCCTTGCCCAGTGTTCTGGAAGACCCTAACGCCCTGGTATGACTTCATCCTTGCCGAGTTGCCTACGTAGGGCTCTTGGATTAGAGCGACCGTGGCTTTTCGCCTAGAGGCTTCGAGTATGAAGTCGTCGATTGCCAGCTTCTTCTTCTTGAGGTTTGCCTGCAACACTCTGTATGGGGTCGTGTTCCCCGGGACAACGTTAGCACCGGTACTGAGTGGTGGTCCTCGCTATGTTATCCCATTTCTTTCGCACTGGGCACAAGTCACTATACACACTATGTCCTGTGCTGCCCAGCCTTTCCCGCTGGCAGTTACAGCAGGTAGGTTCCACACCGGCGGCATAGTCTGGGCATTCGGCTCTTAAGTGGAGCCCACCACAGTGACTACACCTGGGTTGGTTACCGGTGCAGGACCTCCTGGTGTGTCCGTACCCGAGACACAGGGAACACTGCACTAGGGGAGACTGATCTGCAACCCTGATAGGTTGCAGGTCCACATGCAGCCTCCCTGTGTCCAGGGCTCGAGTCTAAACCTCTGGGGAAACCCTGAGCACCACATGACAGGTGTGAGGGTTTCTTGCCGTCTTCCTGTACAGTACTGACATCCGTATCTGCCCCGGGGTCAGATCTCGGAACACGTTATGGTTTCGGGATCTTAAATCCCTGAGCAGATCCTCGTCCTTATGTATCCTGAGGACGCTGTACAGGATGAGGAGCGGATCCTTATTTGGGATTTGCTCGACGGCCAGGTTCTTTACTTTTGCCTCGAGTTGTCCTTGTGCCTTCTTTCTTTCTTCTTCTGTTTTATAACCTATTATTACCTTTCTGTCCTTCGCCTTTCTAACTCTTTCGACCATCACCCATCCTTCATCTTCATTCGCTACTTTCCTGAGTCTTTCAATCACCTGCTCGCTTGTTTCATTTTCATCCGTGGATGTAACAACTACGGAGTGCAGTGTCGCCCGCTCCGCAGACTGTGCTCCGGAGCGGCCCGCCGCTACACCCGCATATGTTATCATCCCCTTTCTTTCTCTTTCTTTCTCCTTTTCGTCCTGTCTTTCCATTCTCTCCCTTAGTTCATTCATCACTCTTCCATTCTCTCTTATTAATTTCTCATTCTCCGCAATCTTATTGAGGATCTCCTTGCTATTACATGCTGAGGACGGGGTGACGGGCGCCAGTGTCTCTGGCGTCGCGGCCCTTCGCCTCAGCTGACCCTTCAATTCATCCTCGTATTCACGGATGTACCGTTGGAGCCCAGTGGTCATCTCCTCTATTTTCGCTCTTATTTCTCTTTTGAGATTCACCGCTATTGGCAGCTGGTCCTTAATGATTTTGCAATTGCGCATTGCGCTCTCGTAGCGGCCCCTCTTTACCGGTTCTGGTGACGGGGTAAGAGTGACCGTCCCTTTTTTAGGTTTCGGGGCAAGAGATCCCAACTTGGCATCTTTTGCCCGATGGCCCATCACTGGGGTCTCCAACTTGCTAACACTATCTTTGACCAATCCCACTGGGCTCGTGTCCACCACACCTTTCTCGGCGGAGGATGACGAGGCTATTCTCGCATTGGAGGGTCCTGGCATATTGATTGGTGTCCTGGCCATTGCCATTTTGCCAGAGGTGCGCGTACTCAAGTAAAATGTATAAGTGCGATAAAAAAGCAGTATAAATGGAAGTCAAAATTAAAACTAGGTTAAAAGGTAAAAAGAAAAAATTGAATTTGAAAGAAACGTTTGAAATTTGCTATAAAATTGGGTAGAGCTAAATAAACAGTCTGAGTTACAGAGCAGGTATATAATGTTCTATTTCAGGCCCACGGTTCACTGTGGTGGCGGGTCTTCGACCAAGACAACGGCTCTGGGATATCTAATTGTGTGTGAGTAGTGTGGTGTGTTATGCTGTGTGGGTGTTCTGTGGGCGTGTGTTTGTGTTTGTGTGTGTGTAACCTGGGTTGTGTCTAATGGTGCGTGTGTTTGTGTGTGTGGTGTACGTGTGCAAGTCCCGATATAATCCCTAATTCACCAAACTCTGTATAGAGTTAGTACTCACCGAATACAACAGGTCAGTTTACAGTAACAAAATAAATGAGAGTAAAATAAAAATAAAGAATAAAATAAATTCGGTAGAGCCGTCTCTTCCTGTCCTCTGTAGTACAGCTACCCGTCCTATGGTATGCCAATAGGGCACTAGTCTTAAGCTAACTTAATCTACCTTAAAATTAACAAAAATGTATATAGAGTCGCAAAAGCGACCGTCTCAGTACAGTTTTGGGCGTTTTGGCCCTTCGTTTATCGAGGTACCCCAGGAGATGAGGTCCTGTAGGAATTTAAACTTCTATGGTATGGGCTTCTATGGTATGGTATGGTATGGTATGGTATGGTATGGTATGGTATGGTATGGTATGGTATGGTATGGTATGGTATGGTATGGTATGGTATGGTATGGTATGGTATGGTATGGTATGGTATGGTATGGTATGGTATGGTATGGTATGGTATGGTATGGTATGGTATGGTATGGTATGGTATGGTATGGTATGGTATGGTATGGTATGGTATGGTATGGTATGGTATGGTATGGTATGGTATGGTATGGTATGGTATGGTATGGTATGGTA
Source organism: Eilema caniola (assembly GCA_949126895.1). Classification (NCBI taxonomy): domain Eukaryota; kingdom Metazoa; phylum Arthropoda; class Insecta; order Lepidoptera; family Erebidae; genus Eilema; species Eilema caniola. The sequence goes on along the minus strand of OX421463.1, from coordinate 1,914,591 downwards.
TGGTATGGTATGGTATGGTATGGTATGGTATGGTATGGTATGGTATGGTATGGTATGGTATGGTATGGTATGGTATGGTATGGTATGGTATGGTATGGTATGGTATGGTATGGTATGGTATGGTATGGTATGGTATGGTATGGTATGGTATGGTATGGTATGGTATGGTATGGTATGGTATGGTATGGTATGGTATGGTATGGTATGGTATGGTATGGTATGGTATGGTATGGTATGGTATGGTATGGTATGGTATGGTATGGTATGGTATGGTATGGTATGGTATGGTATGGTATGGTATGGTATGGTATGGTATGGTATGGTATGGTATGGTATGGTATGGTATGGTATGGTATGGTATGGTATGGTATGGTATGGTATGGTATGGTATGGTATGGTATGGTATGGTATGGTATGGTATGGTATGGTATGGTATGGTATGGTATGGTATGGTATGGTATGGTATGGTATGGTATGGTATGGTATGGTATGGTATGGTATGGTATGGTATGGTATGGTATGGTATGGTATGGTATGGTATGGTATGGTATGGTATGGTATGGTATGGTATGGTATGGTATGGTATGGTATGGTATGGTATGGTATGGTATGGTATGGTATGGTATGGTATGGTATGGTATGGTATGGTATGGTATGGTATGGTATGGTATGGTATGGTATGGTATGGTATGGTATGGTATGGTATGGTATGGTATGGTATGGTATGGTATGGTATGGTATGGTATGGTATGGTATGGTATGGTATGGTATGGTATGGTATGGTATGGTATGGTATGGTATGGTATGGTATGGTATGGTATGGTATGGTATGGTATGGTATGGTATGGTATGGTATGGTATGGTATGGTATGGTATGGTATGGTATGGTATGGTATGGTATGGTATGGTATGGTATGGTATGGTATGGTATGGTATGGTATGGTATGGTATGGTATGGTATGGTATGGTATGGTATGGTATGGTATGGTATGGTATGGTATGGTATGGTATGGTATGGTATGGTATGGTATGGTATGGTATGGTATGGTATGGTATGGTATGGTATGGTATGGTATGGTATGGTATGGTATGGTATGGTATGGTATGGTATGGTATGGTATGGTATGGTATGGTATGGTATGGTATGGTATGGTATGGTATGGTATGGTATGGTATGGTATGGTATGGTATGGTATGGTATGGTATGGTATGGTATGGTATGGTATGGTATGGTATGGTATGGTATGGTATGGTATGGTATGGTATGGTATGGTATGGTATGGTATGGTATGGTATGGTATGGTATGGTATGGTATGGTATGGTATGGTATGGTATGGTATGGTATGGTATGGTATGGTATGGTATGGTATGGTATGGTATGGTATGGTATGGTATGGTATGGTATGGTATGGTATGGTATGGTATGGTATGGTATGGTATGGTATGGTATGGTATGGTATGGTATGGTATGGTATGGTATGGTATGGTATGGTATGGTATGGTATGGTATGGTATGGTATGGTATGGTATGGTATGGTATGGTATGGTATGGTATGGTATGGTATGGTATGGTATGGTATGGTATGGTATGGTATGGTATGGTATGGTATGGTATGGTATGGTATGGTATGGTATGGTATGGTATGGTATGGTATGGTATGGTATGGTATGGTATGGTATGGTATGGTATGGTATGGTATGGTATGGTATGGTATGGTATGGTATGGTATGGTATGGTATGGTATGGTATGGTATGGTATGGTATGGTATGGTATGGTATGGTATGGTATGGTATGGTATGGTATGGTATGGTATGGTATGGTATGGTATGGTATGGTATGGTATGGTATGGTATGGTATGGTATGGTATGGTATGGTATGGTATGGTATGGTATGGTATGGTATGGTATGGTATGGTATGGTATGGTATGGTATGGTATGGTATGGTATGGTATGGTATGGTATGGTATGGTATGGTATGGTATGGTATGGTATGTTCTTTTTATATTTCTATGACTATAACGAAAAAAGAAAAAAGAATAGTTTTCACTTCTGCCGGCACTCCCAGAGTGCAACCCGTCTTTTTTATTATAACTTACGTCCATAACTATCGAGAGAAAAAGAGAGAAGTTACCCTGAAAAACATGTCCAGAGCTATACCTATTTACACCCGGATTTCCGCATAATGGCTTGTTGGTTCTCGATGCAGTAGAATGGTGGCCAGCATGACAAGCATAGTAAGAGTCGGCTTAATGTGGGCTGACGTAGAACCTGACAGTAAACATACAGCCCATGACAATATCCCCGATAGACGTCAATGGGCTCACTCCTATTACATAGCACCTCGGCCTACCCATCCATCAACTATGTCCGTATTTGTTAGCTACTACGCTACATGCAGCTTCTGTGGCTTCGTGGTAGTCAACGCGTTTACTACGCAGAAGGCATAGGTTCGATCACCACTCAGTGCCAATATTTGTATTTATGAATATGGGTATTTGCATTAGTCTGGTCGTGCCTAGGAGAGCCTGTTAAACCGTCGGTCCCGGTTGCCATACGAACTTCTATGGCAGTCGTTACGGGTAGTTGGAGCACTCAAAAGCTTGACATTGATCTAGCTGCAATGCTTCGATATTAAATTTGGATTGTGGAGGTCAGGTGGCAGTCGCTTCACGGCAAATATCGTAGTTTTACGGTGCGCAGAAACCCCACGGATACCCCCGGAACCGGAAGGGGAGGTTATGCCGCACTCGAATCGACTAAAACGCACGCCGTCTTTGGGTTGGAGTGCAAAGCGAGAGTTGGCAGACTCTGACAAATCTCTCTCGATCTGGCCCTCGTCGAGTGTGGGGACCACGGACCAACTCACCCCTGGTATGGAAAGGCGCGTGATGCTCACCGCCGCCACGGCTTGCGTCTGCTAGTGTGACAGGTGGCTCTACCCGTCACCCCCAGGCCTGAACCGGATTCCAGACTCCTAGATGTAAACTTCGGATGCGCCTGGCATTAACGAAAGAATGAAGAAGACTAGGCTGCATTACGTTAGTAGGATTTATTGCAGTACCAAAAGATTCAGTAAAGTCTGTATTAGAAATTACTCCCAAGGGCACAGAAAACTTCCATTTTTAGTATCCGATAATACAAAAAGTAATAGTTATCGTTACAATAATTGCTGAGTCATCGTTATATTTCGAACAATAACTCCGAGCGATATCGCTAACAGCTACAAACGCTGGAGCAATCATCGTTAAATTAAGTCACTGAGAGATCTAACGACAGTTATAGACTAGACACTTCTTTGCTTTGGTGGAAGTCGATAAAATACTTATAGGTATTCACAAATATGGTGTTCCTTGTAAGTCTACATACGTCTGTAGATCGGTCCAGAAGGAAGGAAAATACTTACAAATTTCGTCAATCATGATTTAATCCCATGTTACAATAGGCTAGCTTATTGTCACTATCGGACATAGTTTCAGTACAACTGAACTTTCGTTTAAAATGCGATCAACACGGCCCCAAAGTCAAACTAAAATATATTGCTTAAAATTGTGTGACCAAGATCTTCGGGGACCTAGATAGTCTCATATGTTAGCGGGTACAGCCGTAATTCCCATGAGAATTCTATGACTTGCAGTGCTGACTGCACAGCGCCCTTTGCTAAAGAACCAGCTGTTGTACGGACCTTCACAGGGCGGAGAAGCCATAACCCTGATCGATAAAGAAATGACGACTGTGCACAGGTTTATCAAGCAGCTTCTACTTATCTTATCAACCAGTGGCTACCGTTACTATTGGCCTTAACCCGATACCCAAACATATTTACTTCTATCAATTGAATTAATCATCTGACACTTGGCTATTCTATACCCTTCTTGTTTTATGTTGAACGTAAAGCGCTTATAATCGCGCCTGGCAACGTCAGATTTATAGCAAATTCGTTAACCCCTTTTTTATAGGTGGCAGAACGACTATTTTTATGGTGTCGTATGTTCATGTTCAGCTTGTGTGGGTGTTGAAATTTTCCTGTTTGGATGGTTTAGGAATAATATCGATAAGGAAGGGTTGCTGATATATTTATTTACATAAAAAAATCGAGCCGACTCCCTTGAATCGGGTCGTTTTATCGCATGCAGTACCTATATAGCTTTACATAATGCATGCGAACTATGTTAATTTATTTTTGACTGGCGTGTGAATGTCAAAACTTGCATTTATAGTGAATTTATTTTATATATAATTAAGGAAACGGGAAACAGTTTGCCTGTGACCACGGCCGGTGTAACCTGGTCGAAACGTCAGGCAATCAAAGGTATGTAAGTACCTATACCATGATCGCGTTAATTACCGTTCTCCTAATTATAAATATCATAGAACGCGAGAGTTTAAAAGTGAATTTATTTTATGTTTATTTTTTTACCATTCAGGTGGCAGACAAGCACACTGGCCACCTAATGAAAAGTGGATGTAGTATCCATAAGGGTTCCGTTTTTTGCCATTTGGCTACGGAACCCTAAAAGACACAAGAACCCTATTTGAACCAAACACATGTGAGTAAAAAAATTAATCTCCGTAATCGTCAATACCGTTTTACGTCACGATATGTACCCTCAATATTTACGTATAAAGAAATTTATTGAAAAGCCCAATAAATCACACTTTATATTGCAAACAGAGATAAGCCATTCAACATTTTTTGGAATTGATATGAAATACGGCGCATTATCGGGAAGCTCACGCGTGAAGCAATAAATAGAGAAGCTTTTAACAGCTCGTTTACATTATAGTTTAAATAGGTATATGCTGCGGCCCTCATTGATCATTATTAGTAGTTAATTGCACAACAGGGAGGGACTCGGAGGTGACCCATTATTTTCACTGTAAATTAATTACACAAATTATAGTTTTAAGAAAAACGATGCTGATTGTGAATAATTGTGGATCAAAACCTAAAAGATATTTGTTTCATAATAATAATATTTAATAATAAAAAGATTTAATAAGAAAAAGAGGGAACGAATGAGGTGGGACTTAAATCTATCGGTAGATTTTTGCCACCATCTCCCGGAAATGGTAATATATAGGAGAATTTGGAACACTCAAGGCGTGACTTTGTAGCCCAGTGGTCAGAGCCCGTCTAAGTCTTTTCCCCTTTTTACTATCCTAATCGATTTTTTTTATATAGGACACGTCTATCTGACTTCACCTCGCCTCATGCTAAGCTGAAGGCAAAGTCTCAGGAAAAAGAGTCAACATTACATACAAGTACCATGTTAACAATGGTGGCACTCAGCTTGACGGCCTCATCAGATGCTTTTTCATGATCCGCCTAAAGGACCCGCGAGTCCCGCGACTGTAGGAAGAAGGGAACACGTGAGCTGGCAAGGAGTTCCAGGTCTTCACGGTGCGGTAACGGAAAGAGTCACCGAACCGCTTGGTTCTTCAAGGAATATTCTGCACCATATGCGGGTGACATCTAAGCCTTCTTCAAGGAATATTCTGCACCATATGCGGGTGACATCTAAGCCTTACATGTGTTGTCCTGTGTAGGAAAGGAGAGGGTGGGACTAATTGGATGATGAATATTAAGCATACTATACTCTGTCCATTCGTTTATTTTCTTTTTGACAGCTCACACACAATGGTCGACATATCTTTGTTCTAGCGTTAACACCCAAAACTCCGAACGAAAATTAGGCGCCATTTATTGACAAGGCCACGTCAGCCAGAAAGCAATTTTAGGGATGGAGTTAGTCGATTGACTGTGCTTTTCAAGTTATGAAAATGTTACAATCGAAATCAACTACTAGAAAATAATTTTCTTTTATTATTGCATTACTGTCGGTTTTTTATTAACATTTTTGTTTTTTTTTTTTATTGATAGTCACGGGGGCACTATAAAAGTATTTATTGAAGATGCGTTGTTTTCTTTTAAATTGAAAAGCACCTAAGATATATCCTCCAATGTGAATTAGGTATATGCTTTGGAGATTAGCGTGTGCGTTATGTATGGCCCACAATCGGTTTATGATAAATTTATGATGACAGACATATCTACTGCTTTATTATATATAGATAGATAAGACGTTAAAACTCTACATAAAATCATGAAATCATTTGCTTTTATCGATTTTCGAGGTTAAAAACCTCGAAAATCGAATTTTTTGTGCAATCACTACTTCCATCTGTCAAAAGTAAATAAACGAACGGACAGAGTATAATTGCTTAAAAATTCCATTTAATAATCGTTATTATCGCGAAATTACCTGTTAATCAAGGGTTACACAGAGCTAAAGCCAACACTCTCCACGTAATATATTTACTGTCATATGGAGAGCAACCCGTTCCCTTAGTTGGCATCTACAAATCTAACGGTAGTTCAATTGCACTTCACCGGAACCAACACCACAACTCCGTTTTATAAATATTTTTTATTTCAATTTATAACATTCGTGTAAAAGTTTAACTCGCTACCATGATTTTCCCAAATGACTTGAAATAAAATACAACATTTAACCACCTCTGCCTGTCACATAGGGGTTATAGGTAAAGGTATGATTTATCAAAATGAAATTTTTTAAATTGTACACGATCACAAGGTGGTAGGTAGACAGCACTACTAATAAGTACAAAAAAACATAGAACTAAATACAGTTCTATGTTTTTCTAGTGAGTAGGGTCCTCAAACCAATGATCTCGGTAGTTGCTCGCTGAGAGCTTGTATAGGACCTGAATAACACGAAACAAAAATATAGCAAACGTCGGAATACCAAATTAATCATCCTCAGACGCAGATGTGTAACAAGTAATAATTAGGTACGAGATCTGAGAACCCGGCTGCTGAATCTACTATTTATCTGATTACGATGAAGCCAAAACAGGTTTATGACCTCTAATAAGCATAACACCATAGGCTTCAGGTTCACATAGGCTGATTGGTATGGTGGCTATCATCTGGTAGACCGTAACATCGTTATGCGTAGTATAGCCCTATTCTGCCATAATGACGCATTGGTGTAATCAAACAGTAGCCCTTGTAGCTTCATCTTATTGCAAATTATCATTTATAAACAGTCAAGGTAAAAGCACCAATGGTGTAAACTGACCCAATATCCACTATTGGGTCAGTGTCTACCATTGGTGCTTTCGAAAGAAACCTTTATTATAAGTAAAATTTATTATTGTAATAAATAGTAACTATTTGGTTTACATGACCATTTACTTAAAAAAACCTAATGACCTAAGACCTAATGGCATATATTATACATGTTCAAAAATTCACAACACTGTTGTAAGTAAATATTGATTTGGAGCCAGTTATTTCTTAAGATTTTTGTGAAGGGTGGTGATTTTTATAGGTGTGATTTTTTATTTATTAATAATGATTATCACGTATTTTAGTATGCACGTTATAAATATTTAAGTTGTTGACCCACGTAGACCATTTCCGTAATTTTATGGGTAATCTATCAGTTTTAAGTGTTTGTCCTTATGACATAGTTTATAATAATTTTATTTAAAGTAAAAGTATAATAGTTTTTAAAGATTCTATCTAAAAAAGTTAATGTCTAAATGTTGCAGTAACAGTAAAAAAATGATGTAACGACTTTTCTATAGTGAATATATTAAATTTTATAGATTGAAGTTTGATTCGTCCTTAAAGTGTTCGCCATTGGTGCTTTTCCCTTAAACAAAAATAATTTCTCTGTTAAAAACCTTTTGCGTGCTTTAGAAGACTAATAAGATATTATTTGGCAGCTAGATATTGGTAACGATGCCCTAATCAAGAATTTTAAAAACATTTAGAGTATTTGTAATGGATAAAATTTTGGACGAAAAATAACCGAATAATCCAAACTTATTACAACTTAGATTGACAAACTTTACTGAGACTTTGCAATGAGATATCCATGACATCACTTCTGAGGGTCACGGTAATATTAATATTTAATCAAACCTGAACTTTGATCCTCCGGATCAAATATTTAAATGTGTTTATTTAGCATCTAAATAATATAAAGTTGTTAATAATAATAATGATTATACTTGTATGTATTTAATCAACTTAATGAGAATCACATGTCGAACAAATTATTTCACAATTAATTTTACTAAATATAATTATTACTATACAGATAAAAAAATTATATTTATTTTATCTGTTTTATTGCCACCGATAAAAAATATACAGGTAAGTTGGTATCTCTTTATTGATAAATCAATTTTATTCAACTCCACCCCTGTGCCCTGTACAAAAACTGTGTGTTACAAATGTGCGGTCCTAAATTACACATTATCACATCTGAGCCAGTACAGTCGGGGACATTAATTACTTCCCGGTGTAATGCCTGATTTATTAGTACTCTTTACAAATCAATGTTACAATGTATCAGTCGAACCGCTTTGAGGGTGATTCGATTGTTTCCGACTGTGGTTATTGGTTTAAGCACTGGCGTATTGGATTTGCAGTTTTACTATTTCATTTTTGTATTCGTAATTCGTAGTAATTTTTAGATAAACTATTTAATCAAAGTTTATAAACTAAGCCTGAAACTAAAATTTTAATCTTGGATACCTAACCCAGCCCCAAAACGCCAAAGAGTAACTTTCCATCGACATTTTCTTCCTCAGATCCCCGGAGAGTCACTGTTTTAGACGTGCCATTTGTAGGAGTGCTGTGTTGGGATCTGTGTCAGACTGATTCGGCCATATTTGAAAGATTTCGCAGACCGAGAAACCACCTACCCGTCTAAGGTGATAGAAGTTACCTTTCTCATAGAAGCAAAGAGCTGCCGTTTCTTTAGTTTTCTTTCTCTGCAGGAAAGTACTCTAAGTAACTCCACCTCACATTAGGGCTCCAGCCAACCTAACCTCCAAGCCGGTACCCTTGCTTATTAACAGACGAGGGTCTGTCTCAGGCTACCTTTACGGAATTTGGAGGTAGTCGCTTCATGGAAAATATCGTTTCATATCACTGAAAGCCATAACTGCAAGCTCTATTACGAACAAGATAATTTAGAAACTTCACCTCCTCCATAAAAAAGTTAATATCTTCTTCATCCTAGCGTTAATCCCAGTCGCATCCGAAGCTATCAACTTGGAGTCTGGGGTCCGCATTTACCAGTCTAAGTGTGGATTTTGCTAAACTTCGACATTTTCCGTGAAGCGACTGCCATCAAACCTCCACAACCCAAAGGCGATATTGAAGCACTGCAGTCAGACCAGTTTTTGGACTTTTGAGGGCTCCACCTACCCGCAACGACTGCTATAGATGTTTGTATGGTCATCGGAACCGACGGCATAACGTGCTCTCCGAGGCACGACGCAGACCAATGCCTATATTCATGCTTACAAATATTTGCACTAAGCCGGGATCGAACCAGCACCTCCTGCGTAGCAGCCGCATTCACTACCGCTACGCCACGGAATCTGTCGCAGAAAACTTAATTTATCAATTATTTTTACAGTACAAAATGAGAGCTATCTGAAATGACCGCCTTGAGTACACGCGCACTAAAGATTATTAAACCGGTTATGGGCAGTTATAAGCGGAATGAACCGGCTCCATTCGGTTTATGTACGAACTCAAATTGTTATTTTGTTCGTTTTATGTTTCAGGATAAGCTTCACAAGTTTTATTCGTGATGGGCTATAGTAGAATACATTATATTGAAACATATTTTTAAAACGCTCATTTTATTACTTTACAGCGCCCCTACACAAGTGGCAATTAGTTGATCGGCGTATTTTAGAAAGAATGATTAATGTATGAGATTGACAAGTATTTGGAAGTTAATGACCGTCGTCAACCTATGTCAATACCATACATTGATCAATTTATTCTAATCGATTCCATTCTACAAACACATTGTCACTTTTTTTTTAGACGGTTTGATGAAGTGTAGTAAGATTTAGAACTTGATTACTTGGTTTTGAAAGCGTGGAATAGGGCTAGGGTATGTAGGGTCCCGAGGAGGGCCAGACCGAGAACAATGGCCCTGGGTCAGCCGGGGTGCGAGGGATATGTCGCGAGACAACCTCACCTTCGGCCTAGGACATCGACTTACAGACGGCGTGCGGTTTAGTCGGTTCGAGTCCGACATAACCTCCCCCTCTGGCTCCGGAGTGGTGGGATACACGGGGATTACCCGCACGTAAAAAAAAGCTTGGTTCTGTAAGTTGTTATTTAGGTAAGTTCCAAATTGTAAATTCTGAATATAATATAAGATACTTGTTTGATAGCACATCATTCTCGCTATAATGAGTTAATAATATAACAATGGCAGTAATACAGAATATTTTCCAGTTTCAACGAAAAGTGATGTATGAAAATTGTTTCATATAAATAAATAGGGCACAGGGCGCTCATTACATTTTATTGTGGCGCGATAATGGTGACATTATGGTCCACTTGGTAGCATAAGTGGCAGCTCAGCCGCCATGGAAAATACCGCTTCGGGCCAGTCCACTGAAAGCGCCGCAATAGTTTTACACGCAGATTCACTTGCTTTTAATAATAGGTATCTATATTTATTTCTAAATATCAGATTAGTCTTCAACTTTGTCTCAGTTTCGTCTCATATCCATTCTACCTATTTTGTCCGAAGGCATTGAAAATATTGTTAATTTCTAACTCTAACGTCATTTTTCCAACATCAGGCTGCTAAGTCCTTCTCCATACTTGGTGTCACGCTTGTAAATCAACGAAGGGATAGGCAGAGGTGTAGATATTAATATCCAAATTTTCACTAACTATGATTTTACAACCCATGTAATAGGGAGCAAGCATATTGCTGTCAAGCTATTACTTTACACTGCAGACCCTCCCGAGGAGGGCCAGACCGAGAGGAATGGCCCTGGGTCAGCCGGGGTGCTAGGGATATGTCGCGAGACAACCTCACCTTCGGCCTAGCACATCGACTCACAGTCGGTTCGAGTCCGACAAAACCTCCCCCTTCAGCTCTCCGTGGGGCTATCCCGCACGTTAAAAAAAACTGTCCACTGTAGAGAACAACCCTATCCATAAGTTTCTACGACACACACAATAAGAGCATATCCGCATTCTAGATCCCATATTACAAGCTAGCTAAGCTTATGATTACGTTGTGCATAAATAGCGCTTTATAGTCTGTCGTAAAATTATTTTTATTATTCAGTACAAAATACCAAACAAACCGACATATTTTTACAATACATTCGAAGTACTGCCAAGTTCTTGATAAGCGAATGGTAGTACTATTATTACAGTAAAGGGTAACTACGTCGTACGTGACCACTACATTAACCCACTACTTACAAAGTGAGTACTTGTATTTTGATCTAGCTAGAATATTAATACACTAAGATAAATAGTACCTATATAGAGGCCTCCTAAAGACCTTGAAGGCTCCAGCCAACCTCACTTGCCGGCACCAATACTATATAGTTAGTTATTCCCTAAACCGTGTACCTACTTAGATATACGGTGGTAGAAAAAAAAATCATTAACTTAAATAATAATTTAATAAACAATTAAAATTCCTTTTTTTTACATAATTCACATTACACCGATTTAACACAATACCTTTCTATTTTAGCCTCATTAGGTTATAAGCTATTACTATCTGATTCACGCATGACACCAACTGAATGGGAGCTGCTCTAACTTTTAAAGTCTAAAACATTACAAATAACTTTCAGAGCTATACACATTTCCGTAATATATTTACCGCCATCAAATCAATCCAAAATATTCTGCCCTAATATTGTCAGCGAGCAGTAGTGTCGGCCAAGTGGTTTTATATAATTAACGAAACGGGAATTAACGCGATCATGGTATAGGTACTTACATACCTTTGATTGCCTGACGTTTCGACCAGGTTACACCGGCCGTGGTCACAGGCTGACTGGCTCAGCGGTGGACGCCCGCCGTCTTCGAATCCGTGAGGTAGTAGGTTCTTCATCTACCCGCAAATTTTCAATATTTTCTTGTCGCCATGTACCGTCACATACCACACTCACTGTGTCCCTATTACGTAAGCAAACTGTCCGGTGTCTATCCGACTGCGTAGAAAAGCGAGGTTGTATGTTTTCATCACTGGATTCCATGTTACAGATAATTTAAAACCATCTTCCCGATTGAAATTTTTATGTTTTTTGATTTCAATCGCTTCACGTACAGCTCTTGAGTAAAAGTGACGTTCCTTGGAGAGGACTTGCGTATGGTGAAATTCAATCCAGTGATTGGTGCCTGCTTCTAGCAGGTGCTCTGCAATCGCCAATTTGCTCGTCTGGCGATTCTTTACAGCTGCGATGTGTTCTTTGACCCGTTCAGCAATTCCGCTTCGTTTGGCCTATATAGGAACTACCACAGCTGCAATCTATCTTATAGACACCTGGACACTGTAACGGTAAGACATGCTTCGGGCGGAAAAAAAAACAAGTGGTTTTATTTGCCGGTGGTTACAGTGGTCATCAACCAAGTCAGTCGGACTCTTTGAAGATCATAGGATGAGAAGCTTCCTACAGAAATATTTGACTGACTGACTGACTAACTACTTAAAATATATCTCTATCACGTCATAGATATTATAAAATGTCCCATGTCATATCTAAGCCATAGAACCCCATGAACTATGACTTAAACTCATATAAGGCTGTCCTCAGTACTAACATAATCATGTAGTTTCTAAGGATGACTGACACTTAAATTATTGTTCATGTACCAAAACGTATAAACACGATGAAGAAATCTGTATTATGAGAGACCATAATATGGCCTAACATTCCTCTCAGGTTTCGAGTAAGGATTATAACTAGATGGCAAATTCTCTCTCCTATAATGTCCAGGGGGTCCATACTCCTCATAATGGTGATGAGGGTGATGATGGTCGTGCTTCTGCTCCTTCAGATAGCTCACGAACCAGCCGAAGAAGTATCCAGCCTTGTGGAGGAGCAGCCAGAACGCGATGGCGTAGATTATCTTCACGACAAAGATCTTCTTGACAACGAGGTCCAGGAAATACACTGGGGATGAGACAAAGTTAAGGTATTAATAGCTACAGTAATTTTACGTAGTATTCTCTAAATAATTGCTAAACTAACTTTAAAACGAAGATAATTTAAATATCAGATGCCTTTGTGATGTGGTGTAAATAAATTTTACTAGTTTTACTTTACTGTAGAAAAATAATTAAAATGCGAAAAAATTACGTGATTTTTGTAACTTCTCAACTTGAATCGAAGATATCTCGAAAACGAAAAGCGATATCGACAAAATAAGCAATCAAAATGTCTCACATTTATTTGACATCAACATAATGAGCACGAAATTGAAATTTTGCCTCCTAGAACTAAATTGAACTGAAAATATAATAAGAAAAACTTGCGGGTACTATAATTTAGTTCGATCAAAAAAATTAAGTACGATGTAAATGGACTACAATCGTAAATGTTAATTTAGTTAGTAGATACCTACTAGGTATAGATTAAATAATATAATTTTTGGTATCCAAGAAATAATATTAAAATTTAGCAACTAAATTAAAACCAAATTGTCATGTTCAAATTTATGACCTCATAAAATGATTGATGTTCAATAAATTTAAATGTGCCGAGAGATTTAAAACCGATTATCGAATACCATTTTACGGTTCAAATAGTGCTATGATGAGACTCGTAACTACTGGAACATGGCTTTAACAAAATAAATGTACTTTAATTTGAGTGTTTCTTTGTCTTAAAATTATTCTTCGGTTTGGTCATTTGTGCTCGAAATAGAAATAGTCTGATTGATGCCAAATTATTCCTATACTTTAGATTCAATAGTGTAGCAAAAAGTCTCAGTGATAACACAAAGTCACGTAATATAGCCGGTAGAAATAATGACTATCCTGGGATTACACAGGTCTAAAAATGATCACTGCATTCGTCTCTGCCAAATTGTCATTGTCCGCCAATTGGTGGATATACAAATGTAAAAAAAAAAAAACAAGATTTACCCTGTATAAAACAAAATTAATGATCTAGAAATTGCCGATATGAGATGCTTTATTTATATTTCTTATATAAATATAAAAAATATAAATAATGTATCTCATATTATCGGTAAAGTATCTCTATATAAATTTATTTAAAAACATTGTTTAAACGAAATTACTAATATTCCCCTCAAACCCCCCCAGCTAAGCTAAATTGTTTGTGTTAGGAGAAGGTTCAGTAGTGTATTCCGTAATGTATTGGCCAGGATTCGAACACGATACCTCTCAATCATAAGGTCGACTTCTTAACCACTAAGCTACCGACGCTAAATACTAACACTGATAGGTATTTAATATTTTTAAAGTTTACGCGAATATCCCTTATTGAAATATGACTGATATTTAAATTGCTCTTTATAAAAATTAAGAACTTACAATACAATGCTAGTTTCTTCTTTTTCTTTCCTCTAGCTTCGATGCCATTTTCTTCCAATCCCTCACAGTACACGACCAATATACACACTAGCAACACTTTTACCCAGCGCATATTTAACTAGCAACACTGTAATATTAAAAAAATAGTGTAAGTAATCGATTTTCTTGTGTGTAGTCGCCATGTATCAACTGCGTAATGGTCTCATATTGTAGACTCCGTAAATGTTAGTGTCCCAGTGAGGGCGGGTGTTAATTAAAGAAAGTTACGTGAGTATTCGCTTAGCCGTTTAGCAATACTTTCTGAACAACTGCTAAACTGTAAATAACGAAGTTATGCTGAACTTGTAACTATGGGTATGTCAATATAAAGACTAAATATATATGTGGTATGTCATCACTTTCTTTGTTGAATTCAGCGTTCGTCGTAACAAAATTTATAACAATTACAAGTACTCTTTCTTGAGTCAGGTGAGTTGCAACAAATGCAAACCTGACACTTAATTCGTCTTTTTATTACTATAATATATGGGATTACTCTCTATGTGTAGCCTAATTACCAATATTATGTCGTTTCTAATCCTAATTCTAGAGTCTTCAAAGTAACGAGAATTAGGTATATTCCTGTTGTTAAAAAAATCAGCTGAACTTATTAAATTAATAATGGTAAAAGAGTGATAACACTTGTGTCCGTTCTTATTATATCGTTTTCATTCGCCCACCCAACTTTTAATAGTAAATGATTTGACTATTAAATATTATGACGTCACCAAAAAAACTTTTCATACAGCTTTCCTAATAACTTACCATTTCACGTTAAGTAAAAAGTAACTAATTTGAATAGTCAGTCAAATATAAAATTTAAAACGACTTGATTAATTAGAAAAAAAATGTTCTATCCCTACTTTAATAAACAAGACAGGGCGTTGCGTAGACGAGACGCGATCGGTTGCCAGCAGTCAAAATCAATTTTTTATTTGGCTAGTTTACTTAGTAATACATAATAAATATAATCAAATTACACAACTATGACGATCACACAGTTCAAGTTAATAGTATTCTATTTGGAAGCCGTACACACATTTACCCAGCTAGTACCGCAGAGACTAAGTAATTGACTAATAGAATTCCCCTTCATTTGGTCTCCCAAGGGTAACCTACATTACGTATTATTACTTTTCGCTTATATGTAATGTTTCTATCGGGCAAATATATCTTTTTATTTCTTGATACGCGTTATTATGCCCCTCAGAGCTTTTTCTTTACTAATATTACTCGTTTTTATACTTAATAAACATACATTTTAACATACCTCTTACGGCAGACAAATAACACATCTTTTCTCTTAATTAAATCCTGCCGTACACTAGTATCGTCAAGCATATTCGCTGATAATTTGAACCTAGATAGTAAGATTTTTTGAGAACACTATAAATAAAGCAAAAAGCAAAAAATAAGCGTAATAGTTTCAAACCATACAAGGATTCTGTGTGACTCGAAACGAGAGAGGAGACGTTGATTTTGGTACGTAGATAAATATTATTAAAAAAATTACTTTCCTTGAAGAATCTCAAATGATGTAACTTTTTTCAATATCCTGTTACAGAACTAATAATATATATCACAACGTAATATTGCATATTATCACGATTAAGCTAGCCAACATATGACATAAAACATCCACTGATTGGAAAAGTAATAAAAAACTTTGTTAACATTATGCTTTTCAAACTCACTTAAGGTGTATTCTTTCAAAGCTATTTTGTCACTACAAGCTTTTCAATTCGGTATTGCTAGTATTTATTTACAAGGGAAAAATGTTGGTGCAAAAATTCTAATATTTCGTTTCAAATTTCGAATCCAGTGTAAAACAAACATAGAACCAATATCAACAGCGAAGCAACGGGGCATTTGCCCGCGGCCCCGCCCGCGTATGTGTCGGTTATCGCGACCAAACATAGCCTATGTCCTTTGTCAGGGTCTAATACCAAATTTTATCAAAATCAGTTCAGTGGGTTAGGCGTGAAAGACGGACAAACAGAAATCCTTTATAACATTAATATGGATGCTCATTTGTAACAAAGCTAGCCTAATGGGACGTTTTACGAAACTGCTATTGAGAATATCCAAACAGAAAGTTCCTTTGATACTTTATCAGACCGGTAATCTAACTTCCGGCTCCGAGGCAGCAGATTAAGTACAGGCTAAATATACAAAAATAAAACTAATGTAGTAATAAAACAATATAACAAACTAAAGCGTGAGAGACCAATTTACGCTGGCCATTGCGGCCATTCACCTGGATATGGGGCAAAAGCCGCCATTATTCATTTTTAAGAGACCCACGATGGTCCGATTATCCCACAGAGTCTTGCATTTAGGGTTATCACACAGTAAAATTTATCTTATTATTATTGTATTGTATTGTTATACTTTCTACGGTACTTTTTGTAGTAAAAATGCTATGAAATTTTACTTTTTGTATTTATTATAACTTTTAAGTCTAGGGTCAACAACAACTGCGAATAATTTAAAACGTAAGCTACTCCGTCTCTTCTCGTGGAGTTATAACAACTTGATTGAGGAATAGGACTTCACTATATCTAACGGTAAACCTATGAAAAAGTGGCCGGTCAACTGAACATGCTCGCTCTTGATAATGTTTTACCTATTAAACCCACACTTATGTATCTTCTAAAGGGTACGTTGACTACTATCCATATCTTGCTTTTCATTTCCCCACATTTTTTTTATACAACTGAGGTGGCAGACGGGCCCTCGGCCCACCTGATGGAAAGTGGTTACCGTGGCCTATGCACGTGTGCAGCACCAGGGGAGTCACACTCGTGCTGCCAACCCTATAAGCACAGGAAGTTTCTGTGCGGTCAGTGTCAAAGATAAAGCAGGAATAGCCTTTGGTCTTTCCACTGACAACACAAAACTCTCAAGTGAGCTCTGGTTACCCTACTCACCGCCGGGAACACAACATGAGGTTATTATGGTCGCGGTACACTGAGAAAAAAATGCTACGTATATAAGTAATGCGCTTGCTTGTGTAAGGATAAAAATCGACCACTATTACGTAATTAACCGCCATCATGCCGCGTAATGGAACTGCAGTACGTAGGCCGCATCATGACAACAGTCACGGTGCGGGCTACTTACAAGTAAGCGGTTCTCCAGGAACGTATCCATCATAGCTTGATGTCAACGTATGTCGCTTACTTACAAACCATTGTGGCATAGGCACATATGGATGTGGATGCATAACGGCATGATGCCGATTACTATCATACTAGTGCGGCTTACTTACTGTACAGTGGTAGGGCAGTACGGCAGGGTACCTCTTACTTACAGACCGGTTCGGTATACGTATTGTAAATATGTGGATGCATTACGGCATGATGCTGATTACGTTTATACTGGTGCGGCTTACGTACTGTACAGGGGTAGGGCAGTACGGCAGGACACCGCTTACTTACAGACTGGTGCGGTATTCTTATTGTAAGAATGTGGATGCATAACGGCATGATGCCGATTACTAGCATACTAGTGCGGCTTACTTACTGTACAGTGGTAGGGCAGTATGGCAGGATACCTCTTACTTACAGACCGGTTCGGTATACGTATTGTAAATATGTGAATGCATTACGGCATGATGCCGATTACGTTCATACTAGTGCGGCTTACGTACTGTACAGGGGTAGGGCAGTACGGCAGGAGACCGCTTACTTACAGACTGGTGGGGTATTATTATTGTAAGTATGTGGATGCATAACGGCATGATGCCGATTACTATCATACTAGTGCGGCTTACTTACTGTACAGTGGTAGGGTAGTACGGCATGATACCTCTTACTTACAGAGCGGTTCGGTATACGTATTGTAAATAAGTGGATGTATTACGGCATGATGCCGATTACGTTCATACTGGTGCGGCTTACGTACTGTACAGGGGTAGGTGCAGTAGGGCAGGGTACCTCTTACTTACAGATCTGTACGGTATACGTATTGTAAGTATGTGGGTACATTACGGCATGATGCAGATTGCGTGCATACTGGTGCGGCGGCACACATACGTAGTGTCTGGTACCATAGATATCTGACCACTCTTTTCTTAAAAAGTTGAAATTTTATCAAAACTACCGATTCGGTTTTCACTGGTAGATAGACAAGGCACTAATCTATCCACCAACGAAAGATTTATTTTAAATCGGTAGGGTTGATAAAATTTCAACCTTGTAAGAAAAGAGTAGTCAGATATTTATGATGGTACCAGACCGTACTAGGTATGCCGCCGCACCAGTATGAACGAAATTAGCATCATGCCGTAATGCATCCACCCTTTTACCGTACCTATACCGTAGCAGTATGTAAATAAGCGTTATCCTACAAATGAATGGAACACATGCAGTTAATTAATCTCCTATGTAAAAGATATTTGATGGACACTTTCAGGTGTTAACGAATGCTGTAAGTATATCTTATCAACTACACCTGTATACAATTTTACGTTTAAATTTAAATATGCATACCAAATACATCAAATAACAGCAGATTAGATAACTATGTTACATAGCACCAGTATGAACGAAGTAATTAAGTAATTACATGGATATGTATGTAGGTGTTTTGTAAGGTCAATAATAACATTGAGGTCCATTTGAATAAATTACTTTTTAAGAATGAAAACGGAAACGATTGAACATAATAATTATTTTACACAATATTATTTTAACACAATGGTATAAAATGTAATCATTAATTATGGACTTAAAAATGTTATTATGTAGTAGGTATAAGAAATTAGAAAAAAAATATTGAAATAATTGTGTTTTATTTTTATATCTTTATACACATTTTCATACATACAATTATTCAAACAATACACTATATGGCCTATCATGCAAGATATTCTACGTGAAATTTTAATCGTTTACATCCCTTTATTAAATGGGTCAATGTACCTACTCATGAAATCGAACAAATTTTTGTATGGGACCTACGGTCCTACTAAATACAGGTAGTGTATTTGGAAGTACGTCATATTCTTAGAGAAAGCGAATGAATACGATCAACTTTTTGTAATGTAACAATTTTCCTACGCGAAAAAAATCTGCTGTTCCATAGAAAATGTTTATTACCTACTCGAAAAAAATGTATGAAACGGCTGATGTTTTTTTCGATTAGGAAAATAAAATTGTTAAGAATGAAAACGGAAACGATTGAACATAATAATTATTTTACACATAATATTATTTTGACACAATGGTATAAAATATATTTTTTTACTTATGGACTTAAAAATATTATGTAGTAGGTATAAGAAATTAGAAAACACATAAAATTAGATTAGAAAACACAATAAGAAAACACAAAATTTACATTTAATTATATATATATATGCAATTTTGTAATACATCAAAACAGTGTGAAAGATTTTATTGACAAATATAAATATTTGTCAATAAAATCTTCCGGGTCTTTTGTAATACTAATTAAAGCCTGTAAACAATAGGGGTTGATGTAATCCCTACTTGAACGGCCAATAAATATAGTTTAACGGTTTTTGAAACAGGTTATGGACACCATTAATATTATGTATTCTTAATTCCTATAAATCTGAATTAGGTAAACTGATTGTGATTAATTAGGTAGATACTTACATGTACAGTGACCAGTTCTGAAACTTTTTCCTGAATTTTTATTCTCCCTGCCAAATGCGGACAAAGCTCCTTATAATTTTCAGGCGTCAGCTTTGGCAATAGCTCCACTGTTATTCCGTTTTCTGTAATAAAGATTTTACGTCGAAATCATAGACATACAAGGTAGGTATATACCTAACTAGCAGCGCCCCGGGTTTCACCGGCGTAAGTACCGATCCAAGAGTAACAAACATCCATCACTTACAAACTTTCGCGTTTATAATAATAAATAAATAAATAATAAATAAATATTCCACAACATTTCACACAACGCTATCTAGACCCATGGTAAGCATAGCTTAACTAGCTTCCTACTAATATTAGTAGGAAGGACTATGGTTGAAAATTACTTTAGACCTAAACTCAACTAAAAGTTGTCACGTAGGTAGGTACCTACCTAAATAGTTTTTGTCTAAGTTTTTGTCACTGTTAGAACACGACGGCTTCCAAAGCTGCCTAAAGTGGATTGCACTCCTCACACTAACCAAACTGCCTGGCGTTTGTTTTAGGAAATAGGAATTAGGACAATCAATCAAGCTTTCCTATCTTAGTCGCTTCTAAGAGAATGGCAGAGGTATTTAGATTACATTAAATTTTAATAATACTTTATTTAAGTACTTACCGATAAATCGAAGGGTGATATCCGATGGAATGTCCCACTTATTAAAAAGATTTTCAAAACAGTCCATTGGTATTTGATTTGTACTAAAGTAGTCTAAAGTCAGTAAAACCCAAACTAGAAAATCGAAGCGCGTCGGAACAAGAATTTAAGCGAATGCGAGCGAGCGCGCGCGCCAGTGTTGCCAACACTTGAAATTTTATCCCCCTAAGAGTAAACTCAAAAACCCCTAAAACTCCCTAACTCACAATTTGAAAAATGTAGGTTCTTATGTAATATTAAAACGTTTAATTTTTAATTATTATTTTTATTTCAAATAATTACAAGTGGTGTAAAAAACTTATTTATGGTTATTATTATAAGAATTACTTACTATTAATAACCATTTTTTTTATAGATGTATTTAAAACTTTTTTTTAAATCTCTATATCTAACCCACAACCCACAACGAAACAGTTCGCATTCTACGAGAGATGGGTAATCACTAGAGATGGGTAGCGGGTAATAAACCCATTCATTCCATTCGGGTTAAAACTGGGTGATTTGGTGAAAATAGTTTTTTTGAATTAGAAGTGGGAATTAATGTTTACTATGTACTAGCTAGTCAAAAATGAATTGCTGAGCCTTAAATTAGGTATATTTATTGGAAAATATATCCGATTTAAGGATTATACAAAAAAATAGTAGACAGTTTATCATCATTTGATTTGGGAATACGGTTCCAATCCCGACTACGTAGTTGGTTCAGGATTAGTGCAAGCCCCTGTTCATCTATGACTACACGCTACTACTACAGTATAACGAACTTTAATATAGTCTGTAAACGAAGCCATCTAGACCGAGCAATTCGGCAGTGCGGGGTAAGCGGAATAGTGACGGAGATGGCCGTACCGATTAGCCATACATTTTACTCGGTACTAACAGGTAACACAGTACTAAAGATTCAGGGCTGTCTCAATTGTAATTACCTTTGTTATTAAAAAAAAAATTAAACAAATAAATTAAAAAAAAAAAAAATTAGGAATAAATTATCCATAAAGCGATCAAAGATGGCGGGCTCGATTTTTCTATACAATCGATTTTATCGAGTTCGAGTATCGTTTTCAGGGTTTTCGGGGTCGCTGATTGCTAATATATTATCCATTTAGCGATCAAAGATGGTGGTCTCGAAATTAGTAATAAAATCGATACGAGTATCATTTTCAGAGCTTTCGGGGCTACTGATTACCTACGAATATATTATACATTTAGCAATCAAAGATGGAGCGTATTCTTATTGTAAATATGTGGATACATTACGGCATGATGCCGATTACGTTCGTACGGGTGCAGCTTACTTACTGTACAGGGGTAAGGCAGTACGACTGAATACATTCTACTTACAGACCGGTGCGGTATACGTATTGTAAGTATGTGAATGCATAACGGCATGATGCCGATTACTATCATACTAGTGCGGCTTACTTACTGTACAGTGGTAGGTGCAGTAGGGCAGGGTACCTCTTAGTTACAGACCGGTTCGGTATACGTATTGTAAATATATGGATGCATTACGGCATGATGCCGATTACGTTCATACTGGTGCGGCTTACGTACTGTAGGGCAGTACGGCAGGACACCGCTTACTTACAGACTGGTGCGGTATTCTTATTGTAAGTATGTGGATGCATAACGGCATGATGCCGATTACTAGCATACTAGTGCGGCTTACTTACTGTACAGTGGTAGGGCAGTACGGCAGGATACCTCTTACTTACAGACCGGTTCGGTATACGTATTGTAAATATGTGAATACCTAAATTTAACATTGAATACCTAAATTTAACATTTTATTGGATGGATTAAAATGTTATACAAGATCCACCATTTCGATTTAATGTACCATCATGATGCTTTGCAAAAATCCCTGAAAATACCCCTAAAAATTTCAGACCCCTAAAAAATCTGATCCGTGAAACAGCACGTAGGTTCTACTCATAATTGTGTTTGTGAATGTGAATAAGTTATCTGATAGGATACAAGTAAGTGAATGTGATGTGAGTGATACAATTGTGTAATGAAGAAATGGCCTTACTAATTGGATTACATACGTAGAATCACCATCGTGCCGGCAACGGTAAGCAAGCGTTCTACTGCCACTTACTTCTGTAAATATGATTCAGGTGTAGAACGTAAGAAGAGGCGTTATTAATGTGACGCCACACGTAGTAAGGGTACATCAACGTTAATAAGTATCCTATAGTGGAAGTACTTATAACGTAACGGCATACTTAAGTACGGGATAATCATGCTGGCTACATTTTTTCTTGTTGGTACTGCATTAACAACGATCCACAGTCTTTGTACGAGCTTTCCCGAAACACCATTATCAAGAATGGCGTGTCATACGTCTGAATCAGTGTCTGACTTAATTATTAAGCGAAAGACATCATTCTTGCGTATGCAATACACTTAATAAGTAGCAAATTGCGGGCTCATTGGTACATAACCGACGCTTTTCTACTTGTAAGTAGCTTTTTTCTCTCAGTGTATTCTGTAGAGCGGTGGTACTTTCCCAGTCGGACTGCTCAATTTTTTTTATGTAGGACACGTCTATTTGACTTCTACTCGCCTGTTGGTAAGCTGAAGGCAAAGTCTCAGGAAAGAGTGCCACCATTATACACACGTGCCATGTTAACAATGGTGGCACTCAGCTTGACGGCCTCATTAGATGCTTTTTCAGGCCCCGCTTGAAGGACCCGGGACTGTAGAAAGAGGGAAACTTGTGAGCTGGCAAGGAATTCCAGGTCTTAATGGTGCGACAAAGGAAAGCTTCACCGAACCGCTTGGTTCTTGAAGGAATGTTCTGCACCGTATGCGGGTGACATCTTAGTCCTGCACGTGTTGTACTGTAGACGTATACCGCCGTGTCCTACCTCCTTTTCACAAAATGGATGCGAGCCATAAGAGTGGTGATACTTGGCGCCGCGCCGTTGTCCTCCTATAATTAAATAACAGAAAAATTCACGAACACTTTACCCAACCATAGTCACCAAGTTCATAATAGTGTTGTCACAAAATTTAGCGCCCACTTTAAATCGCAAGAAACCAAAATCTTACCTGTTCAGAGGACTGCCCTACAGTTTGGTATAATGCATGGATCTTATGAAATTTATTCAATTGCTGTATCATAGTGAATTGCTTTTTACAGTACAGCAATTTTATTGAGTGATGAACCAAGTATTGTGTATGGAACTACAATCTGAGGTTAAATGGTCCAGGGTTCTTGGATTGGGAGTCACCAAACTGAGAACTAATTTATTCTTGGGCGGGTGTACCGAAAGGTGATTTCTCCCACAGAATGTTTCCATTGAAGCGTGTAACAACTATTGAAACGCAAATCCTTACTATCACACCCACACTTGGGTAACAAGACCAGCGATTTACAATAAATTCCAACCATTAAGCTACTATTTATTCAAACACGGTCATTTTCAGTATTTTCTAAAACCGTCAAACAGTTTTGAAAACCACTCTATCATACATCGCATGGCAGTCTGTAGTTCATTATTCGAGATTACTGAACGAAACAAATCGACGCCATTATTATAACAAAATTGCCCGCCGTAATCCGAGCCCAATAAAGAATAACATTACGCCCGTGAGTTTCCGATAACGTCCCAGTAACGTCTCCGGAGGCAGTGGTCCTCAACATTTGATTCTCAAGCCTTATTCAACACTTGCTGCACTTGCTAAGATTTTTATTTTGTCGAAATTTAATACCTTGTTTGATCAGGGCAAAACCAAAGGAGGGTTATTTACGATTTTGACAGTCTATGTATTTTGCTAGTAGACCTCTCATTCGTAACTCAAATTTAAATTATATTAAAATGTTTTTGCTTTAGTGTCAAAAGGTTTAAGCTTGAAGCAGTTGATGTAGAGTGTAAGTGTTAGCTTGCGGTATCAACTGGTAAGCCAAGTGCTTTACGGCTGACCTCAAATACTATCCACTGATTATGTTGAATACATTGGTTGAAATAGACCAATGGATACATCATCAGCATCCGAAACTGGTCAACTTTTGTGAAGAGTTTAAGAACAATGATGGTGAAAAATTATTGCGGACAAATGCAAATGGCAGGCAAACTTACCCCGGAGGTCGATAGGTGTGAGTAGGTATATGTAGCTCGGTAAATTGTACAATTATTTGACATTTAGCACTTTGAGAAACTCTGTCCCGATTAATTATTTGTTGTATCGGTTTTATGAGCATCTGTAATCCCCAGCACGCGGCCATAGGCAAAATTATTAGACGGAAACGGGAGGATTTGGGGTTTATAAGCAACTTTGGCAGCCACTGCCCGTCCAAAATAAATTAGGACAGAAATAAAATTTCATTATTTTACTGCCAGAGGTCTTGAATTTAACCATAGAAGAGGGAAATTAAATTGAGTAAGAAACGAGAGTTTACCTCAGTTCTTGGTTAAGGTTTGTCATAATAAAGAGCATATTTTCTCCTAATACATTTTGGAAACCTAACAAATGAGTATATACATTATATTTGTAACTTTTAAATGATTAATAAAATGTGCCCGATTTTTTTTTGTATATCATTTCATTAGAGACCTCTGTTGGAGGTGAGGAGGGCCAGTCCGAAAGGAATGGCCCTGGGTCAGCAGGGATGCGAGGGATATATCGTTGACAACGTCACCTTCGGCCTAGCACAACAACCCACAGACGGCATGCGGTTTAGTCGGTTCGAGTCCGACATAGCCTCCCCCTCCGGACCCGCGGGAATAAAACCGCACGTAAAAAAAAAGCATGAGTGTACTACATCTACTTTTAATCAGTAGTATTTTATGGTTTCATGTAATATGGAATTTAGTTATGGCTACATAAAATTCACGTGGTATGACTGTGCCGTATTTCATTCTAAATCAGCCTTAGGCTGTATAATCTGCTCAATGACCTATCTCTACTTTTCAAAATTCCAAGTTAATAACAAAAAGTAATATCTGACATAAAGCTGTATATTCGGACTACTTAAGTTTTACCTAATTTGGTAACAGGCAGTGTAAGTTGAAATTGTTATTATATTAAAGTCTGAATTTAATGTGAAAGATAATTAACCAGCTAAATTGACAAAGCTTAATTAATTTTGGATAACTGGCGTCGAGAAGCACGATTTAATTACGAAAGTCATATTGTACAAAGAAACAATGTTCATAATCTACCTACTTACAATTCGTGCTGAATGTTAAACTTCAAACTTTAACAGTACATTTACAAAGTAGTGTACAATATAACGTGGAACATAAAATTTGTGGTTCCCGGCAGAGTAGAATTTGGGCCACCCCTTCTCTTCCCATGTGGTGTCGTACAAGGCGACTAAGGGATAGGGCTGATTAACTTTAACATCAGACAGATATGTACAGCCCAGACTCAGCCTCAGATGCTTGGCTCGAGTCAACAATAGTGCCCGGAATACGGCAATAGGCTCACCCCCTATTACGTGGGACCGAATACAGATTGGTGAAAGGTAGGTGTTGATTCACCTCGGCCTAACCCTCCGGGGATAAAAGTGTGATAATATGTATGTAGAACATAAAATTATGCTGAACAAAGTCGCTGTATGAAGAGACATATTGCCTGCTTCGCGTTTATCTAGCGTAGGCAGTAAAACCTAGCAGCTTTACGACGAGCATTTCATCGCCATGAGATGCGATAACAGGAGAATTTCTTAAGTATGATGACTTACGAGTGAAACTTCGCAATCACATGGTTACTTTGTTATTGGAAGTGGCTGATCTTACTAAAGATATGGCGTGAATAGATGGCTGGTTACGACAAGTAAAGCAGATTCTTATTTTATTTAATAATTTATATTGCAAATACAGGTAGGGGGTTGGTACAAAGTTGTTTCATACAAAGTATCACTATATTTCGCCTTGCGGTATGCAACTTCTCTTACTCTTCTTCTGAAGCTAGTTGAGATGCTTCTATGTGATCTAATTAATGAATAGGTACTTTTCGAATGCCATTCATGCTTTCATCAAGACCACATTAGGTTTCTTCAAGGTCGGCAACATGAGAATGACGCCCCTGGCTAGTTGCACACGTCTGTAGGCCACAGTAACCACTTTGCACACAGCCCACGTAAATTTACTATTCCTGAACCATCCGCATGTGCTTAATTATTAATCATTAACTGATTCTATAGTAACCAAAACAAATCTCGCTTAATATCTTCGGGTCGGTAGCACGATTGTGATGCCCCTGGTGCTGCAAACGTCCATAGGCCACGGTAACCACTTTTCATCAGGTGGGCCGTGTGCTTGTCTCCCACCTAAATGGTATGAAAAAAAATCCAAAAAGGTTTTGCCCCTGTGGCGTAGCCGCGTAGCTGTAGAGCGTCCGACTGCTACGCGGGGAGCACGGGTTCGATTCTCGCTCAGTATAAATATAAATAATTATGAATATTTGCATTGGTCTCGATATTTCTGTATATAACATGTATTAATTTATAAAAAAAAAGAGTATAAATATGTTTATTCGCATTTTGTCTCTTAAATAGAGGCGCTGTGTTGAATATCGTATCGTATATTTATTAATCATATTCCATGATATTCAATACCTAACATTTTCCAGCTACCCATAACTCACACAAGACTTACTCCCTGGCACACTCGACAAAGTTTTACGACAAAAGGATATTGTATCACTTATTTTATAGAGTCAAGTACCGGCAGCCTCTCGATACGACTGAAATATGTACATCAAAGGACCTGTTTAAAAAGATATGCTTAAGGGCTCGTATTCAGACCTTTATTTTATAACATATGCCCTGTATCCCGTGAAGTAACATGTGTACGTAGCGTGAATAAGAAATAGAATGATAATATTGAGTCGATATTTTGAAATAAAACTACTTTTTTGTTATTACGATTTATTTGTTATTTAGCCCGACGACATTAAAAATCACCCAAATTTTAAAAGAGAAGATTGTTGAAGGTTTTATCGTACCACCAAGCTGAGAACCAGTCATTCTCTTAATTAAACCTAGTAAAAAGCAAAATACAACAAGACTATGTTTTTTTTATTTTTTTTAGGGTTTTGTCACTTGGCGACCACATCGCCCCGTGAAGGCACATAATAATATATATACATAATAATACACATCTTAGCTAGCTAATGTCTAATGTATCTATTCTAAACATAGATCTGCTAGGGCATAGAGATTGTGTGCTTCAACCGACGCAGGATGGGCTAAAAAACAATTGCAAAGGCCGATACTCAAATCTCTCGCGACACCAAAATGCATCCCTCTGTACAACAAGACTTTACGAGACAGTGAGGTCAGTCTGCGTAAAGTAATATTCATCATAATTCGGATACTTTGATATAATTTATACTGCAACATAAATGTGTTGTGTGATAACTATGTGACAACTACCATCTTTATTCACTCCGCGACCATGGTTGCTAGAAAGTATCTGAAACGTCGGGACACAAAAGTCAAAAAGAAATTACGACAGAGTCCGTTAAAAAATGGTTTTATTTCAGGTGCATTCACTGTTCGATAAACGATCGATGGGTTAAGTTAATTAGGCGAAGATTACCGTTGGGATGGGTGCTGGGATTAGTTGCGCTTTCGTGCTTCGGAGGGCACGATAAACGTCGGTCCCGGCTATTAACAGTCGTTAATTTAAGACGGAGGCCTGTATGGGCGACCTGAACAACTCTGTTACATGTTGGCCACTAACCACTCGAAAAGAAGAAGAAGAACGAGTAATATTCGCGTTATCTTAAAATTTTGAGTCCAGTGTTACTGAATCAGGAATATCCTAACACAGATGGTAAAATGGTGCGCCTCTAGTTATAAAGGGCATTGTTAAGTGCCACAGAGCAAATAACTCTTAATTAATAAAACTAACCTCAAATAAGATCATTAGATTCTGTACTTTAGTGGATGAGGGGTCGGCCCTACAATCGAGAGGTATTAAGTTCGAATCCTTAACACTATCAACGTGAACTCGCTCCTAACTTTCAATTTTGCTTGGCTAGAGGGGTTAACAGGAACATTAGTAGCATTAAACAAATAATAGTACAATCTATCAAGCAACTTCGGTTACAAGAACTCTAAAAAAAAGAATTCATATTTTAATATAGTAAATGTATAACAATGCAAATTCTGAATTAACATTGTCGTTGTCCCAATTATTTGATACAGAATGCAGGAATTATATTCAGAGCAATAACTACAGTTTAATAAATCGAGGTAGGAAATTGAATCCATTGCTCAGTGAAGTGAAATGCTAACAGGCCGGATATTGCCATCTGCAGCATATTGTGAAATATTTGAACGGTTCTTTGGGAGTAATTACTCAGACTTGGTGCTGTTTGCGTAAGGTGTGAACTTTCATTACGCGATCTAAAAAATACGAAACACTTAACAATAACAAGTACCTACAATGTGCCGGGATGCTACAGCTCGACTGCTACGTCAGAAAATGCAGGTTCCTCATAAAAATACCCAGACCCTGCCCAGACCAATGTAAATATTGATACATAATGGTACATATCAATTTTGGTTTGCGAATAAACAACCGCTACCCCATCGAGGTAATCTAATTCTCTACGGAGAATTTACATACATAAATACATACATATAATCACGCCTTTATCCCCGAAGGGTTAGGCAGAGGTGAATTGACACCCACATTTCACCAATCTGTATTCGGTCCCACGTAATAGGGGTGAGCCTATTGCCGTATTCCGGGCACTATTGTTGACTCGAGCCATGTATCTGAGGCTGAGTCTGGCCTGTTACATATCTGTCTGATGTTAAAGTTAATCAGCCCTATCCCTTAGTCGCCTTGTACGTCACCACATGGGAAGAGAAGGGGTGGCCCAAATTCTACTCTGCCGAGAACCACGTGGAGAATTTCCTTTGTTGTAAAATCCAAAAACGCAGTCTATACCTGTGATTCGAAATCAGGACTTCTCAATTCTCAATACCTTTGAATCAACCTCATCTGTATGCCGGTACTAAACAGCAGATGTACCGACTAAGCAAGGTTAGCTTGGGCCCCGAAGATGTTCGAAGAATAAAACAACACTCAAAACAAATAAACGATAATGCCGGTACAAATACAAAGCACATGAGTGTACCCAGCCCAGCCTGACTAATAAAACGATACATTTATTTACATACTATGAAATCCTATTTCCCCATTCAACCCACATTTTCCTGAAGTATGTTGGGTCGAATTTGATACGAAATATTATGTTGCCTAATTAAACAAAATTAGAATTGAACAAATAGCTTCCGCCTAAGTAAATAGAACTATTCAGTGGGTCTTTCTACGCCATTAAACTTTAGATAAGTGAGGTCGTATATATTCAGTAGTGTTATAATGTAAAAACTATGTGAGTAAATTGTATAGAAATCGCTTTGTATTTCCACTAGATAAACCCCTATGGAGTGGAACAGTACGTTTACTATAATTCGTAAAGCCTCGATAGCTTTGCGGTTATGGAGTCGTTCCTACAATCGAAGTCACTGACACGAATCCTGTCCTTTTTCTCTTCATCTTAGCGTTAATCCTCATCGCAACCGAAGCTTCCCCTCGAAGTCCGGGGCCCGGTTTCTCTATCTAACTGCGGGTTTGGCTGATCAGCTGTATTTTCCGCAACTGCGATCTGACTTCCACTCTGACACACTATTGAAGTATTGCAGTTAGACCAGTTGTTGAACTTTTTATAGCTCCAACTACGCTTTACGACTGCCATAGATGTTCATATGACAACTGGGACAGACTACGGCGTAACGTGTTTTCTGAGGCACTACCAGATCAATGCAAATAAACAGATTCATGCATACAAATGTTTACACTTTGCGGAATCGAATCCACATGTATACATATATATGATATATATGTGTATGATATATACATATGTAATAATGTATTTTCAACTCTTATTGTTTTTCATTGGTTTTATATTGACTTTCTGGAAGGGACTGCCACCTAACCGCCCAACTCGGAGACAAAAGCCTGCGATGGAACCTCGTCCGTACATACCCAGATGTACTGATTAAAAGTTAAGGATGGTTTGAGCCTTGAAGGTAAGGTAAAAATCTGTGCACCCTACAGAACTAATGTTACGTAATACCAAAACAATAAAGTTATAAAGGAACCACTGCGACTGATGTTATATTCGCTCATGCGTACAGCGTCACCACGACACTGCACATAAAAAGGTTGTGTTCCTGTGTGCAAAATGTTCAATAATTTTACAAGCGGTCGTAAAAAAACGGCGGTGGTCGCGTAATAATATCAATTTATAAAGAATTCTGTAACTTTATTATTCAAGACGGTATTTTATAGCTGTCTGCAAACGTATGCAAATGTATATAAAGCGCTCCAGATTAGATCGCTACATTTTGTGAAAGACCATTATCTAAGCGAGGTGTGAGGAAACATTTATAGAATCAAATAAACTGAAAACCACCATTTTGGATTATATACAGGGTATATGATGTCCCAAGAAGACTTTCGCGATTAATAGTCAGTCATCTATTTGTAAAAGTAATTTGGGTCCACTTGTTTTGATAAAGAATAATCACGCGGGTGAATTTAGGTCAATATTGATATGACACATGACATTGACCGACATAATACTACTACGTACAGGAGGGGCGGAGGGCTATCAGTGCCCCGCGCACGAATAACATTCAAATTCGTTAAGTAAACGTATCGAAAGAATGGAACACTGCGATTGGTTGTCAGTAGGCAGGCGGCCAATCACATTGCTGCGTTCTCTGGTAACGTTAACGTTACGAGTAAGAATATAATTTGTGCTCGGGGCACTGAGGTCACTTCACTTAGATGGTGCTGTTAAATAATAATACAAAAAAAATTGATTATTTTAAGACATTCATTCATTTACAGCACCATCGAGGGTTTATAATGCGCTTCTCGTATAAACGAGGCGAAATAATAATAAAATGTGGGTCGAATAAAGAATTTTCTCTTCAAGGCAAACTGCAGAATAAATCAAATTTACGCTGGGTGCTCTAAGTGGACTACAGCGATCAAATTATTTGATAGTCTGCGGCTTTGGTTGACGACGTACAAGCTATGACGTTTCACTGACTTTGACAAAGTATTAGATCGTTTTATTTTCCAGCCTGTCAACAAAGTTAAATGGGCTCGTGCGTGCCCATACGACGTCTAGCCAAAACACAAGTGTGAACTCATTATAAAGTCCCATATAAGACCTTCTACAAAAAATAATAGTCAGTACATCTTTTGGACCTCTTTTTATGAAGTTACCTATTTCCTCATAAATCAAAACTAATACAAACGAACAAGTGTTCATTTGATATTCGTTCGATGTTATTTTAGTAAGGCCTTATACAGTCCACGCCATTCCTATGCATCAGTGAGTCAGAGGAATAGTTATGAGTTTATGTTCGTGTTATCTTATTATTCCAAAACGAACACTAACGAAAGCATAGGTTTAACATCCTAAAACAATCACAAGTTATAATTTAAATATGGTTTTTGGTTAGTCAATGTTTTGAAATTAGTAAGGGAGTTAGATTTTTACCTCTAGACACTATTCCAATTTTCTAACAGTTTTTATTCGAGTCGTGTCTTTGCTAGATAATTTAACTCGGGTACAGGCAGCGATAAAAGTAGCTTAGCTCTTAAACCATTCATAAAAGAGTAAGTGGATCATAAAAAAACAACAATGGTCTTGTGTTACCTACCTACCACAATCAATTATCATCACCCTTGCTTGTTAGTTACGATTGCATCCGAGGCCTTCGGAGTCCGGGGTAACGTGCGCTTGAATATGAAGTGGTTACGTTTTTTTCGGCTCCAATCCTAAGTTAGTGACCAACCACTGGTTACCCATATAGAACTTGACCTAACCACTGTTGACAGTCGAGACCGACTTTACTTGCCCTCCGAAGTACGGCAGCAGTCGAGACCAACAGCTTAACGTGCTCTCCAAGGCACGACCAGACCAATGCAAATACGATGGCGATGTGCAACCTCTCAGCCTCAGAAGGGACTTTGCCTCGCTGTGTGTGTTCTACCGCCTATACAATGGTTTGTGCTCAGATGAATTGTTTGACATGATGCCCACCGCTGCATTCTATCATCGCACCACTCGCCATAGGCGGGGAATTCATCCTCACACACTGCGACCGGAAATGGTGCGCACCGTGCGTTTTGAAAGGAACTTCATCCCCCGCACGCTCAGGTTGTGGAATGAACTTCCTGCCGTGGTTTTCCCAAGCGACTACAATATGGGGTTCTTTAAGGGTATTAGAAGGTATCTATATACTCTTAACCTCCAAGCAATTGGCATATATTAACAATACTAGCCATTACGATTGACATAACGTTTAAACAGAAATACTTGTATAATTGAGACAGTAGTCCATTCACGAACAGATAAAAATATTTTTGTTTCCGAATCATTAACTAGGAAAAGAGAGAAAATAAAATGAAAGCTTCACAGAACCGTGTGGGGTTTAATTAAATAGTTTAATTAAATTTTAGAGTGGCCATCTGACTGCCGAGTCGCCGCGTCGCGGTGATGGCACAAGTTGAAAGCGTTCGCATAGGTATACTTAACTTGATCAAGATACTGTAGGATAGGATTTCTTTGGTTAGTCCCCTATCTATCCCTTTCGGGATAAATAAGCCCGTAGGATGGTTCTTCACATGCACCTTATATTGGTATATATGGTGAATGTGAAGAAGTTCATGGCTAAGTGGGAACTGAATACTTAGTTTAGTCCCTACTAATATTATAAATGACAAAGTGTCTGTGTGTCTGTTTGTCCGTCTTTCACGCCTAAACCACTGAACCGATTTTGATGAAATTTAGTATAGGGGTAGATTAGATTAGACCTTGAGAAAGGACATTTGCTTAGATGCTGGCTGATGGCTTTGCTTAGATGCGATAACCGACCACGACGCGAGCGGAGCCGCGGGCTTTATGTATAATTCTACATCAATATCCTTGGCCTGCGATTCTTTTTGTCCTCCCTAACTCTCAACTGAACTGTATTGTCACGTTTTCTCAATACACTTGAGCAGGTCACGGGTTCGAATCCTGATCATTACACTACTAACGTGCAAACTAGTATTGCTGAACTACTGCTTGCAATGTGCTAAATTATATAATATATTAATAAATGAGTACATTTGCCACCCTACCGGAACCCTCTCCATATCCACCACTTCCATCAGATACTTATGCGCTTCATCTTCTTCTCTCATGTCGATGATTCACTAATTAAATTGTCAGTGGCTTTATTCAAATCTAAATTCATTTTGATTCAAATTCAAATCATTTTAATGCAGGAGGTAGGACATAATAGGTATGTACCTACTTGTCTATCTCGAAAAAGATAGGAGCTATAAATACTTACTGACATTTCACCAAAATCAGAAATCAGACGATCGCTAATAATTTAAAACATAAAGCTAAAATAATCAACACTAAGTTTACAAATTGTTACAATAATAGAACATCCACCTCTTATCCCTTTGCACCAATAAACTAATTACATAAACCGCTTGATGGCACTGTAAATATTTAATTAAAAATATTCATTTCGGTGAATGAAACCAACCACACCGATTCGTGGTCGTGGTCGTGGACGTGGACGTGGTCTCTCATTACAACTCGTGTCCTTCGGGAGCTAATTTCGCTCACTTTAATTGTACTTTGATAATTTAATGGGCTATGCCTGCGGAGTTGTTCTCTGGAACATGAAATGGAGTTAAAAATTGAAAAATGTTGTTTGAGTTCCTCAAGAACATTCGTAATGGTAGGTCAACTTGCTGCTTGTGAATTAAAATTAGGATATGCTTGTGAGTTAGAGCTTGGCAGCTTACTGAGAAAAAGCAAAGAATACAAGATCACAACGTTGGTAGGTACATACATATTTACATTTGAATTAAATAAAACCAAACTTATTTACAAAAAAAATAACAAATTGAATTAAATTTGTTAGCATTTTTCGCGCTAAATATTCAATTTTAATTTTTTATAATTTAAAGATTTAAATAGACAAAATATAATTGGTCTAGGCGGGACTCGAACCCGCGATCTCCACTCCACTGTTGCCTCAAAGACTGATATAGAAAGAGAAATTTGAATTGGTTAGGGCGAGGTCTGATAGCTTAGAGGTCAAAGTATTGCCCCTGCAAGGCAAAGATCGCGGGCTCGAGCCCTGCCTAGACCAATTCAATTTTTTCTATCTAACCCGATAAAAATAACAGACTTAAATCCATAGACATCATAAAACTAATAAAAACAACGCACATAGACACATTCCCTTGAATAGTTTCACATACATGATGCCCCAAGTCAAATCACCAATGTGCACAGTATGTGGCGCTTTAAAGCAATTCCAGAATGTGTCCAAAAGTGAAGTGCTGGAGTTCAATGGTGGAAACGTGAGCGAATACTTCATAGCTTGTCAATTCCTCTATCGAAAAGCGCCAAGACTATATAAGTACCTACAATATGTTTATGTCAATAGTTAGAAGTAGATGCTGTTACATTATCATCATGATAAAATCCTCTTCTTACATAAACAATGTTAATGTCACGTAATTGAACAGAGGTAAAGTTTAATTAAGTATTAATTTTTCTACAATTAAGTATAAAATAGCCCTTCTACATAATGATTGAAATACGGTGAGAAGAATGAAAAAGTGTTTAATATGGTCATAAGCGTATTTAGAGCCCATTGCCACAATAATACACCGATTAACACATTACCGTGAAATGAAAATAGTCCTATTGCATATTTTTTCTCGGCCTTATTCCTCCCTGTGGCATGGCTCACCATAATCTTGACTTACGTTTCCCATTCGTAACATTTTACTCTCCCAAATCTAAAGCTTAAGAAGTCGTACTTAGAGAGGCCCGACCACGTCGTTTCCTCGCGAATACCTGAAGTCAGTATTATACCATGGGCATTTTGTTATCTAGAGCCAAAGCAGCGACAGTAATCTAATAATTAATTAAATCACGCGTCGGTGTGTCTTAAGCATAGTAATACGGCACTGTTTACGCAGCAGGCGTGTGGCCCCAGTGTGAGCGATTATGATTGAAGCAGTTGCGCATATTAGACTACTTCTGAGGTTCATATGTGCTCTTTATGTGCCTAAACTGAATAAACGAAATTGATTTTTGAAGTGAAACCTTCTTTAGCGGCGTTGGATGGGTAAAAAGTGTTAAACTCGCGTCAGGATCACGTGTTAAACTCGCGTACGTATCACGTGTTAAACTCACGTCTGGATCACGTGACCTTTGACCCGTAACCGACGACTTTGTAGGACAACATGACGTCATACAACATTCCTAGCTACAGAGTGTTTATTTTTAGGTACGCTAAGAAGCTTCGTAGCATAGCGGTAAGCGCATCGACTGTAAGTCCTTACTGTTTCAGATAGTACCGGGTTCGAACTTGGGCTTCTAACACTTTTTGTGATTATTTTTTCTTTATTAATTCATTACTTTTTGAGATTAGTTTTTATTTTTGTAATTTATTAATTTCTTCTGACAGAAAATTAGCAGAAAATTAGTGATAGATTCTATGATTGGCGCTATATTATAGGTATGGTATGGTATGTTCTTTTTATCTTTTTTTTTTTTTATTATTATTTATTTGTAATAAGTACATATACAGCTTATGAACTAATACATTGTCCCACAAAACCGTACAAACGGTTTGACTGTGGGATCAGGAATAACATCTAGGCATATCTATTGACAATATATGATTATATGAAGTATACATAAATTAACTGTGTTAACTTAACTCATGGCAGTGAGTCGATTAAATGTTTTTTTAATTTCACTTTAAACAACGTTTTTCTCTTTTCAGTTCTTATATCAACCGGTAAGCTGTTTAGTATGTAAGGAATTCTTTTATTTAAGGTCCTATCACCATACATATTATGGACCCTGGGTACTACAAATTTTCCCGCTGTCATTGCTCTTGTGTTGTATCTGTTATCTAAGTAACAGGTCCGCGCTGGATCATGCTCTCGACTGCCATGGTTGTTAGTAGCAAGTAGGTATTTATGTTTCTCACTGACTGGTAGTATTTTACATAATTTAAACAGCATATAGTAATCGTCTCTATACTTATGTTTAGTTTTTGAGTCTACTAGTAATTTAATAAATCTCAATTGCA
Source organism: Eilema caniola (assembly GCA_949126895.1). Taxonomy (NCBI): domain Eukaryota; kingdom Metazoa; phylum Arthropoda; class Insecta; order Lepidoptera; family Erebidae; genus Eilema; species Eilema caniola. The sequence continues at coordinate 1,877,657 of OX421463.1, read as the reverse complement.
AGTTTTCTAACTTATTTATATGTGTTTTGAATGTAAGTCCATAACAGTCGAGCGCATAGTCCAGGATAGACTCCACCAAGCTTGTGTATAACAATTTTAGAGTACCACGGGGAACTTTATAACTTAAATGGTTAAATTTGCTTAAAATAGCTCTGAGCTTATTACATATGTAGTCAACATGTTCTGACCAGGAGAAGTGTTAGTCAATTTTCATTCCCAGATAGGTTACACACTTTACTCTCTCTATCGGTTTACAGCTACAATCGACCAGGTTGTTATGAAAACAGTCATATGAATGAGTGAACAGTGAGTAAGGGGAGTCTTTCACTGGTAAATAGGGAGAATGTATGATCAGCTGCTTTGTTTTGTCAGCGTTGAGTACTATGCCGTTGTCGTGTGACCACTTAACAACTGCATCCACGTCCTGTTGAATTAGTCGACACGTTTCAGCCAAGTCGGTTCCCGCGCGCAGCACACAAAGGTCATCGGCGAACATATGTGCTGTGCAATTTTGTAATGTTCCGCACAAGCTATTTACATGCATTAAGTAGCACACAGGTCCACATCCGGAGCCCTGAGGGACACCACATCGCACCTGCTTGACCTCACTAAGCGTGCTCCCGACCTTCACTCGATAGGAGCGTGAAGTGAGGTAGTCTCCAAACCATTCGTTTAGTGGCTTCTCCACTCCGCACTCCTTAATCGCCTGCAATAATGTACTTACTTCTAATGTTTCAAATGCTTTTTTGAAATCGAAAAATATGGCAATAATGAATTTTTTATCATTTAAGTATGTATTTATCTCATCTGTGAATTTAGAAAGTAATGTATTGGTGCTCTTGCCTCTTTGAAAACCATGTTGTGACTTATTTAAAATACTGTTAGTTTCTAAGTAGGTGCCTAGTTGACTCACAATGCCCTTTTCTATGATTTTGTCAATGCTAGATAATATTGCTATCGGTCTGTAATTTGTGAAGGACTTCTTATCGCCTTTTTTATGAATTGGACGTATTATTGCCTCTTTAAGTTGGTCCGGAAATCTATGTTCTTTAATAGATAAGTTAATCAACTGTGCTAATACCGGGCTAATTTTGTCACTTATTAGTTTTATATCCGACATTCGGATCCCATCGCTACCTGGTGATTTCTTTGCATTCATATTTTTTATTATTTGCCCGACCTGTTTATCAGTAATCGGTTGCCACCTCATACACCTATCAGCATTTTTCACGTAGTCGTGTCTATTCAACAGCTTGACATCGCATATATGCTTAATCTGTTTTATTTCCTCGTCAAATGCAGCTGCAAATCGATTAGTTATATGTTGAGTATCTCCTATTTTATTCATATTAGACAGTATATGTTCATCTACCGTGTGATTTTTTTTCCCTAACAATGCATTAATTCTGTCCCATATCTTTTTAATATTCTTATTGCAATTAATTATACACTGCCTATCGTAATCATTACTACGTTTATGAATCATTTTCGAACATTTATTCCTACATTTGGTATATTCTAATCTTTTCAACATATTCTTTGGATCGTTGCTCCATACTGTAAATAATCTATCTCGCTCTTTTATTAAGTTTTTTAGGTCTGCCGTCACCCAGCTTTTATTATTTCTGAGACTTGAACGGACTGTTATAGTCTTAAAACAACTGTAATAAATATCATCGAATATTTGCCGAAGAGAGTGGTACAATCTTGTGGGGCATTGCATACTCATTAACTTATTAAAGTCGGTACTTAATAATTTTTCTCGCACCATACGATTATCTAGTACACGATAGCTAGATGTAGGCATAGTTGTACTGCGAGGAGACGGAGCGCAGTTCCAATTCACTACGGCTGACACTGGATAATGATCCGATATTTTGTGTTGGATTACTGCTGAATTAATCCGTGCTAAAGGTGCGCGTATACAAATGTGATCTATGCAAGATTCTACGACAAGTCCGTCAACAATTTCTTTTCGGGTTATTTTATTTATACACTTTACTAAACCAAATTCAGCTAATAAGTTTTCGTATTCAATAACATTGCAGTCATGACACTTTAAGACATTGATATTAATATCCCCGCACAATATTAATTTGCTGTTTTTTGGTATACCCTCTAATAAAAACCGTAATTCACTCAAAAATTGTTTAATTTTGTCCTTCTTTATTTTCGGGGGTCTGTAAATAGATATTATATATGTTGGGACCCTGTCTTCCTCATCGAGTACAATGGAAACACACTCTGCCGCCTGCATCTGGCTCGAATGCACAGTGTTAATCGCTCGAGCCGGCCAGGCGTCTCGTGTGTAAACAAGCACTCCCCCACCGGCACGTTGAGTGCGAGTTAAACTATGCATATTAAAACCTTTAATTTCGTAAAAGTTTAATGCCGAAAAATTTATATTCGCCTCTGTTATCACTAGTACATCAATTTGTTTTAAGTTACTGTCTAAAATTACCATTAGTTGGTGAAAGTGTTTTCTTAAGGATCTAATATTTAAATGTAAAATACAGAAGTCGTGTTGTGTTTTTAGTGTCGTTAACCATGTATTCAAGCTTTCTACCTCCATTGCGTCAGTTACATCATTTGTAATAGATATAATATTGTCTATGACCGTGAATTTTAATTATTTTAGGTAACATAATTACACTTACAACTATGAAGAACTATGCTAAAGGTAAGTTATATCTTAGCTTTAAGTAGGTTGTTGATATCACTTTGCGATCGCAGCCAAACTGAACTGTCACCTTCATTTTTCTTTACGAGTATTTTACCGTTAATTACCCATATGTACTTATATATAGCATGTAATTGTTTCTTGGCATTCCAAAGTAGGGTCCGGGTTGTTTTTGTCAAATCCTCGTTTATGTAAACTTTACTTGTACTCAACCCGCCTGTTACTTTGTCGCTTGTTATTTCTGATATCTTACGACGTTGTGCTAGCCAGGCGTTTCGAGACTCGGTGCCCGAAGTTTTAAATCCTACAATTATGGAGGAAGTTTTGTGTCTTGCTTTCGTGGATGGCTTCGCCTGACCCATTCTACGTCATCACAACTCACGTTCAGTGTTTTACCAATTTTATTGACAATGGTTTCTAACTTTTCTTCGGGCAGTTGTTCGATGCCAACAATCTCAATATTGTGTTTACGTGTAGATTGTTCGTACTCATGAAGTCTTTGTTCTAGCGCAGTATTACATTTCTCCATATATATGCATCTGTTATTCACACTTTCTACCGTCTTTTCAAGTTTTTGAATTCTTTCTTTCGACTTTTCATGCTCGGCTAGTAGAATATCATATTTTTCAGAAAGCAAACACATGCTATCATTTATAGACTCCAGCTGTTTTTTGATTCCGGGTATCACACGAACGTTTTTCTGGATCTCTTTGAGTATTTTGTCAGAAATTTGACTTTCCTCTTCCTGCCCCTCACTCTCGTACTCGTCATCTTCACAGTTGTTACAGTAAATACGATTTTTACCTGCCTTTAACTCCGCGGCTAACCCTTTCACGCAGCTTCTGTGAAAAGTTCCCTGGCATTGGCCTTGGCATATAAAATGAGATCCTTTCTTTGATAACACTTTTCTACACTTTTGGCACTCCATTTTACGATTAATTAAGTATATAGTAATCTAATAGTGTATTTTATTTTATTTTCTTATTATCACAAAGCGCGCGCGAATACTTGCGTTAGTGGCGGTGTAGCCATGCATGCATATGCATGTAGAATATTAATCTGTATATAACGAAGAAAGAAAAAAAAAGTTTTCAGTTCTGCCAGCACTCCCGGAGTGCAACCCGTCTTCCCGACTTCTGATGCGATGGTAAAAATTCAGTCACCAGGTGTGCTTGCCTGTCGCCTAAGTGGTATAAAAAGGGGGGAAGTTGAAGAAGCTTATTTCATGTCAGAATTATGTGGTTATTTGCCCAATAGTAGGTAGTCTGCAGTGGCGTAGCTTGCCTTGTCGGGGCCCCGTATAAAAATCTTTTTGGAGGCCCTTATATGGAGGTAAAGATTTTTCACAAAAGAAAAAAAATATTGTGGGAAGAAATATTTATTTATCACATAATTTACCCATTTTACAAATAAAAATCGAATTTTAAATATTCACTCTCCTTGCCTTTTTTTTGGCAAACTGATTAATTAAATCATTTATGGCAGATGATGATTTTAGTTTTTCTAAAGTTTCTGCCTCTATGGACAATAGTGAGATGTCTGACAGTCGTTCTTGTCCCATCGAAGTTCTTAAGTAATTTTTTATTAGTTTTAATTTTGAAAAACTTCTTTCTGCCGTTGCAGTTGTAACTGGAAGGGTCAAGAATAAAAAGCATGCTGTGATTACCTCGGGAAAACTGGATGCAAGACTATTGAATTTTACTAGTAATAATTCAATGAGTTCTTTAATGGAATATTTTTTTTTAATTTCAGAATTTAAGCATGTTTTTAGAGCCTTCAATTGGTCACAAAGATTAAGTGAGATGTCTTTACTGTATTTAGCAGACAGTTTTTCGGAAGCGTTTAATATCTCTTCGCTTGAAGAAGATAGGAGTTTCTCCGGTTGTAATATTTCGAATATACTACTCAGGTTGCAAAGGCTCTGAAATCTTTCTTTAGTTTGAGAAATTAATATATCTAAGCAGCAATAGTATACATTGACTTTGAAATAGGATTCCGGGTCGGAAATTCTCTCATCTTGTGATAACTCATCAAAAAAACGCTTCGTTATCTTTCGCCTACTGTTTTTAAAAACAGTTGTTACCCCCCACTCTTTTGCTAAATCTTTGGATTCATTTAGCAAACTATTAAATGAATTCTGATTTCTTAATTGGCACAGTCTATTTAAAAGATTACTTAATAAAATACTAGATTTCTGTAAGTCATTATTTTCATGCTGTAGAGCTTTAGAAACAGGATTAATAATTTCAAATAGTGAAGAAAAAAAAAGACGGGTTGCACTCTGGGAGTGCCGGCAGAAGTGAAAACATTTTCTTTTTTCTTTCTTCGTTATATACATAGAAAAAGATTAAAAAAACATACCATACCATACCTATTATATAACGCTATTCATAGAACCTATCACTTATTTTCTGCTAATTTTCTGTCAGACGAAATTAATAAATTATAAAAAGAAAAAATAATCACAAAAAATAATAAATTACAAAAAGAAAAAATTATCATAAAAAGTAATAAATTACAAAAAGAAAAGTAATCACCAAAAGTAATAAATTATAATAAGAAAAAACAATCACAAAAAATCCCTGAAGGCCCGGTGGTTTGAACCCGATACTATCTGAAACTATAAGGACTTACATTCGACGTGCTTACCATTTAAGCTACGACGTTATCCATAGTAAATTGCAAAATACATAGTCTTTACCTAATCTTGTATGACGTCAGTCGTCGGTTACGGTGCAAAGGTCAACTAATCCTGACGCTTCCTTAACATTTTACACCCATCCAACGCCGCTAAAGAAGTTTTCACTTCAAAATGTAACGAGCACTAAGAAATCAAAACTCTCTAAAATATTAATTATACTTTTACATTCTTCACGTTCATCTTTTTTATTTGAAATTAAATTTAGTTGGTACAAAGTTTTCATGATTAGTAAAAAAAATTCTTTACTGCTAATAAAGCGTCGTTCCTAGAAGACCATCTGGTAAGGACATACCTTTTTAAGGGTAATCAAATATTTTTCAGATGAATCGTCACTTAGCATAGCCCAGCGTTTTATACTATTGCCAAAAAAAGTATATATTTTTTCTAAATTATCGAAAAAAGTCGATACTTCACGAACATGTCTCGCAGCATCGTTCAAAACCAAGTTTAAAGCGTGCGCAGCACAATGAACATAATCGGCATTTGGAGCATGCTCTTTTATTAGGGTTTGTAATCCTCCATACACACCCGACATAACATTTGCTCCATCGTATCCCTGTCCTCTACATTTAGTCAAATCAATTTCATATTCTTTAGTCAAATTTAAAATGACAGTTTTCAGACCTGCAGCACTGCAATCGGTTACTGCTATAAATCCTAAAAAGGACTCACAGATTTTTATTTCTTTAGGCACATTATCATCATTTTCTGTAACCGAGATATATCGAAAAACTACAGATAGTTGGTCAATTTTTGACAAGTCTTGTGTTGTATCCAGAATTATTGTCAGAAATGGAGCTTTTTTAATTTCTGAGATAATATTGTTCCTAACGGTGGTACCAAGCAAACCAATAATTTCGTTTTGAATCGTAGGGCTTAAATAATTTATTTCACCTTTCGGTTTTAGAAGAAGTTCTTTTAAAGTTGCATCATAGTTAGATAGCAGACGTGAAATTGCCATGAAATTGCCAGAAAGGTAGATTACAAGATACTAAAGTAATTATAACATTAATTATACGATGCAGTACATCTCTCCAGAATGTAATTTTACTATCGATTTCACTTTTCAATAGAGTATCGATGGTATTTCCTTGCAACCAATTATTATAAGAGAGTGAGGCACTAATATGCTGCTGTGACTTTTCATGGTCAAGAATAGTTTGTGTGAAATTGCTTCTAACCGAAACACCGTTAACCCAAGCAGAGGAGTACGATTTGTTTTGATTGATCTGCTAATAACCAACAGAAGTGACAGTACGGTTTGTTTAAAACGTTAGAATAACATAACCATGGTCTTATAATTTTTATGCCTGCCTGATTGAAATATGAATAATAATAAGCCGAAAAAGGTCGGTTATTTTCTGAAACTTTTGGATATGGTCCTTGTGGTTTAAATGGACCCAATTTAAAAATTATTTTTCGTTCGCATTCAGTTAAATTGTCACCAAAATTTCCTCTATCTGATGAAATTATATTACAATCTGCAGATATATCAGAATCGTTGACTTGGGGTTCCTCGATTTCTGGATGGACATCTGATAAAGTATGTGCTTGGCTTTTTTCTATTTCCGGATGGATATGTGACGAAGAACATGCGTCAGAAGAATCTAAAAATAAACGAGTAATTGTTAAAAAATAAATACGAATGCTTTGATACTAAACTAAAAAGAGTTATATATAAATAAATAACGTTACTAAGGGTCACAGTTAGAGAGTGTTCAGTTCAGACCCACACAGACTCTACGCGGATTGTGCTCGTACCTATTAGTAGATACAAAATCACCTGCAGCCCGTCCGTGCATTACTATACACCTGCGTGCTATTTAAACGCATCGCGTAGTGGCCATACAAAACGAGAACCCAAAAGCGAGTCTGCACATCTGAAGTTCTCAACACGCAATTAACGATACGATACGGATTGATAGACAAACAACAAAACAAATCGATCCTATAGATAAGTTAGAATTTTGTTTTTTTTTAATCAAGGCACGGAACCCTAAAAACAGTATAATTGTGAAAATCGAGGGGGGAGACAACTTTTTGTGACGGACAGATGGACAGACCGAAATTAAAAGATGTCCTTGTTTATCACTACAGGCCCCTAATAAATGGGTTGGGTAGTACTTACCTTTCCAATCTAAATCACTCACAGTATCTTGTCTCTGAAAAAATGAAGAAATTTTGGGGACTTTTTTATAACCTCGTCCCTTTTCTGTTTAATTTTTCTTTTCTCAGCGCCGCTGGGATAATCTCTTTTCCTTTCACTCATTTCTTTTACAAATCACTACTAATACTGCTAAACCAGAAGAACAATATTGTTTGTACTGAATTACAATGTAATGCACATTTATATAAAGCGCGTAAATAAACAGTGCACTGCACTCCGTGGTTTAACATCCAATGCAAAAAGTACAACAACGTACACGTACATCGCGATATCGATGAAGGATTCCCGGGAATTCCCCGCTGAGTTGAAGATGAAGTAAGTAAAACGGGGAAGCCCCGCAGCCCGCCATAACGATGTAGAGTGTTGCCAACTTTTAAACGCACGCTTAAGGCGGGAAAAAAAGGAATTGCTTTATAGAATTTTGTCATTTGTAAAATAAAATAAATTAGAAAGTTTTGATTCTTTTTCCTTACACACTTTGGGGGCGGACCCGGGGGCCCCGTATAATTGATACGGCAAATACGGCAGTAGCTACGCCCCTGGTAGTCTGCTACAACACTGGAACTCACATTGCGACCAGAAACGGTGCGCACTCTGTGGTGAGAAAGGAACTTCATCCCACGCTTAAGCTGTGGATTCTGTAGAATGAACTGCCTGCTGTGGTTTTTCCAAGCGAGTTCAATATGGGGTTCTTCAAGAAGGGCATTCGAAGGTTTCTTCAGGGTCGGCAGCAGGAGTGTGACACCCCCGGTATTGCACACGTCCATCCTACATCACGGTAACCAGTTTTCGTCAGGTGGGCCGTATTCTTGTCTGCAAAGTGGCATAATAATTAAACAATAAGCAGGTACCAAAATATTTCCTCGTGCTCAGCAACGTAAACTTCATTACACACGGCTAATATTATTATACAGTAAACACCTTATATAATAATTTAGGCTTACATCTACTATTTTCCTGGTAGGTGTACGTACCTACTTGGTTCTATATTTTAGAAGTGCTTTGACTTTTTAAAATTTCACTTACGATGAGTAAAATTCAATACGCGAGTAGTATTTCAAAGCAATCGCATTATGGAGCGGCGTATTGCACGGTCGTCTGTCCAAGAAATGTGTTGCAAGCGACGATATTTCTGACGGTGACTGTAAGAGTGATGTAAGAAGAACTTCGGCAACGAAATAAAATTATACGAAGTGATCAATCCTGAAACAACTTTACGTCAAAACTGCTTATCTCCTAATTTATTCCTCAAATTTAAAATGAAAATGTATCAAGTGTACGTTATATTACAATGAAACATCCTTAGTAAGTAAGAATATGACGTCACAGTGACAGACAGCGTGCTTTTAAAGCATTTCTGTGTTCGCGCCTCCGTCAACGCTCAAACGTGTTTCATACATATTTTCACAGAGAAGCTAGACTGAAATCCAGCTGAAGCCTCACGCCAGTAACGGCGCCGAGCGAGACGAGGCCGCCCGCTGTGAAGCGTCTAATACAATCTTATTTTCTTTGTTGTCCGTTTGCGAATATCCTCTTATGGTTATTATATTTTTCGTTTATCTGTACTTCAGAATGTTCAGAAGCAAATTTGAAACGATAAAGCTAAAAGAGAAAGATATTTTGTTACACTCTGTTCATTTTTTCACAGCTTCATGAATAGGTTCAAAGAGGGAAATTTATTGAATGATACAAATTACTTTTTAATTTACTGATTTAAGTCAATTTGACTTCACCTCACCTGATGGTAAGCTAAAGGGGAAATCTCGGGAATGACGATCACCATTGCAGATGCCTTCAAATAATACTTCAGTAATCAATGGCGTTATGGCGTTTTCTTTTTCTCATTAGACGCTTTTTCACGATCGGTATATTTTTTTTTATGTGCGGGTAATCCCCACGCATATCCGCATACCCACCTCCGGAGGCGGAGGGGGAGGTTATGTCGGACTCGAACCGACTAAACCGCACGCCGTCTGTGGGTCGTAGTGCTAGGCCGAAGGTGAGGTTGTCATGCGACATATCCCTCGCATCCCGGCTGACCCAGGGCCATCCTTCTCGGACTGGCCCTCCTCGGGAATGTAAAACCAATAAGTATATAGGTATGTAAACCCATATTCCGCAAAATAAATGATTTGATTTGATTTGTTTTGATTTGAAAAAGTCTTCAAAATATTTATCTAGTAGCATACCGCAACCATTGACTTCATTTTATTTTCTATTGAAAATTTCACTAAGTTTAAGCACAGTTACTTCAAATGCCGACGCAAAACTAATTGTAAATGTAAGCAGCATCACACCTCGGAAGCTCTCGGAAAAATGTATGAAACAATCGTGTTGTAATTACTACAAACATAGCTCGTGTACATGCACGGTAGTGTTGATGTGTGAGAAAATTAGAAATGTCATGGATGGCACTATTTGAAATTTGAGCTAATTTTCGAGTGAGATAGCGTGATTTTTCTCACTCTATCCCTTAGTGTCATGATTTACGTCACATCCGACGGAGGCGACAATTCTGTTGTTACAAAAATTCATATCAATGATTTTTGCATTAAAACGTATTTCTATCTCTTTCTTCGCTTCGGCAGAAAAGAATATGGCGATACATTTTGGTCCTGTCAATCAACAGAATTGGCACAAATAACAAAACAATACTACAACACGACTTTGATATGTTTATAGAGTAATTAAAACCGATTGTGATTATAAAAACTAGCTGTTGCTCACGGTTTCGCCCGCGTGAAATTTTTCATTAATTATAAATAGTCTCCGTTCCGTTCGGTCTATAGGGCACATTTCTTAACCGATTGTCACCAAACATGGCATACATGTTCTTTGATTTAAAACATCATTTTTGCCTAGAGCTTTTTAATCGGAGGAGAAAAGGGGTGCCTTTTCTGTCGCGTTATTTATGAACGGATATTGATGATTTTTGGCTGAAATAACATGATTCCTTACAGGTAGTTGTGGAAAAAAAACATGAGAAAAGGCGGAGACGTTTGTTGTGGCTTTTTTGAGAACGGATTGACAATATTTATATATATGGTGAAATATCCAGGGAGCTATAAAATAAAGATACGTATCGTATAAAAGAAATATAAGTGAGAATACCAGATTTGATCTCCAGATGCCAAAAAAAGATCTGGAACTCTTTACAAAACTACTAGTATTTATCCCTTAGTAATTAATGCTCCATTGTCAAGGGTGAGGTAGAACATTTTTTTATAATTGGTGGTTTTATTACGTACCAAGGTTTCTGAATCTCAACTGAATGACACGGATTTTATGCCCGGTTTTTGTAATAACTATCCTAATACTTATTTAGAATTGTCAACGGCGAGTAGGAAATTAGAAAAATGGCAGTTGAGCACACTTTAATTTAAAAGTGTTAATTTATTTAAGTATCAATTATAATTTATACAAAACGAAAGTTCACGGAAAGATATCTATTTATATTTTTTGGAAACAAATGGTTTTAACCACTCTATACTTTATAAAATTTAAGAATCAATATTTTGACAGCTCACGCCTATGAAGTGTGGCATTTTTTTCAATTTGAATGTATCACAATTAATGTCGTCCATCATGGATTCCGTCATTGCCAGGTAACGCTCATTTTTTAACCCTAGAATGTTTACTAATGTAAATCTGCATATGCTTTTGAGTTATAATCTTTATAATGTTAAAAAAATAATACACCTATAATCAATATCGGTCAACCATAATGTCACTTAACATGCTAGTTCTAGAGTTATTTTCTAAAAAACCCGGACTATATGAAAATTATTATAATTGATAAGATTTTTCACGAATTTATTACTGGGCGAACCTGACATCCAGTTCATTAGTTTTTTTTTATACTGTTCATTGATGACCCTTTTGTGAACTTGTTGCTACACATATTGAGAACATTTGTACTTTTTCTACAGTATTTATTATTGAACCTGACCAGTTTCGCAATTATTATGAACATTTCTAGTCGTAAACACCTCTAGTGTTTAAGATTAGAAACATTTCAAAAACATCAATGTAAACTTTTAAAGTTACCATAAGGCGAAACCGGTCAGGTTCAATAATAAATACTGTGGAAAAAGTACAAATGTTCTTACTATGTGTAGTTCATTAGTTATTTAGACAAAAAAGCAAGATGGTTTTGAGGGTTAAATTTCACTATAGTTATGTGTGAAAGAGAGGACGCCTTAAAAATCGAAGCAAGCCGAACTTTTCACTCTTCTTCCCGAAGTGCCGTTACTACACATTTTACTAGCGACAACCTTTGTTTTAGGCGCCCATGAAAGCGCCCATGATTTTGACGTGCGGGGAGAGGAAATGAAATCGGTGGGAGGGGGTGAGCTTCCATTCTGTACGCTAGTACTATTATCTATTCTGTGGCAGCATACCTAATATGACCAAACAACAATAATCATCTGGGCCCCGATTCCAAAACCACTGTCACACCGCTGACATTGCACAAAATGTTGTTAAATTTTCGACTTTATAGCTGAGTGTTAAAGTTAAAAAAAGTAAAAAAGAGTTTACACCATTTTTCATTCACTCTACAAGATTGTCATTTAATTTTAGGCTTTTATAGTGTCTGTGGTAACCCAGTGATTTTGCCATAAAAAAAAATTGGTTGCCTGTAAAGTCGGTATACAGGCGAAAGTTTTACGTGACAACGACTTTGAGTGGTAAAATAATTTTAATGTGAATATTCATTCGTATAGTAGGAAGAAGGATGTTATGTCTGTCTCTCTCGCTCTTAGGCGGGCTGGAAGGGACGCGTGCCTCTCACTCGCTCTCATTGTAAGCGCATAACGCGGAGCGTAACGCCTGAGCGTAACACAATTTCTTGAAGTGTCACCCGGCAAACCAATTTATAAGACGTTGTCACGTCAAAAAAATAACAATAGCAAACTCATCGCTGTCAGATTTGAAGGACAAACAATGAAATCTACGTAGATAACAGCTAACATTGGCCATTACGAGGCGCCCTCTATAGGGATAAAAGCCCAGGTGGCATCCCCATTGTCAAATATTACCTAAGTTTATGTATACTAAAATGCATAGTGTAAATATTAATTTATCGCACGTCACCTATTTCGACAATGCAATTAGCCGACCCCACCGATACCCGGATCCATCCTACTGACTCCACGCAAGATGTGAAGTCCAAATCATACAGAATTAATTAATGGCAGCCCTCCGGTATTATTTGCATCTGGCTGACGACAGCTGGGGCCGACATCCTTCTCATAACAATGGGGATGAAGACAGTATCGATGGCGCGAATATACGGGGGGTTGAAGGTATACTGTGTTTATGTGTGTATATCTGTGTTTATAGGGTCGGTAGCACGAGTGTGACCCCTGGTGTTGCACCCGTCCATAGGACACGGTTACCACTTTTCATCAGGTGGACCGTGGGCTTGTCTGCCATCTCAGTGGTATAAAAAAATGTTAACTTTTACCGAAAATTTGTTTGAGCGAGATCTAGTAAGCAGTTTTTTTAAATACCTACGTCATAAATCGTAAACCGCAATTAACCTTTCATTCACTCAAGTCATACAAGAACTTTTATATTATGTTACTTGCTTACTGCTACGGAACCCTTCATGGGCAAGCCCGACTCGCACCTGGCCGATTTTTTACAAAAGGTGGTATTTACAAAAGTTTTGAATTTATTATCAGGCATATCAAGGACTGATTCAGGCAATTTACTATAAAAACCTATACTTCCCCCCTTAAAAGAATCACTAACTTCTCTAAGCCAATCAGCGTGGAAAGAGCAGTTTATTTTTATTGTGCAGATTTCTCTCTGTAATGTCACTTACTTTTATTATAAAATTAGAAATATTGTGAGAGGTTAAAATCTTAACCTTACCTGGAATGACTATAAATACTGGAGATAACGAATTTCATTCAAAGGAAATTTTCCTTTATTTTAGAAAGGAAAAAAACGTTTTGCATTGGTCTGGTCGTGCCTTGGAGAGCACGTTAAGCCGTCGGTCTCAGTTGCCATACGAATATCTATGGCAGTCGTTACTGGTAGTTGGAGTCCTAAAAATTATATTATATATTATATATATTAAACAACTACTTTAACTGCAATGCTTCGATATCACGTTTGGGTTGGTGGGGCTAGATGGCAGTCGCTTTACGGAAAATAACGAAGCTAAGCCAAACCCACAGCTAGACTAGTAAAGTGAACCCAGGGCCGTCTTAACCGAGGGTTCAAGGGTGCGGCCGCACCCGGGCGCGTAGCCCGAGGGGGCGCAGGCCGAGCTCTATATTATATCAATTTTATCAAGATATCTTCGAAATTGACAAACTAACATTCCCTGGCCCTATCCCCCCCTCTACCCCCTTTTTCGTGATCAAAGGTAGCCTATGTTTGTTCCCAAGCTTTAAATTATCTCTGTACCAAATTTCACAATAGAAGACATCCATGGCCCTACTCTCCCCTTTTATCGTGAAAAGGGGGGACCATTTTCGCGATAAACGGTAGCATATGTCCGTTCTCAAACTTCAATTCATCCTTTTACCAAATTTCATCAGGATATCTTCAAATCTGACAAACTTTCATCCCCTATCCCCCCTCTTCCCTTAAACCCCCTTTTTCGCGATTAAAGGTAGCCTATGTTCGTTTCCAAGCTTTAATCTATCTCTGTATTAAATTTCATCAGGATATCTTCAAAAATGACTAACTTTCATCTCATGGCCCTACTCCCCTCTTCTACCCCCCTTTTCGCTATGAAAGGTAGCTTATGTCCGTTACCAAGCTCTAATCCACCTCTGTACCAAATTTCATTAGGAAATCTACAAAAATGACAAACTTTCATCCCCTATTTCCCCCCCATAAACCCCTTTCTCGCAACAAAAGGTAGCCTATGTCCGTTCTCGAGCTCTAATACACCTCTGTACCAAATTTCATCAAGATCGGTTCAGTGGTTTAGGCGTGAAAGCGTAACATACAGACAGACAGACAGAGTTACTTTCGCATTTATAATATTAAAAGTATGGATTACAGATCTTAGAGAAAAATAAATGAAACATCAAAAATTTATTGCGTTTTTTTTGTTGACCGGGGGGAGGGGGCGCAGTCTGAGCTTCGCACCCTGGCGCTATATAGAGTACGACGGCCCTGAGTGAACCCCAGTTTCCGAGGTGAAAGCGTCGGATGCGACTGGGATTAACGCTAAGATGAAGAAGAAGTAAGTCACCACCCCGTTGCCCAGGGTACACCGCGGGAGGTTTCCAATCAAGCATCCTAAATTACTAACAACCTTACCTACATACCTCGTGCAGTTACCTAATAAAGTTACATTCTAAACCGAAAACAAAGTTCAGGCATTCAGTATCCACTCATTTTAATAAATATTTGGCTTCAAAGATAACTTTATTGTTGATAAGGTCTCTTCTTCTGATGACACCTTAAGTAAAAATGCTCAGTCTGCTGGCACTGAGTTAATAATTTAAGATTTTATGAAATTCCTTTCATTTAATTTACCATGTTTCTTAGATAGATTTTATCCTTATGATTGACACTTACCATAAAAATACAGGATGTTACTTTTTGGGATTCGATTCATCTTTTTGGTATTCGTAATTTTGAGTCGGTTCGATTACCGAGTATGGCAAGCGAGTTTTAATTCTTTTTAAAAATAAAGGAATGTAGGAAACATTCCTCCTTAAGCAAAATTCGCTATCCTCAGTATTATAGTACTTCCATTCTTTCAATATACAGGATATTGGGAAGTTACACTTAAAATATTAATATCTTTAAATCGTTCCCTGAGAGAATCCCTCTTACCTAAACAATAAATCGCATGAACTGCCTTCTTTGTAATATTATATACTTAAAGATCTTTGCAGATCTGCTGCATTCCCCCAAAGTAGTATTCCATAGGACATCAAGCTATGAAAGTAACTAAAGTATAGCATTGCAAACGATATCTCCCGTAGTATTGTAGTGTGACTGCTTAATTCTATAGATCATGAAAGTCACATAAATTCTCTATTACCTACAGGAAATGGTGGTAAATTTTCTTGAACGTGCATAGACTACCTATTTGAACTGCACTCAGATCATAGACAGTTCGTTCCTTTGAAACATTTATCAGATGTATTCAGTTGGTACTAACCGGTGCGATGGTTTGGCTTCTAAGAATTCATGTGTGCTTTCCCGATCTACATACTTAGATTTCAATGAAATTTGAATAGCATATTACGTTAAATATTTCCATATCAGACACAGACCTAGACATATTTATCTACAAATTACGTTACATATTACATATTTGGTAGAGTAATTTATCTTTCATATTAGGTACATAATGTCATATCCACCTATAATAAATTGATTTAGCCTTCGAAAGAAAAAAATCGTGTGTCAGCTGCGGGAACTGACAATGGTTTAAAGGTTAATATGCTCAAACTTACCAAAAATGTGTCCACCTATTCAGCTAATTCCCTGCGTTTCTAAGTGAGAGAGATTGATTAAGACTGTTAACATTTTACTAATTTTAGTAAGTAGGTATAGACCTATGCCAATATTATTGTTTTTAAATAAATAACTTCCTACAGCAGGCTTTCAGACGCGAAAATCTAAAACAGAAACGGGTAGAATCCAATTTCGTTGAAGTGTTCCCAAGACATGGTGTTAATAATTGAGAGAGATCTTTGTTCAATATGCAACGTTCTGCTAAGTCGAGCCTCACGATTTCAGAGATATGCCCACAGCTTTAAATCCCTTCATCCGAATTTTGTTGTTGGTACCTACACACTTTCAGAAGGAAAGTGTTCACTTTTAGAGTAAATGGTCAATACGTCGATTTGGGTAAGAATTTATAGAAACTGTGTGTATACCTTACCTACAGTATAGAGATTGAATACAAAATCAGACAAGTGATATGGATCTTGTGTGGATTTCATACTGTAGTCGCGTGGGTGACACAAAAATAGAATCACATTTACATGTAGGTAGGTATCCAACAAGGTACCTACTTGGTATTTACTTAGGTAAGTACCTGTTCCTTTACACACCTTCGGAGCCCGAGGGGGAGGTTAAGTCGTACTTGAACCGACTAAACCGCACGCCGTCTGAGTGGGTCGCTGTGCTAGACGAAATGGATTAACTTTTTTTATTTATTTTACACAAATTGTGGATGAATTTTGTAAAATAAATGTCCTTTAGTGTTCGCGCTTATAAGAAATGATAGCTTAACGAAAAGGATGTAAACAGAATCTACGGTAAATAAATTACCTACTAAAGTTTTAATTCCGGGAAACTGGCCTATACGATCTGAAAGTTTGAGATCATCATGATAACATGTAGGTATGGTGTCTGTAGCTGTGTTCCACATCGATCTACCCACATTAATCAGCATTATGTGATTTAAAATCGTAATTAATGTGAGTAGATGGAAATTGAGAGCTCTGTGAATTGATTAACTGGTTGAACTTAATAATTAGAAGTAGACTATT
This sequence comes from Eilema caniola, assembly GCA_949126895.1. NCBI lineage: Eukaryota > Metazoa > Arthropoda > Insecta > Lepidoptera > Erebidae > Eilema > Eilema caniola. Next base: position 1,860,627 of record OX421463.1, on the reverse strand, counting down.
ATGGGGTACCAATACTAAGAAAATATCTTAAGTAATACTCAAAAAGCAATTGATGGCACTAGTAGACTCATTTAAAGAAATAAAATAGTAAGCGCTTATTTCCGTATTGAGAAAACGTAAACTATTTCAGAACTTAATCACATGATAATGTAAGCATGTAAGAATTTAACACTCGTTGGTAATGTAATAAATAAAGATTTCATGACAATAGTGCTATTTAAGGAGGCATGGTGCATGTAAAAGTTACAGACTTAATGTAACTATTACAATTACTGCAGAATCTGGCAGATCAATACAGATTAGAATATTTATAGTTTTATTCAGTCATATTCAATAATGTGTTTAGTGTATGTTTTGTTTTTGATAATTATTTTTAATAGTAAAAATTAGAAAACTTTGCCAATACAATGTCGCCATCTAGTTACAACTATTGCAAGCAATAGGTGCCTGCCTGCTTTTCGAAGTTACGAGTGTAACCATTTTTTGATCAAAGCTGTGAAACAAAACGTCATCTCGACATTTTTAAGCGCGACTAATTTTTATTTTATTTTGAATGATATAAGTCAAGGATAACGAACGATATATTCCGACGATTTCCACGAACTGGAGTAACCGAAATTTGTCGATGAAGAATTAACGCGAGCAGTCATGACGCCATGATCGGCTCACAGCTGATCATACGGACTCGTTTGTGGAACGTTATGACTTATTTAATTTTTAGGTAAGTACTATGAGTTGGTTTTTACACGACTACTTACAGCAAAGGCACAGGACGATTTTATTTTGCCAGGCTATGTTGTGCTATATGTGACTACGCGCGACAAGATGCCACTACTCACGTCTCTAATATAAAGGCGCCCTTAGCCTCCCGTTTCAATCTAGGGAAGTATTGTAAGTTACATTGACATTAAGTATACTTACACAGACTTCATTACAGGTGATGGTCAAAAGTTCTGCCATCAATAGATATCTAGAATTATCCAATACCTACCTACCTACATTCTAGTATTATGGACTCTCGAGACGTTCCCGCCACATTGATGCCGCTGTAGCACGGTGTGGGTGCACCGCAGAACCGATTAATTATAACTTCAGCGTGCCTTACCCGAGCTAGTTGATTTATCGATTGTAAACTCCGCCGGCCACACGCTGAAGCTACGATCCATTAGGTATTGTAGATTGAATAAATCTAGGTATGAACTTCGTTGACTGACGAACATCCAACGGTTAGGTACCTACGGTGATACATGAATTTATCTATCGGAATTACTTATACCTAACTAGGAATAAATGCAAAACTTTTCGTTATAATCAAATATGTGAATGTCAGTTTTTGTTTGAGCTAATTATGGTCAATCCCCAATCCCCACTTAAAAACAGCGGCACGCAGCGGCTTTATGAGACTAAATATTACAAACCATTTTGAATCTTATCTACGGGAGAAGGCGAAGGAGGGCAGCGCAGCGCGGCGGCGTGAGAGTGCTAGCAATCATTTCTAGTACTAAAGTCTGGCTGCCGCCGGCCGCTGCTCTTTCGGTGGGGATTTACCCTAAGTACATTCAATACCAATATGGGTATCTCCACATACCCGATGTCACAGATATAATATCATGCACAGTCAGGAACAAAAAATGGTTACACTCGTAACTTCAATAAGCAAGCAGGCAGTTTTTTTAGTTAAGGAGGTATAACTAGATGGAGACATTGTTTTGGCAAACTTTTTATAATTTTTAGTATTAAAATTAACTTATCAAAAATAAAACAAAACCAAAACACATTATTGAAATAAACCATAATATTCTAATCTACATTGATTCTGGCAAATTCAGCAGTAATTGGGTATTTTCCTATAGTTAAAATAAATAAATTAGCTGAACTTATTAAATTAAGAGTAGTAAAAGGGGAAAAGCAGTTGAGTCGGTTCTTATTTTATGGCTGTTATTATTTTTTAATCATCCACCCAACCATTAATAGTAAATGATTTGACTAGTAAATATTATGACGTCACAATAATTTTTTTCATACAATTTTCCTAATAACTTACCGTTTTGACGTTTAATAAAAAGTAACTAATTTGACTAGTCAGTCAAATACACTATTGTAAAAGTGACAGACATAATGCCCTGGACCGCTAGATGGCACAAGAATAAATAAATAACACGATTGTCGCGAAATCTTATTTATTAAATTACCAACGAGTTTTTTATGCTTACATGCTTACATTATCATGTGTTTAAGTTCTGAAATAATTTACATGATTCTAAGTAACCAAATAAGCGTTTTAACTTTTTTATTTCTTTAAATAAGTCTACTAGTGCCATCTATTCATTTTTGAGTTTAACTAAAGATATTTTCTTCGTATCAGTACCTCATGCCGGTATTAAAAAAAACCTATAGGTATGTTCTGGGGCCTGGGCTGCCTTAGCGACGGGAACACCCAAAAATTCCGAAATATTTAATTCCGAATTCAATTCCAATATTCCGATTTTCAAAATATTTATAATTCCTAAGAAACAAAACCCTGACCATTCAAAAACACGATAGTTGTTTTTCCGTAAGTCATAAATACGAATGTTCACTCTGCCGAACTTCATTTGTACGAGTAATTAAAAATCCGTAGTGTTATTAGCCCGAAAAACATCATTCCTAATTTTAAATTTCCGAAAATTCATTGCTCATATTGAAAATTAGTATAAAAATAGATAAAAGTTTGATTTGCCATGTCACGCATGAAGAAGCAGGAATCAATGAATTTTTAAATTAAGAAGTAATTAATAACTCTCCAATTACTTTATATACAAATTGAGCTAAAGGTGACTTACCGTATTTCTGTCACCGCCAACTAGCTTAATCAGCCGTTCAATTAACTGCCTAGGCTGTTAACTGAACGGCGTCATTCAATGAACGGCCGAAAGGATATTCAGCCATAATGTTTATTACAACATTTGATAACCTGGCTGGCTAATGTTTAGGCCATTTGTAAGATGGGGCTCGAATCAGACAGGAAATTACATACAAACATATATTCACGCCTGTAAATCCCCGAGGGGGTAGGGAGAGGTCTATTCACATAAAATTAGTGATAGCTTTATTGAGAAAGCTGTACAATCCGACTTGGATAGGTTAGGTTAGAAGGCTAATGCGGGTGCTTCGCTACGCTCCGCTCCCGCATTAAATAGCCTTCGTAGTTTTTCTTTTTATTATAACCATGCAGAATAAATCCATTTTCATAGCTATTTAATTAAATAGCTAGGCAAGTAATTAAACGTCATCGATCTGTCGCCACCAACTAGTCAGCCGTCCAATTAACTGAATAGGCAGTAAAGTAAACGCCGCCATTAACGGCCTGAATGATATTCAGCCATCTCGTTTATTACATCATTTAACAACCTGGCTGGCTAATGCTTAGGCCAATTATAAGATGGGGCACTACCTCGAAATAAGATTAGAGACATACATATACTTACACCTGTAAATCTCCGAGGGGGTAGACAGAGGTTTATTCACAGAAAATTACTGATAGGTTTATTGTAATAGCTGCGCAATCCGACTTGGTTAAGTTAGGTTAGAAGGCTAATGCGGGAGCGGAGCGGAGCGAAGCAGAGCGGAGCGAAGCGAAAGATAGCTACCGCATTAAGCCTTGAGTGTACTACGTGAGTTCGACAAATGGAAGTGCGATTAACGTTTGTGTGACAAAACTGTACTGCGACTCACCTTAGTTCGAATGCACGCTAGTGCGACACACTGTAGTTCGAAATTACTCTAGTGCGACAAACGTTTGTGTATGTTGTTACTTGTTGACAAGCCTAGCATCCTTATTAGCAGGAAGATTTATTAATGAATCAACAAGTACGTAGGTATAAGTTAAAAATAAAAATATCAATTAAAATAATGTATTACTTTAAACTACCTACTTGAATTAAACTAATAATATGAAGAGGTGAGTGGATGAAGGAGGTAACTAACAATTTCTAAATATCGAGATAATCGGCTTCAAAGTTTGAAGATTTCATTTGCAATTATTATGTTTTCTTATAATTTATGTCGTAATATTATGGGGTCAAATTATAGTAATTGCCCATATTTATTATCGGAGATGCATAAACATACAAATAAGTGGATGGAAATTTATTTATTTGAAAAACTGTGCATATAAATTCTTCATCCATTGACAATGTAACAGAAATTACGAATATTAAGATTGGAAGAAGGGAGTATGTAACATTAAATAATATAAAAAATGCATATATTGCGAAATTTTATCATCTTAATCTTGGGCAACGAGGTTATGTTATCAATATTGATATTATGGTTTCCAGATTTTTATATGTTTTTTAACATTAACTTACGTTTTCTCAGAAATAAACAAGTAAGTTGGTACTTTATTTTCTTCCAACTTTAATGTCTACTGCTAAACCTTTTTAACATATTATCACCATCTCAGAGTTGAATACCGGTCACACTTCAAACTTTTTACACTTTAGAACAGTCAAGACAGTCATTCATCATCATCTTTGCATTAGTCCCGGTCGCATCCGGGGTTTCACCCCGGAGTCCGTGATCCGCTTTCCGGCCATTACTTTTCAACTTTACACGGTCTTGAGCACCTATGCTGTGAGACTATTGGCATGCATATCATCCTCCATGACGTAAAGTTAGCACTTTTTGGGTCTATTCTCTTACCGGGGCTCGGTGCAGGTGGTATGGCTAAACGTAGCCAAGCCAACATGACAAGGCTGCCCCGGATGCGTGACTTCCTCACGCTTTGCTTAGGTGTACTCAATCCATCCACCGCAGCATATTCATCTCCGTAACACGCAGCTCCTGCTGGTGTTGCCCTAGAAAAGGCCATGCTTCGCAGCCGTGTAAGCGGACAGGTTCTTGGGGTCACAAATGCCACTTGTTACCTCACGCCCTTTAACTCATACAGCAGCAATGCATGCGTTGACGCCAAGTCATCACCTGTGCGGTCGGGTGTAGGATCGGTGGAGTACGCCATATACTCGGTCGTTGCCACATTTTACTTCAGGCGGGGAGCGAGCGCCACCTTTCATCACAAATCTCATCAAACTACTCCTATCCAATCCACCAGTGCGATACTAATTAAAAATCATTAAAAAAAAGATACCATGGATTTGTTAACATTCTTACGTGGTCTGTCCTATATTTGTTATTTAAAAAAGACCTAACAAGTAACTCAGTTATGTTAAATTCAACTCAGTTATGTTAAATCAAACCATTGTTGTTAAGTAATTACCTTTTGTTTACTACGGTAACATCAAATGTAAAAAAACCTCGTCACATTAAATTCATATTAAATCAAACTAAACCATTGTTGTTACTCCTACGGTAATGCAACAATGATTTGTCGCACTACCGTAGTGTCGACCTACCATGATGTCGAACTAGTGTCGCACAAACGTTTGTCGCACTAGAGTAATGTCGACCTACAGTGTGTCGCACTAGCGTGCATTCGAACTAAGGTGAGTCGCAGTACAGTTTTGTCACACAAACGTTAATCGCACTTCCATTTGTCGAACTCACGTAATACACTCTTAAGCCTTCGTGGTTATTTTTTTATAACCATGCAGAAATATGTCATTTTCCTAACTGTTTAACTAAATGGCTAAGCAAGTAGTTCAATGTCATCGATTCAAGCTATTTGCCTAGCCGTTTAATTAAATGGTGCCGTTTAGTTAACTGCGTAGGCAGTTAGTTGAACGGCTGATCAAGCTAGTTGGCGGCGACAGATCCATCAGCTACTTGAATAACCGCTTAATCAAATGGATGACCGCTAATTGAACGGCGCTGTTCAGTAAAGAGCCTAGGCAGTTAACTGAAGGCTGCGCCATTCTTACTGCCGCAGTACTTGTCTGCCCATTCAATTTTCATGTTTTTTCGTGCAACAATCAGCAACAATCCTTTTTCAAAACAATGAACAAGTTTCCAAGGCGTTTGATTGTCGGGTTTGTGTTGTTTCGGAATTTTGATAATCGGAATTCGCGTTTATGATTTCTCGGATTTTATTCTCGTAGTTTTGACCATTAGAAATTTTGAAATTCGAATTTTCAATAAATAGTTTTTATGATACATCGTGTTTCTCAGTTTCGGAATTCGAATCATTCGGAATTTTGAAATTCGTGATTGTGAGTTTCGGAATAAAAATCTTCATATTTATGTAGTGTACCCACAGAGTGTACCCCTTAGCGACTCATACCTAATGCAATCTTTGTAACATTTTTATAAGTTTTGTTTAAGCTTTTCTATAACCTATACCTATCGTATGAACGGCTGGTACTGAATAAATAGTTATAATGCATTTCGGATGACATAAAATTTTGCCTTCCTACTTTACCAGGCTCTGACTGTCAGCTTAATAATACTGTACTCTAAAAATGAATTACATATAACTAAATGTTATTAATTTTATTGATTATAATATGCTTTAAAACTCCGAGCGTGTGTAAACATTTTATTGCTTTATTTCCAGTTGTGTATCATCATTAAATCCATGCTTGTTTGGTAATCGGTTACAATAAAACATGAAATGATCAAATAATATTTTATTTCTCCATCCTTATTAACAAATTCATTAAAAAATATCGCCTGTATCGAAGCACAGACAACAGATCAAGTAAGCGCGTCTATATTACACCGAACGATTGTACCAACTGACTAAAAGAAAGTGAGTTGTATAAATATACCTACCGCACCAGACCTATCAATTAGTAAATATAATATATAGCTATGTAGGTATAAGAATTACATTTCATTCCATTATCTAAACGAAATCATTTCACAATTTTCAAAACATTCCATTTCATATTTATGGTACAAGTGTGAATTTAATATAGTATACTAGTATTACAGCCGGTTGTACTCGGCCGACATATTGCTTTAATCACAGAGGTAACATACAGTGCAAAAATATCTTACATCTAAAATGTTAGGCAAGTTAACATTATCTTGCTCCTTACAATACTTGAGGAGAGCTATATAAACCTGTAGAGTACGCGCCGCGAAATGAGTCCCTTGGCCGCGGCGTGGCTGTCGCAACATGTCATGTTGCCAGTATCGTCTTTTTATTTTACCAAATTTTATATTATTTAGATATAAATATAATAGGTGGTTCAACCACAGAACTTAAGAAGCTATATTAACGCGTTTCCAGCGTTAGAAAGTTAAAATGTGATCATGTGAAACACCTAGAAGATGTTTGATTTAAAAAAGATGGATTAATAGATGCACCATCATATCAACAGAGAGTGATAGTGATACAGAATCTGATTATGTATGTGTCACTTAAAATAGCGACAGCAACTTCTCTTTGCTATCCACAAACGACACCAAAAAATCACGTACTGTGCATTTAAAGTTCCTACATGTTGTGCCGTGATTGGGATCTTAGATTATTATGCCGGTAAGTATAATTCCCACTAGTAAAACATAAAAAATGTGCTGGCAACTCTGTTAATCAACAAACAGTATGGTGGCGATGTCATTTTTAGTTCCGCCTTTTGTCACGGGACTTATTTTTTGGCGTTGACTCTACAGCATTATAGCATTTTTATAAGACGACAACGCGTCAACTTATTATTTTTACTAAGATGAAGGCATTTCAGTGAAAAAGTTCCGAGCTTCGAGCTCTAAAATATATATGCTAAACCCCGTTTTCCAGAACGGCACTCAGCCCTGAATCTCGATTTATAACTAGATCAAAGGAAAGTTTGTCTTCTAGATGGCAGTGCTAATGTCTAACGTGAGAGTTGATTCACAACTGAGCATTGTTCTAGAATACGGGTTAGGGCTGGATTTCACCGATGAATTTCTTAAACAATGACGTAATTAATTCCATGAGTAAAGCGAAGAATTTATTTATACGGATTTCACTGATGAAATTCTGCCTAAATGTGTGTTGCGAACCACACAATGGTTTACAACCCTTTTAGAAGCAATTGCTTCCACAGCGCCATTCAGTAGTAGAAATTTTGATGCTCGGTTAACTTAACCGGGAATGAATGATGTGGATTGGATTCTATATAGATTCTATACTTTAATAATTTCTTTGCCATCGAATTGAATTTCAATCGTAATTAAAATATTAAAACCAAATGAGACTATTTATATACGATACGGAGACACATCAGGCCATCGATTCTGCTATTTCGTGTCATAGTAAAGGCACTGTCTTTCCACTGACTCAGTAAAAAATGTTGATTTAATTTTAGACTTTACTTGTTAGCAATAAATAAAGTCTTAAATTAAATTTCATTTTTTGCAGTCTCGTGCTATGACACAAAATATCAGAATCGGAGCCCTGGACGATTGTCCTCATAAACTGCTCTTAAAAATCTACATTTCATGACAATAATTGTAGGTACCGTATGGTCAATTTATCAATATTAAATCTAGTGAGGTCATCGTACTATATTATTTAGTTATATTTCTTAATTCAAACCCGTCTACCTAACCTAGACGGTTTGCGATTAAACCCAAGAGTCACAAGCCACGACCGCACCCAGGCTGACGGCCAAAGGCAAAACAAACTTAAATTGTTTAAGATTGAACACGGCATATTCTTTATTTAACTACCTAAAGGCGGAACCACGCTTCGCTATGTGTTATTTGTTATTCGTCTTATTCGAACGCATACGACGAGGTGTGGAGGGCTTCTTTCCTCTTCTTTTTGTGTAGTTTGTGGCCAACCTGTGATAGAGTTGTTTAGGTCGCCTATATAGGTCTCCGTCTTGACCTAACGACTGTTGACCACAGCCGAGACAGACTTTTAGCGTGGAGGACTCATTCGTTTATATTTGCTTTATTCGTTACAAGCGCGAATAGTAAATACGCGTATCGGTGTACCCGTCCATATATTTGGCATAACCTCGCATCGGTATGTTTACTGCTTGGTCATATGACAAATATTTGGTCGAATACAGCCTAGCCGCACAACAAGTAACACAGAACGAAGTGTTATTCCATCATTATAGTTTTACTTAGGTCTAAGCAAACTTGACAATACATATTACATTAGGCTACATTGCTGAAGTATGCACTTCAATAAAAAGTCGACACAGTCGAAGTTTTATGCACCTTGTCAAATAATTAAAATGAAATGGCGCAGCAACTGACTACAAAGACACGAAACTGGTTACACTTATCGTTTGCTGTAAGGGAAAAGCCCCTTAGTGCCTGGGTTAATCCACTATTGGGCAAGGCAGTGAAACTTCAATTTGCTACACAAGGAAACAGATACATATCTACTGGTACAAAATAAAACTAAGTGAATTCCAATACTTATTCAAACGCACACTTATAAATCTCGTACTTCACGCGTCCACACAATGGATCGTATATTTGAGCACACAACATAAAAGCACCCTGTTTTAAATATTTCACACTAAAACTAAAAATGTTTCTTTTTTAAACAATGATGGACAATCACGACCTATAAAATCATTAGAAAGTGTCGTTAAACGTTGTACGAGTTACGTAATGGTAATTTTTACTGAAAGATGCGGCGCGTATATCAACTTTTCTATATTTCTGTACATAAGATTCAAAATGGTTTATAATATTTTGCCTGTAAAAGTCGCTGCCTGCCGCTTTTCAGTGGGAATGGGAATGTCCACTGCGCTTTTATCCCTACAGAGGGCGCATCGTCGCAATGGCCAGTGTCAGCTGTCATCTACGTAGATTTCATTGTTTGTCTCACATTTTTTATGAATATACTCCATCGTGCCGCTTTATTTAGTACCAAGATGTGTGTAAAGTTAGTGGAATGCATTTATTTCCCCAAAATGCTAAGCTCTAAAAACAGTGCGAGACAGTTTTACGAGGAAAGAATGGCTAATGAAAATTCTAGATTAGGTCCATTTCAGTAGAAGATTCAGTTTCAGCTTCAACATGACCGAAATTAAAATTGCGGTAATAGGACTCCTATCTGGAATTAGTAAGGCTCACTGTTACAATATAAGAACTCAACTTGTTACTGAGGCATTACCTACTTCATATTCGCCAATTGTTCTATAATAGTTGGATAGGTATAGTGTTTTTAGATATAGTGTTTTTTGTTGCATTTAAATCACAATATCTTTTGGAAAAAACAGTAAAATTTAAAGATTTATTTTCGATGAGATTAGCTTTCTTTCCAGTTAAAGTTGCACCTCTTTTTCTCAATTCTACTTTAAGTTGTTGCATATTCCAAGTTGCAAGTCCAGATCACAAAAAAATACCAAAAAAAACACGATAGAAAACAAAAACAAGTCGGGTCAAATCTGACAGCCATGAGTTTGTTATTGCTACAATTAGTTTTGCGTGGACATCCCCATTGACCCTTAATATAACTACAGATGATTTTTTCTATTGATAAGGCAAAGGATTATGTCTAAACACAAAGATACTAGGCAGTTAGCCTATTTTGCAACAGGAAAATGCAATAATTAAATTCCTAAAATGCTATCCTTTTTTTATACCACTTGGGTGGGCAGACAAGCACACTGTTCACCTAATGGAAATTGGTTACCGTGGCCTTTGGACTTGTGTAGAAGAGCCACACTAGCACTGCCGAACCTATAGAAACCTAATGCCCTTCTTGAAGAATCCCAAACTACGTTATAAGGAACATAAGGAATATTTATTACCAAAAGCAAAATTGTGACTATGTATTTAATTGTGCGTTATGTTTAAATACCCTTTTAGTATTAGTGCCAGGAAGTATAGGCCTAGGCAAAAGCGGAGAAGCCTTCCGTGAAGCAAAGAAGCATATTATTATGATGCACCTGATGGTAAGATATCCTTGTCTCGCAACATCAGACTATTAGCATAATTCGGGCGCTTGCTACACTGCCGTCGTAATTATAAATGCAGTAATCGTCATTTTTCCCAATTCCTGTTTTTATCGAAAATGAAGTTAAGAGACATGTATCTAACTTTTGGTTAAAAAAAAATAAAAAAAATATTATGGAAGTTAGTAAAATTGTAAGGAAAAATGCAGCATTCATATGTTTTTCCCGGGAGTTTGTTAATTTAAATGCAGTAATAATAATGTACAAGGATAAAATGCAGTACTAATGTCTATACTACTAATTTAAATTGCAGTATTAATCTTATCGTAGAGCTAAATGCAGCATTTGCATAATGAACTGCATTTTAATGTTGTACGTTTTATATTTCTATGAGTCTTTTTTAATATACTACTAATTTGAATTGCAGTATTAATCTTATCGTAGAGCTAAATGAAGCATTCGCATAATGAACTGCATTTTAATGTTGTACATTTTTTTTTTTTTATATGAGCCTTTTCGAAATTCAAATGCAGTAAATGTTTAATACTGCATTTGAGTGTAGTGTTATTAGAGTGATTCATGGCGCTGTGCAAAAAATCGACTGCAGCTATTAACAAAGTCGGAACTTATCGTCGTATATAGTGCTGCTATGGTAATTAGGAAGAGTTGACTGGTTTTCTATTGCCTCATGTGACATTTTTAATTATAGGCATGTTATTTTAGAATGTAGGACACGACGGTTATAGTAACCTTGTGTTGTGTTCTCGACGGTGAGCAGGGTAGCCAGAGCTCACTGGAGAGGCTCTGTGTTGTCAGTGGGAAGACCAAAGGCTTTGGATGTCACCACTGACTAGTGCGGGAGTGAAATGTTGGTGCGGCGGTCAGGGAGGCCTGGTGAAACGGTTAACCGCTGGCCGCCCGCAGGCTGAAAGGTTCCCAAACCCGGAGATCACATAATCTCCGTTCCAGGAGGCTGAACCAGCAGCCTGTGTAAAGTTCCCGGTGCTGTAGTCGTGCCGGAGAAGGAAACCGGAGTAGACTTGGCAGTATCTAGGAGGGGACCCGGGGCCCGTCCGCCCACCGCGCCAGCCAATCACACAACCCTAGCTCGTTTGCGGTGGCGAGAAACCTTACTTTGTCTTCTACACTGACGGCATAGAGACTCTCTATGCCTCCCCCTCCCATTTTTATTATGGCCAAGAAAAGTAAGAATAGACGTCCTACAGCGGCACCTTCAACCACAAACATACACAACACACTCAGGAAGTTATGTTCGGGTTTGCACCCGAACATAACTTCCTGAGTGAAGTCGGGGTATGCATGTACGTCTGGGATGACGTTTGCTGTCGCTGTCTAAACGGCCTTGAAGACAGGGACCTGTCCACTCTATGGGTACCCGTATCTATGTGTGCGTCTACAGGTCCCATAGCGGTGACCTGGGCACGGCTCAACTGTTTGAGCACCTGCAGCGGTCGGCGGACAAAGTAACTGAGCAGTACCCTGCCGCGGACTTGGTATTCTTGGGGAACTTTTACGCTCACGATATGGAGTGGTTGGGTCGCACAGAACTGATTTTACGGGAAGGGCTGCTTACTACGCCCTGACCTATGGGTTCTCGCAACTGGTGCATTCTATCCCTAGAAAACCAGATATCGAGACCCACAGAGAGTCTTTATTGGACCCTCTGCTGACTACGTACCGAGTGGAGGCACCACTTGGTACTTCGGACCATAGCGTCGTCTGGGCGCAAGTGACTCTCGCGTGGCCAGAACCACCGGGGCCACCTCAGTGGTGGCATGTCTGGCACTACAAGTCGGTAGACTGGGACGGACTGCGAGAATTCTTCTCGTCGTACCCGTGGAGGCAGCTTTGCTTCACTTCAAACGATTCAAGCTCTTGTGCAACAGCAGTCGCTGAAGCGATTCTAACGGGTATGGAATGCTATATTCCCAACCGCTAGATCGCAGCACAAGCGAGCAAACGGCCAAACTTCTGCCACTCTTGCCTTTCGCCGCCGCAAAAACTCGACGGGACCACGTATGTGTCCACGAAATGATAATGTACTGCATTTATAGAATATTTAGTTGATCGTTTAGTTTCAATGTACTAGAAATAAATGCAGTTTGAATTATTTCCTAGACATAAATGCAGTACTCAGCACAAATACTGCATTTCACTTTAAAATAAATGCAAATATCAAATATAAATACAAAGATAAAATGCAGTATTCAACATTATAAACTAATTAATCTATAAAATTGTTCATAATGTTAAAGTTAATAGTAAATTGACTTATTATGTACATACTGAGTCAAAAATAAAACGTATATGATTTCAGAAATTGTAGAAAATGTAAAAAAACCTTTAACCGCGTTTTTCTAGAAACCGCCATTTTGCAAATACTGCATTTACAATTACGAGGGCAGTACAGTGAAGAGATGGTGGGAAATAACTTGGATATGAAATGTGAAGGTGATACTTCTCTAGCCAGGGAGAAAACGACTTTCTTACCTGAACAAGAGACTCAGTCTATGTTCGGCAGTGAAAGGAAGTAAACGCTGCATTCCTAAGAAATATTCTGTCTGACTGTCCCAATTACAATATCGGCAGCCAAGATGGGAATTTAATTGATTGATTACAGAGCAATCCCGCTTCAAGGGGACTTGCCTTTTCTAGCGGGATTATTCTGTCATCAGGCACACAGCAGGTGTATGTAGTTCAATTGCTAAAATGAACTACAGAAACCATCAATTATCGTATAATAATCTTTAAATAGTAGTTTAGGTTTCATCTAACTCATAAAATATTGACTTCATCATATTAAAATTCAAAGAAAAAGATAGAATACTAATTATTTCAAAATTTCATTCAACAATACATTATGAGGATTTATTTTAAACAGCAGACAATATAACAATTTATTTTTGTAGAACAATATTTTATTTCGATACATTATTGCTTATATTTGCGCTTTGTACACTTTATACTGACCACAGTTTACTAATGGTATCTCTATGTGTATGACATTGTAATATTAAGCTAATTATAACAATACATGCAAGGTAAACCATTATCAACTAAAATACAAGAAATCTGTAAATGATTTAAAGTTTTAAAGTCATTGTTACAATATTTTAATGTTGTCATAGTAACAATGTTACAACATATTATAAGGTTTACATTGTTACAATAACTTGTAAGGTTGTCATTGTTACAATATGTTGTAAGGTTGTCTTTGTTACAATATTGTAAAGTTATTTCTTCATTTCAAACTCAGAAGTATACGAGTGCCAGTGACAGGTTGTACAGTTTACCCTGTATCATGCTACTAATCTGCTTCAGTTACATCGTTCAGCTATTAGCTCGAATACAAAAATATGATCGGCAAGCGACAACGAACGCTCGCAGTACAATCTAACTCAACGCTCACACAAATACTTCAATTGTATATATAATGTACTTTTATTTCTATAAATACTAAGATTAAATACACTCGCAGGCATTACAGTACGCATGTAAAAAAATCCACTGCAATGTTCAATTAATAAACTAATATAATAAGGACGATTTCCTACCGAGGGCCGTGAGCTGTACACAGAACACCTCTTGTATCAATAAGTTAGTTAGATTTCCGACCTGTGTGGGCCAGGGGGCACTCAGAAGGGCCGGTAGGCGGGCGGGTACTTGGCCGGCAGCGCCCCCGTCGCGGCCTTCGCCAGCGCCGACCAGCCCAGCGCGGTGTACGCCTCGATCAGTCTCTCCTCCACTTCCTTCGAAGGGCGCTCCTCTTGAATCCTGTTCAGCAATTTAATGGCTCGACCGTATTGCTTGAAGGTAAAGCAGTGCCATACTCCATAGTGGATCGCCTGTAAAAAGCATTGTCTTTAAATAAATAGTACGTGTAGTGTCGAGACAAAGATGGGTCCGACAAAAGCCATGCACGGGTAGAACGAGCCTATCGAGGAGGCACTTCACATTGTATCTACGACATAAAACCTACTGGAGATCACCCACACCCCGGAGCACACTATGACCGCGTCGCAAACGTATTGAACGTGTAATGAACTCAAACGCGGGACCTACGTATCAGTGAAATGCCCTACGCGCTACACATTGAGATTATTCTATAAGAAATGCAATTTTGCAGGTATTGACATTTTATCACATCGCTAAAATCGTAGCATATCAAATTCATACACTTTCAAAGCTTATATTAGGCCTTACTTTGTTAGCTAGTCAGGCTATTTCTTAGTAATAGTACTGAGACAGAATAACCTCGGAGTGTATGATATACATTTCTGACGGTTTGTGACATTTCTATCAGTTATAGTTAATTTTTCGACAAATGTACGCGGTACTGACGCATTATGCTACCTACGCACGAAGAGTATCTAGATCACGGTCCTTTATGACATCTATTAACGATGGAGCGGTGTAGCGGGCGTCATGCTTTGCAAAGAATCGTTTAAGTCACGGCCACGGTGCGCCCCGGGGCGCTGGGAACTGTACCGAGAGCGGGCCCGGGCCGAACGCCGCCTGGCGGGCCATTACTGCCTGTAGGCGGCCCCGCGCCGCGGCCCGCGAGCGGGGCCAGTCTGGGCCACCCGGGGGCGCCTGGTCCGGGTCGCGCGGGGCCCAGGGCGGCGCGGCGATGCGCCCGTAATGGGCCATGCCCGCCGCGCGCACGGAGTAAGGGACCTGATTCAATCAATCGTCAGTGGCCAACGGAAACACCCAAGACGAGTATCGACGACGACGGTAACGAGAACTAAATAGTTTAAATAAGGAAACCTATGTCATAAACCTTGCATTGATTGTTGCATCGTACAAATACATCATATTAATAAAGAAAGGAAACATTCTGGTGAGTAACATAATAATTTATCTATTCAACAAAAATCTTAAAAAGTCTTATTGTAGCTGTTCAATAGCAGATTTTAAATGGTGGGTTGCGCCAGTGCTGACTGGTGAGTGTTAAGGTTATCAGAACTAGTCGGCGACGTTTGGCGCTTGTTCAGTCAGCACCAAATCCATCTTGACGAGCAAAGTACTCAATGATCTGATGATCTGAATTTCTTAATTTTGCCCATTTCCTGTTGACGTTCTGATATTTGGTACACACCTTTAGTATCCGAACCCAAATAAATAATACAATTTATGGATTTACTCTTAATGCCTTAGTTTTAAGATCATTTTGAGACGTTGCAGTCAAGATATTTGTGATGCTGACTGTTGATATAAATGGCTGCTTTTCCTGCTCACTGGAACCGCCCAGTGAGGCGCGGGTAGGTACAGTACCTTGGTGTCGGCGAGGTCGGTGAACTTGAGCAGGTCGGCCATGTTGTTGGCGAGCGCCTCGCTGATCTTCTCGCGCGCCGCCGCGCTCTGCGCCAGCGCGCGCAGGCGGCACAGCGCCGCGCCCTTGCGGCACAGCGCGTCGATGGGTGCGCCGGCTGCCAGCTCCGCCCAGTGAGGCGCGGGTAGGTACAGTACCTTGGTGTCGGCGAGGTCGGTGAACTTGAGCAGGTCGGCCATGTTGTTGGCGAGCGCCTCGCTGATCTTCTCGCGCGCCGCCGCGCTCTGCGCCAGCGCGCGCAGGCGGCACAGCGCCGCGCCCTTGCGGCACAGCGCGTCGATGGGTGCGCCGGCTGCCAGCTCCGCCCAGTGAGGCGCGGGTAGGTACAGTACCTTGGTGTCGGCGAGGTCGGTGAACTTGAGCAGGTCGGCCATGTTGTTGGCGAGCGCCTCGCTGATCTTCTCGCGCGCCGCCGCGCTCTGCGCCAGCGCGCGCAGGCGGCACAGCGCCGCGCCCTTGCGGCACAGCGCGTCGATGGGTGCGCCGGCTGCCAGCTCCGCCCAGTGAGGCGCGGGTAGGTACAGTACCTTGGTGTCGGCGAGGTCGGTGAACTTGAGCAGGTCGGCCATGTTGTTGGCGAGCGCCTCGCTGATCTTCTCGCGCGCCGCCGCGCTCTGCGCCAGCGCGCGCAGGCGGCACAGCGCCGCGCCCTTGCGGCACAGCGCGTCGATGGGTGCGCCGGCTGCCAGCTCCGCCCAGTGAGGCGCGGGTAGGTACAGTACCTTGGTGTCGGCGAGGTCGGTGAACTTGAGCAGGTCGGCCATGTTGTTGGCGAGCGCCTCGCTGATCTTCTCGCGCGCCGCCGCGCTCTGCGCCAGCGCGCGCAGGCGGCACAGCGCCGCGCCCTTGCGGCACAGCGCGTCGATGGGTGCGCCGGCTGCCAGCTCCGCCCAGTGAGGCGCGGGTAGGTACAGTACCTTGGTGTCGGCGAGGTCGGTGAACTTGAGCAGGTCGGCCATGTTGTTGGCGAGCGCCTCGCTGATCTTCTCGCGCGCCGCCGCGCTCTGCGCCAGCGCGCGCAGGCGGCACAGCGCCGCGCCCTTGCGGCACAGCGCGTCGATGGGTGCGCCGGCTGCCAGCTCCGCCCAGTGAGGCGCGGGTAGGTACAGTACCTTGGTGTCGGCGAGGTCGGTGAACTTGAGCAGGTCGGCCATGTTGTTGGCGAGCGCCTCGCTGATCTTCTCGCGCGCCGCCGCGCTCTGCGCCAGCGCGCGCAGGCGGCACAGCGCCGCGCCCTTGCGGCACAGCGCGTCGATGGGTGCGCCGGCTGCCAGCTCCGCCCAGTGAGGCGCGGGTAGGTACAGTACCTTGGTGTCGGCGAGGTCGGTGAACTTGAGCAGGTCGGCCATGTTGTTGGCGAGCGCCTCGCTGATCTTCTCGCGCGCCGCCGCGCTCTGCGCCAGCGCGCGCAGGCGGCACAGCGCCGCGCCCTTGCGGCACAGCGCGTCGATGGGTGCGCCGGCTGCCAGCTCCGCCCAGTGAGGCGCGGGTAGGTACAGTACCTTGGTGTCGGCGAGGTCGGTGAACTTGAGCAGGTCGGCCATGTTGTTGGCGAGCGCCTCGCTGATCTTCTCGCGCGCCGCCGCGCTCTGCGCCAGCGCGCGCAGGCGGCACAGCGCCGCGCCCTTGCGGCACAGCGCGTCGATGGGTGCGCCGGCTGCCAGCTCCGCCCAGTGAGGCGCGGGTAGGTACAGTACCTTGGTGTCGGCGAGGTCGGTGAACTTGAGCAGGTCGGCCATGTTGTTGGCGAGCGCCTCGCTGATCTTCTCGCGCGCCGCCGCGCTCTGCGCCAGCGCGCGCAGGCGGCACAGCGCCGCGCCCTTGCGGCACAGCGCGTCGATGGGTGCGCCGGCTGCCAGCTCCGCCCAGTGAGGCGCGGGTAGGTACAGTACCTTGGTGTCGGCGAGGTCGGTGAACTTGAGCAGGTCGGCCATGTTGTTGGCGAGCGCCTCGCTGATCTTCTCGCGCGCCGCCGCGCTCTGCGCCAGCGCGCGCAGGCGGCACAGCGCCGCGCCCTTGCGGCACAGCGCGTCGATGGGTGCGCCGGCTGCCAGCTCCGCCCAGTGAGGCGCGGGTAGGTACAGTACCTTGGTGTCGGCGAGGTCGGTGAACTTGAGCAGGTCGGCCATGTTGTTGGCGAGCGCCTCGCTGATCTTCTCGCGCGCCGCCGCGCTCTGCGCCAGCGCGCGCAGGCGGCACAGCGCCGCGCCCTTGCGGCACAGCGCGTCGATGGGTGCGCCGGCTGCCAGCTCCGCCCAGTGAGGCGCGGGTAGGTACAGTACCTTGGTGTCGGCGAGGTCGGTGAACTTGAGCAGGTCGGCCATGTTGTTGGCGAGCGCCTCGCTGATCTTCTCGCGCGCCGCCGCGCTCTGCGCCAGCGCGCGCAGGCGGCACAGCGCCGCGCCCTTGCGGCACAGCGCGTCGATGAGGTAGCCGCGCTGCTTCTCCTGCTCACTGGAACCGGCGGAAACAGTCAGCCTCAAAGGCATTTATGTGCCTATACCATGTTCGCGTCAATCCCCGTCAACATTACTGTGCATCATGGAGCGCGATAGTTTAATAGTAGTTTATGATACTGTTGCATAATAAGGGTTCTTATAACACGAGTGTGTTTTAAAAAAACGAGCCGTAGGCGAGTTTTTTTATTGTATCACACGAGTGTTATAAGACCAAGTTATGTACAGTGTCATACACTACTTTACTCTCATACTATAATACATAAACTAATTTATTTTACAAACAAAACCAAACTTTTTTAATTTAAATGTAAAATGTTGGCGCCAAACGTCGATTGCGCATACGTGTTTCTTCTTTTTTCTTCCGAATCGGCGATTCCTTCTTGGTCCAGATGGAGGTTATATAAGTGTATCGTTATGATAGTTATTTAATGATATAGGTGCCCATACAAGACCTGTATCGTAATAAAACTTTTTTTTTTGGCCTGTGCGTAATGTTTGTCATAAGAGTTTTAATTTCAATTTTATAATCTTTGTATTGTAGTATCAGAGTACATAAAAGTTACTTTATTTTGTTTTACAATTTTAGGGAAACTTACAGCTAAAAAACGTTCAATATTATATAATCAATATGATGAAGGTCAATTATCAGTTTCCACATTTAGGTATTATTACATACTAATGCTCAAAACACTCTCAAGGCAAATTAAGTTATTTTAGAAATTAGGAAACTATATTAGAGATAGTGAAATTCATTCAAAGTACTGATCACATAGGGCTTTCGTCATTCTAGTAACACTAGTGCAAAATAAATCCAAATCAACCTCCCGACATGCCACATTAAAAGAACGACATGCTCGCAATAGGTATGCATTTTGTCTATATGTAGTTTTTGCTATAGGGACGTACAATAAGTTCGACCTGCGCAGAAATAATGATGGTGCGTATAGGCCCACCTTAGATACCAGTTCTGGCAACTCAGCTGTACCATTAAATAAAGACATTAGAAACGTTATGTCCACAGAAATCTAAATAATAAGGTAATAGAAATGGCATAACCTGCAGTGTTTCATCGGTACGCGTGTCGCCGGAGGGCGGGGCTAACACACACATACAACTAGTAACTACACGATCACGCACATATATCCATTGGGAACAGCATCCAAACTGTACTAAACCGTATAATTATGGAATTAAGGTTGACATTGCGTCGTAACGCTTTGCTAACTCACACAAGCATGGCTTTATTTTGCAATAATAGTGGTGATCACGTAAACTACACTAGTGCTTGACTAAAGTGTAAGGGAGTTCGTATTATAATTAAATTGAAAGTTCTTATGTACTGAGAATGTTTTATTTATAATTGACTACTATTGTATTACAGTACCTACACTATAAAAATGATTTTATGTAGGTAAAGTGTAAAACTGTTTTCTAATTTTCAATAAATAAAACTGGCCGTGAATGGAATACATCTAGGTACTTACGTTAAACAGTATAGCTCTTATGGTTAGAATAAAGTGGTTATAGACGGTTATAGGTTATAGACAGACATAAACAAACAGATTTAGCGAATTTATAATAGCTTATTGCAGTTTGGCTACGAAATAAAATAAAATAATGATTATTGTCCCGTAAAATGGAGATATTTGTTTAATAACTGTCTTTTTGGAACTATATTTATGGCATTTTTGGCGTAATAATTAAGGCGGATCCCCATATACTTCTCTACTACACATTTAATCAAATTAATGACGTGGTTATCAGTTGGGGATTGATCGTACTGGTGAAAACTTATGTCATCGAATATTTTATGACCGAGAAAATGTTGCAAAGTTTTGGTAATAAACTGACACTTAAATTTTTTATTTGCAATGACGTCTTCGTCAAAAACAGTATTTTTTAACAACGATTCAGTTTTTTACAAATACTGATCACATCCTTGCTAGGTATTAGTAAACCACCATTGTCTTTTAATTTTATAAGCTCGACCTTTTCGTCACTATTATCAGGCCCCAGTAATGCTGATACACATGCGTCACATTTAATCTTTTTTATTAAATAATGAACAACTGCTTCTGCTATATATGTCACTACATGTGAAGCAAATTCGGACATATTACTAATATAATATTCACAAAATAAATCATTACTATTATTATCAGTAAAGTCAATGTCTTGAAATGGCGTCATCGTCGTAATATTTATTTTGTCAATAGCTGACGTGCAATTTAAAATCGAAATATTTTCCAAGGCTACACAATTTCCACTGTTAAAATCTTTTAATTCTATGTGGGTAATAATTTTTTTGTAAATTGATTTAAACTGTCGCGCTGTTGGATTGCTATTACAACCACCGTGTGCTCTGATATGACCAAAAGTTAGTTCTATGTGGTCTTGCGAAAACTTATATGATGGCAAATATTGTAGTTTATTTTCTTTTTCTAATGTAGCGATATAAAGTGCTTTTAAACTTTTGATGCAAACTAGAAGTCCCACAAATCCAGTTTTTTTTGCAGACAGGACTAGTTCTCGTCCATCACAAAGTTTCAAAGATCTCAAATACATTTCAGTCTTGTTCAGAAAAGCAAAAATTTTATCCTTATTCCTAAAGTAGAGGGGTTTCTTAAAATGTAATTGATTCATGTGCCGCGAATTCAAAATATCAAATAAATTATTCAAAGTTTCTAAAAAAGTAACCGTGCCGTCGACGTCATCAAAATCAGGGTGCTTCATCCCAGCACAAAATTTTAAAGCATTGGCGATACTTTGGCTCATAAGTTGAGTTGCCAACCGTACTTTCATTTTCTGATTTTTTAAAAATATATGTTTGCGTCTCAATTTATTAGCAAGATGTAAATGCTCCTTTTCTTGTAATTTATTAAGTGCAACTAAATCAGACCACTTAATTAACTTGCCTTGGTTGTCCGTAAATGATCCACTGGTCTCAAATGAATTTCTAACGAGCTTCATCATATGACAAGCATCTAAAAAAATGTACACAGGTTTTTTTGTAATAGGATGTTGAAAATTTGTCACTAATCGATTTAAATCAAATGAACACCCCAGGTTTTTAGACATCGATATGTGAGCCGGACAACCATCAAATGTCATGGAAAGTACTTCGATTCCTGTACTATGAAGTAGTTCTAAACACTGTAAAACTAAATTAGCCTTTTGTTTACCAGATAACCCATCGACAAGAAAGTATCCAACTGGAATTTTCCACGCACCATTAATGGCAGTTACCAAAAACACAAGAGCTTCTTTAGCGACCGTTGTAGTCACATCATTGTCATCTAAGCCTATATCCACGTAGCCATGCATACGGTGTCCGTCCCACTCTACACGCTGCCGAATAGCCATCTCGTCTAACACCAAGTTACACATTATAACATGCCTAGATGCCTGTACTTTTACCTTAATCGCAGTAAAAGATTCTGTAGTAAATCCTGGCTCTGCATGAATGGATTGATACCATTTTTTGATGATCCTTGTGTGAGGCAAACATGTATTAAATTTTTGCCTTACAAATGCATACGCTTTTGGCGAGTAAAAATGTAAAGTCATCGCAAAGCTTCTTAAATTCGGCGAATATTTAATTGTAGTACGTTTACCCGACTGTAGCTTTTGGTGGAATCTGCCAATCAACTCATGTGCGGTAACATTCATGTCTTCTAAAACGCACGCCTGGTCCCCACTGATAAGCCGCTTATTTTCTAAACTTTTTATTAAGTCTTTGAACTTTGAAATTGTTTTTTTTGTAACGCCTAGTTTTACATTGTAAACGTTTTATTTTCAAACGTTGTTGCCTAATAATATTTTTCTGTTGGTCAACTTCAGCAC
Source organism: Eilema caniola (assembly GCA_949126895.1). Lineage (NCBI taxonomy): Eukaryota > Metazoa > Arthropoda > Insecta > Lepidoptera > Erebidae > Eilema > Eilema caniola. Next base: position 1,838,182 of record OX421463.1, on the reverse strand, counting down.
GTAGTTTCCTTTTTTTGGTGTATCTGTAACGTCAGCTTCAGATTCAGCCGTTCTCATTTGCTGATTGTCTGTTGACTGAAAAAATATTTGGTATTAAAAATACTTAGATACGGTGCAATAAATGTAAATGCAACTAACTATGCTGTATCAAATTAAAACTTAAAATTATTATTGCTTGCGAAATTGTACGTTTACGTGAACAGCTGGGTGAGCTAAGAGCTGATAACGCTACTGGAGGATTCGGTACTGCTGAGTTAGGTTCTTCATTATTTGTGACCTACAAGGTAAACATTAAATTTATCGAGTGTTATAAATACATAGATGAATAGAGTAGGTACTTTTATTTTATTATATTAACAACGAATAACGATATACATTACGATTCCAATAAAAACATTCAAAATAATTCAACATTAAAAAATATTTATAAAGCTGTACTTACTACATTAATTAGTTTCCATGTATTAAGTATAGGTATTGCATGTTTTTTAAGTGTACGTCTCTTTGTTGAGTTGTTAAAACTGTCCTCGGTAAAATGCAACGAACAAATGCGACTGTTGTTTGTCGGGAACCATTTTTTTTGCCCGTGGCAGATATCCACTTATCTTTTCTGTGTGCATCCTGAGGAAATCTGAAATACATTAAGATTAGATGGCTATTTAGAACTCGACAATCACAGTTTTTAAATTATCGCGTTGCATATCAAATAAAAATAAATATAAAAGTGCGGGAATTGAACGCGCTAATAAGTTTTTACCTATGAATGGAAATATAGGTATGTACGTCATTAGCGCGTTCAATTCCCGCACTTTTATATTTATTTTATAATAATAATTATTTAATATTATGCACCATCTCGAGGAAATGACCCGAATTTTGAAGCATTTAGCACATCACTAGCTCGCGACAGTTTTGTGCGGCCGTATCACAATAAATACGAAAGCAATGAATTATTGTTTTTTGCGTAATACATTTCTTTTTGTAATACGATGCCATTTCGTTATTGTCAAGCAAAAGAGGCAATGGTTAGCAAAATTATGAAAATTTCGCAAGTTGTAATATTCATATCGTGTTATAATTAAGGTTATGGTTTGAAATGAAATTGACTAATAACAACAATATTAGTACATAAATCAACTTACCGATGAAATGTTATCCCTTTATTAACGTAATTACACGTTGCAGATGCATTTCCACACTGGGCAACGCTGCAAAACACCATTTTTCGTTGCACTTGTTGTCACCGAGGTGCGCGAGCGACTGAACATCAGTTCACGCGCTGGTGTCGTCCAAGCCACCAGAGTGGCGACAAGGTCACGCGAACTAAGCACTTCTATTACCTTATTATTTAGATTTCTGTGGTTATGTCCGATATTTTTCTACGCTCAGCTAAAGGCAAAATATGAAATTTTTTGCAGCGTTCATGATAGTCAGGCAGATAACAGTTAGATTTAAATTGAATGCACCTTAAGAATTTTCTTTGTATACTTTCAAGGCGGTCTATATAAGTGTTGTATATTGGGTTCCATACTTGTGAGGCATATTCGAGGTGACTACGAACGAAAGAGCAATATAATATTTTAAGGGTTTTAATTTCCTGAAAGTCGGAAGAGATCCTCAGAATGAAACCTAACGCTCTCGTGGCTTTATCAATGATGCTCTCAATATGCAGATCAAAGAGAAGTTTGCTGTCAAATATAACTCCAAGATCTTTGACAGATCCAACTCTAACTAAAATAGAATCTTGCAGTTTATAGGGAAAAGCAATAGGGTTGGGTAAGGTTATACTATTTTACTAATAACCTCTAACTGCTGTAATTTTGCACAAGGATGGATAACAGTCTGTGATAATCCTTCTTGGTATTCTAATAATATTACGAGTACGAGTATAAGTTTAAATATATTTGAGATATTTCGATGTTAACAAACATCGAAATATCTCAAATATAATCAATCTAGCTCCATCCTTTCTAGTTGTGATCATTTTAAGTTTTAATAAAAAAAAAACTCATTTTACTGCGTTTACCGCAATTAGACACGATCAGTAGCGCGATAAGTCTGGCGACTGAAAGGCCTCACGGTTATTTAACAGACCATTACCCACACCAAGCAATAAAGTTTAATCTATTCTGTTAAGTAATCTTCGCTCGTAATTAGTACAAAGAAAATATCTGATTGTCGTTGTAAAGTTATTGTAAATGACACAATGGCTGAATAAAATCTTAACGAGACTTGATAGGTAATAGTATTAATGTACACAATTTGATAGTGAGTAAATAATTTGATTATAACATCAGCAGTGTAATTTGTAAAATAAAATGTACCATTATAATACCTTCCGAGTATAGATTCATAACAGAAGGATCCTAATTATTACATAATTCTAGATCAATAAATGTAAAATGTATTTCAGTTCTCTAATGTAGGTTGTGGCTTGCGAATTTTTTAGATACATTTAAGTCGAGCTCGTTCAGAACACAATAATTTTGAAAGCGGTCCAGATCTTCTTGTAAAGAGAGTGCATCAGCGACAGAGTTAATCTGTTTCATGATTTTCATGTCGTCTGCATACAGTAAAATTTTGGACGACTGAAAACAATGCGTGATGTCGTTGACAAAGATATTGAAGATAAGTGGGCCCAAAAGCGATCCTTGTGGAACTCCTGAAGGTATATATCTTGTTCTTGATGAGTATCCATTCAGCACCACCGTATTTACAGTTATTACAGTTATATCAATCAATTAACTAGCCTACCATAGTCCACTACTGGGCAGAGACCTCTCCCAGTATTGGGAGGCTTTGGCCTACTGTTTCCAAGATTTTATTTCGAGCTCTCTCGCAGTAATATAGTCTACGTTCTTTTCATCAGTCTTCTCTTACCACATCCTTCGGATGACACAGGGTGGTGATACTTATGTTCTTTTTCTCAAACATGCTTGGAAATGTGAACATTATTTTGACAACCTTCTTCGAGATAAATCGAAATTGCTGTACATGCGAGCAGCGGCCGGCAAAAGTCGTATTAAAATCCATATCTGTCGTGTTTTAGCGGCCAAATAAATTACTATGTAAACTCATATCTGTCGTGTAATTTAAAAATGGAACCATCTTTTACTCCGAACCATGGCAACCAAGGAGGTAACTTTCCAAGGCGTTATTTAAATATAGAACTGGCTTGCAAATAGAATGCTGTTTATTAAGAAAAATAAAAAAGAATGAACATTTCGCCGCGTGAAAAATTACTGTTGTTCGTTGTTCGTCATTGATTTTGAAAAGTAGGTAAATAAATTCTGCCTAGATACTACTTAGTTTTAATTTCCGCGCATTGTTTGGGAAAAGCACTATATCTGTCACTACACGCATAATGACTTAAATCTGTTATACAGTGGCCGGCAAACATCTTGACCATGTACTCAGACTACGTGAAGCACGTTTTCAAGTCAGTTTGGTATGGTACAAGGTGCGTCAATCAACTATTTAAGTTTCTATTTATAGTACATTACTGCCGCGGCCACCAATTGTAGTGTTGCCGGACGATCGTGAAGTATGCGGGCCGAGGCGCAGCCGAGGCACGCATTACGGAGTCCGGCAACGCTCAGTTGTGGCCAAGGCTTGTATAGTGCTTTTCTCAAACAATGCGCGGAAATTAAAACTAAGTAGTATCTAGGCAGAATTTTTTAGTTACCTACTTTTCAAAACCAATGACGAACAACGAACAACAGTAATTTTTCAAGCGGCGAAATGTTCATTGGTTTTTTATTTTTCTTAATAAACAGCATTCTATTTGCAAACCAGTTCTATATTTAAATAACGCCTAGGATAAGTTACCTCCTTGGTTTCCATGGTTCGGAGTAAAAGTTGGTTCCATTTTTAAATTACACGACAGATATGAGTTTACATAGTAATTTATTTGGCCGCTAAAACACGACAGATATGGATTTTCATACAACTTTATCTGGCCGCTGCTCGCATGTACAGCAATTTCGATTTATCTCGAAGAAGGTTGTGAAAATAATGTTCACATTTCTAAGCATGTTTGAGAAAAAGTAATATATCAATGCTTACACTTTGATCTTGTTAGCGTCGCTCCTAGTATCGTTTTTCATGCCGATGTACGCGAGCAACTTGTCCTGATCGATGGCCTTTATCACCTAGCACAAAAAAAAAGAAAAATAAATGGTTACGTACAAAAAAAGGCATCGTGTATTATATGCAAAACCTGTCGTTTATTAAAAAAACATGTACAAATCTTTATAAAGGTAGTTCTAGAGTATTCTATACAACGCTATCTAGATCAATGGTAAGCATCACGGAGGATAGAATATGATTAAGTAGCGGAGATGCCACTGTAATTTTTTTCTTAAGAAAAACGCGTGGCCAAATGCGGGGGGCATGACGTCATACCTTGGCACCCGTATCCATCTAGTGCATCATAGCGAAACCGAACAGAAACAGGGTCTTGTAATGTTTGTTGTAGTTTGACTACTCGCCACTAAGCGCTACACAGAATTCTAGAATAATCTATAATAAGGCATTTTTTTTTACAAATAAGGCCATCTTTCGGATTATAGCAAAATCATTTAGGCCACCTAAATGATTTTGCCTTATACCGACAGATGGCCCAATTTTTTTAATTTTAATTTTCAATTTCAGCTAAATATACCATTTTTTTAAATTGCTAATGAACTCGGGCGAGACTATTGTGATGAAATTTTCAGAAAATGGATTAGTTATTATTACATCTATTCTACATGTAAGACAAGGTTACTTATTTCTTCTCACCGCTAGATGGTTCTGTAAAGACATTTTTTTTTAATATTTTGTACTTGCTGATGAAATTTTATACCCTTGAAATGTTTAACTTGTTTATCTGTACACTTTGTGCATCCTTGTCCTGCATACTTAATTCTTAAACCAGGTTAAAGCTATTTTTATCGTTGGTCTTTGAACCAAAAACGACAACCGAACGCAAGGACATTGCACGAAAACTAGATGGTGACGTCACAGACCAATTAAGTCGTTTTGACGTATGGAAGGCTCGCGACTCGATTGTCTTGCAACATCTCCGCTATCATTTCCTTCTCCATGGGTAAGCATACTCAATTAGCTTGTGCTAAGATGCTAGAATGCGGATAAACATACATAGTTTGATCCATTTTTGTTCATACCTTTTCCGATATAGTGATGAGCTGTTCACACCAGGCCATCGTCACATCAGGCTCCTCGTTAACATGCGGTAATCTGGAAATAATCCAAAAATAAAGTTTTCAAACACTTGTGACACAAATGAAAACAAATTATAGATCAGATTTGTGATAGCGTCCGAATAACCACTATTTAAACACCTGACGCAAACACACATACAAAAGCACGAACAAGAATCCACGCATGTGAACATATACGCGCACGCACTTGCACCCTTACACACTACCTCGGGATATATAGCTTGGACCTCAAATGTCCTCTATTAGCTACCTACACGTTTCTTCAGTATCGTTTGAGGACAGTACGGGGTCCTACGGCGGTGGACGAACTCAAATTCACCAAGTAGAACCCGCGCGCTAGGGTTTGGGTTTGCCTTAGTCACACGCACCGAGTCGAGTGGTGAGACAGGGCACTCGGCCGAGTAATTGGTACATGTCAACATAGCGCCGAGTAGTATGCACGTACATCGCACTCGGCCATCAGCACTGTGTGGTCACTCCACTCGATGCGTGTGATCAAGGCATATATGTCTCGCGATTTAAGTCCAAGCTGTGTATCTAAAGTTATATAGCGTATGCACTTACTTCTTGGCGTCAGTGGGCGAGTCGAGCGCGTGCAGATAGGACACGTGCGCGCCCAGGTAGCCGGGGAACTTCTCCTGCAGTTCTTCGTACACTTGCTCCAGTTTATCGCCCTCTGTCACATAGTTATTTGTTCGTTATGAATTTCGTATATTCGATAACGTATTGAGAATATTTAAACTATTTTGGGGTAATTTATTTAAAAACATCACATCGAAGGCTATATATTTATTAGAATTAAATTAGAAGTTGAGTTTTGTAACAAAGTTATGACGTATGTGATTGTGGGGACAGAATGAAGACAAGCATTTTGTAGGCACTCGATCTTGCAGCCCCACTGCGGCGGGTATCGCATACGATACGGGCAATACGTAGGACACGCGCATTGTAGTCGGGAGTTTGAATCAGTAAATTACTTTATCTACTCTGATACTATAATACACAGATTATAAAATACATATATAAAATACAGACACCGATATCATTAATAACTTTTTAATCATAACGATACACCTATACAACCTCCATCTGGACTGAACCTCTACTTTAAAAAAGGATCCGCAGATTCGAAGAAAAAAAAAAGAAACACGCATGCGCAATAGATGTTTGCGCCTTGGCGCCAACATTTTACATTTAAATTTTGTTTGTAAAATAAATTAGTTTATGTATTATAGTATGAGAGTAGATAAAGTAGTGTATGACACTGTACATAACTTGGTCTTATAACACTCGTGTGATAATATAAAAAAACTTGCCTACGGCTCGTTTTTTTAAAACACACTCGTGTTATAAGAACCCTTATTATGCAACAGTATCATAAACTACTATTATACTAACGCCAAGTGTTTTTACTGGCTCTGGCCGATCAATCCCAACAAGCCTTACCATCTAGTGGCCGACATACTGAACATGATCATGACATATTACATAATATAGGTACTCAATAAAATTTATTCAAAATAAAATTTAAAGTTTTATTTAAAATATGAGAGTTAATGTGTGTACAAGTGAATTTTTGAGACGGGTCAGCAAAGGTACCGGAGGAACTTTCAGCATTTTTGTCAATTACATTTTACTCAATATCTGTGAATCCAGCTCAGAATATCGTAAAAAAGTGATGGTTGGTCCTTTTCAACAGTTACCTGTAACCATAACCGCTAAGAACATTATCTACTTTACTATCCCGTATCGAAATTTCACCTACCAAACAATAATTTACAATAATCCAATTTCGGTTGGATTGTTTTCACGGGTCAGCAGAGCCTATTTCTCTTTATTTACCGTCTCTTCTAAGATTTTTCACTTTAGCTTAACATTAGGTGAGATGAAGTTATTAATTGACGTGTCTTACATATATATATACAGGGTGTAATCGTTAAGTGTGTCCAGGCGATTATTCTGTAACTATTACAGATATCAAAAAACTTTAAACTGATATCGAAAGTACGTTACCTAATGAATAAAATGACATCAATAACTTTTTAAAAATCAAACGAGAGGTATCTAATATTTTGACATAAACACTCCCATACATTTAGTACCAGATTAGTAGAAAGGTTTTATGTACGTACACCAGAAGGGACTTCTCTATCTGGGTACTCTCTTCTGTAGGCGATAATGGCCGCTCTTTTGTTACAATCATGTTTGTAGTCAATTTTTTAGCATATCTCTCTTTTCTCTTTTGGAATATGCCATTTTGCAATCAATAAATGAAACAATCACGATTATTAACGCAAATTAAAAAAAAAACAACGTTAAATTGGCGAGAACAACAACCCGAGATAAAAGCACAGAATAATTAATAGTACTAACGTACAGAAGGATCACTGCGCAAGAAGATTTAATTAATTCCAGTCTTGCTCCGACGCAATACGGTGGAATTCAGCTCGCACAACATTAGGTACCTATAATTTTATTCACCTACTACTGCGTCTCTTTCTATCGCGTACCTCTTATCTCTTCTTACGCTGTTAGGGTTGCCTTCTTGTGAAGAACTGAATATTTGATTACCAGTCCAGTTTGTACCTGTTACGATTTTTCTACTTATGTGAAAATGACAACTTTAAACATACCTACCTAGTATTAGATGAAAAAATATTTTATTACAATGTCCGCATATTTTAACAAAAGACGATAAGCATACTACTACTTTTAGTATTCTTTGCTACTACACTTTAGTGTATTTGCTAAATTGAACATACCATTTACGTGTTTAGTTACATGCCGTACGACGCAAACACGAAACGGCTTAAACTAGTCCGAGAGCCGACACCCAAAAATAATGTTGGTAAATTATTTTGATTTGCCAGCAAAATCGAATGTGACTCGCTGCGCTTTGAAAGCAGTTCATATTTGAATTTATATTATCGTAAGGAACTCGGTTCTCTGATACTATATGCTTTGTTGGAACTGTATTTGGTTTCAGTTGTTTGATTGTCCTGATATCAGAATCTTCAAAATGGTGGGAGCAGACTTCGTAGCTTAGCTCTCAAATTTTCTTTGCTTAGTAAGTCCTCTCGTCCTAATAAAATCAGCCACGCTCGGCGCCTAAAATAAAATAGACAAATGGTAGTCAGTACGGAGCAAACACATTTGTGCTTATGGTCATTGGTTAGAGTGAAGCAAACGGGGCACTGAGGAGCGCAGTCACCGTAGTAGTCGCTCGTCGCCGTCACAGAAACAGTCCCCGTTGCAGTCGCCATAGTCCAGTCTCTATACAATGAAATTTTTTCTAAGTGTTTGACAATCGCCACGCCGAGAAAGGTTAGGTGCGCCAAAAGTAGTATAACTTCAAAAATCTAAATCCTAAGCTAGTAAAAATCACTGGACATACATGGGGGTGGCTCAAATACTCCTCAATATGGGGCGCCAAATTTTTTCGCCAGGGGAGCTGGCCACCCTGTATTGTCAAACTTAACCTTAGCTCTCGGTCTATATACCCGTCAGCCTAGCCAAAGTGCGCCAAAGTATCTAATTATCATGTTCAGGTAAATAATATTAAATATTATGCTATTCATTTGTATACCTATTAAATTTATTACTTCAGCTCTCGGACTATAAACAATGAATACTAAATATTACCTATAAGCTATAAGGTAGCTTTCGAGCGCGGTGGTTCATATAGTATGTAGGTAAGAACTAATAAATGACGGTGTTATGAAGGGACAAACATAAGAAATTAAAAAAATCGAATTGAGACCCTCCTCCTTTTTTGAAGTCGTTTAAAAAGAAGGAACTTGGAACTGCAGAAATTACGTAGGGTAGGTATCGTCAGTGGTACCTACCTACCTATAGACAGCGCGTGATGCCCGTCAAGGACACTCGAAACTAGAAAAATACGTCGAGGCGGGTGACGGCGGAGTACGTTGACCCCGATGGGTCCGATCCAAAAACCCTCCCAATTCAAAAATCTTGCTGGCTAGGTACCTACCTACTTCGTGGTAAATAAGTAGTTTTTGTCTAGATACGTATTCTGAGCAGTAGTAGTGGTAGGTTGGGTTATGGGTAGGTAGGTACCTTAAAAATTTAAGATTTATTAATTTGGCAAACTTGCCTTTCAGCATCTTTGGGAAGCGAGAAAAAAGATAAATCCGGTATACTTCTATTCGAATTCAAACAGCCCAACGCCACACAATATCGTCTGTCATATTTTCTTTTCTTGTCCATTCTTAGGTCGGTACCTACTTTAAGTAGGCACGATCAAGAGAGAAAAATTAATGTTTTTATAAAATCCTAGCCGAGCGCGAGCATAGAAAAAACCTTAAGCGTTCACACGAGCGCGCGCGTGACACTCGACTAATTTTAAGTCCGGCGGCCGGATACTTCGCTGTAGGTATTTATCGGATGTACTGCGCGGAGTGAACCACGCCTGATAAAAGTTTTGAATTTAGAACGAACACCAAATAGTATCTTTTTTTGTAGTGTGTTGCTTTTCAGTTAGCTCAAATTACTTAATGCGATATTAAAACACGGTTTATTATTAATTTCAAGTGGTACCTAAGATAATTATTTTACACATGTATCTATTTGAAAATCATCATTGTCATATTATACGTAATCATAAAATATGATTAAGGTAAAATGGGTACTAGATCACTTAAAATAAGGAAACTAAAACCTTCCTACTAATCTCATACTGAATGTATGGGAGTGTTTAATGTCAAAATTTTAGATACCTCTCGTTAGATTTTTAAAAAGTTATTGATGTCATTTTATTCATTAGGTAACGTACTTTCGATATCAGTTTAAAGTTTTTTGATATCTGTAATAGTTACGGAATAATCGCCTGGACACACTTAACGATTCCACCCTGTATATGGCTCGCGACTCACCGAGCTTGGCCAGCCAGCCGGTGGTGAAGTCCTTGAGCGCGTCCATGTAGTCGTCGTGCGGCGAGGCGGCGGCGGGCTTGTCGCGGTCGCGCGGCGCGGGGCGGCGCGGCGCCTCGCACACCACGTAGGCCAGCGCGTAGCTGTCCACGCGCCGCCCCAGCTCGTCCTTGGCGAACGTCACCGCGCCCGTCAGCGTCTGCCCCACCGACAGCGCCGAGCGGCTGATCCTGCGCCCAAGTACACGGTTTATTTTCTTTACGTGCCGGAAATCCTCACGGATACCTCCCCTTCGGAGCCGAAGGGTGAGGTTATGTCGAACTCGAACCGACTAAACCGCACGCCGTCTGTGGGTCAATGTGCTAGGCCGAAGGTGCGGTTGTCTAGTGACATATCCCTCGCACCCCGGCTGACCCAGGGACGGTCCCTGGGTCAGCCGGGGACACGGTCACATCGCGCTCCACCATCATCTCGGCGCTAAACTTGAGAACGACTTCACTCATTCTTATTCGAATATTCCAAACGTTTCACGAAGAACTCAAAAAACGATCGAAATTCTACACCGACCGAGCGCTACGCATCAGTTACTAACCATATGTAGCAAACTATAATGTCACAATATATTTTTAAAAATTATATGTACAAACAATCAACATCACATCGACCTTGACGAACAAAATACTCAAAATAATCTTAACGCCTTGATTTCCTGCTTCCTATTAACTAATTGTTCTAATATTTAGTACGCACCTGTACTTCAGACGATAATACAATTTAAATCAATAAAACAGTTTGATTTGATCTTAAATCTCCGATATTAAGATCATTTAATTTTTTTTGTCAAAACCATCTCAATTTCTGCGTGACAAACATTATAACATAAATATTAAATACCAAACAATCTAATACTTCCCATAACTTCACAAGATTAGCAACGTCTATCTACAAGACTCAAACTATTAAAATAAGTGTATGTTTACTTATATACACTCGTTAGAAATTATACTTCTTTGGCGTAATATAATATTATTTTATTACAATTGTCAGTTCTTTTTTTGAAAAAAAACTTAATTGTTGACTATAGCTAACTTCAGGGTGTCGATTTTTCGTGACGGTGAGCGCGCGCATCGTAAAAATTTACTCTCATCATTTTTCCCTAACGCGCCAAAGGAAGTATAACTTCAAAAAATCAATTTGAAAACCCCTTACTTCTCTGCAGGCACCGATGTGAAGTACAGAGGCAGCAGCGATCCACTCGCCAAGGACCCAGAGTTGAATTTCTTCCCTCCCGTGATCGCCTGTAAAACATATATTTTTTATGAATACTAGCTTTTCTATATTATTACCTTTTTTTAAATAAAATAGTTAAAAAGTACCAAATAGTACTGATAAACAGAGGACGATGCTGCTGCACTGCTTCCGTCGTCGCGCCTCGCGTGCTCCATCAAAAAAACCTGAACCCGCGCTTTCATTGTCACGAAGTTTGCCGGCCACTATAAAACACCACTCAATTGGCACACCTACCTGCGGCTGGGAGCAGTACACGTCCAAGGTGATGGGCTGCTGCAGCTTCTGTTGTATGACGGCCGGCAAGTCCTGCAGCTTCTCTAGCAGAGACTTGTTCTCGTGGCGGATGTTCAGACGGAGGGTGTAATCGCCTTTTTCCAGTTTCACTGTATACTGTAAAAGAGTATAAGAAAATTGCAGTTAAAAGGATATATTCCGAAATAATTATTTTGTTTGTCAAGACCAATCATTAATTTAAGTCAAAAGTTGCCCAGTAGCACGGCATGTGTAGACTCGTGTTTCTCTGGCTCTCGTTGACCAATGAAATGAGTTGTGCTCATTATATTCGGTACTTTCCGGAATTCAAATAATTCAAAAAAAAAAAAAAAAAAAAAAAAAAAAGCCGTAGCGTAGATGGCCCAGGTGGGATTTCCGCATGAAGAAAAAGGAGGTACACTGTAAAATATCTTTCAATTACTTTTATACCTTAGAAGGGTACGCATCGCCGACCGCCATAAGCTGTTTACAACTGTTGTATAACATCCACATCTGGGACTCGAACTCCGACTCGTACAGCATGTCGCACAGCAACGAGATTATGGGTGATACCTGCAACGTAATATAGCTATTTTCAGATATTTTAGAGGTGAAAACTTCTCTAGGTGGGATGTTCAGTTGTCAACTTGTCATAGAAAAGTATGGGTGGGAAAATCACCAACTCGAATCACCTCGACACCTGCGCACCGACCGACGATACAATTTACAACTTAGCTTTAATTCTATATGGCCAGTACTTCCTATTGGACAAATTGTGACAATCCACATATGCACTTTTTTGCGAAATTAATATTAAACAGATTGTTTTCTTTCTAATGTAGTTCATGTAAATTTTACTCTTTGCCAATGCAAATACAATAATGCTTCAATGGTGGCCCCCGGTTTGACGGTTCTTCTCAGATGACACAAAGCTGTGCTTTTATTGTTAATGAACTCCACCAGCGCGCGACTCTTCAAGAAGATCTAAAAAGTATTCTGCGCATCTAGACATTGTTAATTAGTTTGCCGGCCATTAGGCCAGATCTAAAACAAAAAAGTTCGTACCTCTGTTGCCTTAGCGATATGGAAGTTATACGTGTTGATGAGCTGGTAGATCTGCCTGCTCGGTGGGATCACGTCTCGAGACGTCAACGGTGTCAGTTTTGATTCCGCTGGCCTGAAATTTTTTCATGACTGAGATGAGTGGTTTATATTAATTTCATTGTGACACGGATTACAATAGAATGCAATTTTTTGCAGTAGCAAATACTGAAGTAATGTTAGGTATTCAAAACGAATGATAAACAGATACATCACTCCCATACAAGAGCGATAATAACTCTCTGAACAGTAATAGCTGCAAGCAGAAATATACCTTCCGACTGCGACCCAATAGTTGAGGACTGGGCAACTACGTCTTCGAACCGACGCATCGGGAGAGTTGATGGTAATACTTCAATGGTATATAAAATACTATTTTGACATTTTTATCTATCATGGGAATTACATGCTGCGTTTCTACTGTGTTTCCGACAACATGCCATCCGTAAGAGTTTTGGCCATGGAGAAGGAAATGATAGCGGAGATGTTACAAGGGAATCGAGTCGCGAGCCTTCCATATGTCAAAACGACTCAATTGGTCTGTGACGTCACCATCCAGTTCTAGTGAAACGTCCTTGCGTTCGGTTGTCATTTTTGGTCAAAAGTTCAACGATAAAAATAGCTTTAACCTGGTTTAAGAATGAAGTGTACAGTACAAGGATGTACAAAGTGTAAAAATAAACAATTTCAACATTTTAAGGGTATAACATTTCATCAGTAAGTCCACTATATTTAAATTTTAATTTTTCCGAAAAAAATGTCTTAACAGAACCATCTAGCGTAGAGAAGAAATAAGTAACCTAGTCCGGCATGTATACTAGTTGTAATAATAACTCAATTCATTTTATGAAAATGATCACAATAATCTCGCCCGACTTCATTAGCAATTTCAAAAATGTTATATTATTTATTAAATGGAATATTTTGCTAAAATTGAAAATTAAATTAAAAAAAATTGGGCCATCTGTCGGTATAAGGCCAAATCATTTAGCCCCCTAAATGATTTTGCTATAATCCAAAAGATGGCCTTATTTTTGAAAATTATTTCCTTAAAATAGATTATTCTAGAATTCTGTGTAGCGCTTAGTGGCGAATAGTCAAACTATATAACAAAAATGACAAGGTCTGTTTCTATTCAGTTTCGCTATGACGCACTAGATGGAGACGTGGACGAGGTATGACGTTATGCCCCCCGCGTCTCCCTTCCCACCCGCATTTGGTCACGCGTTTTTCTTAAGAGAAATTTGACTGTGGCATCTCCGCTACTTAATCATATTCTATCCTCCGTGGTTTTGGCGCCAATGCGATGGACTCATTAATTTACTTTTCATTTAACTTGCTCATAATGTAGCTCTTATGTCACCGAAATTAGGCACATAATGATACCTATTATCAAACTGTGGCTCTTTGATTGTTATTAAATCACGAGTGGGATTTAATATGGATTTAATTTTATAGTTGAGTTAGTATAGAACAAATAAATTAGTGTACCAACCTATTGCTTGTCCATTTCATGCAACTTCGTATTTAAATAGAAAATTTCATCTTGTACGTGTATAATAAACCAAACTTTTACTCAAGTATAAACTGTGTTTTCGCTCTGTTTAAATTTAAAGAATTTTCACAATTTTATTCTAAATTTTTTCATTCTTTCATTCTAAAATTAGTCAAGTAAGTAAACAAAAATATAATACTCAGGTACGATGTAAAAAATATATTTCTGAGTACGCGGCCTCTTGGGCCGGGGCCCTCTTGAGTCGGGGGCCCGTGGCATTTTACCAGCCCTGCCACCCTATAGTTACGCCACTGTGTCCGATACAAAAAAACCTTAAGCATATTTGAGAAATTGTGGTCGTGGTAACTCAAAATATCATTAAAGGTGTAAATTTTCAAAGAATTTCTAAATTTATGATGTAACCAAAAAAAAAATTAGGTAAGTATATTTTTTTTATTATTTTTCCTAGAGTGCTCATGAGCAGGTCTACCTTTTGGGGCCCGCTTATCGTTGAATTTTGGGACACGTTGTATACAAAATAATAAAAATAAGATTTGCCTTAAAAGTCGCTAGTTACCAAGTCATAAAATTCCAAATAAAAGCCATCCGAGAGTGAGTCCACCTCCATAGTATAGTATAGCGTAGCGCGGCCACTCACCGGAACACGGGCTCGCTGTACTTGAGCTGCGCGGCGGGCTGCACGTCCTGCAGGCGCAGCGCGCGCAGCAGCACGCCGCGCACGCCCTCGCCCGCGCCCAGCACCAGGCGCGCGCCGCAGTCGGGCTTGAGGCCGTGGAACTGCACGCTGTAGTCCACCTCCATAGTATAGTATAGCGTAGCGCGGCCACTCACCGGAACACGGGCTCGCTGTACTTGAGCTGCGCGGCGGGCTGCACGTCCTGCAGGCGCAGCGCGCGCAGCAGCACGCCGCGCACGCCCTCGCCCGCGCCCAGCACCAGGCGCGCGCCGCAGTCGGGCTTGAGGCCGTGGAACTGCACGCTGTAGTCCACCTCCATAGTATAGTATAGCGTAGCGCGGCCACTCACCGGAACACGGGCTCGCTGTACTTGAGCTGCGCGGCGGGCTGCACGTCCTGCAGGCGCAGCGCGCGCAGCAGCACGCCGCGCACGCCCTCGCCCGCGCCCAGCACCAGGCGCGCGCCGCAGTCGGGCTTGAGGCCGTGGAACTGCACGCTGTAGTCCACCTCCATAGTATAGTATAGCGTAGCGCGGCCACTCACCGGAACACGGGCTCGCTGTACTTGAGCTGCGCGGCGGGCTGCACGTCCTGCAGGCGCAGCGCGCGCAGCAGCACGCCGCGCACGCCCTCGCCCGCGCCCAGCACCAGGCGCGCGCCGCAGTCGGGCTTGAGGCCGTGGAACTGCACGCTGTAGTCCACCTCCATAGTATAGTATAGCGTAGCGCGGCCACTCACCGGAACACGGGCTCGCTGTACTTGAGCTGCGCGGCGGGCTGCACGTCCTGCAGGCGCAGCGCGCGCAGCAGCACGCCGCGCACGCCCTCGCCCGCGCCCAGCACCAGGCGCGCGCCGCAGTCGGGCTTGAGGCCGTGGAACTGCACGCTGTAGTCCACCTCCATAGTATAGTATAGCGTAGCGCGGCCACTCACCGGAACACGGGCTCGCTGTACTTGAGCTGCGCGGCGGGCTGCACGTCCTGCAGGCGCAGCGCGCGCAGCAGCACGCCGCGCACGCCCTCGCCCGCGCCCAGCACCAGGCGCGCGCCGCAGTCGGGCTTGAGGCCGTGGAACTGCACGCTGTAGTCCACCTCCATAGTATAGTATAGCGTAGCGCGGCCACTCACCGGAACACGGGCTCGCTGTACTTGAGCTGCGCGGCGGGCTGCACGTCCTGCAGGCGCAGCGCGCGCAGCAGCACGCCGCGCACGCCCTCGCCCGCGCCCAGCACCAGGCGCGCGCCGCAGTCGGGCTTGAGGCCGTGGAACTGCACGCTGTAGTCCACCTCCATAGTATAGTATAGCGTAGCGCGGCCACTCACCGGAACACGGGCTCGCTGTACTTGAGCTGCGCGGCGGGCTGCACGTCCTGCAGGCGCAGCGCGCGCAGCAGCACGCCGCGCACGCCCTCGCCCGCGCCGAGCACCAGGCGCGCGCCGCAGTCGGGCTTGAGGCCGTGGAACTGCACGCTGTAGTCCACCTCCATAGTATAGTATAGCGTAGCGCGGCCACTCACCGGAACACGGGCTCGCTGTACTTGAGCTGCGCGGCGGGCTGCACGTCCTGCAGGCGCAGCGCGCGCAGCAGCACGCCGCGCACGCCCTCGCCCGCGCCCAGCACCAGGCGCGCGCCGCAGTCGGGCTTGAGGCCGTGGAACTGCACGCTGTAGTCCACCTCCATAGTATAGTATAGCGTAGCGCGGCCACTCACCGGAACACGGGCTCGCTGTACTTGAGCTGCGCGGCGGGCTGCACGTCCTGCAGGCGCAGCGCGCGCAGCAGCACGCCGCGCACGCCCTCGCCCGCGCCCAGCACCAGGCGCGCGCCGCAGTCGGGCTTGAGGCCGTGGAACTGCACGCTGTAGTCCACCTCCATAGTATAGTATAGCGTAGCGCGGCCACTCACCGGAACACGGGCTCGCTGTACTTGAGCTGCGCGGCGGGCTGCACGTCCTGCAGGCGCAGCGCGCGCAGCAGCACGCCGCGCACGCCCTCGCCCGCGCCCAGCACCAGGCGCGCGCCGCAGTCGGGCTTGAGGCCGTGGAACTGCACGCTGTAGTCCACCTCCATAGTATAGTATAGCGTAGCGCGGCCACTCACCGGAACACGGGCTCGCTGTACTTGAGCTGCGCGGCGGGCTGCACGTCCTGCAGGCGCAGCGCGCGCAGCAGCACGCCGCGCACGCCCTCGCCCGCGCCCAGCACCAGGCGCGCGCCGCAGTCGGGCTTGAGGCCGTGGAACTGCACGCTGTAGTCCACCTCCATAGTATAGTATAGCGTAGCGCGGCCACTCACCGGAACACGGGCTCGCTGTACTTGAGCTGCGCGGCGGGCTGCACGTCCTGCAGGCGCAGCGCGCGCAGCAGCACGCCGCGCACGCCCTCGCCCGCGCCCAGCACCAGGCGCGCGCCGCAGTCGGGCTTGAGGCCGTGGAACTGCACGCTGTAGTCCACCTCCATAGTATAGTATAGCGTAGCGCGGCCACTCACCGGAACACGGGCTCGCTGTACTTGAGCTGCGCGGCGGGCTGCACGTCCTGCAGGCGCAGCGCGCGCAGCAGCACGCCGCGCACGCCCTCGCCCGCGCCCAGCACCAGGCGCGCGCCGCAGTCGGGCTTGAGGCCGTGGAACTGCACGCTGTAGTCCACCTCCATAGTATAGTATAGCGTAGCGCGGCCACTCACCGGAACACGGGCTCGCTGTACTTGAGCTGCGCGGCGGGCTGCACGTCCTGCAGGCGCAGCGCGCGCAGCAGCACGCCGCGCACGCCCTCGCCC
Organism: Eilema caniola; assembly: GCA_949126895.1. Taxonomy (NCBI): domain Eukaryota; kingdom Metazoa; phylum Arthropoda; class Insecta; order Lepidoptera; family Erebidae; genus Eilema; species Eilema caniola. The sequence goes on along the minus strand of OX421463.1, from coordinate 1,820,463 downwards.
GCGCCCAGCACCAGGCGCGCGCCGCAGTCGGGCTTGAGGCCGTGGAACTGCACGCTGTAGTCCACCTCCATAGTATAGTATAGCGTAGCGCGGCCACTCACCGGAACACGGGCTCGCTGTACTTGAGCTGCGCGGCGGGCTGCACGTCCTGCAGGCGCAGCGCGCGCAGCAGCACGCCGCGCACGCCCTCGCCCGCGCCCAGCACCAGGCGCGCGCCGCAGTCGGGCTTGAGGCCGTGGAACTGCACGCTGTAGTCCACCTCCATAGTATAGTATAGCGTAGCGCGGCCACTCACCGGAACACGGGCTCGCTGTACTTGAGCTGCGCGGCGGGCTGCACGTCCTGCAGGCGCAGCGCGCGCAGCAGCACGCCGCGCACGCCCTCGCCCGCGCCCAGCACCAGGCGCGCGCCGCAGTCGGGCTTGAGGCCGTGGAACTGCACGCTGTAGTCCACCTCCATAGTATAGTATAGCGTAGCGCGGCCACTCACCGGAACACGGGCTCGCTGTACTTGAGCTGCGCGGCGGGCTGCACGTCCTGCAGGCGCAGCGCGCGCAGCAGCACGCCGCGCACGCCCTCGCCCGCGCCCAGCACCAGGCGCGCGCCGCAGTCGGGCTTGAGGCCGTGGAACTGCACGCTGTAGTCCACCTCCATAGTATAGTATAGCGTAGCGCGGCCACTCACCGGAACACGGGCTCGCTGTACTTGAGCTGCGCGGCGGGCTGCACGTCCTGCAGGCGCAGCGCGCGCAGCAGCACGCCGCGCACGCCCTCGCCCGCGCCCAGCACCAGGCGCGCGCCGCAGTCGGGCTTGAGGCCGTGGAACTGCACGCTGTAGTCCACCTCCATAGTATAGTATAGCGTAGCGCGGCCACTCACCGGAACACGGGCTCGCTGTACTTGAGCTGCGCGGCGGGCTGCACGTCCTGCAGGCGCAGCGCGCGCAGCAGCACGCCGCGCACGCCCTCGCCCGCGCCCAGCACCAGGCGCGCGCCGCAGTCGGGCTTGAGGCCGTGGAACTGCACGCTGTAGTCCACCTCCATAGTATAGTATAGCGTAGCGCGGCCACTCACCGGAACACGGGCTCGCTGTACTTGAGCTGCGCGGCGGGCTGCACGTCCTGCAGGCGCAGCGCGCGCAGCAGCACGCCGCGCACGCCCTCGCCCGCGCCCAGCACCAGGCGCGCGCCGCAGTCGGGCTTGAGGCCGTGGAACTGCACGCTGTAGTCCACCTCCATAGTATAGTATAGCGTAGCGCGGCCACTCACCGGAACACGGGCTCGCTGTACTTGAGCTGCGCGGCGGGCTGCACGTCCTGCAGGCGCAGCGCGCGCAGCAGCACGCCGCGCACGCCCTCGCCCGCGCCCAGCACCAGGCGCGCGCCGCAGTCGGGCTTGAGGCCGTGGAACTCGACGCTGTAGTCCACCTCCATGTCGCCGATGTTCGCCCAGTACTTTGCTATCACTACTTCTAGCGTCACGCCGCCCTGCGAACAACACCACGGAATTTCTAAGGACCTAAACGGATAGATTCAGGCGTGGTTCAGTGGCTTTGTACCCCTGTAAGGCAAAGATCGCGGTTCGCTTCCCGCCTGAACCGATTCAATTTTTCCTATCTTAACCGATTTAAATTGTTAGCATGCTAAATGCTTTAGGATTTCTTTCAATCGTTTATCTCGCGATTTAGGTTCAATTCATAATTTGGTTAAAATTTACCATCAAAAATATCACCTGCACAGTTAGCAAAGCGTACTTACCACAACATGAAAAGGTAAGAGTGTGGGTGCTTCGACCCCCACGTTGAGCATCTTCTGCTTCTCGTGGCAGCGACAGCTCTTCTTGGGCAGCAGCTGCATCGTGTGAACCAGGAACCTGCCAGTCTTCTCCTTGTCATCCGTGGATAGCTTAAGCACACCCCATGTGGCCTCCGGGGGGACTGGAACCACCCATTATATTGATTAGTAACTTATAGGAAATTACCATATTCCACTTAAAGGAATTAAACGAGTCGGCGATATGTTTATCATGCATCAAGGATTCGAATGCCTTGTCCGAATCTTTGTTACCGGGTAGCTGCAACTTGGAGGTCGAGCAGCCACACGACGTCTCCGTTGACTTCACTTGACTATGAACTGTACGAGCCAGTACTCGTACATTTTACAGCACATAAGATTCAAAATGGTTTGTAATTTTAGCCTCAAATTTCAGCCTTTTACCGGCTGATGCTTTCTCAGTGCTTACCTCAAAACTACATGATTAGTGAAACTTACCAACAACAAAGTGTCTAACTATGGTGGCAGGCTTGAAGCTGACTTTTTTGTTGACTATGGCGGCCACACCGGGGAGCAATGGCTGCGGTTGCAACACTGTGATGGGCACTCGGAACACCGGCCCTTTCTCTATGCACGACACGTCGTATGCGGTTATACTGGAAAAATACAGGGTAAATGTTTCAAGGGGGCATGGCTGCAAATCTTAAAGTTTGAGCAATATACGATAAGTACTCAAAGGAGTGCGGGGACCGATTTTGAAAAGTGTATTGTTCGATTTTTGACAGTTACCTGGTGAAGTGCGGGCCGGGCGGCAGCGCGTCGGTGCGCAGGCGCACGGCCAGCGGGCGCGCGGCGTTCATCATGTCCAGGTGCGCCGCCGCCGACACCCAGTCCGCGCCCACCGCCAGCGCCAGCCGCATGCCGAACGCGATCTGCCGCGGAATTACCGACTTGTCTGCAACGCACGGACATACACGCTACATAGCGCCGCACTCGGCCCTCATAGTCACCGGCAAACTTCGTGACGATGTACTCTGCGCATTTTAGCTCTCTTTGGTAGAGTGCGAGGCGTGACAGCGGAGGCGCGCCAATCAACCGATCATACATTGTATTAAACTAATCACAGGCTCAAACAGCTCGCATCATTAGTTGATCGGTCCTTTAAATTGGTATTTTGAATGACCAGTTAGCGCGGTTACATATCAAAATCCCGAAACTCACAATATCGATGTACGAAAGACCGAAATTCAAAATCCCGAGTGTTCGTTTGACCGAATGTTCAAAATATCGAAAATACAAAATCCTGATGATCTAATTAAAGAAAAAAAATAATTCGAAATATATTTGCGATCCTCTCATCCATTCCGCTCCTAACGAAATCAATCTATCCAAGTCGGATTGCGCGGGGTAGACACTGCGCGCCTCGACATCGTATCTGTATTTAGACTTTAAATTATTAAATATTTCTGGAGTACCACAGGGGAGTGTCCTTGGCCCCTTGTTGTTTATTTTGTACATTACTTTACTTATAGAAGACAACAATAAAAATGACCGAGAGCATAAGGTAAACAAAGCGTTGGATAGTTAATTGGTTGGTTTATTATTACTTAAAAGTTATTTTTAATAAGACACATATGGTACAACTTCAGACTTATAATAGCAAACCTATTAAGCTTAATGTACAATATAAAGCTAAAATAGTCGAAGAAGTAGAAGCAGCTTCATTCTTGGGCATTACTATTGACATGGAACTGTAACTGGAAACAGCATATTGAAAATATATGCCTAAGTTTGGAGAGGTTTGTTTATGTACTATATCGCTTGAGCCAAATATCAAGTATAGAAACTGCTCCCAGTGCATATCAACAAGAATGCACTCATAATATGGGGCAGTTCAGTAGAGGCTCTTGATACCTTTACGGTACGATTACGACTGTTTTTCGTGCTAGGGATACTGGTGTCGTCGTTCGGGCATTTAAAGAGCGAGGTCGCTTTGGACGTACGTATAGATCATTATATTATATGTATATATAGTTCAAGTTAATGACTACACTAATAACTACTCATGGCTATTATTGTTAAGATGGTTAAAACTAGTGCATCCAAAGGTTGCCTGGAAGAGATCGCTATTGTTTCTATCGGCATTTGTATTTCTGTAAATTATTAGTTTACAATAAAGATTTATCTATCTATCTACCATTGGAAACGTATCAAAAACATTTTTTGGGATGATGAACTTTCAGGATTTTGAACTTCGGTACTTTGTACAGTCGACAAAATCGATAGTATCCTATCCCCCCTTTACATATAAAGTTTAATGTAAAGGTGGGATACTATCGATTTTGTCGACTGTACGTACCTTCGGGATTTTGAAATTCGGTATTTTGATACGTAAACATGTTACTTAAAATTCTGACGTTTATGCACGAAGTTTGCCGATTTATACTATACTTATAGATCTTAGTACGCGTCACCTGGAGACATAAATGTACAAAAGAATTTCGAAAATTCAGGACTTGCCCAGGTATATCAATTGGTCAGAGTCAGTCTGCAAGGCGGTACACTTGCAGACTGGCGGCAGAGGCTATGGGGCGGCTTTTCTCGCAGAATTGAGGTGTCAGACAGCAGTGCACATTGAAACAAATTGTTAAAACACAAAAAAAAGTAAAAGATACATTGAAATTTTCATTTGTTCACAGGGGCTTACCTTCTGCATTGCAAAAATTAACTTTTTCAGTTTACGATTTCAGAATTCACCTATTATTAGGTAATTGAAATGAGAAGCGCATTTCTGTACGCCCATAAAAACTACTAAGCAATCTACTTAAAATAAATCATAACGTACCACACGAGCAAACAATATGATCTCCTTTTTTTAGTATATCCTGGAGCATGGGTACATTCGGCCCTACGGAGGGAAAACAGGGGTCAAGGGGTCTTAAAATGCTTCCTTTTATTTCTTATATTCAGATATAATAACTATCAATGCTCTATTAATCTACTTCAATATTTAAATAACAAAATAGACAGTGCTAGGTTTAAAACTAAAAAATATAAGATATGTAAATAAACCATTTTTTCATTACTCATACTCTGAAAGTAGGTCTGAAGTTGCCTGAGGAGCGGGATGAAAGTAATACTTTTCATCCCTAGGGAGAATTGCTTTCAACTGAGAGCCGTCAAAAACTTTAAAAAAAATCTAATTCTATTTTCACATTTTAAATGTTCCAACCACATACCTACCAACTTTCTATACAACCACTCAATTACAACGCAATGTTAAATTGAAATAAAATAAATTTAAGTATTGATTAAAGAATATATATGTTTTAAATAACTTTCACTAACTATAACTAATTGTTCTAATTTTACACAAACTTTAAATCAAATTTTCTCACCAAAGTTGTTGATATATGTAAAATAAAATTTACTAATTTTTTCTTTAGCTAATTCATGTTTTTATTTTTACTTTCCTTGTATTCGTAATGAAAAGCACAATGTTTACCTCGGGTTAACGACTTAGTCCCTAGAACTATTGGCGCCCTCACTTCTCGTCTCGGGACCAAATAAGTTACTGTCACCCTTAGGGTAACAATGTACTATTAAATAGAACTGATGAAATACGAATATCCGTTTCATTTTACATGTTATTATGATATAGATAAAATCGTTATATTCGTTAAATCCAAAATAAAATGTATGTGTGGCTCAATGCTATAAACGATATATTTTTCTATATTACGTCAATAAAAAAAGTGCCAGAATGTGGGCAGCCTAAAAAATCTTAATGCAAACTGTTTTAGGGGCATAGAGCAGCGTGTAAATTGTTTCTACTTCTTTCAAATAGAAAATGCAGCACTCACCCTCCATGTCGTTGTGATCCTTCAAGAACTGCGGCTCGATGGTGATACTGATGTCCTTGGGCACGTCGCCCAGTTGCGGCCGCAGCAGGATGCCCTTGGCGTTCTTGGAGCCGCACTGTATGTTGAAGCACACGTCGCGTTCCGGCTGCTCGTGGTACGTACTTAGCAGGTCGAATGCCTGGGATATAACAAAATTGCTGGACATTTTTAGATATGTCTGGTATGAGTCAGCTATGGTGCTTTTTGTGGGTCGCGAAAAAGGTCATTAATAAACTTGTAAATTGATCTATCATATTATAATACTTGCCTCTTTCTAAATTAATCTTTCACTCTTAATTTTGGGATACAAAACCCGCTAAAAAGTTAATTAAGCTTGATATGATTGTTACCTCTTTCTGAATAAATTTCCACTCTCAACTTTGATGATCAATATTTGAGGATCCAAAATCTATTTTTGGTAAGTTAATATTTTCAAACCCTGCGCACACCACTGCATTTAGACTTATTTATACAACAAAGTGGTTATCGTGAACCCAATTTCATTGATACCCTACAAACTAGTGATTCAATCAAACAATTAGGCTATTGCAGTCCAATGCTGGACATAGGCCTCTCCCTACACTGGAACGCTTTGGCCTATAATTTCCACGCTGGCCAAACGCATTGGTACAGGGTTTTATTTCGAGTTTTCTCTCTCTTGCAGTGATATCGTTTGCGTCTTAAAAACTACTGCTTACCTTCTCAATATTAAGCAGGCCGCAACCTTGAGCCCATGGTTCCACGTGTGACAAGTATGTGGCGGAGTTCTCCAGAGCCCGCTTCACAGAGTATGGCGAGTATGGGAGGTTTTTCGCTTTCAAGCCGGATATTAACGCCGCTAATGATAGAAAACACATTGAGTTGAGAGTAGGTGTATATCATTTTCAGCAGTCCCAGTATGACGATATAGACATGCCAAATAAATCGCTGAAAAAGTGACGTCTCAGACTTAGTCACGTGACACCTTTTCTCAGCTATTTCATTGGTTAAAGGGAAACGAAGAACTACGTCTATGCCATGTTGATTCTGTAAACCGCAAAATCTGCACGTGATGAACGCTTCGAAACTAAATATGGCTGGCTTCTGGGCTTTTGTATTTACGAGCTGGTTAAATTTTTTAACAGACAAAATTTGACATGTTTGGGAAAAATCTAAACATAGCATGATTTATTGAAGTGTGTCTTACCCACTGCGCCTGCGACGTGTGGTGCCGCCATGGACGTGCCGTTCATCAGTTGGCTGTTCCTCAGTGTGAACCTGCCATTATACAAGGTGAGGCATTAACAATCGATATAACATGTGTAAAAAAAATGCCACAATTATTGTGATATAGTTACCGGCAAACTTAACGAACAAACGTCAAAAAGTATGCGTATGTACTGGTCAATAAAAATAGTAGTTTATCTCCTCTCATGCTGAAATGTCAACATTAAAAAAATAAAAACAATCCCTTAATGACAGCCTTTACGCACAGAATTTCGAAATAAATTAAAAAATAGTAGTTTATGATACTGTTGCATAATAAGGGTTCTTATAACACGAGTGTGTTTTAAAAAAACGAGCCGTAGGCGAGTTTTTTTATATTATCACACGAGTGTTATATTATAAGACCAAGTTATGTACAGTGTCATACACTACTTTATCTACTCTCATACTATAATACATAAACTAATTTATTTTACAAACAAAACCAAACTTTGTTTAATATAAATGTAAAAAAAAAGTTGACGCCAAGACAAGGCCGCAAACATCGATTGCGCATGCGCGTTTCTTTTTTTTTCTTGCGAATTGGCCGTTTTTTTTTTAAAGTAGAGGTTCAGTCCAGATGGGGATTGTATAGGTGTATCGTTATGATTAAAAAGTTATTTTATGATATAGGTGTCCATACAAGACCTGTATCGTAATAAAACTTTTTTTTGGCCTGTGCGTAATGTTTGTCATAAGAGTTTTGATTTCAATTTTATAATCTTTGTATTATAGTATCAGAGTAGATAAAATAGTTTAAAGTACAGGTCTTCTATTTCATTTTGGGGACGCCGGATGGCCGGACGGATTCTGCAGGCCATTTCATCCTAGGTCTTCTATGGCAACTGCATGGTGATATAACTTTTTTCCATTATGACACAGCTTCAGCTGAATATAAGGAAGTATCAATACATTTTTTCTATGTGAATGCCGCACAATGCGTATGCGCGGAGCAGCAAATGAATTATGGCGCTCAACTTTCCTGTCATTTAAGCAAGTTATATTAATTATTTCATGAGATTAGATAAATTAGTGTATGAAACTGCGCATAATTTAGTCTTAAAACACTCGTGTGATACTATACAAAAACCTCTTTTATGAAACTGTTGCATACTAAGGGTTCTTAAAATACGAGTGTGAGTTAAAAAAGATGAGACGTAGGTTATAGTATTAGACGAGTGTTTTAAGACCAATAGACCTACTACTAATACTAGACCTAAAAACTAAAGTGCAGCTGCGAAAAGCTAAATCTCACCCACCGCCTCGGATTAAATGGCGTTTGATAGAGAAGAGTATGCATGCAAATTAAAGGAAGGGTGGTAAAAATAATTATAGAGGTGAGTGATCTGGTGGATAAATCAGTGAATGAAAGTTGGAATGAAATAATAGGTTGCGTCAGAAAAAAAGCAAAGGAAGTGTTTGGAGAAACGAAAAGTAAAGGTGCTCTGGATAGGTATATATTGTGGTGGAATAATCAAGTACTAAAGGTTATCAAAGAAAAAAAAGAAGACCTTTAATGAATGGTATAAATTAACAGGAAACGAGTGATAAAGAAGCAAAAAAGAGGAAGTATGATGAATGCAACAAAAAGGCGAAAAAATCCGTAGCCCTAGCTAGAACCCAGACTCAAGAGCACAGATATGATCTTGACGGGCCTGAAGGCCAAAAAGAATTCTACCGTATAAGTTAAGCTAGGGAAGAAAGAACGAAAGATGTAAGACATGCGAGATGTTTAAAGATGAAAACGGTAGGGTCTTAATAAATGAACAGGATATAAGAGATCGGTGGAAGACTTATGAATGACGGGAATGCATGGAGTAAATATAGGGTTAGTTAAGGAGATAGATAGAGATGAAGTTCGAAAGGCGGTATGAAGTATTTGTTTGAAGAATGGGAAAGTTGTAGGGCCCGGCGGAATTCCAGTGGAAGTGTGGAAGGTGTTGGGAGAGGATGGATATTTGTACGATCCCAGATGACTGGTGCAATATTGCACTAGTGCCCATCTTTAAAAATAAGGTTTACGTGCAAGACTGCGGGCAACTATCAAAGAATAAAGCTCATGTCACACAGTATGAAGGTTTGGGAGAAAGTGGTAGAGAAGCGTGTACGAGAGGAAAGCGAGATTACCCAAAACCAGTTCGGGTTTATGCCTGGCCCCGGGATCACAGACGCCATATTTGCACTTCGCCAGCTGTGCGAAAAGCATAGGCATGCGCACAAAAACTTGCACATGGTGTTTTTGGATCTCGAGAACATATGACCGGGTACCCAGAACGGTTTTGTGGTGGGCCCTGAAAGAGAAAGATGTGCCCGGGAAGTATATAGAGTTGATACGTGCGATGTACTGTGGATCGAGAACCTATTTACGATCCGCTGCTGGCAACACCGACGAGTTCAGTGTGGCAGTAGGCTTGCATGAGGGCTCGGCGCTAAGCCCCTACCTCTTCCTGTTGACAATGGAGGCCTTGAAAGAGATACAGGAGGAGAGCCCCTGGTGTATACTGTTAGCTGACGTTATTGTCCTCGTCGGTGAAGATGGGCTTGAGGTACAGAGCAGATTGGAGGAATGGCAGTGTACACTGGAGATTGTAGGCTTGAAAATCAGTAGAACCAAGACTGAATATATGTTCAGTGATTTTGGCGGTCTCTCACGATCTACACCCATGGTGCTAGATGATGCACCAATACCAGTCTGCTCCAATTTCCGGATTTCTCTTATCCAGGCGGATGGAGAAATTGATCGAGCTGTGAAGCACAGAATAGATGCAAGGTGGATGAAATGGCGGCAGGTCAGAGCCACAATATGTGATCTCTAATTTCCCCTTAAGGGGAAAATCTATAAGTCCGTGATTAGACCTTCCCTAATATATGTATTGTCATGTTTGGCCTAGAAAGCGACGAATGAAAGGAGATGCGAATGTAAAGGTGGATGTATGGTGTGACGAGAATAGACAGAATATGGAAAGACTATGTTGGAGGAAGTTTGAAAGTGGCACCAGTAATTGATAAATTAAGAAGCGGGCGACTGTCGTGATAATAAAGTAATATTGTAAGGAAGGTTCAAAGTATGAATGTAGAGGGCTTTAGGAGCAGAGGTAAGCCTAAGAAAGATGGATGGATTGCTTGAAAGATATGGTAAAAGAAGGGAGTAACTGAGGAAACGACATCTGACAGGAGTTTATGGAGGAGAATGACATGTTGCGCCGATCACAAATAATTGGGACCAGGGCACCTAGATAATGACGACTGTTTTCAGCAGCAGTTTCATATACTAATTATTTATCTCATCTCATGAAATAATTGATATAATTTGCTTCAAATGACAAAAAAATTAACGCGCGCTAGTTGAAAGCTAAACGCGCATGTGCGCTGCGCCGCTTCCACAAATTACTAGAGAAAAATGTGTCACCTTGCGTCCAGCCGAAGCTGTACCAAAAAAGATATACTATGAAACAAGTCATATTACTTGCCCATAGAAGATCTGTACTTTAATGATTTTTGAAGTGAAAACTTCTTTAGCGGCGTTGGATGGGTAAAAAGTGTTAAACTCGCGTCAGGATTAGTTGACCTTTGAACCGTAACCGACGACTGACGTCATACAACATTACAACAGCTATAGATTGTTTATTTTGGTAACTGCGTTATGAAGCTTCGTAGTCTAGTCGGTAAGCGCGTCGACTGTAAGTTCTTTTGGTTTCAGATAGTACCGGGTTCGAACCTGGGCTTCGGACACTTTTTGTGATTATTTTTTTCTTTTTTGTAATTTATTACTTTTTGTGATTATTTGTCATTTATGTAATTCATTACTTTTTGTGATTATTTTTTCTTTTTATAATTTATTACTTTTTGTGATTATTTTTTCTTTTTGTAATTCATTAATTTCATCTGACAGAAAATTAGTGATAGGTTCTATGATTGGCGCTATATTATAGGTATGGTATGGTATGGTATGTTCTTTTTATCTTTTTCTCCGTATATAACGAAGAAAGAAAGAAAGAAAAAGTTTTCACTTCTGCCGGCACTCCCGGAGTGCAACCCGTCCTTTTTTTTATTTATTTCGATACTGTGTCTGTCCTTAAAGTCCTTAAAGATTAAACCAATAAAAGGACTGATCAAACAGTAACGCAAGCCCTTTAATCTGATGTAATGTAATCTGTATAGTTGATTGACGCACCACTGTCATCTTGTCCGCGCGCCCTACCAAATACAGCTAAGAACGCGCCTTGCACTACCGGAGTGCATAGTCATGAAGTCTGACATCCCGGCGACACGTACAGGCGAGTAGCAGTAGCGACAGCGAGTAGGTACTGACCTGGCGACGGCGGCGACAGCGCCCCCTGGCGCGCAGACGGACACGCCCTGCGCGCCGTCGGCGGCGGGCCCGCGCGAGCTCCAGCTGAAGGCGCCGCCGCACACGCGCGCGCGCATGGAGTACGCGCCGACATCCCGGCGACACGTACAGGCGAGTAGCAGTAGCGACAGCGAGTAGGTACTGACCTGGCGACGGCGACGACAGCGCCCCCTGGCGCGCAGACGGACACGCCCTGCGCGCCGTCGGCGGCGGGCCCGCGCGAGCTCCAGCTGAAGGCGCCGCCGCACACGCGCGCGCGCATGGAGTACGCGCCGACATCCCGGCGACACGTACAGGCGAGTAGCAGTAGCGACAGCGAGTAGGTACTGACCTGGCGACGGCGGCGACAGCGCCCCCTGGCGCGCAGACGGACACGCCCTGCGCGCCGTCGGCGGCGGGCCCGCGCGAGCTCCAGCTGAAGGCGCCGCCGCACACGCGCGCGCGCATGGAGTACGCGCCGACATCCCGGCGACACGTACAGGCGAGTAGCAGTAGCGACAGCGAGTAGGTACTGACCTGGCGACGGCGGCGACAGCGCCCCCTGGCGCGCAGACGGACACGCCCTGCGCGCCGTCGGCGGCGGGCCCGCGCGAGCTCCAGCTGAAGGCGCCGCCGCACACGCGCGCGCGCATGGAGTACGCGCCGACATCCCGGCGACACGTACAGGCGAGTAGCAGTAGCGACAGCGAGTAGGTACTGACCTGGCGACGGCGGCGACAGCGCCCCCTGGCGCGCAGACGGACACGCCCTGCGCGCCGTCGGCGGCGGGCCCGCGCGAGCTCCAGCTGAAGGCGCCGCCGCACACGCGCGCGCGCATGGAGTACGCGCCGACATCCCGGCGACACGTACAGGCGAGTAGCAGTAGCGACAGCGAGTAGGTACTGACCTGGCGACGGCGGCGACAGCGCCCCCTGGCGCGCAGACGGACACGCCCTGCGCGCCGTCGGCGGCGGGCCCGCGCGAGCTCCAGCTGAAGGCGCCGCCGCACACGCGCGCGCGCATGGAGTACGCGCCGACATCCCGGCGACACGTACAGGCGAGTAGCAGTAGCGACAGCGAGTAGGTACTGACCTGGCGACGGCGGCGACAGCGCCCCCTGGCGCGCAGACGGACACGCCCTGCGCGCCGTCGGCGGCGGGCCCGCGCGAGCTCCAGCTGAAGGCGCCGCCGCACACGCGCGCGCGCATGGAGTACGCGCCGACATCCCGGCGACACGTACAGGCGAGTAGCAGTAGCGACAGCGAGTAGGTACTGACCTGGCGACGGCGGCGACAGCGCCCCCTGGCGCGCAGACGGACACGCCCTGCGCGCCGTCGGCGGCGGGCCCGCGCGAGCTCCAGCTGAAGGCGCCGCCGCACACGCGCGCGCGCATGGAGTACGCGCCGACATCCCGGCGACACGTACAGGCGAGTAGCAGTAGCGACAGCGAGTAGGTACTGACCTGGCGACGGCGGCGACAGCGCCCCCTGGCGCGCAGACGGACACGCCCTGCGCGCCGTCGGCGGCGGGCCCGCGCGAGCTCCAGCTGAAGGCGCCGCCGCACACGCGCGCGCGCATGGAGTACGCGCCGACATCCCGGCGACACGTACAGGCGAGTAGCAGTAGCGACAGCGAGTAGGTACTGACCTGGCGACGGCGGCGACAGCGCCCCCTGGCGCGCAGACGGACACGCCCTGCGCGCCGTCGGCGGCGGGCCCGCGCGAGCTCCAGCTGAAGGCGCCGCCGCACACGCGCGCGCGCATGGAGTACGCGCCGACATCCCGGCGACACGTACAGGCGAGTAGCAGTAGCGACAGCGAGTAGGTACTGACCTGGCGACGGCGGCGACAGCGCCCCCTGGCGCGCAGACGGACACGCCCTGCGCGCCGTCGGCGGCGGGCCCGCGCGAGCTCCAGCTGAAGGCGCCGCCGCACACGCGCGCGCGCATGGAGTACGCCGCCGACATCATCTCCGGCGACACGTACGCGCCCACGCCTGCGCACACCAACACAACACCCACGCTCACTAACCAGGACCCGACTTCGTCAACTCGAGCTTCGTAAGTCAACTCCGCGTTCGCTTTAAGGCCGTGGCCGCAAACTTAGCGGGGAGCGTCACATCAGCGCCAGCAGTAAGGCAAACCAATGACAGCGTAAGAGAGGTGAACGGTGGGCGCTCTCTTTCGCCCTAATTACCGCTTGTTCCGCACCGCCGCTCGCCACTAAATTTGTAGCTGCGGCCTTACACTGAGAGCCTGACTTCCTGAGCTCGATAGATACTAAAGTCAATTCCACGTTAGCTTTAGAAGCTCCTTCACACTTGCGTTTGTCTAGAGTATGCGCTCGGACTTCGATAACGCCACGACAACGGGACGCATGTTTAACGTTATGACGGCGTTTCGCCTGTACTGTATATACATTAATGTGAAGAGATACAGTAACTAAATATTTGAATTAGCTGACACAGTATGTCATATTGCACATTTTTTTATGTATCAGACTTACAAAATACAGAGATTGTTATATTGTCAATTGACATTGGCAAAATTGTGGCGAATTGCTTTGCAGCGGGAATATGTACAGCAATCTGAACTTCAACTTCTTCAAAATGGCCTCTATTTTGAAGAAGTTGAAGTTGAGATTGCTATACATATTCCCACTTGCTTGTTTTTCATTCCTTGTATATCGTGTGGTGTAACTAGATAAATATAACTGATAGATATGCGCTGCAATGTCATCATCAAGTTTACGGGATTGCCTCCCACAATGGAAGCCATATTGATTTCAAAAGCAATAAAATATGAATATTGATGATTACAATTAACGTGGTTTAGGTTTAATTTGAACCATGATAAACATTCATTAGGGAACTAAAACTGTTTTCTTATCATCGTCGATAGACATAATGAAACAATTGGTATGCAAATACACTTCGATAATACCAACTATAAAAAGTGTGTCTAATAAATGATAGTGAAAATAGTTTACAAACTAGTATTTCTATTCCATGTAGTCTTTGCTGTTCTATGTATAGCATGTGTGCGTGAGAATATACGTGTGTACATAAGAGTGTGAGGGGATGTGAGAATGCGTGCACGTAAGTGCAATTGTACAGGTACTTACGCGTATATGCGTGCGCGTAATTACGCGTTTGCATGCGCATACTTACGCGTAAATACGCGTTTTAAGCGCGTACTTACGTGTATTTATGCGTTTGCGTACGCGAACATACGCGTTTGCCTGTGATAGATATTTATATAAATGTGGAATTCTGTTCCCGTTTTCGTGACGGTGTAACCTATTTTTTTATTTTTCTCTGCATAAGAACCATCCTTATACTGCAAAGAATAATCTATCAAAAGAATTATCGAAATCGGTCCAACCATTCACGTGTGATGGCGAGAACGGAAATCGGGATTTATTTTTATACACACACCGGCAGAATTAGCGGAAAAGAAAAAAGGAAGAATTTTTTTTTTCGTAGCACTGTCCGGTTACATTGTTTTTTTTTTATCATTTTTTACATATCTTTTTTAAAAACGTCTAATTTGAAAATGGAATATATGTCAACAGTCATTTTTTCATTCGTTTGTTTTAATTTTTCATTCATACATCTCTATCGACTGCTTCGAAGTAGATTTTCCATTTTCGTAAAGTTCGTATATTTCATTTGAAAAACATTGTATTGCAGTTTTATGAGACTTTTATGTTTTCTGGCCTATTGATAAGTTACGAAGTATGCCTGATTTAATGCTACCAGAAATCATCAGGACAGATGAAATGAGAAGAAATAGTTAATCCTACAGATCGATTACCATAAGACTTCGTCGATCGTTTGTCAACAATTCATCGTAGCATCAAACGGTACAGATTGACGAAATATCTAGTCAGTAGAAGAGGACAAGCACGGAACAGAAAAAACGATGGAAGTGTGAAGTAGGCGTGGCACGCGTGTCATTGATATGCGGAGATTTGCAAGCTCTTACAATTTCAACCTTCAGTCGTATCTGTCATCACGTGTATTTGACAGTTTTGGACCGTGTGTTATTTAATACTATTTAATAGAAATATGCCTTACTGGGTCATTTTGTAGTGCACCGATGATAGTAGGAGCATAAATATTCGAAATGGAGGCGTTTTCTACCATCGATAAGTCAGGATATAGCAGAATTTATAACTAATCTTATTGAAATGCAAAGAAATAAAATAAAATAAAAAATCAACCTTACCACATATCAATAAAGCTTGTTTTTGATTACACACAATAGACATGTCATACTTATTTATTCTAGAACTTTCTTCGCTATTCATTTAGTGATGTAGTCAAACTTTATCGACATCTACTTTTTTTTGAAATATTTATAAACTTTTGTCAAATGGTTTTATTGTTTTTTTTATATCACGGAACATTCTGAACACTTCTGCATACCCATTCAAAGGATACGGGCGTGATGTTATGATGTGTAGTGGCATAGACATAGCAATAATATGCGTTTGCAGCAATTACTGCTGATTTCCTGGTTATTTTTTTTTTATAATTTAGTAAACGGGAATTAACGCGATCATGGTATAGGTACTTATATACCTCAGTCAGCCTGTGACCACGGCCGGTGTAACCTAGTCGAAACGTCAGGCAATCAAAGGTATGTAAGTACCTATACCATGATCGCGTTAATTCCCGGTTTCTAAATTATATATCATGGAACGCGAGAGTTTAAAAGTTAGTTTTTTTTTATATAGAACACGTCAATTTGACTTTACCTTGCCTGATGGTAAGCTGAAGGCAAAGTCTCAGGAGAGAGGGCCACCATTATACACACGTGCCATGTTAACAATGGTGGCACTCAGCTTGACGGCCTCATCAGATGCTTTTTCACGCCCCGCTTACAGGACCCGGGACTGTAGGAAGAGGGAAACACGTGAGCTGGCAAGGAATTCCAGGTCTTAATTGTGCGACAAAGGAAAGAGTCACCGAACCGCTTGGTTCTTGAAGGAATGTTCTGCACCGTATGCGGGTGACATCTAAGTCCTGCACGTGTCGTCCTGTATAGGAAAGGAGAGGGTGGGACTAATTGGAATAGCTCTTCAGAACATTCGCCATGGTAGAGACGGTAAAATACTGCCAAGGAAGCAACATCTCTACGCAGCTGCAAAGGCTCGAGGGTACTCGTGACCTCAGGATTTCCGATAATGTGGACCGTACGTCGCTGCAACCTGTCGAGAGCATCTAATATTGAAGTGTTTCGTGGTCTCTCTCTGAAACCCTTTATCGGATCTTTACAAAAAATAAATGGTATCATTCCGGAATAGTCTTCTTTCGAACAAAGAAGGAATTTTGCAAATTTGTCTACACATGACGAAGCTATGCGCGTACAAACATACAAAAATATAAACTTCCGAATTGAACAACTCCATGTGGATATTTTCTAGTTTGTGAACGCGGCGCAACATGCATACGCGATCAGCAAATAGATTTTGGTGCTCAACGTTTTCTCATTTTAAGCAAATTAAATTAATTATTTCAAAGTAATGTATGAAACTGCTCGTAATATGTTCTTAAAACACCCGTCTGATACTGTAAAATACTCGCACTTGTATTTTAAGTATCCCGATTTCACATTTTCTGATATTGGGTGTCTGACGCCGATAGCCGTCACCATGTGCTGTTTCCACATAATATATTCAATAAAATCGGTCCGATTCGGCCATTTGCTCGATCGCACAGACTGGGTGAAAAAAAAGAAAAAATATCCTAGCAATTATTTTCAACATCTTTTTCTACTTTATTTTATTTCCTTCGATATCGGAGCCGACACTACTATCGGATATCGGATGCGCCGGATAGTGTGAAAACGTTTTTATTTTGCAACAGTTACATAAAATATCTACTATAAATGGACACTTGTTTTATTTCAATTAAATAGGTACATACGTAGTTTGACGTCTTCATACATTTTTAATCGTTAATAAAAAACAGTTCAACAAGCTATAAAATCCCGTTTTTTTAGTACTCTTAGATTATAATTACTAACAGCGTTTGGAATCCTTTGACATTACGAAAACAAATTTCAAATCTATCGATATTGCCAAAATTTTATGTCACCGGTCTAGCGTTAATATTAAGGAGTTAGAGTGAGAGAGATAATACTTCAAAGTAATATCAACCGTATTCCTAACGCTTAAGGTTTTAAATAACATTCTTGAAATAAACGGACATCTGTTGGGGAGTAGTTGAACTTTTTCGGAATAGAGTTAGAGTGAGAAGCAAGTTTGATCCAGATACAAAACGTCGTAAATTCCTTTTTTTATCTATATAAAAGTAATCACTAAAACGATTGAATAAGGTATGTTTTTGTTTTGCAGTGTGCATATTTTAGGCTAGTTTGGTGTTAAAGATATACGACCAATCAAAACAATTGTTTACTAGTAGTGCAACGTATTATTATCTGGTTATATGTGTGAGTTTGGCGACATTGGTTCCGCTATTGAATCTGTCCTATCACACTTCTAATAGTTTTTTATGTTCTGTGAGGACAAGGCAGGAAAAAGTGTAGGACAAGACAGGTAAAGGTGTACTTCAAGGAGAGATGACCGTTTTCTACGACTTCAAGTTCGTCGGAACACGAGACTTAGGTACGTCGGTGTAGGCCCGAAATGCATTGGAGGAGGTTCGAGGAGTAAGAGTGAGTGAGCGGACTGTTCGCAGAAGATTCGAGGAAGTTGGTATAGGCTCATTTATACCCGCCTAAGCATCAAAACTTGAGAGACACCACCGCACAAACCGACTATACTTTGCTCGTAAACCTAGTCATTGGGACTTTGACGAGTGGGGACAGGTTCTCTTCACTGAGGAATGCAGAATTCTGTTTCAGATTGATGAAAGGCAGTGAATATGGAGACGCAAAGGAGAGCGTTATTTACAGTCTAATTTTGAAAATATAGTGACATATGGCGGCTGTACAATTATGGTCTGGGGAGGGATATGTTTAGGAGCTGGCACGCAGTTAGTGGTAGTCCACGGCGCAAAACTGACTGCTGATCGGTATATCAGGGGTATATGTTGGTGTAAAGGTGATGGAGTGGCCGGCACGGTCCCCAGATATGAATCCGATTGAACACGTTTGGCACTTGCAAAAGAGGAGTGTCAAATCAAGAATGCTACCTCCTAACAATCTGGGCGAGCCGCGAAACACATTAGTTGAGGAATGGCAGAGGTTGCCCCAAGAAATCATTGACAACATCAATCGTAGCATGCCCAGACGGATGGAAATTCTAATCAGGGCACGAGGGGGAGGGGAGACACTCGTTATTAAACATTAATTAAATTAATTTTAAACCGTCATAAAATTTAAAAACTTCAACTGTTTCTTTGTCACTACGAAATCTAAGAAAAATGCATTTTGTTTAAGTTTTTTTTTTTACTTTAAGTATGGTGTTGCAAATTAATGTCAAAACATGTTAATTTAACTGTTATTTTGTGTTTAATTATTACTTGTTTAAAAATAAAGCTAACTATTGTATACTCTACCCTTTTTTGTGTTCCGCTAATTCTGCCGGTGTGTGTATATACAGATATGTTGGGTATATGTAACGACAGTCATAACTTGCAAATAATTTTTATTGTACTTCAAGAGCGAAGTACTTATCAATATGGCCGTGATAGATATTAATTAAATGCTCTGTGTTCGCTGTTTGACATTTACTATATTATTTACTGTGCTGATTACTATATTATTTACTGTGCTGATGTGTCACCTCTGTGTCAAAGAAATGAGGGTACTATGATATCGTTCCATTGTAATAAACAATAGGTGAGATCACGCCACGATACCAAAACTGAGACAAATTATGCTTTCTCCGTCTACCCTGATGATGCAAGTTATCACAAGTAATAAATAGTTTTTCTTATGTGTTAGAGCAGAATATTATATATTAGAGAAGGATAAATATAAAAACACAGATGATGCAACTATTGTCGAATTGATATTGTAAGCTGATTTATCCCCATGAAAGGGAAAATATAAATGTTTTTAGGAAGGTAGTTCACTAGTCAGCAAAGTTTAAGATAATGTCTATGACAAGAAATGATAAAATAATATTAAATAAAGTAAATAAATCATTTGAACGACTACTAATGCGAAACAAATGCTAATGCGAATCTTTCCAAGTCAAGTCCAAGTAAATTGTAAGATGTGGACACTAAGCGCCTCAACATGGCTTTTATAGCCATGAATTGAACTGCAGAAATGAAACACCGTTCAATCAACCTTAGCTAATAGTTATTAAACATGTTCATTTATAATACACTAGCGATCCACCCCGGCTTCGCACGGGTGGTAAAAACGTTCCCGTAGATATCCAATATAGTCTATGTTACTCAGGATGAATGTAGCTTTCCGATGGTGAAAGAACGTATAATGGCTGGTCAATTTGATTATTTGAGAAATTATTATCAAATTGCCCTATCATATTGGGCATTATTCATAAAGCACAATTTATCGCTTGGTCCTGAGCATACACAGTGACACTAGCAACTCACCGATGAGGATGGGCTGCGCGATGTCGGGCGGCGCGCCCACGGTGCACAGCGCGGGCCCGTGGTTGCCGGCCGACACCACCCACGACACGCCGTAGCGGTTCACCACCTCGCAGATTATGTCGCCGATGCGCCTGAGGAACATCCTTCACTTATAACAGTCAGCTCGGCTATACTCAATGTTCAAAGTCAAAAGAAAATTAACAATAAGCAACCTCAACAAGAGCATAAAAGCAGAACATAATCTACTTAAAAAAATCGGAATTTCTTTTTCATTTTATCCAAATGTAACCACAGAAGTTTATAGCAAAAATTCTGAGATTCTATGAGTGACGGGAACCGGTATTCGTAGGCCATGGGTATGAGCTACTTGATTTAAAAAAAATGTTTGTCAAGGTCACCTAACAAAAACAAAACGAGTCCTGCCATCCTGTCTGTACTTACCCAGCATTAGACCAATGCGCATGTTCTCCATAGCTCATATTTATTACATCGACCTTCATCTTCTTAGACAGTTCCATGATCTTGATACAAGCCCTGACCAGTGCAGTGCCAGTCTCCATAGAGCCCAGCCGGCTGTCGCCTATTGTGAGCGAGATAATCTTGGCTCCGGGAGCTACACCATCTCGCTCCGGTTCGCCAGGGAAGAAGCCTGCTGCGATTGCAGCTACGTGAGTCCCATGGGTAGCTGTAGAAATCACAATTTAATGTTATTTCTATTTAAAGAAGACTCTTGTATACTAGCATTACTAGCTTGCTGCATCCTTACTTGTAAGTTCAAAATATTCTAGCCCTTTTCAACATTATTAATATACACAAATACAAAGAGTAACTATCAAAATAGTTATTACATACAATAACTATTTTGATAGTTACTCTTTGTATCTGTACAACTCTCTTTTACCACATATATGTATGTACATATGTATACATACATATATGTGGTAAAAGAGGATAAACAAACACATTCATACTTCTGAGACTGGGATGGACCCACACTTGCTTTTTAACCAATCCCTAAAATCAAAGATTCAATTCAGATGTTTATTTTTGCAACATGAATAATGCCCTTTGCATCCCTATCAGATAGAGTATGAGTACTTACAGCACATGCCTACAACTTCAAGGGTATCTCCATCTCCATGTACATTGATGCTAACAGTCATCTCGTCAAGCTCTGTGAGATGAGCATGTTCATGCGTAATACTGAACTCGCCCAACAGTGGACCTGATGCCAAATCACCATTCTCTGATGTATCAATACATGCTCTGTAAAAAAACATACAAGCCCTCATCTCCAGTTACAATTTTGAACGTTACTATTTATTTTATGTGTTCAACATTTTGCAAATTCCACATCATACTCCAGACGAATAAAAGAACTCACCTCCACACAGATCCATCGTGGAATAGTACACAGTCATAAGTAGGTCCCAGATCAATGTATTTTTTCTCTGCATTGAGCAATACTTCTACTCTGGCTTCCAATTCTTCTTTTTGAAGTTTATCCTCAGGACTCAGTGTGGGATTCTTAGATACTAAAAGGAAAGGAATCTGTTAATCACAGTCATTGCAATCTTGAAAATATAGACTTTCCTTCCAGAGTAAGACGGAGAGCTCAAGAAGGGGTTGCAGGAGGCACATAGACTTTCTAAAAACATGCTCATTTGAAAATGTATGAGATCCTGAAAAATCCCTAAATACAAACTCCAACATGCAACACTTTTTTTAGCTCTAACAGAAATGTCATGTTCTATTTCAGTCATCACAGAAATAGTACATTTCTACAGAGGCTGGGAAGAAAGGGGGTGCTGGCTGAAGACATATAGACTATATGCTATGAGGTCTGAGGCAGGCAACCCCATATTTCCCGCCGAGGTATGTATAGTGCTTTTCTCAAACAGGCAATGAAATAAACAACAAAAAAAATTAAAGATTTATTTTTAAAGAAATTAAAAGTAAACAAGGCAAAAACTAAAACTCACGTGTTATGTTATTTCGTCTATTTTAGCTTGATTTTAACAGAAAACATTTATATTTATGTTCATTATCATGTTACTTAAAAAGTATAGGGCACGTTTCTGAACGAACAGTGATACTTGTCATTGTTATAAATGTCAATTTGTTGCAACTAAATTAAATATTAATATTCGAATGTTTATATGTATAGAACCATTTTACAAAATGATTGCGCTTGAGTTTAGGTAAAATACTGTATAATTGTTTATGTGTGCGTGTCTACACACTCAAACGTAACATAGACAGTGTAACGCGAGAAACAAGACGGACGAAACAATCTTGAGCCATAATGGGATTTTATATAAGATTTATAAAAAGTTATATATTTTATTTAGTCTAATGAAATTTTCAAGTTAGGTAAATGGAAAAACAAGAAGTTAGGTATGTAAAATAATATAATAACAATTAAGATAAAAACAATCACATGTTGTCGATTAAAAATAAAATATTTATCAATGCTATATGAATATTTGGCGTAAAGGCATTGGATCTTGCCTTTCTTGGGTCTATGATTTTCAGTAATACGCAGTTTTGGTAAAATCGAGTCAATTTGGGTAGTATTTCTCCTACCAAAAAACGTCGTTTTTCTCTACTCTTCGTCTACTTTCAAGAGAAGATCAGGCCTAGTCCATAAAGCAAATACACATAATATGTTTCTTTTTCGCTATGTCCTTCTCCAATCTCTAATCTGATATGTACAAGATTTCATTAGGTTATCTTCAAAAGTAATTTCATACTAATTTTCAGTCACTATAAACACCCCCCTTCTCTTTTTAAGCCTTTTTCGCGATAAGACGTAGCCTACGTCCGTTCCCAAGCTATAATCCATATCTGCGTCAAATTTCATCAGAATATGTTAAAAAATAACGAACTTCCATACTAACTTTCATAACCTATTACCCCGCTCTTCCCCTCCCTCTTAACCCAGTTTTTCGCAATAAAAGGTAGCCATATCCATGCCTAAGTTCTAATCCATGTCTGTACCAAATTTCATTAGGATATCTTCAAGAATGACTAGCTTTCATAATAACTTACATCTCATACTCTAGTCCCTCCCACCCCCCTTCTAGCCCTTTTTTCGCAATAAAAAGTAGCCTACATCCGTTTCCAAGCTCTAATCCATCTCTATACCAAATTACATAGGATTTCTTCAAAAATGACAAACTTTCATACTAACTTTCATCAGCTAGCCCTATTTCCCCCCCCCCCCCCCCCCTTTCTACCCCAGTTTTCGCGATAGAAGGTAGCATATGTCTGTTCCTAGGCTCCAATCCATCTCTGTACCAAATTGCATCAGAAGATCTTCAAAACTAACAAAGTTTCATCTCCTATTCCCCCTCCCCCCCTAACCCCTCTTTTTCGCGATAAACGGTAGCTTATATACGTTCTCAAGCTTTGATCTATTTTTTACCAAATTTCATCAGCACATCTTCAAAAATGACAAATTTTCATTCCCTTACCCTATTTCCCCCCCCCCCCTCCCCAATATTTCACGATAATAGGTAGCTTGTGTTCGTTCCTAAACTCTAATCTATTTTTGTATCGAATCCCCCCCCCCCCCCTCTGCCCAATTTTTCACGACAAAATGTAGCTTGTGTTCGTTCCCGAGCTCTTATCTATTTTTGTATCAAATTTGACAAATTGACAAAATTTCATATAAACTTTCATCCCATAGCCCTACTCCCTCCGTTTTACCCATTTTTCTGCAATAATAAGTAGCCTATATCCGTTCCCGAGCTCTAATCCATCTCTGACCTAAATTTCATTACGATATCTTCGAAAATGACAAACTTTCATCCCCTATTTCCCCCCTTAAACCCCCTTTTTCGCGATAAAAGGTAGCCTAAATCCGTTTTCAAGCTCTCTTAATTCACCCCTGTACCAAATTTCGTCAAGATCGGTTCAGTGGTTTAGGCGGTAAAGCGTAACAGACAGACAGAGAGACAGAGTTACTTTCGCATTTATAATATTAGTATGGATATATTTATTCTGCAAACAATGAAAATCATACAGTATACTTGAAAATACACCAAACATTCGCTTGTGAAAAAAATATAAAGCAAATCAAAGCTATGTGGTCGCAGTACAATAATGGTTTCACTCTACGAACGCTCGATAATCGGGACGCGGGAAAAAATGACACAGGCCCTCCTCCAATGGGCGCTCGCGCCGTACTAAGCGGTGCCCACTTGTGCATCGTAATTTATTGTAATTTCGATTGAAGTTATTTCAATATTTTGACAAAGTATATGCAAGAATTGCCTATATTACTGCAGAAATGGGTTCTCTAATGAACGTAGCTTATTTTGGGATAATTTATTTTCGTAATTACTGTGTATTTAAACCAAAAATGCGATGCGATGTTAAACTCAAAAATTGGCTGGATGGTTTATTTTTTTACTAAGTAATTGTAATACAATTCAATCATCTGTTACATTAAATGACGATAAAAATATATATCCAATGCTTTATGTATTTTTTTAAACTCAATTCATAAGTATTTTTGATTGAAATACAACTCTGAAATCAACTCTGCGCCCGATTTTCAATAAAATACTCTTGGGAAATTGATTACTATAGATCAAATAAATTATTTTTAGCAAATGTGTTACATTAAACGTCAACACGAAAGATTTGCCTATTTTTTGCGCATATTCAATAACTTCTAGAAATTACAGACTATGGTAATTTAGGAGCTCAAAATATTAGAAATTGGTGCGAAAAGGTGAAATGGCTCTTAAGAAAACAATTGATAATAATGTGTTATTAGTTATGCTAATGTGGATTTTTTATGTAAATAAAACTGCTCTAAGTACATACCAAGTCGTTTATTGTTTTTTTTTTAATATGCATAGTGGCAGAGTGTCAATGCCTTTGCCACTAATTTATGTGGAATCGAAATTAAAAAAGAGGACTTTGCCGGCCTAGGCCTGCAAAGTTTGTATAAAATTTCATTACCGACCCTAGCTGCACCTGAAACGTCATACTTTGCAGCCATGAATGTAAATATTTCATTGCATGTTTGAGAAAAATAATTAATATAATTAATTTGTTATTGTTACCTAATCAGAAATTCACCACTGGTTATGGGACATATACTACTTTTACTTTTACGACTAGGGACACATAAGGTTTGGTAGAAGCTTTAAGTAGTTTGAACTTCAGTAAATATTTGAGTTCATAGCGTGCTTACATAGAGTAGAATTATGTTATTATACTGATAAGCAAGTTTGAAAATCAGGTAAATAAACAAAACTCACTGACCAACATTTGTCTCAAAGTCCTGAAGCTGTTTGTCTGCCTCTGCGAATGCAGGCTTGTAGCCCACATCCCAGCAATGTTCTTTGCGGTGTTCCTGCACACGCTCCTTTAATTTCTGGGGATACAAGCTGAAAGGGTGTAACACACCCACACGCCACACTCCTGTGGGATTCTTCCATGATTCTGGAATCTAAAACCATAGTAACTTTTAGGAAAAGCTTTTCCGATACTGTAATATCATTTAAAATCCATTCACTTGCAAAGCTATCAACATGGCACAATGTTCTAGTTTCAATGACTTGACACCATGAATACTGTTAATAGCTAGTGTTATTTACAGGTTAGTAAAAAGAAATAATTATGTTTTGCGTGTTATTCATTAATAATATTTGCTATTGTTCCTTGCAGAGAATATTAGCACTGCAAGACAAAGGACACAAAAGTAATGACTGTGAATTTTTCTACAAGTTGCTGGGGGCAATGTGTGGCCTTGTAGATTGTTTAGTAACATAGGTACATTTATTTCTTTTATCATAGCCAGTAGAATGCGTTAAAAATTCGACCAGTATCTTATTTTCAGACATATTTACATACCTTTAGCTTACGGCCAGTTATGCCGGTAATACATCCATCAGATATTTTTTTTATAGTGCTGGTGTCTACGTCACCGCACCCGCTACAGTCAAATCTCTCAATAACTTTTGTCTCACCAGTGCTCGTCACCTGAAACCCCGGTAATGTATGAAATCGACCAAAATTGTAACAATTACAACTAAACAAATCGTGACATGACACTTTTTTACCTTAAGTCCTTCAGCCGCTGG
Source organism: Eilema caniola (assembly GCA_949126895.1). Lineage (NCBI taxonomy): Eukaryota > Metazoa > Arthropoda > Insecta > Lepidoptera > Erebidae > Eilema > Eilema caniola. The sequence goes on along the minus strand of OX421463.1, from coordinate 1,794,579 downwards.
GTCGACACCCGAATCAAAAATGGCAATAACTGTGTCCCTGCCGTCGTAATTTGCATTCTTATTAAGAAACGAGACAACCCCCGTTTCTTTTTTTGGTAATAATCCCCAGACAGGGAAGTCACAGTCGATCGGTACGTCTGCCATTTTTGATGACCCGATGAGTAATGTTGCCACATTAATATTTCATATTAAAAAACAGAAAGAATAAAAAATCACAATAAAAATTTCACGTAAAATATAGATACAAAATAAACACCATACCAAATCATATTAAAAAGGCCCCCAAATTCAGTCAAATATTTTTAAATGAATTTGGGGGACTTTATTGCTATGCAGAATGCTTAATTTCTTAACATATGACTTACTTAGTAGGGAGCAGCCCGCCCCTTTCCTTTGCTCTCTACTGTACCCTCACAGAGTATTAATATACTACGTAATGTACCCTCTGCTAAGGATGCTTCTGAGGGGCACGGTTAATTACTCTAGAGCCTCCAAACAGTCCTCTAGTGTCGCTCCCACCGACTCAGCCTGAATAGCACTAATGTTACGTTATCTATTCTTTACTACTGTCAATCAAATCAATTAGCCTACTGCAAACCACTGCTGGACATGGGCCTCTCCCAATGTGCACCATTTTTACCAGTCCTCCGCCTTCCACAACCAGTCTGCTGTCTGTGCTACTGTTGGGTATTAAACCTTTTTACATACACTGTCAAAAATAAATAATTAAAAAATATTTCTGAAAATGTTTCTGTCACTATTGTCATCCACATATGCAATAGAAATTTTCAGGAACAATGTGGTATGAAATTATTCCATCGGTTGTTATTATAACTGGTGCTGTAGGTATACCAGGATTTGCCCTATGGTGGGCTCATTATTTAATTGTGGGAAATGTAAGTATCAACCTTATTACCCTTTTTCTCTTATTCCTACTAATTCGAATAGAAAGAGCGAAAGTATTAAAAACTAGCGGGTTGATTCGCATTATACTCGTATGGTCGTGTAGTCGCGTATAGTGCCGTCATGTATCCTTTGGTAAAATTAAAAAAAAATGGGAACAAGTCCCTTTGTGCAAACGAGCGGTTATACAGTAGCAGGATTAGGGATATCGAGTGTCTGAATATAAAAAAATAAAGGTACTTAAGTATATTATAATCCAGACTTACCAGATACACTATTTTCCTTGAAATGTTTATCACGTTCTTGAGGTCTAGTACTTATTTTTGTGTCTGGCAGCACATGTGTTACTGTCATTCTTACAGTCTGGTTATTTCTGCTATTATTGAATCGATATCTTATTGAAAATATTGAAATGTGGTACGAAATTCTACCCAGTGCCCTCATTATTACTGCTGGTGTGGGTTTGCCAGGATGGGGTCTTTATCACATTCACAATTTAGTATTAGGCAATGTAAGTACAATTTGAAAAAATACTTGTTAGATAACAGGCCGTATTCCTTGTTCCATAGATTTATTTCTTTTACACAGATTATACTCTATACTAGACAAGCTGTTTGATACTTAAATAAAGCGCCAGTTAGATTTATACGTGATTTTTAAATCATTAATGGTTAGTACAGACAGAAATGATTTCCCTAATGCTGTGACAAATCGTGTAAGTTTGCACTGTTTAGTTTATGTAGCATGAGCAGCATCTCACCCAGCTGTTCCACCGACTTCTATAGCTATAGTAATCATAAATTTTATTTAAATGTATCTTTCTATATATACCTACTCACCTTGCGACTTTGAACCCCTGCAAATTAGAAAAGAACAAAATGACTTGGATAAGATAGCAGCTGTCTACCTGGGTAGTTCCCAAAATAATGAACTAGGATGTACTTATCTAATTAGGGGTTTTCTACTAGGATTTTTGTGCTAACACAAATTTTCACCACCAACTTATATCATTCTTTTCTTAGAGTAACTAGAGTTGGCAACATGAGTGTAACACCCCTGGTGTTGCATATGTCCATAGGTCAAGATAACCACTTTTAATCAAGTGGGCCACCTAAGTGGTATAAAATAACTAAGAATTTCCCAAGGCATCTAATCCAGGGTTTCACAGTGACACTAGCAATCTTAAAGATCTAATATTTAATCTATTTATCGAAAACCTATAACAAATCTTTAGTTAGGCTTTATTATTTTATTTTGCAGCATTTCAGACGCACACTGATTAGTAGATGGGACCGTCAGCTTTACCAAAGAGATATAAGGATAAATGGAAACCCTTACAACGTTGTTGTAAGTTACACACTACACACTAGTGATTTTTTTTTTCTAAATCATTTTACATAAATTTGTGTACATTTTCAAAAAAGGTCAAGCAGCAAAAAGGCATTGTGAAAATATTTATGTGGTGTCTTCTTTGTATATCAATAAGGTACGAGTGCATTTTTAACAATGCCTTTTCAGGAGTGGTTTTAAATAGAAATTTGAGTTCTAAGATTTTGTATTTGTTCTATATAAGCTATAATGCTCTTCTATGAATCTTTAGGTGAAGGTTCTGGCTCAGGAAGAGCTTATAATGTCTGGAGGTATCTGTTCCCTGTGAAGACTTAGGATGTGTCCTCTAAAGTTCAGTTTGTTTACATTCCACAACACATAAGAACAAGAAAATTTAATGTAGTGTAGAAACATGAAATATAAACTTATTTAATGGCTGCAGTTTTAACGACCAATGAGATACAACTTTATATTGGTGCTATTCAAATTGATTACCCTAATAATTTTCATTTTAATTTTTTCTCAGGGTTTGGAAGCACTTGTAGATAAAGATGAAAAGAAAACCACCAAGGAATGTAAAGCATGAAGAAATGGATTTATTTATTAGTAGATATTGCTTTTAAAATCATTAAAGCCTTATAAATTATACTTTTTTTATTTCTATGTGGAGGGCAGTGTGTCAATCAGAATAACACCTCTTTTGGCTGTGGTACTACTGGCTGTACTACCAGTAGTACCATGGGTAATATTTTCTTCCCATAGTAGTACCTAGAAGTCTGGTAGTACCACAGACTTATAATACAAGTAGTAGTACTATGGGAAGAAAATATTGCCCATGGTACTACCACCAAGCAGTCTAGTAGTACTACGGGCCATATCTTCCTCCTATAGTACTACTAGACTAACATAACTGCTAACCAAAACAACAACAGAACTGGAAAAGTTTGCACTTTATACCCTGGTGTCAGTTTATTGTTTGTTTGGTGTAATATAAACCAAATGCAGTCAGGATCTGGCAGTAGGTACACATTAGTACATTGCCAGATTTTCAAGATATTTTCGTATATGTATCGTCCTCTTTATACAAAATCTAACAATATCTGATGCCTATTGATATTATCAATAGGCATAACGCATTCTCTGTAATAGTCATTTGATACTCGATACCATGATACCCTTAGACGTTGCCCATAGATTATTATATTTCATCGCTTCATTCTTCAGATATAACATAACCAGGTAGTCCTTTTAACTTACAAGGTAGATATCGCACAACTTTTAGAGATTTTTTAAATTCGGAATCGATTATTTAATTACATCGATTTCCCCCATTGCTAATCGTCCCACCCGCACTAGTCGGCTCGGATCGTCATTCTTTTTTCGTGCGAGGTAGAAGACGCATGCGCTTCAACCGTCTTACGATATTCGTACAATTTTATTCGCCATGCCGAAACGGAAAAATTGCGACGAAAAGATAAAACGTTATAAAAATAAAATTAAAAAGCTGGAACATAAAAAACAAGCATCTGAACGGCGTCAACGATTTATTATTCACTCAGATACAGCATCGGATTATGAATCAAATGAGGGTAAGTGATAAATTTTACTTACTTTAAGTGTGAGTTCAATTTAAAAGTGCATTAATTCTGTGACAAGTTAATAGCCTAGCGGTTGACCGTGAGTTAACACGATGGCAGTACCCATGATAAAGATTGTAAGCAAATTAAAGGAACTATTCCTAAAAACGCCTACGCCTGGCGGTTGACCGAGCGTCATCACGATGGCTACATTTGATGACGGTTATTATCGTCAGATACTTACCTGGCGGTTAACCGAGCGTTAACACGAAGGTCACGTATATATAAGTAGGTACATACATTTCACAATCAGTATTATCATACGTTGTCCTGGTGGTTAACCGAGAGTTACCACGCAAGGTTACAATCACAATTTATAAAGTACCGTCTCGTACTTTACAGATGAAACGCCGCCTTTAGAAGTTCAAATGGAAATAACCCCATCAACAAGTTGTTTCCCGATTCCCGATGAGAACACCGATACGAACCCAACAGCTTCCTGTTCAAACGCCGGTATCTTGCCCGACACTGGGGCCTCGACCTCTTTAGAGCCCGAACCTCAGTTGGACCCCGAGCTTCTTCTGGCACTCGGCGATCAAACAGGCAATGCCCCTAAATTTGGTGAAAAAATTCATCACAGTTTAGCCCAGCGTTGGGATCCTATCTTAAAAAAGGGCTTACTAAAAGAGGTAAAAGACAAATTGTTCAAGCAATACTTAGTACCGCAAAATTGTACCCTTATGCAGGCTCCTAAGCTTAATAACGAGGTAGCGGCTGCTATATCGGAAGCTGCCCGCCATCGAGATAAAAGGAAGGAGATTGAGCAGCAACAATTAGGAGTAGGTACATCAGTCATCAACAAAGCCTTAACTTTGATGCTTACTAGCGACGACAAGATCGAGGCTATCAAAATTCTGAGCGATGGATGCAGAATACTAACAGACCTTCACTATCAGCAAACTCAATCGCGTATTAGTATCATCAATTACTCTCTGGCTAAACCGTTCTTAAACGTCGTACAGGATAGCGAACGAGACGATACATTGTACGGCAATAAGCTAGGGGAAAAGATAAAAGCATCAAAGGCGATAGAAAAACAAGGTCTTTCCATAAAGAAGTTTACGAAAACTTCAAGGAGTACGTCGGATCAGACCTCCACACAAACCCGTCACCAGCCTGCGGCGTATCAGGGAAACTGGCCGGGGCCCCCACGCTTTCAACAGTTCCATCAGAACAGGAGCGGACGGAAGGGGCCCAGGAAAACGTACATTCCCGCGAACCGACGGCCTCCAGCACCGAGCACAGCGGGCCCGAACAAACCCCGATCGACTGTAGCACGCACATAGACGAGGTAAAACACGCCGGTAGAATCTCTCATTTCTATGATTGCTGGACTAAAATTACGTCTAACCCCGTTATATTAAAATGGGTACAAATTGGCTTCCCCATACCGTTCGAATCCATCGTTTACCAAACCCAAACCCCAACCCCTTACCTGTCGATATCTGAGGAAGCAGATATGGCAGAAGCTATTCAAAAGTTATTACACTTAGGCGCAATTAGACCTTGTATACCTTCCGAAGATCAATTGATATCTAAATTTTTTTTAATTTTACAACCAAATGGGGATAAATGATTTATCTTAAATTTCAAAAACTTAAACAAATTCATTCCTGAAATTCATTTTAAAATGGAAGACCATCGAACAGCTGCTCGACTGTTACCGGCTAATGGGTTTATGGCAACGATCGATTTGAAGGAAGCCTATCTGCTTATTTCGATTTGTGAATCGGACCGCAAATATCTTAGATTTAATTTCAAAGATAGTAATCTCGACACTGTAACCACCTATGAATTTACTGCAATGCCATACGGCCTTTCAGTAGCTCCCAGAGCATTTACAAAAGTTATGAAGGAGGTTATTACCTACTTACGTTGTCAAGGCTTCAAAAACGTATGTTACTTGGATGACATCCTCTGTATTGGAGATAATTACCTTGAATGCCTCCAAAATGTTAAAGCCACATTAAAATTGCTAGAATGTCTCGGATTCGTAATAAATTACGAAAAAAGCTCTCTTATCCCTAATCAGGTCTGCAAATTTCTTGGGTTCATGTTCAATTCAGTAAGCCAAACCATTTCTTTACCGTCTGACAAACGTCAAAAAATAGCGAATCTGGTCGACAAATTCATACACATAAAAAAGTGTAAGATCAGAGAGTTTGCTCAAATTATCGGCGTTTTGGTATCGGCCTGTCCTGCAGTCAAGTACGGTTGGTTGTATACGAAAAATTTAGAACGGCAGAAGTTCTTGGCTCTGCAGAAATTTTCAAATTTTGAAACGCAGATCAAACCACCCTCGATTATTTTGGATGATTTGACCTGGTGGAAAGAGAACATACCAGAAAGTAGTAATTCTTTAAAGGCAGCCAAGTACGATCATGAAATTTATACCGATGCCTCAAGAACTGGTTGGGGAGCCGTATGTAATAATCAAAGAGCTCACGGAGCATGGAAATCTCGCGAACTTGACTATCATAAAAAATTTTTGGAGCTTCTAGCTGTTTTGTTGGCTTTAAAATACTTCGCAAGGGACTTATCCAATTGTTCTATCCTCCTTCGGGCTGACAACACGACGGCCATTAGTTACGTCAACCGAATGGGAGGAATTCAATTCCCACATTTGAATGACCTCTCTAGACAAATATGGCAGTGGGCCGAAAAACGAAATATCTGGTTATTTGCGTCTTACATCAACACAAAAGACAATTACGAAGCTGATGAAGAGTCTAGAAAGGTCAACCCAGATACGGAATGTGAATTATCGGATACAGCGTTCAAACAAATAACAAAGGCTCTCGGAGAACCTGAAATTGACCTGTTTGCTTCGCGGGCCAACGCTAAATGCCATAGTTATATTTCATGGAGAAGAGACCCCGATGCTCTCACCGTAGACGCATTCACCATTAACTGGGATGGCAAATTATTTTATGCTTTCCCCCCCTTTCCACTTATTCTTAAGTGCCTACAAAAAATCATAGAAGATAACGCTACCGGTATCTTAGTATTTCCTTTCTGGCCATCTCAAGCCTGGTACCCCAAGTTACTAAAAATGGTAATTTCCGACATTATTTGGCTTTACCCCAATGAACATCGTGTACAATCTTGTTACAGGAAACCACTTACCCTGGGTGCCGCAGTTGTCTCAGGCAAGCGTTTTCGTCCCGCAATGTTCCCGAACCAGCCTTGGACCTAACGTTGGCATCCTTATCTAATAAAACAATTCAGCAGTACAACGTGACTATCAAGTTGTGGTGGCAATTTTGTAGTTTTAACGGTTATGATTTCTACGACTGCTCCATTCCGAAGGTCTTATGTTTCCTAACCGAACATTACAACAAGGGAGCTGCATACGGATCTCTCAATAGCCACAGATCTGCACTATCCTTGTTGCTAGGCAGTAACGTCGGATCTGATGATCGCGTTAAACGGCTTTTGAAGGGAGCCTTTAGATTGAAACCTAGTTTCCCAAAGTACAGCAGGACATGGGACCCACAGGACGTATTAGCAGAGAAAAAATTACAAGAAAATTGGTAATTTTATTAGCGTTATGTACAGCCCAACGTGTTCAAACCCTCTCTTTAATTAAACTAGAGAACATCTCTATTTGCTCGAATGGAGTGAACATCGCAATCAAAGATATTCTAAAGACATCCGCGGCGGGTCGAGAACAACCAACCCTATTCCTACCATACTTTCGAGAAAATACTCGGATATGCCCCGCGAGGACTCTCGAAGATTACCTTCATGTCACCCAAGAAGACCGCCCTGCAAACCTATCCAACCTCTTAATGACTGTGAAGCGCCCCTACAGGAGCGCGACAGCACAGTCGATAAGTAGGTGGATCAAGCAGACGTTGTCTGAGAGCGGCGTGGACGTGACGGAGTTCAGCGCGCACAGCACGCGGCATGCCGCAACTTCTGCGGCCGCCGCCCGGGGGGTGTCCATCGACACGATAAGGAAGGCCGCAGGGTGGACTAACACCTCACAAGTGTTCGCCAGATTTTACCACCGCCATATTTTCGCGAATAATAATAACTTTGCTCAATTGGTTTTAAACCACGGTGATTCTTAATTTTAAAAAAGGTACTAATTATATATTAAACTAAGAAGCTAGTTACTAGGATTTATTTTGTTGATATTTTGTAAGAAAAATGTTTTAGTTACTTAAAATTGTGTAACTTAACTACTAACAGAACTTGTTAGATACTAATAAAATCATACATACCATAAGTACCTACTTACTTTCTTTATTTGGGAGCAAAACTTTTCTCTGAACGTCTACCTGGTTATGTTATATCTGAAGAATGAAGCGATGAAATATAATATATGATCAAACGAACTTCACAAGTGAAGTTCGATCAATATTATATGAGTCGCTTCATTCGAAGATATAACAACCCTCCCACCCCATTCCCGGTAATAAAGTTTTGCTTAGACTAATCTCTAAAATAATGACGATCCGAGCCGACTACAATAGTGCGGGTGGGACGATTAGCAATGGGGGAAATCGATGTAAATAAATAATCGATTCCGAATTTAAAAAATCTCTAAAAGTTGTGCGATATCTACCTTGTAAGTTAAAAGGACTACCTGGTTATGTTATATCTTCGAATGAAGCGACTCATATAATATTGATCGAACTTCACTTGTGAAGTTCGTTTGATCATATATTATGTATGGTAGAGAATGGTGTTAATTCGGCATGTCCACCCGATTAAACTAAACTAAACTAAAATTTCTCTTATTTTAGTTTAGTTCAACGCTGTTGTATATTTGTCTATTAAAATAAATATGTTGTCTATGATTGTCTATGACAGCGCCCTCGTCCCCGCACAGTACCGGCGCCCGACATTCATTCCTTAACATGTAACTCAAGTGTGCTGTGTGTGTGTCTCATAAAATAAATAATAAGTCGTAAAGTCGTAAAGTCGTTTTCCTACAATATCAGCCATCTCACCACGAACCCAAAGCATGGTGTCAAAAGTGGTGTCTAAAGCAATATAAGAAGTAATGTAAGAAGTGGTGTCATAAACGTTGCTTGTTGGAACTAAAAATAATCGCGGGTAAGTCAAAAGTAAGAATTTCAAAAAATAAAAAATACAAGTCATAGTCGTCATGTCAGACAAAGGAATTCTTGTCCAACTCAAACCGTTAACGATTCAAAATACTGAGGATCCATCTAGTAAATGGAAAAAATGGAAATTACGTTTTGAAATTTTCATGGATGCGAACGAATTTGAGAAATTTACAGACAATAAAAAGACTGCGATTTTCCTAAATGCGATTGGTGATGATGGCATAGAGATTTTTAATAGCTTCAATTTGGACAGAACTAAAACCAAATTCGAGGCAATTCTGAAGAAATTTGATGAAAAATTTAGTCCACACTCTAATTTGACGGTAGAGAGATATAATTTTTTTACACGCTACCAGAAAAGTGATGAATCTACGGACGAATATCTAACGATTTTAAATAATTTAAGTGGATCTTGTGAATTTGGAGATCTAAAAGAATCATTGATAAAAGACATGTTTGTAATCGGTATTAAAAACACTCATATAAAGGAAAGGCTACTACAAGAAGAAAATTTGACTATAGAGTCGGCAACAAAAATATCCAAAAGCTTAGAATTATCACAAGAAAGATCTAAAATGCTAAATCATGAACATAAAAATGAGGTTATACAAGGAATCACTCAAAATCAAAATTATAGGGGTAGATCAAGGTCACGACAAAGAAATAATTCAAAGAATAGAAATAAAAGTCATTCTCGAAATAATAGTAGAACAAGAGATCAGTTGTGTTTATCCAACAACAGAAATAAGTCACAGAATAGAAACTGTACTCGATGTGGTCAAGTACACAGACACAAATGCCCAGCAATGGAAAAAATTTGCTCAATATGCAAAAAACAAGGACATTTTGCAAAATTTTTTTTTTCAGGCAGCCAGGAAAAAGTAACAATCATAAAGTGAGCAATATTTCATGCAATGACGCAGAACCACAGGTATTTTCTAATCAGTTTATAATAAATTCTATTCAAAATTCTAATTATAATAATAAAGATTGGTTGATAAATGTTTACTGTAATGATTATAAACTTGAATGTCAAATTGATACAGGTGCTGATACAAATGTTATTAGTAAGAACACATTGAATAAAATTATGTCTTGTTCTCATTGTAAAATTAATATTTTTAGAACAAATAATAAGCTATTCACCTTTTCAGGACAATTAGTGCCAAATGTAGGTACATGTAAAATTGATTGTGAATTTGAAAATGGTATAAAAACAAAATTGTACTTTGTTGTGGTTGAATGTGACTGTAAAACAATTATAGGATGGAATTCATGTGAAAAACTTGGAATTGTAAAAAGAATCTATGGAATTCAGAACAAATCAGTGCAACAAATTGTTTCTAAATATGCTAAAACATTCGAGGGTCTTGGTTGTTTACCATATAAAGCTCATCTAGACATTGATAGCAATGTACCTCCTAAAATTTGCCCGGTACGTAGAATACCATATTCTTTAGAAAAACGTCTTAAAGAGGAATTAGAGAGTATGGAAAAATTACAAGTCATAGAAAAAGTTGTTAAACCAACTAAATGGGTTAACTCAATAGTCTTGGTAGAAAAACAAAATGGTAAATTAAGGATATGTCTTGATCCTAGAAATTTAAATACAGCTATTAGACGTCCTTACTACCCGTATCCAACATTTGATGATTTAAGATCTAAAGTTGCGGGTGCATCAATTTTCTCAAAGTTAGATGCTAGTTCAGGCTATTGGACTATTTGTTTGGATGAAGGTAGTAGTGATCTCTGTACCTTCAATACACCTTACGGAAGATACAGATTTTTGCGATTACCCTACGGAATTAGCTCATCTGGTGAAATTTTTCATAGGACTATGAATCAATTATTTGGAGATTTGCCTGGTGTAATTATCTTTGTAGATGATATTTTGGTCTTTGGGTCTACTGTCGTGGAACACAATCAAAGGTTAGAATCTTTATTTGAGCGTGCCTCTAAAGTCAATTTGAAGTTCAACAAATCAAAATGTCAATTTGGTATGTCAGAAATTTGCTATGTAGGTCATATTTTTAATAAGGAAGGTGTTTCGCCTGATCAGTCGAAGGTTGAAGCAATTTCAAAAATGTCAAGTCCTACTAATGTCAAAGAGCTTCAAAGATTCTTAGGAATGATTAACTATTTAGGTTCCTATATTCCAAATCTTGCAGAAGAAACCTCTCTTCTAAGAGAACTTCTCAAAAAAATTAATAAATGGCAATGGTTAGACCAACATGAAAAACAATTTAAAAAATTAAAATCAGTATTATGTCAGTCGCCTGTTTAAGTCCACTATGATATTAAAAAACCAATTAGGTTGTCAGTCGATGCTTCTAAGAATGCAGTAGGTGCAGTAATTTTGCATGGAAAAAACCCCATAGCATATGCTTCCAAGTCATTGAATAAAAGTCAAATAAATTATGCACAGATAGAAAAAGAATTGTATGCAATAGTCTTTGGATGTAAAAAGTTCCACCAATATTTATATGGCAAACCTATTCAGGTTGAAACAGACCACCAACCATTGGTTACTTTATTCAAAAAACCTTTATCCGAAGTGCCAGCTAGATTACAACGTATGATGATAACGTTGCAAGCCTACGACCTAATTGTTACATACACAAAAGGTTCAGAAATGTATATTTCAGATACTTTGTCACGTGCCCCAATAAATGATAACAATTTTAACCAAGAATTAGTTTCTTTAGAAGATTTAGACTCAAATATTAATATTCATGTGAATTTTTTGACCTCTAATTTAGCTATTTCTCCAGAAAAACTTGAAAAAATTTTGTCTCATACTAAACAGGATTTAGTTTCACAGAAATTAATTGAATACTATAAAAATGGATGGCCTAATTGCAAACAACATTGTGATACTTTGTTATTACCATACTGGAATATCAAAGAGGAAATCCATGTCATAAATGATATTATTTTCAAAAATAGTTCAGTTATTATTCCACAGTCTATGAGATCAGAAATTCTGAATATACTACATGAAAGTCATCAAGGTATTGAAAAGACAAAAAACTTGTCAAGAGGAGTAGTTTATTGGCCTAATATTAATCAGGATATAGAAAATAAAGTTAGACAGTGTGAGTCATGTGCTATTTATTCTGCAAATAAAACAAAACAACCTATGTTATCCCATGAAATACCATTGTATCCATGCAAAAATTGGCTACCGACTTGTTTGAATATAAAGGTAAAAAATATTTACTTGTAGTAGATTACTATTCTAATTACATCGAAATTGCCAATTTAAATAAAGATAGTCGATCATTTAATGTCATAACACATTTAAAGTCTATCTTCGCACGTCACGGCATTCCCATGCAGTTAGTTTCAGATGGAGGTCCACCATACAACTCCATTGATTTTCAAAAATTTTTGTATGAATGGGACATTGAACAAATTGTCTCTAGTCCGCATTTTCCAAGGTCTAACGGCTTAGCTGAGGTCTCTGTGAAAATAGTAAAAAATATTTTCAGAAAAGTGATTATTCTGGTACTGATCCATACATAGGATTATTACACTATAGGAATACACCTAGGAATAATTTAAGTTCGCCTGCACAATTGTTAATGTCTAGAACTTTAAGATCTAAACTGCCTAGTCAAATTAAAAACTTGCGACCTAAGATTGTTAAGCATTCTGAACATTATCAAAAGAAACAAACTAGTTTACAAAAATCAAAATTTTATTATGATAAAAATTGTAAAAGTTATACTGAATTTCGCATAAATGACAAAATTTATTTTAAGAAAAATCCTAAAGATATAATTTGGACTGAAGGAATTATTGTATCAAAAACAAAATATCCTAGATCATTTATTGTCAAGGATTGTAATAATACTACTTACCGTAGAAATAGCCAACATATTCGATTGAAATATAAGTCAAATAGTCAAAATTCAAGTCAAAATAATGTCTTACAAGAGAGTGATAAAAAAGTTCACTTTAAGGAAACTTTTCCTAGTCAGTTGATAAGTCCAAGTCAGTCATTAAGTTCAAGTCAATCTAATCAAAAACATAATAAGTCAAATAAAAAGTCTTATTTTGTAGAAGAGGAGGATGATAATTGTACATTCTTCTATACTCAAATATGTGAGTCAAGTCCTGATACAAAGTCAAAGTATCAAAGTCAAAGTCAAGAGTCTAGCAATGACTCAGATTCATTTATATCGCTTGAATCAAACTATTCTTGTCACACAGAAAAACAAAAGAGTCCTAAGTCAAGCCAGTCCCAAAATGTATGTAAGTCACCCGAATTTGTAAATATGGATGATACCATTATTTCACCTGAAAGTTTACATGACTACAGTGAATATGAAAGCGAGAATCCAATTCCTATATCATTGTCGTCCTCTGATAATTTAGATAATTTAGAAAACATACTTACAAGTCCTATTGAAACAATTGAAACAAGTACTTTACCTCAAGCAAGCTCAAGTAGTAATATTTTACCGTCACAAAGTCGCAATAGTGACGATGCAACAGCTGAAATAAAATATAGCTCTAGAGGTAGATTGCTTAAGAAAATAGAAAGACTGGATTTATAATTTCTGTAATAATGTACACAATAGACACTTTTACAAAACTAAATATTGACATGACAATAATTTGTAAGTAATCTAATAGAATGTAATTCAATTTGATAATATGTTGAAATGTAGACTCTAATTGTATTAATTGCACGAAAACACTTCAATATATGTTTTTATCACGGTAATTTTAAATAATTTAATGTTAATTGTTTAACGTGACTTTGTTTAGAAAAGTAAGGTTATCTTTTTGTTTATATTCATATGTCATATGTCAAAGCCAGTGTCAACGTCAAGTGTCAAAAAAGAAATAAATTGTCATTTCTTTTTCTTAAAGAAAAAAGGGCATGTTGTATATTTGTCTATTAAAATAAATATGTTGTCTATGATTGTCTATGACAGCGCCCTCGTCCCCGCACAGTACCGGCGCCCGACATTCATTCCTTAACATGTAACTCAAGTGTGTGTGTCTCATAAAATAAATAATAAGTCGTAAAGTCGTAAAGTCGTTTTCCTACAATATCAGCCATCTCACCACGAACCCAAAGCAAACGCTTTGTCTATTCGGTTTGGCCACCGAACTAAAAATAGTGCATGCATTTTTAGTCAAGGTCACACGACTAAATTGAATAAACCCTTTTTAATCTGTGAATTCAATGAACGAATGACAACGTCCTTGTTGTTAAAGTGTGAGAGAGACAACTTAACTTCTTGTCAAAAAACGTGTTCAAATTCAAACGTGACCGTAAATTAAACCTCTGAAAAATTAAACAAACCAAAACAACAAACTTGGCGGCATGGTAATGGGAATATTACGTGAAAAGAGGAAAAATAAACAATGTATGTGTATGTGTGTGTATGTCACAATCACAAAAAAATCCTCTTCGCTTAATTTAAGGTGATTTTCAAGTATCTCTAACAGGAACTTGGCCGCTGATGACCCTAAAGTATTTTCTAAATTTACGGTCGGCCATCTCAAACGGATTTGATGCATCCTTCGACCGAAGCAACCTGGCCCGTTCTTCCCGATTTCTGTAAAAGAAATAAATTTCTAACCTTAAAATAAATTTCAAACCCAACCTTTATGATAATAGTTAATTTTTTAATTATTTTTATTGCTACACAATTTTTACATAAATATTACAGATGTATTGGCAAATATTAAATTAAATTAATAAAGTTACTATATATACACAATACTAAATATAATAAAACAACTAAAACTAAAAGTTAAAATGCGTCGTGGAATTCATCCGCATCGCATGCCTCTTTTGGTAGCGTTCCCAGAAGACTAGCAGCATTGCCACGTTGTATGGCAATACTTAATCTCTGACTTGAAATGAGGCCAGCCTTCTGGTCAAGAGACGCGTCAGCCATACATTTCGCAATCTCCCTGAAGAGATTGCGGGCGCTCGGACCCCAAGGCCCAAACGTTTCGACTCCAAACGGCACACATTCATAATTTCCAATAAGATTGGAGTATTTGCGCCGCTTAACAGCCGCTGCAGGAGCTGCAGCGGCCCCGGCACAGCTAGCAGTGCCGGTTATATGGGTAGGGGCAATGGTGTCGACGCATGTTGCGTCCCACACCAGAGTCCTACCCATTTTCCAAGGCATTATTGGCATACCATCCAGTCTCTTGCCATCGTCGCGCGCCAAACCGTTTGGTTCAAGCACAGCTGGCATACCAGCAATGACAAGAGCACGGTGGATTATGTCGTTGAGGCTGGCGTGCCGTGGAATTCGCCCCGCGATCCTGCAGCATGACAGGCCATGGTGTCCGAGTCGTTCAACTGCTTCTCCACAATGACATTGATGCGTAATTTTTTACTGCTAGGTCAGTTTTGAACAAATAAACACATATATTTAGTAGATAAATTTTCTTATTTACCTTTCTTGCTCCTCGAAAAAAGCAGCCACAACGATTACGTTCATTTGTCTGTAATTTAAAAATTTCAACCAGCACAAAAAAAATAAGCAGAACAAGGTTTAGTTTAGTTTAATCGCGACCAAAACTATGGCCACTAAAATAAGACGGATTTTAGTTTGACAGGAATAAAATTTTGCCTTACCGAATAGCAAAATGGAGGATTCGACTAAACTAAAAATAGTTTAGTCCTGTCAAATTAAGTTGTCAAATTAAGTTTTGCCAACCCGAATCGACACCAAATGTTGCCTAAATAGGGACATAGACATACGGAAATCCAGTGTTGCCAGATCACTGTTTCAAATTCACCCCAAAATGGATACGAAATCCCCCCAAAACTTAGGATTTTTTTCAGGAAATCCAGTGTTGCCAGATCACTGTTTCAAATTCACCCCAAAATGGATACGAAATCCCCCCAAAACTTAGGATTTTTTTCAAAATCCCCCCAAAGTTAGTAATATTTAAATAGTACCTAAAAAAAAAGTTTAGCATTAACAGCTTTCGAATATTATTTTCGGCTAAAACATCAAGGACATAATTCCTCACAGGGTTTCGTGAAAATAAAAGGGAGCCTCGAGCTTTACTCTTCGCCTAGATTTCCACAGGAACCTATTATCGGATGATATTTTCCAAAGTTTACGCGATTATCACTCATTGAGACATAACCAATTTTAACGGACTCAATCGCGATTTATTTACTTTTAAACCGACGTTTCAGCTACTTTTCAGAACCCATGTTCCTGGTTTGACTAAGGATGGCAGTTGTCATCTAGTTGAAAGTGTAAGTTATCTCAAAGTACCCGAATACCTATAATACCTAATCGAATGGAGTATAGATTCTCATCTCAGTTTAATGCTATTTGTGACATATGCTTAGTATTATGAAAAATTGAGATATTTTTGAAAATAATGGAATTAAATAAGATTCAGATTATATTTTTAAACATCACAGATATCTTCAAATCACTAGTTTGCAAGTTAAAATCCACCGATTACCTCCAAATGTATTATTTTCCCTCCGTTTTCCCCCCAATCTGGCATCACTGCGGAAATCTCTTGAAAATGTGCATGAAATGACAATTATTCGGTTAATGTGACACAGCAAAATTGGCCCAATTAATGAAATTTTGAAAAAAGGTTAGGTCAAAAATACTTGATACCGGCGGGCTTGCCTGAAAGGATAGATAGATCAATGGCAGTACAGGAAGCTCCTGAACTTCTGAGTATGTAAGGATACAGTCTAATTACGGGCTGTTGTCTCTGCCAACCCCGGAGGGAAATAGCCGTGAGCGTATCTATGTAGATAGCAATATCGAATAATGTAAATATTGGATGTGTATAATATTGGGGTTTTGGCAGGATTTAACAGTTTTGTTTAAGTGGTGCAGGATCTTCTTAATAGTGCTCTAAAGTTTAGACTGTTTAGGCTCGGTGCAAACTGGTCACCGACCCTGCCACCATCGGCCAATGACAAGCAGTTCACCAGTTCACACGAGTTTTCATACATTTTGGGTTATAAATAGTGGTAACTTCCGAACAACGGTGGCTGTCGCCCACTTCTGCCACTGTTATAACATTATATAGACGTAGCAGTAGCGCGTAACCGCCACCGGTGGCAGCCCGTTTGCAGCCTTTGAGTTTTTACAAGACCACACTGCACTCGACCTGCTTTTATGCTAAAGGCTTAAAGATATTATAACCATTGAATGAAATTTTGAAGCATTTACTATGCTAACTAAAAATATTATAACCATGCCAAAAATCAAATAAATACTTTGACAGTTTGATTTGACAGTTGATTGTCTGACAACTTTGACCTTGACTCTTCATACTGTTGTTTATATTTACTAGGTACACAAAAGAATGTAGATCAATTATAATAATTCAATTACCCAAGTTGCGATACATGCGGAGTTGCGGAGGCATGTATCATCATTATAGGAGTACCAATAACCTCATATTTATATTATCATGGAAGTGGATATCTGTTTTGTCGATGTAACTGTGGAATTTCTATGCATCGCATTCCACAGTATTCTGTACCATACCTCAGTATATCCTAAAAGTATTTTTGAAAGTAGAAAGAAGTTTAACATGGTCGTGTATCGGTCGATTCATCCAGAAGTTAACCAGTACATAGATTTGTGCCTGAAAACCATTGCCGAATGTATAAAATATAGACAACTTAGTTGTGTGGAGTTTATTGTAACAGGTGAAGAATATGCGCCTCTTTTAAAGTTTGTCTTTCAGTTTGATAAAAACAATCACTATGATGAGACAATAGACGCATATTTGATACAATCTGAACAAAATGTGCGAGCATTTTGTTTGAAGTTGTCATCACTGAGTAGTCACTTCAAGGATTTGCCAGAAGATTGTAGTTTTACCATCTATATTCACACTAATGAGTCCACTGCTGTCAGTATGGCAGCTAACACTGAATTAGAAGAATTTCCGCTTGTGGAAGTTGAAGAAAACAATGACAAAAACTTAGAAGAGTTGACTAACAAAATAATACCTTTTAGAAGATTTTCAATTCGAAATCACATCATAGATACATATATAGAAGTGAAGTAGATTATACTACTGATGCTGCTGGGTTAAAATAACTTTATATAAGTGTGACAAGTTCAGACAATAATGAGTGTGATAAGAGAACATGGTGCTTTTTACTATGAATAATGAAACCTTAGATCATAATATTATATGCCTTCTCAGTGTATTGTTGAATACCTCCTGAAGCTGAAATGTTATATTTGGGTGTATGCATGAAGTGGCACATTGTGTTTGTTTGAGAAAAAGCTGCTTATGGATATACAACTGTTAGATATAGATGTACAATTAGAAATTACTAATATTCCCTCTAACCCCTCCAACTAAGCTAAATAGGCTACTTGACTCATACTTAATTTCATACATCGAATGAGTTTTTCCTTTAGTACTTGACTTAGGAAAACGTAAAAAAGCGATTTCGTGAAATAAAAGTACGTAATCAATAAATAAAATTTATTTGAAAAACACATTTTTATTTTTTTTTATTCAACGGGTGAGAACACTGTCGTCCATGTTATGACGTCTATAGTATACGAAAACAACGAAACGTCAATTGCCATAATTATCATGGAGATGTGTGATCATTTGTACGAGTAAAACGGATTGTGATTTAGTGAAAACATCTTCCGTAAGTGAAAAAAGGTGATTGTTTTTTCGAGTTACTGAAGAAAACAATGATGGTCATCGGATTTGTAAAAGCAGAAAGCACAAATTTGCCGAGAATTAACTCGGTTATGATTGATAATTTTTTTGCCACGAATCCTGATTTCTGCTCAACCCAGCCAAGAAACGTCAAGACTGCTTTGTAAGTACATTGCATTTTATTAATATACTCATGGAAATAAAACAAAAGTTCCCTAATTAATTTTTCAATTAATAAGTAATACTGAAGTAAATGCTCATATCATGATAACATAACCTTCAAATAATTATAACTACTTACATATTTCTCATTATACTTTTTCAGATCTGCAAGAGAATCATACGGCGATGATGCTATAGGGTACGTGCAACTTAAACGGGGGGGAACAAACTACACAAGAAAATGTAAAATATGTCCTGAACATAAAGTGCACGCAAAATAATACACGGTGTCAGTACTAGTGGACTGAGCTGCCAATGCCATATTGTTGTTTACATGTATTTCTGACGTCACAGCACAGATGATTTATCGAACGACATGGCGGACAGCGTTTTCCCCGGTTTTTGAAAATCATATCTTTTAAATAGTTTTCAATATTTATAGGCTTAAAAATAAAATCTCATAATTTTTTGTTTGTATAATGGAATAATAATTAATCGTTTAGGACAGAAAAAAAAAAGAGTCAAGTAGCCTATTGCTTGTGCTAGGAGTGAGCTCACGTCGGTAGTGTAATGGCCAGGATTCGAACCCGGGACCTCTCGATCGTAAGGCTGACTCCTGAACCACTAGGCTACCGACATTTAATTCCAAGTTAAGTACTATTTTTATGTGTGCTAATCGCCACGGATCCCCCCACCCTTGCGAGGCTGGTAATGTTGGAGTCGAAATGAATAAAACCGCACTATATCTCATCAGTTACTGAGGGTGAGGTAGCCTCTGACCTGGCATATTCCTCACTCCCCGGCTGACCTAGGGCCATCGAAGACTGGCTCGCGCTCATGGAGGACGGTGGTCGACCTCCGACGATAGAGTCGTCTTGCGGTCTATGTAAGACGGGAGTGACCGAAATCTCCGGCCATGCATTTTTTAATTATACAAAGTGTTATTTATACTACATGATACCAATTATATCTTATTTATTATTTACATATCAACATATACCGTCTTCATTCTCCAATTTCACTTTCAAACATCTCAATTTTGAGTATATCTCATCCCAGTCCATATACGCGCCTATGATTTTTCTCACATTATTAGAACTATCCTCATACGCACTTCGTCCATGCAACAATCTAATGTTGTTGAAGGCTAGAATATCGCCAGATCGGGCTTTGAATTTTGCGGCAAATTCGTGGTTTAAATTCCAAAACATACTGTGAGCTTCATACCAAGGCTTCACAGATTCTATAGGTCCAGGAAAATGACTTCCTCTCTGAGGTATCGAAAAATTAATTCGTACTATTTCACCATGACCGTTTAAACATATGACTGGAGCACGATGTAACTTAAAGAAGTCCTTCCCGAATTCAGTTCCGACATCCCTCCATTCGACTTCAATATCCGTTAATATTTGATATTGTTTTGAATGTTTTTCCTTCATATAATTAGCAGTAAAATGGCAATCGGACAATAAGTTCTCTCCACCTTGACTCGTCGTTTGGACAAAGTAATGTAACAAGTTACTTCCCGGACAGTAATCGTAGTACGGTAAATCATTGTGCAGTTGTAAATTGCTCGACAAATAAGCGACGTTGCTAGTATTATCGACGTGTTGTACAATAAACTTGAAGCCGTAATGCGTGCGTTTATTAAAGCCGATCCTATCGATAACACCGTCAACTGCGGTCTCAGAATGTGGTGTATTTTGAATTAACGCTACACCGTAAACTGCAAACTTATGTAACCAGTCGTAAAGAGCTATATCCGAGTCCAAAATCTCACTGTAGTCCCGTTTGTACAGTATCTCATTGAAGTCTTTGCCATGCCAATTTATCGTTTTAGGCTTAAAGATAGTTTCCGTGTAAATCTTCTGACTTTCCGGTGTAAAACCTCTAAACTTAAGCCAATTTAAATTGTATCGAGAACTGTGTCCGTCGTCCCACGTAACTTGTAAAGTATTGGTGTCTTCATGTTTACGCACCTGAGTTGGTCTCACATTGACGTTAAACTTGCTCCAGTCCAGTATTCTGCTCTGAGCGGATGTATGATAGCACTGTTCACATTGGCAATTTTCTCTCAGCCATACGTGAGGGTACTGCAGTGTTTCGCCACGGATAACCACACTCAGATAGTCGTCAGTTTTAGGTTTGAATAAAACACTGTGATTGTGAATAAGTCTTGTATGTTTTGGCAATAAACGCACGATGTTAATAATTTTAGTTTTAATTGTGTTTACGACGAACATTTCGAGGCGGGAGCCGGCGATAGTGAGTATCGCTTCGCTTATACTGCTATTAATGCAGTAAGTACCTACTTATTCTGAATACATAATGGTGACCTTCGATATCGCATAAATTAGTGATGTTGACTATTCTTAGGTGCATTTACTCTGAATAGTTGATATGTATTCTCATAGAATAGAAAACTTATAGCTGTCTGTTGATCTGTGTCAGAAGTTCATCAAAAGTAGTACCTACCTACCTACCTACTTAAGTAGATGGCTTACGATGAGATACAAATTTGGATCTACGATGATCAAACAAACAATCAAACATTTCTCTCGCTGGCGCAGTCGGCTAAAAATCATGCTCATTATATCATCGCTGTGGTATTGCGTTTAATCCGTTAGTCTCAGTTTACCCTCTAAGGAACTTATTTTAGTACAAATTGAAGGTCAATTTGTGACGAGAATAGATAATGAGTAGGTATATAGGTACCTATTACAAAGATTTTAATCAGTTGCATAGGTCGGTAGTCTGTGACCCCTGCCGCTATTATTATTAGAACTAGGCGAATCGAATGGTTCCTTATCAATAAATTGAATGGTTAATTTAGTTATTATTCAGAGTAGGTACTTGTACCTACTTTAATATAAACATAATCTCTATTGCAGCGAAAGAGAGGTTTAGATAGTAACATAAAGTTTTAGGTATATTAGGATCGTAGGAAGTGGAAATGTGTGGTCTCTAGTAGACTATTGATTGCATTTGCACTTTGCACTTAAGAAAAAAAAACACTCGACTTTTATCAAAATATTTATTTTCTAATAAAAAAAAAATAACAAATATCCTTATAACATTTTTTAGTCGTGTTATTTAGTGAGGATAAAATAGTCATTCATGATTGTTTCCTATGGATATTCAATGTCATTGGCAGCTCAAAATAACTAAGGATTGAAAACAGATCACTTACTTTCTTACTTTTTTTAAGACAGAGAAAGGAGAAAAGAGTAATTTATTAATACACATCTGACTTTTATTATCTCACAGACTATCTGCGTTAAACACTAATGCCATTTTAGTGCGATCACTTCATTTGAAAATTGTTCTATAGGCTTAGTTTCAAACCAATAATTTAAAATATATTATATTATAATTTAATTTAAAATAGGTATTAAAAAAAACTGATTTTCGTGCTGTCGTTCTCATCACTTAACTAATAAAAATCTTTTTTATTTTACTAGCCATAACAATTTTAAGTCTATTTTCGTGTTTAAATAGTTCACCTATATAATTGAATAACTTTTTTCACTGAGTATTGTTTCTTCTTGATAAAGGTAAAAGTAATTAGCTACTTATCTTCGATCTAGTCGGCAATCAAATCACCGAAGTCTTTCTGTAATATTATGATAGTTTGTACTCTGACATAGATATTAAATAATTATTATGCATTATTGTAGCACCTCACAGTAGGCCGGCCTGTTGCCGGTTAGGTTCGTAACTTAACTTTAATTTTATGGTAAGCGTTGCCCAGTATACCACGGATGTTCCAAATATCATCAAACTTTTCTGGTTGCGAGTTGAAGTTACTGTCTGTTGCCTTCGCCCATATTTCTACCTGCAATGAAGGTAAAAAAAGCGAGTAATTTAACATTGAGAAGAATTTGTAGAAGAATATATTTGGTAAACATTACTATTTATTACTTTTTGAATTTTTAATTTGGCACAGTAACACAGAAACTAGATAAGTCGTTAGGTCAAGATTCAGGTCTATATGGGCGACCTGTACATCTCTGTCAGAGGTTGGTTGGCCACTAACCACAGCACAGGTCAGACGGCAGACGCTTTCTATATAGTTAAAAGTCGTGAAAGGGTGTGTCTTGTCTGCCACTTAATTGGTATAAATAAAGCCAAGCCTTATTATGTTTAGGCAGACCCTGGAGTCAGAAGGCTTCAGATGTGATTGGACAAGGATTTTGTTTTAAAGAATATTAGAAACTAAAGTTACTTATATTTCCTTTAACCCCTCCAACTAAGCTAAATAGCTTGTAGGAGAAAGTTAATGTCGGTAGTGTTATAACCAAGATTCAAATTCGGGACCCCGCGATATTTAGGCCGATTCCTTAACCACTAAGTTACTGATGGTTCACGCATATGATGCTGATGGCAGTGTCGTAAGGAAGGCATTAATTAAAGAAGTGGATGGCTACAAGGGGAGCGGAACACCTAAAAGGACGTGGACGGATTGTGTGAGAGATGATATGGTTAGGAAGGCAGTGAATGTTGAGATGACTGCAACTAGAGATCAATGAAAGAAACACAATGTTACGCCGACGCCAATAAACTTGGGATGGGCGTGTCGCGTACCTCCTTGGCCCCCGGTAGCACGGGCAGGCGCGCCGCCCACAGCGTCCAGGCGTGGTGGCGCGGCGCGGGCGCGTCGTCGCTGCGCAGCTCGTGCGCCGCGTGCCACGAGCGCCCGCCGTCCGCCGACACGTCCACGCGCAGCACGCGCGCGCCGCCGCCCGAGTACGCGTAGCCTGCACGGGGCAGCTTAGACCTGAGTCGCGAGACACCAGGCCCTAGCACTCGCCGATTGTTTTGTAATAACCTATACTTGACGAGCTTAAGCTCGTCCCCCGCCGTAGCGTCCTATGCTATGTTCTAAAGACAAGAAACGTGTCCTACCCAAAAAAATGTGCACTGTCCTGCCCAAGAAATGTGCACTTTAGCACGTTTTGAATACATACAACAATCTTGTAGCTTCTAATAGTCTAAACCCCAAGATAGTCATTCGTTTCAGAATGAATGTTAGGCTTCTACAAGTTCCGTAATAAAATTACCTAAAGATTTACTTGTTAATAAATTTGAAAATCTAATTGAAGGTAAACTTAGCCGAAAAAGCTTTTATAAAACTAAGGATAAATAAGCTTAGAAACAAATGTATTTAGATTAAGTATCTTTGTAAATAGGCAAAAAACCTATTGTTTCTTGGCAATCTTCTCAGATTAAAGAAATCTAATACTTACATCATTATTTTTATTTTGACGTTTTGTACCTTTTTATGTTCGATTCGAGACTGCATTAAATCTATTTAAATTGAAAAAATCGAACCTGCGACCTTTGACCACTAAGCTAACCAAATCATTTTTTTTCATTCTATATCTGTCTTTGAGGCGACAGTTAAACGTGTCATCCAATATTCTTACGAACTATCGGAAACAATGATTGATTTTCCAATCATATTCGAACATTGATTTTTGACAAACCCGCCCATACAATTTGAATTAAATTCTTAAGCATTTTTCATTCTAAATATTCAAATCGATTTAAATTTAAAAATTGAATTAACTAATTACTTGAATCAACCGAACATATCTCTTGCAACCGGCCGATCTAAGGGTATCTCTTTCGAACTGTACACATGAATATAGGTATTTGCATTGGTCTGGTCGTGCCTCGGAGAGCACGTTAAACCGTCGGTCCCGGTTGCCATAAGAACATGTCTGACAGTCGTTATATAGGGAAATTGGTCAAATGACTCATACAGAACCTCCGGTCAAGGACGTCCCCAATGGCAGCAGCAGCAGTAGGGTGGATACTGACCTCTGACCTCGATGCTCCCATTCTTGACGACGCACACGTCGCCGTCGGCGGGGTCGCAGATGGCTGACGTCACGGGCAGGCTGTATATCGGCGGCGCGGTGGCAAAGTCCGCCGTCTCCCACGTCTGCGACGAGTTGAACGAGCGGTAGTCTTTCTGGTGCCAGTGACCATGGCTTTCTTCCTTTGATATGGTTATTGACCCTGTTGGTGATATATTTTGAACATTTTTATCTGCACCTCCAGATAAGTGACAAGTAGAATAGAATATAGTGTGTCAAGAAAGTCATGAAATTAATTTTAGAGGAACTAATAATTTTTCTTGTATTTGCAACACTAACCAACTGTCAAACTGAGTATTAGCATTTCAATTCCTTGGGTTGTTGTACCTAGATGTTTCGTAAATCTTTTACGTTCATTGAATACCTTTTCATCTAGTAATAGTCTAAGCTAAGGTTAAAAATTTATTGATTTGTGTATAATAGTAGTGCGAGATATATGGTGATATACTGCGGAATTTCAAGCCGGCAAGCTGCTTTTCGATTTGGACGATGTTAATAGCCAAACAGGAAAATTATTCGGTACGTAACTTTAATATGAAACACGGTATGGGGAGTGTAATCCATTAAAAATGATTTGTTTTAAGTGAAAATTTTATGTTTCAAAGCATTGTTTTAATTTGTTGTGATTATGTCATTAACCCACGATTATGACAAAACTGTAGTACTTTGACATTTTTGAACATTCTTGATCCATTTTTTAATAACGGCCTAGGCCCTTAGGATTAAATATAAATTACGCAGCGTATAATACAGCTGTATATTTATCCAGTTTTGTTTCAGTTTTAGAAAGCATATATCATTTTAGTGTGTGAGGGTAATTCTAGTGAGTCGGAAAATGTCGAAGATAAATTACGCAGGCGTTTCAAGCAGCATATTTTAGCAATACTCAGACCGACCTTAGACAGATTAAAGATTGCAACGTTATCCCTGGAGAACCTCTAACGTCGCAGCATCGACTAAACGTAAGGTTGCAGAAATTAAATGGCACGAGCTTCACTTATAAAAAGGACTCAACCTACGGAATGTAATATCTCAAGACGACACCCTCTCGACTGTATGGTCAAACTTTGAAGAAGCGTCACCTTCAATTTTCATGACTTTCTTGTTGCACTATAGATTGATCAGTATGGGATGGACGTACATGTACACCACTGTTATAAACGTCAACATATGTGTCAGTATACATAGGATCGGCAGCGCGAATTAACGCCCCTGATATACATACACACACTGGCACACGTTCATAGGCCACGGTAACCACTTTCCATCAGATGCTTGCCTGCCACTTAAATGGTATACAAAAGACATCCATCATTATATTCTACAATACGCTTCCTGATCGTAGTCAACAAGCGTCGGTAGCTTAGTAGTGAACGAGTCGAACGGAAAGGTCCCGGGTACGAAACCTAGTCTTTATACCAACAACGTGAACCAATTCCTAACACAAGGAATTAAGCTCAGAGAGGTCAGGGGGAATAACAGTAATTTCGATTACTAAAATGTTTAAAAAAAACTGATTGTAAGCTGTTACCAGCACCCCTAGCACGAAAAACTATCGCAATCGTATCGTGAAAGTAGGCAGGCGGCCAATCATAATGCTCCGCTCTCACAATACTATTACGATACGATAAAGATAGTTTTACGTGCTAGGGGTACAGTATCTAAATTCTAAACACTTACAAGTCACAGTAGTAATATGGACATACAACAGTGGCGAGGGGCCTTTATTAGCCAATTTGCATGGTGCATGACAAACTAGACCGAAGCATATAATATATAGCATAAGCGATAATATAATATACTACTTAACCGAAGTAAGATTTTTAACACCGGCTTCCTTTTCGAAATTTTTTGCTGTTCGCCACTGGCATACTAGCCATGCAAGAATGTGATTGCAACACTCACTCAGCCACTTAACGCTTCTGACAGCAGGCGCCCCGGGCACGATGACCCGCAGCGGGTACCCGTGGTCCTTCGGCAGGACTTCTCCGTTCATGTGCGTGGCCAGCACGATCCCACCGTTGGGGTTCAATGCCTGTTCGAGAGGTATGGACGTGCTGAAGTACTCCCCTGTCGCGTCCATGTCCGAACCTGTGAACTGAAGGAGGATCTCATATTAGTTGTTTGAGGTTCCTGTTATCAAGGGATGTAATGCCTTCAATGCACGCATCAAGTAGAATAGCGAGTTAGTAGAATGTTATTTGACCAAGACAGTGATGTCGTCGAGCATCATTTCGTACGTGTTGAAATTATGGTCAATCTCCGCTGAAAGAGCAGCGGCGTGCAGCGGCTTTATGAGGATTTTGTACAAACCATTTTGAATCTTATCTACGCGAGATAAAGATCTTAGTCATTTGAAGGGAAGGCACGTCTGCTCGCAGTCATTTCTAGTACAAAATTCGGATCGCCATCAGCCGCGCCGCTGCTCCTTCACTGATGATTGACCCTTAGCATAAATAGATCAGTTCTATTGAGGCTCGATGAATCGTAAAAAGATTATTAGGGCGATAACACCCGTGTGGTGAGTGGCGAGACTTTGCCTTCGGACCTGCTGAGTGAGCGAGCGAGCGAGACAGTATGGGAAATCGGAAGGGTGTACTCTTCGCTGATCCGGCTGAGTAAGTAAAACGGGGACAGAGCTACTGTCTCACCGTTTTACTCGGCCCAGTACTCGTTGCCTGTTGACACGTAGCGAGCACTCGGCGCGTGTGACCAAGGCATACGTACGACGACGTGCAGCCCCTGGGTGCGCGCGGGGTCGGCGCCGCAGTGCAGCAGCACGCCGCGCAGCCCAGTACTCGTTGCCTGTTGACACGTAGCGAGCACTCGGCGCGTGTGACCAAGGCATACGTACGACGACGTGCAGCCCCTGGGTGCGCGCGGGGTCGGCGCCGCAGTGCAGCAGCACGCCGCGCAGCCCAGTACTCGTTGCCTGTTGACACGTAGCGAGCACTCGGCGCGTGTGACCAAGGCATACGTACGACGACGTGCAGCCCCTGGGTGCGCGCGGGGTCGGCGCCGCAGTGCAGCAGCACGCCGCGCAGCCCAGTACTCGTTGCCTGTTGACACGTAGCGAGCACTCGGCGCGTGTGACCAAGGCATACGTACGACGACGTGCAGCCCCTGGGTGCGCGCGGGGTCGGCGCCGCAGTGCAGCAGCACGTCGCGCAGCAGCACGCCGCGCAGCCCAGTACTCGTTGCCTGTTGACACGTAGCGAGCACTCGGCGCGTGTGACCAAGGCATACGTACGACGACGTGCAGCCCCTGGGTGCGCGCGGGGTCGGCGCCGCAGTGCAGCAGCACGCCGCGCAGCCCAGTACTCGTTGCCTGTTGACACGTAGCGAGCACTCGGCGCGTGTGACCAAGGCATACGTACGACGACGTGCAGCCCCTGGGTGCGCGCGGGGTCGGCGCCGCAGTGCAGCAGCACGTCGCGCAGCAGCACGCCGCGCAGCCCAGTACTCGTTGCCTGTTGACACGTAGCGAGCACTCGGCGCGTGTGACCAAGGCATACGTACGACGACGTGCAGCCCCTGGGTGCGCGCGGGGTCGGCGCCGCAGTGCAGCAGCACGTCGCGCAGCAGCACGCCGCGCAGCCCAGTACTCGTTGCCTGTTGACACGTAGCGAGCACTCGGCGCGTGTGACCAAGGCATACGTACGACGACGTGCAGCCCCTGGGTGCGCGCGGGGTCGGCGCCGCAGTGCAGCAGCACGTCGCGCAGCAGCACGCCGCGCAGCCCAGTACTCGTTGCCTGTTGACACGTAGCGAGCACTCGGCGCGTGTGACCAAGGCATACGTACGACGACGTGCAGCCCCTGGGTGCGCGCGGGGTCGGCGCCGCAGTGCAGCAGCACGTCGCGCAGCAGCACGCCGCGCAGCCCAGTACTCGTTGCCTGTTGACACGTAGCGAGCACTCGGCGCGTGTGACCAAGGCATACGTACGACGACGTGCAGCCCCTGGGTGCGCGCGGGGTCGGCGCCGCAGTGCAGCAGCACGCCGCGCAGCCCAGTACTCGTTGCCTGTTGACACGTAGCGAGCACTCGGCGCGTGTGACCAAGGCATACGTACGACGACGTGCAGCCCCTGGGTGCGCGCGGGGTCGGCGCCGCAGTGCAGCAGCACGTCGCGCAGCAGCACGCCGCGCAGCCCAGTACTCGTTGCCTGTTGACACGTAGCGAGCACTCGGCGCGTGTGACCAAGGCATACGTACGACGACGTGCAGCCCCTGGGTGCGCGCGGGGTCGGCGCCGCAGTGCAGCAGCACGTCGCGCAGCAGCACGCCGCGCCAGCGCGCGCAGCCCACGGCGCCCTGCCGCCACTCCAGGCCGCGCACCGGCCGCACCTGCGGGCAGCCAGGCAGTCTTACACCGGCATATAACATAATAAAGTTCTGGGATATCCTACAACACGTTATATTTCATGGTCTGTGCCGGGAACAACCTTCAATTCACCCTATGAAACACTCGTGTCCATGCACCCCATGCCGTCTAGGCTTGCCTGCCTACCGCGCTCCCTCAGGACGCGGGACGCGCGGGGTGTGTGCGATTCACGCGTGTCATTTTGCTGCGCAAGATAATACCTCAGTCAACGACGAGTGTCGTTCTAGATCGTATAATACATATGTGTATGTGAATAGATAGATAGTAATAGAAGATAATAAACATGGTAAATATCCCGGTTATAATTTTAATTTTAACAAAAATATTGTGTTGTGTCTGTTTACGAACCTGAGTATAATGGTAAGTTATTTGTTTATTTGCAAGTGCTTGGAAACTTCGTTTCATTGCAGTAACGTATTAAACGCAGTACTCGTAATAAGTGCATATTTTATTGATTCAGTTTCTTCACTTATGAAGAAATTATTGAAATCTGTAATTTTAAATCTGCGTGGCATTCTGCCCAGATTTCGTGATCTGATACTGAACTAAGCTAGCCGATCTCACGTCGTAAGCTTGTAGGCATATCTTACCTTCTAACCTAACCTATCCGAGTCGGGGTGCCCTGAAGTCCCAAATGCATCCTGTTTCTCCTGATATAACAACCGTTACACACCCAATGTCGATTCGGGCATGTGATAATTCGGGCTTACAATGATTATGACAAGTGATGTTATGGTAAGTGACTTTATGGGAAACAAAGCTTCTAGCATGTGAATATTATGGCAAATAAAATTCGGTCAAATGAATATTCCGTCATATAATATTATGGCTGTTGACTATTATGGTAAATGATATTCGGTCAAATAAAATTCGGACAAACGGCGGTATACTATGATGCAACATTTCATGAAAAAAAACTTTCAACCTGAACCTCAATCGTGTTCCGTGTTTGAGACTGAGTCCAATTCTCCGCGGCTCCGGTACCATCGGAGGATGAAGACAACATCCCTATACCCTCAACTTCATCGTCGAACTCTTGGGTACCACCGAGGCACCAACACCCACTATAGATGACGATTTCAACTGGATCCCTTCTACAAAACAACAGGATCCCATAATACCAGCTGCTAAGCCACATATTGCCATTCACGGTACGGAATGCAAGCGCTTAGGTGATATAACGTTTAACCAGATCGGCTATGCTGAAGTTCAAAAGAAACTACATGCCAGCCCCATCTTTAGCTCTCTAAAGGTTAATCCTATATTTTCGGCGCATAGAGTCTCACCCTACAACGGCCTTCTAGATCGTATGGACTATAGCTTGGGCACCATGGTTCTCTATTTTTATTCCTAAAATGTTATGTCATAATTTAACATTGTATAATGTTACTTGTCATAACATTATTTACGCATAATACTCATTTTCCATAACTTTTTAAGCATAATTTTTTTACTCCTATTCACTATTAGCATAATATTTAATAAGCATAATATCCCAAAGCATAAGTTTACTTAAGCATAACGACGCATAACCATAACTATTCCGAAAAAATCACTACAAAATTTTTATTAACAATATTACACTATTTTATACATTACTCTCGTCAAACTTGTTGGTGCATCAAAGTTCATTTAACCTAATGTTCTTTTGACCTAATTAGTTGATGGAGCCCCGCTACGCGGAGCTCCTACTTCTGGGTGGTTTATAAAAAAATAACCACGAAGGCCTAATGCGGGAGCTTCGCTACGCTCCGCTCCTGCATTAGCCTTCTAACCTATCCGAGTCGGGGTGCCATAAAGTCCAGATTGCATCCAGATATCCTTGCCAGCTTGCTAGCAGGCGTTTATCATTATACCAAATAACTATTAGACAAATAAACAATATGCTTTACAACTTTATGCATATCAATGTTATGAATAAAAACATTAGGATATACAATATTTATGCTTAATAACAC
Source organism: Eilema caniola (assembly GCA_949126895.1). Lineage (NCBI taxonomy): Eukaryota > Metazoa > Arthropoda > Insecta > Lepidoptera > Erebidae > Eilema > Eilema caniola. The sequence continues at coordinate 1,763,578 of OX421463.1, read as the reverse complement.
AGTATGCTAAAAACCAATTATGGCACACTACTATTATGACAAAGAAAATTATGCCTAATTTGTTATGGCAATTTAAATTAGGACAAAAACTATTATGACAAAAGATGGAATCCCGGGCACCATTACCCATTGGTTGCATCGTTGGCAAACAAAATGAAAGACCTGGCCAACAAACACCCAGGTATGAAAATCGATTTAAAAGATATTCTGTCAACAGAATCATCTTTTAAATCCCTCTCTGATGACCTTTTGCAGTATGTGGAAGAAGAGCAGAGGTTATTGAACAAAGAAGGAATCGATTCCTTTCAAAAGAAGAGTATCAAGCATCTCTTCTTAATGCAATCCCTCCATCAACCACCCACCTTTTCTGTGAGACACAACTGGCCGAGCTGTTAAAACAACCATCGCAACAAACCTATTTTCGCAACCCATCACAGAAAAACATAACAAACAAAAACGACTAAAAACTAGTGACAAATCCCTGCAAGAACCAACTCAATGTATCGAGTACCTAGGAATAGAATGGGATACATTTCACAATAGAAAAAGCCTTCCAGAAATGAATATAGTCTCTTTGAGAAGGGATCTCAACATAGTCCCGTTAGACCAAAGATGGAGTTGGCAATCCGCAAAATGTCTGCTAGGGAAAAATAAATTTTGCGTCTTTTGCAATACCCCTCGGCAGACTCCACTGCAGAGAACTACAAATAGCAGCCAAAACCTTACCAGAAGAAACAAAGCGCAAGAAGATTCCCATTCCACCAAAGGCACTTCAGCAGTGCAAGTGGTGGATTCAAAATCTCGAAGAAAAGGATACTCTTTTGAAATCGTCGGAAACCATATTCATCACATAGGATGCTTCAGACGAAGGTTGGGGAGCACAGATAAGCGAGAAACATATAAGCGGAATTTGGGACTCCCAGCAGTCTCGGTGACACATCAACAAAAAGAATTGTTCAGTTAAACACGAGAAAAAATTAATAACAAACAAGAGAGTCGTAGTACAATCAGACAATCGAACGGTTATAGCATACATAAAGAACCAGGGAGGAACAAAATTACCTGGCCTGACAAATCTAGTCTTCCTACTGTTACATTGGCCAAGCGGTTACAAGCAGAAATTTGTCACCAATATTTACCAGGGATATACAACGATGTAGCCAACAGTCTCTCCCGGCAGAACCGTCTCTTGGAGTGGCATCTGTCGTCGAAGACTTACAATTACCAAAAGTGGGGTATTCCCGAGGTGGACCTGTTTGCATCAAACAATACGAAGGTAGTTCCAGTTTATTATCCCGGGATGTAAAGGACAAGAACGCCCTGTTCATCGATGCTTTCAGCAGGACATCAGAGTTAAGGTTAGCATGGATTTTTCCACCCCTTTCGAGATTCCTCGAGTGTGTTAACACTCGAGGAATCTAAACAACATAAACATAACATCTAAATCAAACCAAAGGGACGTATATTTTAATTGTTCCTTTCAAAATCCGGAACCTTCATCATTATCTAGAGAAGATCTAACAACCCAGACGAAGCCTTTGAAAGTACGAAACATACATTTGGAGGCCTGCAAGGTACAGGGTGGTCAATCTTAAGTGAGATTGGCCTAAAGAAGATTGCAACTTGATTCAGAAAGTATGGCGTAGTTCTTCATTTACATCACACCGCGCTCCATGGAAAACATGGTTGCTTCGATGCAAACAAACCGAATGCTGCAACAGTAGCACAACATTTAAGTTTCCTATATAGACTGAAGAATTTGTCGCCTAGTATCATAAAACTGCATAAATCAGTAATTGCTACCTTTGCAGATCCCTCTAGCAGGGATTCTATTACTGGAGGAAATAATTAATATTCCGTCCAAGGATAACGCCAATGACTTATGTTTAGTAAATTCCACAACCCAAAGGCGATATCGAAGCATTACAGTTAGATCAGTTGTTAGACTTGAGCGCTCCAACTACCCGCAACGGCTGCCATAGATGTTTTTATGGCAACCAGGACCGACGGTTTAACGTGCCCTCCGAGGCACGACCCAGAATACCCATATTCATGCATAAAAGTATTTGCACTGAGGAAGATCGAACCCGCGTCCGGGTCAGGGGGATTCCGCTATCTAAACATGCAGGGTAGAAATAGATTAAATAACCTGTAAAACGGACTCTAGAATACGATTAAACACACTTAGGCTCATATTCTAGAACGATACTCAATCCTGAATCTCAATTTATCTGAGGACAGATTGTATAAACAATTTAACGGATTGTCTTTAGATGCATCAAAATTCAGAATTGAATACTATTTATATACAAAAAGAGTACCTGGATGATCGAGCTTCGCTCGGTATTTTTTTTGTAACAACGCCATCTGTTAATAGCTTTAGTGTTGTTGTGTTGTTAAAGCGGTTAGTTGTTAACATCGCTATTAATATTCCGTCCAAGGATAACGCCAATGACTTATGTTTAGTAAATTCCACAACCCAAAGGCGATATCGAAGCATTACAGTTAGATCAGTTGTTAGACTTGAGGGCTCCAACTACCCGCAACGGCTGCCATAGATGTTTTTATGGCAACCAGGACCGACGGTTTAACGTGCCCTCCGAGGCACGACCCAGAATACCCATATTCATGCATAAAAGTATTTGCACTGAGGAAGATCGAACCCGCGTCCGGGTCAGGGGGATTCCGCTATCTAAACATGCAGGGTAGAAATAGATTAAATAACCTGTAAAACGGACTCTAGAATACGATTAAACACACTTAGGCTCATATTCTAGAACGATACTCAATCCTGAATCTCAATTTATCTGAGGACAGATTGTATAAACAATTTAACGGATTGTCTTTAGATGCATCAAAATTCAGAATTGAATACTATTTATATACAAAAAGAGTACCTGGATGATCGAGCTTCGCTCGGTATTTTTTTTGTAACAACGCCATCTGTTAATAGCTTTAGTGTTGTTGTGTTGTTAAAGCGGTTAGTTGTTAACATCGCTATTAATATTCCGTCCAAGGATAACGCCAATGACTTATGTTTAGTAAATTCCACAACCCAAAGGCGATATCGAAGCATTACAGTTAGATCAGTTGTTAGACTTGAGGGCTCCAACTACCCGCAACGGCTGCCATAGATGTTTTTATGGCAACCAGGACCGACGGTTTAACGTGCCCTCCGAGGCACGACCCAGAATACCCATATTCATGCATAAAAGTATTTGCACTGAGGAAGATCGAACCCGCGTCCGGGTCAGGGGGATTCCGCTATCTAAACATGCAGGGTAGAAATAGATTAAATAACCTGTAAAACGGACTCTAGAATACGATTAAACACACTTAGGCTCATATTCTAGAACGATACTCAATCCTGAATCTCAATTTATCTGAGGACAGATTGTATAAACAATTTAACGGATTGTCTTTAGATGCATCAAAATTCAGAATTGAATACTATTTATATACAAAAAGAGTACCTGGATGATCGAGCTTCGCTCGGTATTTTTTTTGTAACAACGCCATCTGTTAATAGCTTTAGTGTTGTTGTGTTGTTAAAGCGGTTAGTTGTTAACATCGCCAATAGATGTTGGAAAGAGTCATATTTCATTTTTATTTTTTAAAATAAATAGTACATTACTGCCGTGGCCGCCAAGTGTAGTGTTGCCGGTCGATCGTGAAGTATGCGGGCCGAGGCGCAGCCGAGGCACGCATTACGGAGTCCGGCAACGCTCACTTGTGGCCAAGCCTTGTATTTTACATTACTGCCGCGGCCGTCAAGTGTAGTGTTGCCGGACGATCGTGAAGTATGCGGGCCGAGGCGCAGCCGAGGCACGCTTTACGGAGTCCGGCAACGCTCAGTTATGGCCCAAGGCTCGTTAGTGCTTTTCTCAAACAATGCGCGGAAACTAAAACTAAGTAGTAGTTATCTATGCAGAACTTTTTAGTTACCTACTTTTCAAAATCAATGACGAACAACAAACAACAGTAATTTTTCACACGGCGAAATATTCCTTTGTTTTTATTTTTCTTAATAAGCAGCATTATATTTGCAAGTCAGTTCTGTATTTAAATAATGCCTTGAATAAGTTACATCTTTGGTTGCCATGGTTCCGAGTAAAAGATGGTCCCATTTTTAAATTACACGACAGTAATTTTCTCAAACATGCAATGAAATATTGACAATACGTTCCTCTTAATAGGCTGCGAAGTATGACGTTTCAGGCGTGGCTAGGACCAGAGGCCGGTAATGGAATTTCATAAAAACCTTGCAGGCCTAAGGCCGGCAAAGTCCTCTTTTTTAATTTCGATTCCACATATATTTTTGGCAAATCCATCGACACTCTGCCACTATGCGTATATAAAAAACAATAAACGACTTGTAATGTACTTAGAGCAGTTTCATTTACATAAAAAATCCACATTAACATAACTAATAACACATTATTATCAATTGTTTTCTTAATTTTATTTTATTTTATTTTATTTTACAACTTTAGGGAAACTTACAGCTAAAAAACGTTCAATATTATATAATCAATATGATGAAGGCCAATTATCAGTTTCCACATTTAGGTATTATTACATCTTTACATACTAATGCTCAAAAAACTCTCAAGGCAAATTAAGTTATTTTAGAAAAAAGGAAACTATATTAGAGATAGTGAAATTCATTCAAAGTACTGATCACATAGGGCTTTCTTCATTCTAGTAACACTAGTGCAAAATAAATGCAAATCAACGACATGCTCGCAATAGGTATGCATTTTGTCTATATGTAGTTTTTGCTATAGGGACGTACAATAAGTTCGGCCTGCGCAGAAACAATGATGGTGCGTATAGGCCCACCTTAGATACCAGTTCTGGCAACTCAGCTGTACCATTAAATAAAGACATTAGAAACGTTATGTCCGATATTTTTCTACGCTCAGCTAAAGGCAAAATATGAAATTTTTTGCAGCGTTCATTATAGTCAGGCAGATAACAGTTAGATTTAAATTGAATGTACCTTAAGAAATTTCTTTGTATACTTTCAAGGCGGTCTATATAAATGTTGTATATTGGGTTCCATACTTGTGAGGCATATTCGAGGTGACTAGGAACGAAACAGCAATATAATATTTTAAGGGTTTTAATTTCCTGAATGTCGGAGGAGATCCTCAGAATGAAACCTAACGCTCTCGTGGCTTTATCAATGATGCTCTCAATATGCAGATCAAAGAGAAGTTTGCTGTCAAATATAACTCCAAGATCTTTGACAGATCCAACTCTAACTAAAATAGAATCTTGCAGTTTATAGGGAAAGGCAATAAGGTGGGGTTTGCGAGTAAATGTACAAATGTAACACTTAGATACATTTAAGTCGAGCTCGTTCAGAACACAATAATTTTGAAAGCGGTCCAGATCTTCTTGTAAAGAGAGTGCATAAGCGACAGAGTTAATCTGTTTCATGATTTTCATGTCGTCTGCATACAGTAAAATTTTGGACGACTGAAAACAATGCGTGATGTCGTTGACAAAGATATTAATTAACTATACATATAAACATTGAAATATTAATATTTAATTTAGTTGCAACAAATTGACATTTATAACAATGACAAGTGTCACTGTTCGTTCAGAAACGTGCCTTTATACATTTTTTAAGTAACATGATAATGAACATAAATGTAAATGTTTACTGTTAATATCAAGCTAAAATAGACGAAACAGTACTATACGCGTGAGTTTTAGTTTTTATCTTGTTTACTTTTATTGTCTTTAAAAATAAATCTTTAAATTTTTTTGTTGTTTATTTCATTGCCTGTTTGAGAAAAGCAGCTGCAAGTACATACCTCGGCGGGAAATATGGGGTTGCCTGCCTCAGACCTATCCTATATGTCTTCGGCCGGCAACCCCTTTCTTCCAGGCCTCTGTAGTAATGTACTATTATTTGGCCGCTAAAACACGACAGATATGGATTTTCATACAACTTTTGCCGGCCGCTGCTCGCATGTACAGAAATTTCGATTTATCTCGAAGAAGGTTGTCAAAATAATGTTCACATTTCCAAGCATGTTTGAGAAAATGACATTTTCTAAAAATGAATTCTAACTAGATCGATTTATCGCCCCCGAAACCCCTTGTATACTAAATTTAATGAAAATCGTTGGAGCCGTTTCCGTGATTCCAATTATACTATGTAAACTCTCTCTTTTCTCGTTTAAAGATATAAGATATCTTCAAATTAACTATCTTTAAAATACCTTGTTCATGTCAGTCCTCCTATTGCCAGCACACATCAGAGCCGCCCGGACCTCCACCTCGGGGAACATCTTGACCAATTGCTCTAAACTGAACTCTTTGGTCCGAGTCTTGCCATTTTTTATAATGACGTCGATTTTGTGCTCTTCATCTTCTAACTCTGGTACAGGCATGTGATGGCGAACGAAAAATATTTCGCTGCAAAGGGGAAAAATAAACTATAGTTGGCTGTTTTTGGACATATCTATTAGTTTATTGCAATCAATATCTATCCTTCCTTCCCCACATCAATGAAAAAAGGTTAATGCTCAGACGGGACTTGAACCCGCAGGCCGCGACCAGTCCTTACAGGGATATGCTCTGACCACTGAGCCACGTATTGAGCACTCGAAAAAGGCTTGTGTCCTATTTTTTTTTTATTATTGTTGTACCTTTTACACTAGTATAATAAACTGTTAAACGTGAAATATTCTTATGAGAATTAGTCTTATAATTGATTTTGAAATTTCAGTTTCTCGTGCGGCCCGAAAACGCTCCATAAAAAATTGCAGCTCACTGTGATGTCACAGTGTGCTGGCGCGTAGAGCAAATGTATTGAGTGCAAGAGTGTATTGCATTTATCTCAATCCATGTTGCGTTTACCGATAAACAATGGATAATAACGTTGATATAACATTTAATAAGGAATCTAAAAAGTTATAAATTTTGTCGTATTTCAATTGTTCAATTTTTACCTATTTCGGGAATAAAAAATAATGAAATGTCATAGTTTCAGTTTAGTTAGGCAACATCTTAGTTTACTATGCATATGTGTTTATATGCATATCATAATAAGAGGGTTGTTTGTGATGGTGAATTTTTCGAATGCTCAAGGCATGGCTCAGTGGCTCAGTGGTGAGAGCATTCTCCCTATACAGGATTGGTCGCAGGTTCAAGCCCCGCCTGAGTATGCACTTTTTCCAATCGAAATCGATTTGAATAGTTACCATAGCAATTGCTAAAAAATGTGTTTTTTCTTTTTTGCTCTCAGACACTTCCAACAAGTACCTACCCCTTACTTCACCAAAAAAGCATAAATTCAAAAGCGTATTTACTTAGGAGTGTCCAAGCTCTGTATCATGAGTTTGGCGGGTATTTCGGCGTTGAAAGGCTGCTCTGTCTTGATGATGAGTCGTTTGTCCCTTTTAGGCTCGTTGACCCACAGCTCCTCGCCCGAATGGTCCACTATGTCATCGTCGTGCAGGTTACCTGCAAAGCGCTGTGGATATGATGACTATGTGGTATACACTTCATTAATGTAGTAAATATGTCAGTATATTCTGTTTGCTGCGCGGCTGCGTGGGCGGCCAGCGCCTCCTTCTGCGAGCGGGTCATGCTCGTGAAGGAGACAGCAGAGCGGGCGCGGCGCGATGAGCGAGGCAGACTCGCGAACATCGCTGGCCGGTTCGTAGGCGGCTCGGGCGTCGGAGGGCGCAAACCGACCTCCACCCCCCATGAGCGCGGGCCTGAGGCTGACGGGTGGAGCCGCCTGTCACCCTAGCAGAAGCAGGCCACGGCGGCGCCTCCCCATGCCGGGGACGAGTCGGGCACCGCGTGGTCTCCCCTCCCGAGGAGGGCCAGACCGAGAGGAATGGCTCTGGATCAGCCGGGGTGCGAAGGATATATCATTAACAACCTCACATTCGGCCTAGCACAATGACCCACAGACGGCGCGCGGTTTAGTCGGTTTCAGTCCGACATCTCCCCCTCCGGTTCCGGATTATCCGTGTATATTCTGTTATATCGTAACTTTAGTTAACTCACTGTGCGCACAAATGGCTGCCTGTTTCGTGCAAATAATATTTAGCAAATTATCTCAGTAGGTGTATGCATGGAAGTCTTTCTGCCACCTGCAACATTGCTAAATGCACTATTATTGTTTCAGATAAGCAGGAGAAAAATAAAATCGACAATGACAGTAATAAGAAAGGCGGGAGCGGTGCCGACAGTGGAAACTTCGAATTATTCTTTATTCAATCAATCTTTTTAATGCCTAAAACGGTTTTTAATGCGTAGGGAGAAACCTTGCGGTTTCCCGCACGACCCTGGCAATAATAATATTCCCTTTATATATTTCGCTTCTTTTTACGTGCGGTAAATCCCCACCTATACCCCTCCTTCGCAGTCGGAGGGGGAGGTTATGTCGGACTCGAACCGACTATAACGCACGTCGTCTGTGGGTCGTTGTGCTAGGCCAAATGTGAGGTTGTCAATGACATATCTCTCGTACCCTGGCTGGCCTCTCGGTCTGGCCCTCCTCGGGAGGGTGGACCACTTGCTCCCAAACCCGTCCCCGGTATGGGGAGGCGCGCGTCGCCAAATGCACGCCGCCGCCGTGGCCTACTTCTACTAGGGTGACAGGCAGCGCACCACCCGTCACCCTCAGGCCCCGTCCCTTCATATCTGTTTGCAGTGTCTCCGCATTTATTACTTTCTTGTCCATACAACATTTCACACATTACCATTATTGTCTGTTAGATATTCCCTTGGAAACATCCACAACTGTGCTATCGAAATCAACGTAGGTATCTCAAAAACGAACCCAGACTTTAGAAGGGCGTTCTTACCAATTCTATACGACTCAAGCAGTTTGTACACAGCTTCGGTTTTGTGTATGCCATATACGTTCCAGAAAGGCTCAATGCTGTGACCGCCCGCGTTCAAAATCTGTTCTCCCCCAGGATGGCTGGGAAGGAATGCCGTTACATCGTACACACCATGTTTGTATGTCACCCAGAAGCTGTCACTGGAAGTAAGACCACAAATTCATTTTTTTATTAAGTATGGTAGAATATGATTAGTAGAAGGAATGGCAAAAGAATACCTCGCCCAAATCTGTGTATTCGGATAGCTACATCTTGTGTCTTCAAGACTAGAGTGTTCTAAGTTCTATACAAGCGTGGTCCACCGTCGCCCACATTGTCACATACCAACAGGTAAGATAGTGGTCCAACGCGAGCCTATCAATCGTCAAAAAAAGAAGGGTGGATGTTGACTCAATTCTCAAGTCCACGCAGATGATGAGCTGAATTGTTCGACATGATGCCCACTGCTCCATTCTATCATCGCACCGCTCGCCATAGGCAGGGAGTTCATCCTCACACTTTGCGACCGGAAACGGTGCACACTGAGCGGCATGAAAGGAACTTCATCCCACGCCCGCTCAAGCTCAGAAATGAACTCCCTGCTTCGGTTTTCCCAAGCGACTACAATATGGAGTTCTTCAAGAAGGACATTCGAAGGTTTCTACAGACTCGGCAGCACGACTATAATGCCCTTGGTGTTGTATACATCCATAGACCACAGTAACCACTTTCCATCAGGCGAGCCGTGTGCTTGCGTGTCATATAAGTGGTATAAAAAAAAGACGAAGTCTTGGGCAAAAGCTAGTTGAATTATATTTCTGGGGCTTTCTTTATCTGTTATTTGTGTTTCATATGAGTATGTTATGTGTTCTTTAAGACGTGCGTGTTTTCAACTTCTGAAGCGCACATTTACTGATAACAATGATAGCGATGTGATAGATCAAAAATATTATGACCCATGATAAAATAATAACTAGGGACGTGACAATCGTTAATAATGGGTGCCTAGGGACGCCCCAAGACTTTCGATTCCATGCCATCCTCAACTGCAACTTGGTACACTAGGACTCTGAATTTTATTCATATGTATAGATGCGTTAGTAACTCTGTCTGTCTGTCTGTACGTTATGCTTCCACGCCTTAAACACTGAAAAGAAAAGAGTTTGAGAAAGGACATAGGTTATGTTTGGTCGCGATAACCGACATCCACGCGGGCGGAGCCGCGGGCAACCGCTGTTTTAAATAAGTTCACCCATTGTACATCAAATTGTATAAATACTACCAGGTCCTACTGATTGCCGGATAAGGCTCTAGTGCAGGCTTCCCTTGAGTTTAGATGAAAAGCCGTCTAAGTCAAACCAAAAGGAAAAGTAAGCGGCCTTCGGGCTTCGGGCTTCAAGGCAAGAGCCTCAGATATGACCGGCAACAACGCAGACGATGATGAATGGCAATAATAAATAACCGCAAGGCCCACTTGTTAATGAGGTAACTTTTCTTTTCTAGTGGCTATGGTTGGTCAATTGAGCGTTTCCACGTGCGGAGGGGATGCTCCCCGAAGATAACAACAGTTTGACAATTTCCCGCGTTCGTAGGCGGCTCGGGCGTCGGAGGGCGCAGACCGACCTCCGCCCCCCATGAGCGCGGGCCACGGGTGGAGCCGCTCGTCACCCTAGCAGAAGCAGGCCACGGCGGCGGGGCGCATCGCGGAACGATGCACGCCCCCCATACCGGGGGCGAGTCGGGGACCGCGAGGAGGGCCAGACCAAGAGGAATGGCCCTGGGTCAGCCGGGGTGCGAGGGGGGGGGGGGGGGGGTTTCTGTATCCGTGGGGATTTCCCGCACGTAAAAAAAAACTATGCTCGGGGATATCTGCACAATAACAAAAAACTAACAAACAAACGATATGATTGGAGGTTGACTCATTTTTTTATTCCAATTTTACAATTACGCATCAGTTCTACAATGCTATTGTAGGCGTTTCGTGTTTACAAACTAGGCATAACAATCTGCACAGCAACTACGAAGTAGGTCACCTCGGAATGTTTATCTTGAATCAAAATGGCATAGTTACTTAGTTAATGCGATATTAATAGCTTCTACGGTGAACAGTATTAAAAAGCCTCCGTGGCGTGGCGGTAGTGAACGCGGCCGCTACGCAGAAGGCGCGGGTTCGATCCCCGCTCAGTGCAAATATTTGTATGCATGAATATGGGTATTTGCATTGGTCTGGGTGTTTCTGTGTATAATATGTATGCATTTACAAATAAAAAATTAATCTAAGTATGTTTATCCGCATTCTACATTCCATAACACAAGCTAGTTAAGCTATGCTTACCATGGATCTAGATAGCGTTGTGTGAAATGTTGTGGAATATTTGGTTATTATTATTATTATTATTATAAGAGTGTCACACTTGAAAATTTAAAAAAAAGATTGTTGGGAAAACAACACAAATGAGGTCCAACATGAGAGGCTTAGCAATTATAGCATTAGCTTACTTCTATCCGCATCTTGATAAATTTAACGGCGATTTTTATTTGAAGTACCTATATTATTATTATCATTTAAAGAGATTTAAAATCCCCAATCGATATGAAAATCGAAGTATGTTTGCACTGGTAATAAGTACCAAAAGTCGCGACAGTTGCAAGTGCACCTGATGTGTCAGCTCGGGCTCGAAGTACGAGTCTAGCACAGTGCTGTATGTTCCAACATAAATAAAATCAATCTGTACCTACTCCACCGGATGTATAAAAGTGCGAGAAACATACTTATCCATACTAATTATTATAAATGCGAAAGTAACTCTGTCATAGGCTATGTTTAACCAACTTTCACGCGGACGGAGCCGCGGGCAAAAGCTAGTATAGGGTCGTTTCGCCTGTTCGCGTCCATTTAGTGTAGTTGGCAAGTTTGACGGCGATAATAAAAATGCCCTTACACTAATTTCTATGAAAATTTTATGTAATGTATTCATTATATAGTCTATTTTAAGATTAACTTTCAGTTTTATTGGAAACATCTTGTGTTTTCTTTTAAAATCGATAAACTTCAGAATTAGGCAATTTACCCACTTCGCGTCCACAAAATCCAAATTGCGTCCACCCGTGGACCATTTAGCGTCCAGCAGCTTAGAAAAGGAATATAGGGGTGGTATTTTTAAGAATTTGTAAAGAAATATTATATTTTAACAATTTCTTTATTTAAGAATATAAATATTAAAAATCAACATTATTATCATTAAATATCAATTTAAAAGAAATAATTCTACATAACAGTGGTTGAACTTAAAATTACGCACCTAAGTAGTGGGCAAATAGTGATTGCAACTTTAAAATTAAACAGTAATCAGTTCTGTTAATTTTACCCTACTTACTTACTTCCAGCGGGGGACGCCGCAGACCGCACGGGTGATCTGCCCTTCTTATGGGGGCCATTTCACCCAATTCCCATATTCCTCCTATTTGGACGCTAAGAAGTGCCCGGCAATCACGGCGTTCCATCGAACCTACCTGTCTCTTTACAGAATCTTACTATCTGTTCCACTTTCAGATCCTTGAGGTCTTGTTCTTCTAGGGTGTCCGTCCCCATGTTTTCCCATCTTATCTTTGAATACATGGGGTATTTGGTGGAGACTGGTTTCCTCCTCCTCTATGCACTCTGGGCATTTGGGGTCAGTTTTCCGTCCTATAAGTGTCAGGTGCCTATTTAGTCGGCAGTGTCCCGTTATCACTTCTACGAATTGCCTTATGACGCCTCGGGAGGGTTTTAACAGTCGGCTTGTTTTCTTTTTTAATGCTTTTGATGAAGATCTTCGACTGTCTCATGACTGGCGAGGACTTCCATCTTCGATTGGCTTCCGCCACTGCGCTTCGGCTGATGACTCCCTTTGTTATTTTATGGGCAATGGGTAGTCTGGGCTTAGGGCCCACCTGATCTTCATCAGCTCCCTTTCTTGCCAGTTCGTCCGCCGTCTCATTGCCCATGTTGCCCTCATATCCGGGCACTATTATATACTATATTATAATTATTATTGCTAAAGATCAGCCTTCATTATATTAAGTTTTTGGCTATATTAAAGCAACAAAACAAACAATTTGGATATTATTTGCCTATTTGTCTTATCGATTTATTCTTCTCTTGAGTTTCATTTAACGCTTTCTTTAAATCTTCTTCTATGTGTATTCTCTTTTCCTTCTTCTTTCTTCTCTCCGAAGAACTCATCTTAAATGGAAAAAAGAATGAAAGAAATTACTCATTTCAATAAAAAATAGAATTATAAACACGTGGTCTTAATAAGAATGTACAATAATAATAAACATTACATGTTAAATTATTTTTACAAGCATGTATTTAACAAAATATAGTGGACGCAATGTGGTTTATTATTATCCCCTGTAGGTATCGTTTGCGTCCATTGCGGACGCAAAGTGTAAGTTTAGTAAAATTCGATGTAGTAATTCGCGTCCAGTTTATTTTATTCCTTACATATAGAAAACATAAGCAAATTCATAATTAATATAGTACCTTATTTCATCATAAAAGTATAGAAACAGCTATGTATGCTAAAATTCACATAAATAATAAAATACTTACCACCAAACGCGCCGCTGCACACTAATTTTTTGTTAAACATCCCGAGCGTACGCTTCCTTGTTGAAGAGCCGAGATTACTTATTTTTTAAACGGGATTGGTTCTACGCACAGAACTTTTGTCCATGTATACGTGCCTCTTATACATTGAGGTATAAGCGGTAAAGACTTTTCATTTGATTGGTGTGTTAGTTGACTTATTTTCGAAGATTTTCAAAGGGCGATCCGTAAAATGGACGCGAATTGGGCGATGGACGCGAACAGGCGAACTGACCCTAATATAAATCCGGTAGGTACGTACGGAGTATCGTGTTCGCTAACTTTCTCGGCCGTGTACACTGGCAGATCCGGTCTCTTCTGTCCAGCTTCGAAGATTCCACTGTCGGCACCGCTCCCGCCTTTCTTATTACTGTCATTGTCGATTTTATTTTTCTCCTTCTTATCTGAAACAATAATAATGTATTTAGCAATGTTCCAGGTGGCAGAAAGAGTGGGCTTCGATTGGAGAAGTACAACTCTTACATAAACTTGACTTGATTCTCAACTGGGAGATACACTAGACTATATGCTAAACTCAAAGAAATAGTTAACAAACCTTACTGGCAAGAGTGTTGTGTAGGTACAAGTCTACTAAGATTAATGCAAAAGTAACTTTGTTACGCTTTCACGCGTTTTTTATTTAATTTTGGTACAAAGATATTGTAGATCTTGGAAAACGATGTGATAGTAAGTCGCGATAACCGACATCGAGGCAATCAATCATACGCGCATTCCATTCCAACATCTACACAACTAGGTACATCAAGAATAAACTCTGTGTTAGTAACAGTTTACTTTACACTAAACTCATTACTATACTTTACCACAGTGTTACTATTACATACAGTGCAGAAACGCCTTTCATGTCGGACGATGCCACCGCTCGTGTACTATTCGTCGCAAATGTGCAAGCGTTGTTAGAAAAGAAAAAAAAAGAATTATGCAATCATATGTAGTAGGTAGTAATACTGTGATTTTACTACGTTATGAAGTTTATTTCGCTCGCTTATCTGAGTCGCACTTTACGTACTGTTATTATTAATTAAGATATTGTCACAAACAACTAACACGTCACAGCGGTTTTGCACCAACTCTCTATGAATATATTTATCGATTACAAAGACAAATAACATTCTCCATTCTACTGCTTAGCTAAATGGAAAGATATGTAGCTGTAGGTAGTTAAGTTACTCGGCTACACTACCTACGACGAAAACCTTCTGATGAACTTCTGTGTGTTATATAAAAATGAATCCCGATTTCCCTTGGTTACGCCATCACGCCTAAACTACTGAGCCGATTTTGATGAAATTTTGTATAGAAGTAGATTAGACCTTGAGAAAGGACATAGGCTACGTTTGGTAACGATACCTGACATCCACGCGGGCGCAGCCGCGGGTAAAAGCTAGTATTCTGTATAAACCATTATAATGATACTTACAATATGTGAAAAATATAAGACAACGAAGGCTTTAGGGAGGATACAGGGCTATACTTTTTGGACTAAAACCAAGAGAAGCATTATGTATACAAACTTAATCAGGTAGGATGTGGTCAGGCTGACAGATTAAAAATGAAAAATGGGATCGAAAATAAATATATCCATATGCTTAGAAAGTTTTACAAGAGATTTACAAACAGAAACAACTATTATGATATGCACCGTGATGGCTTACAACTTACTTACTACTTACTTACTTTTGATTGCATTGAATAGTTTGATTTTTGCAGTTTCAAAATGTTACAGGCCTGAGTATATGGTATGAATTTCAACATGATAGGTACCTTCACACATTTCTGAGACAAAGGTCTTGACAGACAGACAGGCAGACAGACTGATGAACAATGAAGTGATTCTATAAGGGATCCATTTTCAATAATCTAAAGTACAAATTGTTTATAAATAAAATACCTTTTAATGTTTTTATTCCAAATAGAGAACTAAATAGTACTGCTCCTACAACTCTTTTATAATTTTTCTTATGTTGTTGCCCACGCTCATTCTCGTTCCACTGCTCATACTTCCTTCTCACTGTCGCTGCTGTGACGTTAACAAGCCTGTTCCTGTGAAGCTGAGTTCTGGAACACACATTTCTAATTACTTTATGTGTAAATGCAAATTATGCAAATCATGGTGGTAGATAGAGGAAATGGTAATTTAATGTTATTACTAGGTGGATTCCTGTCTATCTACTATAGTGACTGGTAATAAGCTTGGTGAATGTACTCAGGCTTTACAAAGGGTTTTTGGTCTCTTGGTTAGTAATGTTGTTAATGTCACCGGTAACATACCTAATGTATGTTTGTTGATGGATTACCACCATCAACAAACATACATTAGGTATGTTACCGGTAGGCTATGAATTACAGGTTATAACATATTTTAATAAACTAATTATATGTGAAACGAGGTCATCGGACAAAGAACCAAAGTTACCGACATAGCTCGCAGAATAAGCAAGCTGAAATGGCAATGGGCTGGCCATGTCTGTCGAAGGACTGATGGCCGTTGGAGCAGACGAGTCCTAGAGTGGAGACCACCAGAAGGCAAACGAAGGGTAGGGCGCCCTCTGGCCAGATGGACCGAGGACCTGAAAAAGGTGGCTGGGACGGACTGGATGCAGAAGGCAGAGGATCGACGAAATGGCACACATTGGGAGAGGCCTATGTCCAGCAGTGGACTGCAGTGGGCTAATTGATTGATTGATTGTTTGACTGATGTGGTATCAGCGGACATTATCAAGTAATTCAAAAATGACTAATTTTTATTACCACAATTACATTTTCATCATTTATAGGTGTGTTAAATTGTTTATAAAAATACAATGCGTCACGAATCTGTGTAGTTTATTTTTCTATAGTATAGCCTCTTTACCGTAGCATAAGTATCGTATTAAATTTATTATACAATTAGAAGCTAAGATTTTATCCTTACTTGAGTAATATTGTTTTTAGCGACATTTTTACTAATTTCTTCACACGAACATTTTTACAATCAATGTTTTATTAACCACTCAAAATAACTTTAGATTGAAACTAGATATTCTTCTTATTTATGATTACTTTACAATAAACTACATTGATATTGAGGACCGTAAAATATTTTTTGAATGCACTACAACATGAACTGTCACGACTGACGACACATGTGACATGACTATGACACAGTTTTTTTTAAAGATTTTGTTGTCAACTGGATACAAGTCCTTAAGCCTTAATGCATGACAGATGATACGATGTGTCTAGGGTTGCCAACTTTTTTTAGAAGAAATAGAGTACGACGGCGGGCGGAGTGATGAGTCTGGTAAAGAAATAGTTTGGAATAAGGTTGTCGCAAATTGCATGAAACCTCCATGTTAAACACTCTTTTGAAGGAAACAATTAAATATTTCAGCCAGTACCGCTGGTTTTTATTTTTGACAGCCATTAAAGAAAACCAATTGAACGCATTTTCGCAAAGATGGAGAAAAGTGAATTTCGTGTGTTATTAAAACACACGGAACAGTAAAAACGGTGGAAGTGTGAAGTGGGCGTGGCACGCGTGTCATTCTTATGCGGAGATTTGCAAGACCTTACAATTTCAACCTTCAGTCGTATCTGTCATCACGTGTATTTGACAGTTTTGCACCGTGTGTTATTTAATACTATTTAATAGAAATATGCCTTACTGGGCCATTATGCAGTGCACAGATTATAGTAGGAGCATAAATATTCGAAATGGAGTTGTTTTATACCATCAATAAGTCAGGATATAGCAAAATTTATAACGAATATTATGAAATGCAAAGAAATAAAATCAAAACAAAATCAACCTTACCACATATCAATAAAGCTTGTTTTTGATTACACATAATAGACATGTCATTCTTATTTATTCTAGAACTTTCTCCGCTACTCATTTAGTGATGTAGTCAAATTGTATCGATATCTAATTTTTTGGAAACATTTATAAACGTTTGTCAAATGACTTTATTGCGTTAATAGTATATAATAGTAAGTAGTAAATAGTAATAATATGCGTTTGCAGCAATTACTGCTGATTTCCTGGTATTTATTGAAGAGTTTCGTGGTCTCTCTCTGAAACCCTTTATCGGACCTTTACAAAAATTAAATGGGATCATTTCGGAATAGTCTTCTTTCGAACAAAGAAGGAATTTTGCAAATTCGTCTACACATGACGAAGCTACGCGCGTACAAACATGCAAAAATATAAACTTCCGTATTGAACAACTCCAGCTGGATATTTTCCAGTTTGTGGACGCGGCGCAACATGCATACGCGATCAGCAAATAGATTTTGGTGCTCTACGTTTTTCTCATTTTATGCAAATTAAATTAATTATTTCAAAGTAGTGTATGAAACTGTTTGTAATATGGTCTTAAAACACCCGTCTCATATTGTAAAATACTCGCACTCGTATTTTAAGTATCCTTAGACCTCTTTCACATTTTCGATATTGGGTACCTGACGCCGATAGCGGTCACCATGTGCTGTTTTCACATATATTCAATAAAATCGGTCCGATTCGGCCATTTTCTCGATCGCACAGACTGGATGAAAAAAAGAAAAAGAAAACCTAGTATCGAGTTCTTTTTATACTTTATTTTATTTCCTTCGATATCGGAGCCGACACTAATATCGGATATCGGATGCGCCGGATAATGTGAAAACGCTTTTATTATGCAACAGTTACATAAAATATCTACTATAAATGGACACTTGTTTTATTTCAATTAAATAGGAACATACGTAGTAACACATACCTATACAATGATCGCGTTAATTCCCGTTTTCTAAATTATAAAAAAAATAAACCAGGAAATCAGCAGTAATTGCTGCAAACGCATATTATTGTTATGTCTATGCCACTACACATCATAACATCACGCCCGTATCCTTTGAATCCTTATGCAGAAGTGTTCAGAATGTTCCGTGATATAAAAAAAAAAAAAAAAAAACTATTTGACAAGAGTTTATAAATATTTCTAAAAAAAGTAGATATCGATAAAGTTTGACTACATCACTAAATGAATAGCGAAGAAAGTTCTAGAATAAATAAGTATGACATGTCTATTGTGTGTAATCAAAAACAAGCTTTATTGATATGTGGTAAGGTTGATTTTTTATTTTATTTTATTTCTTTGCATTTCAATAAGATTAGTTATAAATTCTGCTATATCCTGACTTATCGATGGTATAAAACGCCTCCATTTCGAATATTTATGCTCCTACTATCATCGGTGCACTACAAAATGACCCAGTATGGCATATTTCTATTAAATAGTATTAAATAACACACGGTCCAAAACTGTCAAATACACGTGATGACAGATACGACTGAAGGTTGAAATTGTAAGGTCTTGCAAATCTCCGCATATCAATGACACGCGTGCCACGCCTACTTCACACTTCCATCGTTTTTTCTGTTCCGTGTTGTCCTCCATCTACTCTAGTCTCCATGCACCTGCCTGACACTTCTGACGGTAAACAATACACTGACAACTCTCTACTATACATAATAATCTATGCTGACAACTAACAGGCAGCCTGTTAGTTGTCAGTGAACGCTCAGCCTATAACAGGCTATGTCAACAATGAGCGTTCGCAAAGCATGCGTATAGTCAAAGCCGCATTGTGAATAGAATAGAATATTTTGTATAAAATGTGGTATAATATCACACTATGGCATAGCACAATTATTAATCTGAAAAATCTCAATCTTCCACGACATGATTACCATATATTATGATATTATGCGGTTCGTGGTGATTCACGACCATTCACACCGCATTCCATAGATGGCAGTGTTCTTATTTTTGGAAATTCATTGGGGTTTCGTTATCGTCTCCATAACCCAGGGTGTACCGCATGGAGGCTCCTAACTCCCAACCAAACACCCCCATAAGTTAGTATTTTACCTACTTGTAGCGATTTCAGAAAAGAGGTTCGCAATTCCTCGGAAACTTTTTAAATTATCGATTTAATGTTTGTTTTAATTCTGGCAAGTGCAAAACCTGTAAAAAAGTTAATTTTACTTTTAACAGTCATTTGTTTGTAATTTACTGTGTTGATAAAAATAGAAGAATTGTGAAAAAATAAGAGATTCCAACGAATGGAGAATCTTTTTCCTTAATTTTAAGTGATACATTACGGGTTAACCACCCTCCAGAATCCACAAGTGTTTGTTCCTGAGATACTTATTATAGGTGAGTTTTTGCCATGGAGAAGGAAATTTAATTATATTGGTTCTTGCACTGTAATAATTAACATCTGATCTTAGAAAGAATAGGTATTTTAATACCTACCTATCTTTGAACGTTCGTGCACTTACATATTAGATTGGCAAAATATTGCATCTAGCATCTAGCTCGTAAAGTCCCTTTTGCACAATGCCCGGTGTTCTCAAATTGTCACGTTCCCAAACATCTAGGTAAGCACTCAATTCCTGAATATATAGAGAAACAATACCTACGGCAAGACTAGTTTATCAATAAAGGCCTTTTATTATTATATCCTACCGTCGCCGCGTCGTCGGGAGCAGCAGTGTTTTATGGCACTAGTTACGAATTATGGCCACTCGTAAGGTGAAGTAATAATGTTTGTCGGATAGAGGTAAAGTATATTCACATAGGCGCTCACAGGAAAACCACGACTAAGACTGCTTACTGCTCCATTTAAATCCATTCCATTTCCATCATCCATCACTAAATCCATTAAAATGTATAGATTGAGGCCTTATACTTTTTATACTTCACTAGCCAATCCGCACCGGCTTCGCCCGTGGTAGGGTTGTGTCCTATTTTTCATCTTTATCATAATAAACTATATATTTTACAATAATAATGAACTGGTAAAGTGAAATATTCCTATGACAAATAGTTTTAAAGATATTTGACTATGAAAATCTGATTTCTCGAGCTGCCCGAAAACGCTCCATACAAAATCGCAGTACACTGTGACGTCACAGTGTGCTAGCACGTAGGGCAAATGTATGCAGTGTAAGAGAATATCGCATTTATTTCAGTCCACGTTGCGTTTACACATGTACAATGCATATAAAGATTGATTTAAACTTTAATAAGGAATCTAAAAATTTATTAATTTTGCCTTATTTCGATTATTTATATTTTGACCTATTTTGGGCATTACAAATAATGAAAAGTCATAGTTTCAGTTTACTTAGTCAATATCTTAGTTTACTATGCATATTTGTTGAGTAAAAATTACAACATCAAGCAGTATTGGTGATGATCCGTTGACTCAGGCCACTACCCTATTGTATTCATTAACTAGCTATTGCCCGCGGCTCCGCCCGCGTGGATGTCGCTTATCGCGTATACTTGCGGCACATTATGATGGCCGTTTTGACATATTAATGTAGTTACGATATTGACCGAGTAAAACGGTCTAGTCATCTGTACTTGAGTCGATAACGTAGTAGATAAGCTAGTAGATAAGGTAATAGATAAGGTAGTAGATAAGGTAGTAGATAAGGTAATAGATAAGGTAGAAGATAAGGTAGTAGATAAGGTAGTAGATAAGGTAGTAGATAAGGTAATAGATAAGATAGTAGATAAGGTCGTAGATAAGGTAATAGATAAGGTAGTAGATAAGGTAGTAGATAAGGTAGTAGATAACGTAGTAGATAAGGTAGTAGATAAGGTAGTAGATAAGGTCGTAGATAAGGTAGTAGATAAGGTAGTAGATAAGGTAGTAGATAAGGTATTAGATAAGGTCGTAGATAAGGTAATAGATAAGGTAGTAGATAAGGTAGTAGATAAGGTAGTAGATAAGGTAGTAGATAAGGTATTAGATAAGGTCGTAGATAAGGTAATAGATAAGGTATTAGATAAGGTAGTAGATAAGGAAGTCGATAAGGTGGTACTTAACGGCCGTGTAATAAAAGAGAGAGAGCAAGCAAGCTCTGCCACGTTCTCTTAGTACTCGACCATCATACCGTGCCGGTAGTGTAGTGTGTTAAATTTTAGCGCAGATTTGAGCGTTGAGGGCATTATCCGCATGAGCATTGCAACGCTGCGTTGCTCGTATGGCCGCCATAGTCCGAGAGCTGGTACGATTTTTTCGGAATATGGTTGAGGCAAGCTGTAAACTTGTCACACACATCTCCTATTATACCTTAACACGAACGTGCAGATCTGGCTGGCGAGTAACGGGGCTAAATCAACTTAGTTAAAGTTGTTGCCCGCGGCTCCGCCCGCGTTGAAGTCGGTTTTACTTGAAGTGTCGTTATAAATTAAACGCATCTGCACTTAGTAACATTCACTTTATTAGTGTTCACATTAATCGAACATCCTTAGGTCTAAAGATATGCTAAGTCAGATTATCCTAAAAAGGCATGGTTACACATACATAGGACATACTCGTAACGATAATACAAACTTACACTAGTTACATACACTAATAGCTTAGTGTTGAGTCAACGCTTGAGCATTAATTTTTATTAAATAAAAGTAGCCTAAGTTACTCCTTATTACATCAGCTACTTGCAAATAAAAGTCCCGTCAAAATCGGTCCAGCCATTAGCCGGAGCAAACAGACAGACAGACATTTTTTTTTTTTTGTAAATGTTATAATTCATATGCAGGCCGATAACTGAATGGCGCCGTTTAGTTAACTGTCTAGGCAGTAATTGAACCGCTGATTAAGCTATTTGGCGGCGACATATAGATTACCAGTGCTGTAAGGAGTAATGCTGTGTGGTGTGGCGCCGCACGGAGTGCTACGGCAGTGGGTCAGCTTAAATTCACCAAGCATAGATTATTACATTACAATCCGTACGCAGCAAGGCCACGTTTGTCTGGCGTCTCAGGTCCAAGATATGTGACCCGACGGTTATTAGTATTCTTTAAAAAAGAAAACAAGAACTGGTAAGTGCTCGTGTTAATTAGGCGTTATATTTGTATCTTACTTCATCGTACGAGGTTACCTATCTAATTAAGCGTATTTTATAACAAGGCTATTGAATTATGTTGTATGTATTGGAGCCCATATTAATATTATTTATGGGAAAGTGTATGTGTGTGTCTGTTTGTTGGTCCATCTTTCACGCCTCAAAATTTGGTATGGGGGTAGATTAAACCTTGAGAAAAGACATAGGCTATGTTTGTTCGCGATAATCGACATCCATCAAAGCTATAGTCTACACTTCTACATCTACACTACTATTAAAAAAGGAAAGATTTGTATGTTTGTAATGAATAATCTCAAAAACTACTGTGCCGATTTCAAAAAGTCTTTCACCATTGGAAAGCTACATTCACCCTGAGTAACATAGGATATATTGGATTTCCACGGGAACGTTTTTACTACCCGTGCGAAGCCGGGGCGGATCGCTAGTAATACTATAAAAATAATACAACAAACTATAAAAGGCGCTTCTTTTATCATAAAATCCATAAATCAAATGATAGATTTATGGCTCCCGACTACTAGGCTTGGAGAAGCATATTTACGGTAGGGCATTATTATAATAGCTAGAAAAGTAAGTTATAATTTATAATGCTTCCATTTTGAAATTAAACAATCAAATTTTATTTTCCAGCTTTATATTTCCCATTCTCATTTTTCCAGGTAATAAGAATGTATTACAAATAGGTAGATACTTACTTAGAAAACTTTCCATCAGGTGGGCCGTGTGCTTGTCTGCCGCGTATATGGCATTAAAAAACATTTATATGGTGTCCGAAAAAATAGGTATATTTTACTGTATGTGCATGTGCAATCTTAACTAAACCGATGGGTTATAAAAATAATTTTGGGATTGACATATTAGAAATTAGGTCTGTTATTCGCTTTTTGTAGACATCGCCAATGCCAGCGTTTGTAGGTACCTACTTACCAAAAGGCTAAATTCATCAGTAAAGTTTATTTGCCATCTTATATGAATCAAAATTCTTCATGTTGTGACATCAGATCCCCCGAGAGAATCCCTAAAAGTATAATTTAACCTTATGAGCAAATTTTAACCTTTTGAGCAACATAAGCTTAGAAGTGGAGCTAAAAGCTTTTTGCTTTGGAGCATATTTTTCCTATGGTGTCAATCGATCAATCAATAGCCTATTGTAGTTCCCTGCTGAAGGCCTCTCCCAATGTGCGCCGCCGTTGCTTTCGATCCACCGCCTTCCGCGTCAAGTCTGTCCCAGCAGCCTTTTTAAGGGCGTCAGTTCATCTGGCTAAGGGGTGTATTCATACTAATATTATAAAATGAAAAAGTGTATGTGTGTGTCTGTTTGTTTGTCCGTGGTATAGGGGCAGATCAGACCGTGAGAAAGGACATAGGCTATGTTTGGTCGCGGTAATCGACATCCACGCGGGCGAAGCCACCGTCAAAAGCTGGTAATGTATATGTAGGTATGTATTTTCAGAACTTTCTTACGTCTAATAATTGTGTATCAACATAAGACACCTGTCAAAATATGGTTATAACAATTTTTATTTTTACGGGCCTTAATTCTCTTTTATGACCGATATTGGGGGCTTAATGGTTTTACCTTTTGATTTTTTGGAGAAATAATCGTTCGGTTTTATGTCACCTGGCCTTCGTGTTCAATAGAGAACTATAATTTTATTTTTCATAAAATGCCTTTATGGTTTTTATATTCGCAAATGGCTGGCAACCTGAGGAGTGCTATATGTAAGTACCTAGGTACGGTACGTCATACTTATAAGTATCTTTTATCTATTATTATATATTATAAACGCGAAAGCTTGTAAGTACCTATGGGTAGATGGATAGATGGATATTTGTTACTCTTTCATGTTAAAACTACTAAATGAATTTTAATGAAACTTTACAATAATATAGCAAATACATCAGAATAACACATAGGCTACAATTCATAACGATAACCGATATTATAGCGATAACAGCCGCGGGCACAAGCTAGTCTATTATATATCTATTACATTGCTAATCCCGGCATGATTGCTCTTTTACTTTTACTAACTCTATTGGAGATTTATATAAATACTTAGCTATATTTTTTTATGCAGGACACGTCAATTTGACTTCACCTCGCCTGATGGTAAGCTGAAGGCAAAGTCTCAGAAAAGAGGGTCACCATTACATACACGTACCATGTTAGCAATGGTGGCACTCAGCTTGACGGCCTTATCATATGCTTTTTCACGCCCCGCTTAAAGGACCCGGGACTGCAGGAAGAAGGAAACACGTGAGCTGGCAAGGAGTTCCAGGTCTTAATGGTGCGACAAAGAAAGGAGTCACCAAACCGCTTGGTTCTTGAAGGAATATTCTGCACCGTATACGGGTGACATCTAAGCCCTGCTCGTGTTGTCCTATGTAGGAAAGGAGAGGGCGGGACCAATTGGAAGAGCTCATCAGAACATTCACCATGGTAGAGACGGTAAAATACTGCCAAGGATGCAACATCTCTACGCATCTGCAAAGGCTCAAGGGTGCTCGTGACCTCGGGATTCCCAATATTCTAATTGGCTGAATGATATGGGCAGTTAGTGATAAATATAGAACCTTACATATTATTTCATTACACATTAGGGTATTAATTCTTTTATTTGTATAAATTCATTTAACAAATAAATAAAAAAAAAACATTTAATTTACTTAGGCAGAGACAGTACACACCCCACTATATGCTGCTAGCCTTTCCTTACATACCTCAAGAGCTTCCTAGGCATGCCCGCCACTTTCAAGCACCTACTTCTGACCTGTCTTCTTTTCTTGGTCAATGTACGTTCGGGGTCGTCCTCAGCTGGTCTGTGCATTTATCCATCCCTTACATACTTGCTGTGTCATTCATTCGTTTATTTATTGTATTTTTATATATTTTCTCTAATAGATTGACTAGCACGAGAGGTTCTAGGTAACTATCTACTTATACATAATAGAAGGCTAGGACGCCCCCTAGCCAGATCGACCGATGACTTGAAAAAGGTGGCTGGGCTGGATGCGGAAGGCGGAGGATCGTACGAAATGGCGCATATTGCGAGAGGCCTATGTCCAGCAGTGGACTGCAGTGGGCTAGTTGATTGATTGATTAATATACATAATATGTCTAACCCTAAGAAATTGGTGCGATTCAGCTGCAATTTCCTCCAGGATAAAGATATTATACCCAGTCAGGTGACGCGATGTAGAACGGCGATATTGGTACACTCGACTACCTCTAATTAATATACCTATTAATAGGCTTCACGTTCATTCACGTTGATCTAAAACTTCGTTTGTTACCCACCAAGGCCAATTTGGTAATCGTTTCATCCTGTTTAATACTGGATTATTAGTTGACTAGCTGACACGGCGAACTTCGTACCGCCAATATTTTTCCACCCGCGTGGCGTCAGCTCCCGTTCCCGCTGCACCCTGTACTATATTAAACATGTATTATACATATAAACCTTCCTCTTGAATCACTCTATCTATTAAAAAAAACCGCATCAAAATCCGTTGCGTAGTTTTAAAGGTTTAAACATACAAAGGGATATAGGGACAGAGAAAGCGACTTTGTTTTATACTATGTAGTGATAACGCTCATTATGTAAGAAATCTTACTGTGTATAATGTAACACTATATAAGTATATGTTTCCGCCAACTAGCTTAATTAGCCGTCCAATTAACTGTCTAGGCGCCATTCAATTAACGGCCTGAATGATATTCAGCCGTCTCGTTTATTACATAATTTAACAACCTGACTGGCTAATGCTTAGGCCAATCGTAAGATGGGGCACTACTTTGAAATAAGATAGAAAATTACATAGGTACATACATACATATACTTACACCTGTAAATCCCCGAGGTGGTAGACAGGGCTTCGTGGTTGTTTTTTTATAACCACTAGCTTTTGCCCGCGGCTCCGCCCGCGTGGATGTCGGTTATCGAGACCAAACATAGCCTATGTCCTTTCTCAAGTTCTAATCTACCCCTATACCAAATTTCATCAAAATCGGTTCAGTGGTTTAGGCGTGAAAGCGTAACATACAGACAGTCAGACAGAGTTACTTTCGCATTTATAATATTAATATGGATGCAGAAATAAGTCATTTTTCTAACTGTTTAATGAAATGGCTAGGCAAGTAGTTAAACGTTATTGAAGCTATTGAACACCATTCAGGCCGTTAACTGAATGGCGCCGTTTAGTTAACTGCCTAGGCAGTTAATTGGACGGCTGATTAAGCTAGTTGGCGGCGACATATACATAAATGTCAGAATTTTACAAAACCTACTTAATACATATTCTAGGACATTCTACGCAACATACTTATATATCATCATGTTCATAGTCATCGGTTCTAGAATGCGAATATGTACGTATGTAGATT
Source organism: Eilema caniola (assembly GCA_949126895.1). Classification (NCBI taxonomy): domain Eukaryota; kingdom Metazoa; phylum Arthropoda; class Insecta; order Lepidoptera; family Erebidae; genus Eilema; species Eilema caniola. The sequence continues at coordinate 1,736,765 of OX421463.1, read as the reverse complement.
CATGTTATTTTATAAATAACTTCATACTTATTATATACTAGCTGTTGCCCGCGGCTCCGCCCGCGTGGATTTCGGTTATCGCTTAGTGTTGAGTCAACGCTATTTTTCTAAAATAAAAGTAGCCTAAGTCATTCCTTATTACATCAGCTACCTGCAAATAAAAGTCCCGTTGAAATCAGTCCAGCCATTTCAGAGATGAGCTGGAACAAACAGACAGCCAGACACAGACAAACATTGTAAAAAATGTTATTTTGGTGTATGTACCGTATTATATTCATATGCACGTAGTAAAAACCGGTTATTTCAATAATACAAACAGCACTCCAATTTTATTTATATGTATAGACTAGCTTTTGCCCGCGGCTCCGCCCGCGTGGATGTCGGTTATCGCTTAGTGTTGAGTCAACGCTATTTTTCTAAAATAAAAGTAGCCAAGTCATTCCTTATCACATCAGCTACCTGCAAATAAAAGTCCCTTCGAAATCAGTTCTGCCATTTCAGAGATGAGCCGGAACAAACAGACAGACAGACAGACAAAAATTGTAAAAAATGTTATTTTGGTGTATGTACCGTATTATATTCATATGGACGTAGTAAAAAACGGTTATTTCAATATTACAAACTGACACTTCAGTTTTATTTATATGTATAGACTAGCTTTTGCCCGCGGCTTTGCCCGCGTTGAAGTCGGTTATCGCGACTGCGTGTTGAGCCAACGCTATTGAGCATTAAATTCGGCCCTCTACTCAACTTTGTCCTCGACAATTTACTCGCTTCTGTTCTCGACTTTCTACTCGCCTCTATACTTGAATTTATACTCGACTCTCTACTGACTTTTCTGCTCCCCCCTTTACTCGACTCTGTACTCTCCTCTATACTCGCCTATCCATTGGCCTCTGTACTCGCCCATCCGCTCGATTCTCGTTTCGCCTCTCTTCTTAACTCTCCACACTCGGCTTTCTAGTCTCTCTTTTCGCCTCTCTACTCGACTTTATAGCTACGGCAATTTATTTGATTATATACTCGCCTCTCCACTGGCTTCGCTAGTCGCATATCTACTCGCCCTTGTAGTCAACTCTACTACTCTACTTTTTTGCGCGATTTAAAAATGACAAACTTTAATCCCCTAACCCTACCCCCCTCCTTCAACCCTCCTTTTCACGATAAAATGTAGCCTATGTCCGTTCCCTAGCTCTTATCTTCAAAAATTACAAACTTTCATATTAAATGTCACCCCATGATCTACTCCCCCCTTCTACCCCCTTTTCGCGATAAAGGGTAGCATATGTCCGTCCCCAAGCACTAATTCATCCCTGTACGAAATTTCATCAGGATATCTTCAAAACTGACAAACTCTCATCCCTATCCCCCCCTCTTAACCTCCTTTTTCGTGACATAAGGTAGGCTATGTTCGTTTCCAAGCTTTAATCTATCTCTGTATCAAAATTCATCAGAATATCAACAAAAATAACGAACTTTTGTATAAACTTTCATCCCATGGCCCTACTCCACCCTTCTAACCCCTTTTCGCGATAAAAGGTAGTCTATGTCCGTTCTCAAGCTCTAATACACCTCTGTACCAAATTTCATCAAGATCGATTTAGTGGTTTAGGCGTGAAAGCGTAACATACAGACAGACAGACAGACAGACAGACAGAGTTACTTTCGCATTTATAATATTATAGTATGGATGTATTGATAGAAAACACTCTGATGCCAACGTTGCAGTCGTACACTCTACCGCTACGCCAAAACGTCGTCATTTGGTTGGCTGAACAATTATTTAGATGCCTCTATCCTTATAGGAAGTTTATATCTGAAGAATTTCCGTTAAAAAGAACTTTATATATTTGTATTCCTTTGAAAACAGTGTAACGAGCTACTATTTATTAAGTCTCACTTTGTGTGGTCCCACTTTCAACGGATTGGTAAATCAAATTTTATAGATTGTTTTTTTTTACTAACTTATTGAGATGTTTCCTTCTCACACAAAATTATTGTTGTCCATGACTTTACATAAGATAAGATAAGATTTATTTGCAATATACATAGCATAGCATAGCGCTCTCTAGACCCGAAGTAAGCTGATGTTGTAGAATCTAGAATGCGGATAATACTTCATCATATCAGGCGCACATAGTCTATTGTTGAACATAGGCGTCTCCTATGGACTGCCAGAACGACCGATCTGAAGCATACTAATTACAAATACTTATACTGAACGGGAATTGAGCCCATGCACCCGGTGTAGCAGTCGACACAAAGTAATATGTAGTCGAACGCTTTACCGCTACGCCATAGATACGTCGCCTTTGAGATAAACAAACTATTGCATTACATACTTAGATGGCCACATCTTACGGTAGGCACTTACTTTAAACTTATTGAGACAACCAACATATTAAATTAAATTAAAACACAATTTTTGTATTAAACTTTTTCAATGTTAATATTTATAATGTACGTAGTAAAAATAAGTACATTATAAATGTTGCCATTGAAAAAGTTTAAAAACAGAAATAAGTAGCCTTCATTACTACACTACACTACTAGCTCACGTGTTTCCTTCTTCCTACAGTCCCGGGTACTTTAAGCGGGGCGTGAAAAAGCATCTGATGAAGCCGTCAAGCTGAGTGCCACCATTGTTAACATGGTACGTGTATGTAATGGTGGCCCTCTTTCCTGGGACTTTGCCTTCAGCTTACTATCAGGCGAGGTGAAGTCAAATTGACGTGTCATATATAAAAAAAGACGGGTTGCACTCCGGGAGTGCCGACAGAAGTGAAAACTTTTCTTTCTTTCTTTCTTCGTTATATACATAGAAAAAAAAAGACGTGTGGTACTCGGGGACTGCCGCGGTAAAGCTATTGCATAGCATTTTGTGTCAACTTATGCAATTATGATAATATGCCCTTTGACGTGCATTAGTTTTTTTTTCTTTTTAGCTCTTTACGCTTTTCTTCTCTATAAAACGAAAATATCTAGGTATAAATAATAGGTATAAATAATTAGGTATAAATAGTGTAATGACACAACAAAACAAAATTATTCATTTAAAAAAAAATAACGATATTAAGAAGTGATTATCGACAAATTTTACAAGTACAGCTATTCACTGTTGTACATAAATACCTATACACCTATATACTTTCTCATAAATAGCTGCTTATGTATTCGTCCGATTTCGGAGCAGCTCGTCTCGATTCGTGCGAGCTTCGTAGAGTCGTACAATACGGCTACTTGCACGCACAGGAACACCGTGTCGAAGACTGCCGAAAAGAAACGAGCGTGAGGTGTTTTCCTTACGGAATTTCTGGATTCGTTCCCCGCGCTCAAGGCCCTCGATAGAAGCTATGCAATAGCTTAAAAGATAAAAAAACATATCATATACAGCGCCAATCATAGACCCTATCACTAATTTTCTGCTAATTTTCTATCAGAAGAAATTAATAAATTACAAAAAGATAAAATAATCACAAAAAGTAATAAATTACAAAAAGAAAAAATAATCACAAAAAGTGTCAGAAGGCCAGGTTTGAACCCGGTACTATCTGAAACCATAAGGACTTACAGTCGATGCGTTTACCGCTATGCTGCGAAGCTATTTATCGTATATTGCAAAATGGACAGTCTATAGCTAATATTGTATGATGTCAGTCGTCGGTTACGGTCCAAAGGTCAAGCGATCCTGACGCGCGAGTTTAACAATTTTTACCCATCCAACGCCGCTAAAGAAGTTTTCACTTCAAAAAAATATTCCTTTACTTTTGAATCGTTTATCAACTAACAAACAAACTATCACAACCTTTTCGCTGTAACTGCGACCCCGCTGCTCTCTCCAGGTCCGATTTGCCCGGGACTCTCAATCCCGGGGACGGTTATTGAAAAAGTTACAGTCGCGGCCGAGGGCTGGCCGTGAATTAATGCTGCGCAAATACGGGAACCGGGCATGTCGCAGGGCTTACCCTGAAGAAATGTAAAAGATTTCCTAACGAGCTCAAGTTTAAATATTGTATTTGAGACAGATTGAAGTTGTAGGTAACAAATTTTCACAATTTTTTATAATTTTGTATCCGATCCGATCAGTGAACGGTGAACGGTTTAATTTGAGCTACCAGAAAAGTTATTCTTCTTTTCAATAAACATGTTTTATATTTACGTCGTTCACAATGTTTTAACATCCGTAACGTTGTAATAACAACAGTGATACAACATCCGCTTGATATTTTTTCCGTGTTTTTTTTGCTATTCATTTTTTCCGTGTTTTTATTGCTATTCACATTTAATAATGATATTAAACCACAACACACGAAAAGTTATGATTTAAGTTATTAACAATTAATTTCGTTATGAATTTCCTAAATAAGTAATGCCAAATAATAGAAAACCTTTGTCATAATAAGTAACATAAAATCATCAGGATTATGTTTTTAACTATGAAATAAATAAGGTTAGGTGGGGAAAGGGAAACATACTTTATTTTTCTTGTTATATATTGTATTTTAATTTGAATATTTAATGACATAGTAATATATTTCATAAATATGTAACTTCTATTTACATGTAGCTTGATGATTTGAAAAGAGGTTTCACATTATATTAGGTACTTTTGATAAAAAAAAACGCAAAATCATCGGCCTAGTCCTATTGTTACCTTTGCCCAATTTTTTGGGGTAAGGGAAACTGTCTCCATAAATGTGTCAATAATATAATCTAGTATATGTTCTGTCTTTTTATTTTTATGCTACTTCCGGCTTTAATTTTCATCAACAGCAAGTCTTCAAATGTGACAATCCGGTTTTTTTTAAAATTGTAGTTAGTGTTGGAACTAATAGGATTTACTTCAAGTTGTTTGGGTAAGGTATCAGAATCATTTTCTGCGTGTTGTGATATTTACGTTTATTCAATGTCAAGTCCATGTTATTTTATAGCTTTCAAAGAAAGTGTAAGAAGTGACTCTGCATTTTTGATGATTACATTGAGAGAACTTTCTTCGCTCAATTGATCTATTTGATGGAATGGTCCGGCACGTGGTTCTTGCAAGTCTGTATTTGTCTTAGTATCTTTTTTGAAATCGGGGGTTTCGTGTACTGATTTTAGTTTCCACTGTCTCACAAGAACTTCGTTAAATTTTTCTTCTGGCACAACATTTTTGTCCAACGGATATATACCTGCTTTTTTGAAACCAGTTGCACATATGGCAGGGTCCAAAGTTTTCCAAACTTGCCCAAGCAGTTTGGCAAATTCCTTTTTTGGAATCTGCTTACCTATATTTAATCGTTGACACTTTACTAATGCCGCATCCCATTGAATTCAAATTGAAATCATTTATTGCTTACTAAGTGTACATAGATCTGTTCACGGCCAAATCCAAAGGTTGTAGGATATGGCTGGTATGAGGTGGTATCTTAATAATTTATTTCTTCGCTTCCCTTGCTATTTTAATTAAGTTTATTACCACATGTGTGGCATGGTCATCAAATATAAAGTGATATGCCGTTTTTCACCTACAGTTCTTAAAAAACCTTCTCAAAGAAAGCTTCAAAAACTAGTGTCTCCATCCAGCCATTACTGGTTGCCGCATATGCTGTTCCAGCATAGCCTTCGTCAGTAGTTCATTTGTCCAACACATTTTTACCTTTATAGATAATCATAGGTGGACTTTTCTCTCTTAAAGCGTTACACCTCTTTATAACGGCTAATTTATTGATTAACAGTGAATACCTAGCATTCAGTACCTTGAATTATTGAGCGATGTCAACGGGGCCCCGCTCCGCGCTACGCTTATGTAAAATATCATCTTATTTTGGGATTCATTTTGATTTAATCCAGAAAATTAAGCCATCGGGTAGCTAGGCAGACATTGAACGATGACTCCCAGGGTTTAATGCTGTTTGTTTAAGTGATGGATAAATTAAACGTCAAGTAGAAATTGACTATGCAAATTTGGAGTAGTATTGGGATTTCATTATATTTCGATAATTTTTAAGGAGCTTGTATGAAAGTTTGAGTTATTTTTCCGTGTGTGTCATAGATTATTATTGAACTGAAAAATTTAACTTAGCTTCATTCTATAATCATATAATCATTTCTCCCTTGGTGAAGCGTAGCGATAGAGAACAGTATTATTTGTTCAACAAGTGAGCAATGTTATTTTCGCTGTGAATGCTGACTTTTAAATCACAAACTAGCGAAGTATCTACCTATTTGTATTTTTACATAAACCACCGGGTTTTGTGTAGTGGGTGAATAATATGTACGAAATACCAAAAATGCATGCCGTTGTTAACGCCTAGCATGTGTGCGTTCGCCAACGTGTCGCACACACGCATACGACCCATTGAAACGAACAGCGAGCGACGACGACGCGGCGGTCACTCGCCCACAAACTGTTGAATCCGCTGCACCTATGTACTCAATTTGTCATTTTTAATCGGTAATAAACCAGTTTTCAAATTCAAAGTACGCATCATTCTTCCACCCGTCTTAGTCCACGTGAAGATCAGTACCGGCGTTTACATTTTGGTCCTATCGAACCGGATTCACCTTCGACCCCAAGTTATTGTGCCAAACCGACCCACCGGCACACAAGAAAAGAACAAAGGAAATACTGCGCTGATGTGGATGGCGGCCATTACGTGGAAGATCCATACTACGGTTCAACATTCAACGAGTCATACTACATCAGAACGACAATCACGATACTACAACAAAGAATCTCATCATTAGAGAAGAAATTTCGTGAACATTGAGCTGTGGAGTTAGGAGCTGAAGACAAAGAGAACTACACCTACAACGAAGGTCACACGTGAGTCCTGAGGGTAGCGTTACTGTCAGTTCGTTTCAATTTGTCCATTTATTGCTCCCTAAATATTCTAAATTTTTGCCACAAATCCTTCATTTTGTGAGCCTTAAATTAGTCACTAATCCTTTATTTTGTGATTTTATTATTTATCACAAATGAAACTGTCACTAATTCCTCATTTAGTGCCGCTAAATTAATAATTAAATATTCACAAATCCTTCAATTTGTGGTTCATTTCAAATACGATAAGTAAAGATCGTTATTCTTTGAACAAGGCGTTACGTAACAAACATCCCAACTCATTAGTAACAAACCGGTTACACTGTTCTTATCTATTCCTTCATTACTTATTACGCTCAATAGAATCATAACTTAATTTCTCAAAGAAATAAAAGCGTTAAGTATTTATTTGTAATCTAACGTCAATATTCCATTTCAGAGGTTCCGGGTGTTCCAGATCCCTTTGGTGTGTATAGGAGCTGTATCATAAATTCATACCGCGTATTCATCTTTTGTCGTTTCGCATGTTCTAGTGCATTCGATTGACCGCTGCTACCGCCCGCGCTGACAACGGGCCTGGGCGCACCGGCAAGCTGCGCGATTGCTGTTTTTGCGTTCCACCCGCTGCTTGCTTACTGCACATTTTACGCGTGCCCTCACTTCGCTTCATTTATGCTAATTTAAATAATCGTACCGGTTTTTCTTATTTAAAATTAACTGCATTGCAATAATTCTTTGTGATTCTTTCTAGCAACTCATTTCATCACACTGTTTGGTATAGTAAACGTAATATATTCTTATTTTAACTTGAACTTATCTTCCATTTAAATTAAATAGTCGCTTTTAAACATTGATTTAGATTTTAACATAAATATATCCTTCTACCTGCTTCATCATGGATGATAAAACTTTAATTAAAAAGCGTGCATCATACAAAGCTAAGCTTACGCTGTTTGAAAATTATTTGCAAACCGTCGAGAGTAATTCTGGCCCTTTGAGTAGATTACAAAGAAATGAATTAAACATCCGCTTATCTAAAATCGAAGAAATCTATAACGATTATGATGCAATTCAGTCTGACATAGAACAATCCTTGGAAATTCCAGATGAGCAGTATAAGGAACGCGAGACCTTCGAGACCAGGTACTTCGGGACAGTCGCGCGCGCTCGTGATCTGCTGGTTCCAGCAGCTGACCCTGCGGGCAGCGACCACTCAGGGACAGGTTCTTGTTGCACTGCGCTTGAAGGTGGGCCAAAACTTGCACTTCCAATTATCCATTTGCCTAGTTTTTCGGGTCAGTATCATGACTGGCTAGAATTTCGTGACACATTTAGTAGTCTCATACACTTAGACAAGTCGATACCAAACATTAACAAATTTCATTATTTACGTGCTACATTAAAAGGCAGTGCCGCTGTAATAATTCAGTCTTTAGATTTCTCGAGTGATAATTACGAAGTAGCTTGGGAACTTCTTTGTGATCGTTTTAATAATGAAAGATCATTGGTAATTAATCACATTCAATTGATTCTTAGTTTGGAACCGTTAGCGAAGGAATCATCAAAATCATTACGCAACTTAATCGATACAGTCAATAGGAACCTCAGAGCACTCAAAAAACTTAACCTCCCCACTGAGCACTGGGATGCACTACTAATTCAGATCATTTCAAACAAGCTTGACACAGTCACGAGCTCTAAGTGGGAATCCCATCGCAATAAGGTGAAAGGTTTGCCTACGCTCAAAATGTTCAATGACTTTCTAAAAGATCGTTCTGACTTTTTGAAAACAATGGAAAATAATGCCCATAAAAAACGTAGGTCTAGTGACACAACACATGTCCGTCAAAGGGCATTTGTGGCAAATTCATCTTCTCCTTCGGCTCGTAAATACGCTTGTCCATATTGTAAAGGTAATCATGCAGTTTATGTTTGCCAAAAATTCAAATCATTACCTTTAGAGACAAGACTAGAAAAAGCCAAGGTGTTTAAATTGTGCCTAAATTGTTTACGTCAGGGTCATGCTGACAATGTCTGTAAATTAGGGCCATGTCGCAGATGCGGCATGCGGCGCAACAGCTTGTTACACGAGCATGAACCTTCTGCGCCGTCTGAGCCTGTACCTTCAACTAGTAAGGTCATGTTACACGCTTTGCCTCAGCCTGACGTTCAAGGTCAAGTTTCTAGTCCTTCTCAAGACATTGCTTTATCAACCATTCAAAGTAATTGTGTTTTACTGTCCACGGCCTTGATCCATGTGACAGACAACAATGGTAAATCCCTTAAAATACGTGCCATACTCGACAGTGGGAGTACTGCAAGTTTTTTAACTGAAAGCCTATGTGCTAAACTTAACTTACCTACCTTTTCCACTTCAACCGTAGTCGAAGGGTTAAATTCCCAAGTATCATGCTTATCAAAGCGTTGTGACGTACTCATATCGTCATTATTCAACAATTATAGCGAGAGCGTCTCCTGTTATGTCGTGCCGCGCATCACTCAATTACTGCCAACTACAAAGGTTGACCACACAACATTCAATATACCGCCACACATTACGCTAGCGGACCCTAAATTCTACATACCTGCTCCAGTCGATATGCTTCTTGGAGCTGATATATTTTGGACAATAATCGGTCCTCAAAATATACCGCTGGGCAAAAATAAACCAACGTTAAATAAATCAAAATTGGGTTTCTTAATATCAGGCCCAGTATCAACACAACATACTAAAATCTCTAACACAGTCCATTGCAACCATCTTATTTTAGAAAATTATAATGATGAATTACAGAAACAATTATCTAAATTTTTTGAATTAGAAACAGTCGCTACAAGTAAACGAATGTCTAAGGAAGAGCTCGAATGTGAACAAAGCTTTATAGATAATACCACTCGGTTGCCTGACGGGCGATTTGAAGTGACGATTCCTTTAAAGGATTCGCCTGAGAAGCTGGGCGATTCTTATGAGCAAGCTTTGTCCAGATTCTTGTCATTGGAATGAAGATTTAAACGTGAACCACATTTTAAAGAACTATATTGTCAATTTATTAAAGAGTACATCTCATTAAACCATATGTCATTAAATGAAAATCCTGAAAATGATACTCACACTTATATTTTACCACACCATGGTGTCTTACGTGACTCAAGTTTATCGACAAAATTACGAGTCGTATTCGACGCGTCTGCGGTGACGACCTCTGGTATTCAACCAAATTCAAATGGTAGGTCCGACAGTGCAAGATGACCTTATTAGTATCTTAATTAGAATGCGACAACATAGGTTCATAGTCACTGCAGATGTCGAAAAAATGTACAGAATGGTAAACGTCAAACCGTCACAGCAAATGTTTCAGCAAATTTTATGGCGATTCGAACCTCACTGCCACAATTGAGGCAGTACAAGCTACGCACGGTCACGTACGGAACCGCGTCGGCTCCTTATCTTGCGACAAGGTGTTTGACGCAACTGGGCATCGACCACCCTGACCAAACAGTCTCGGAGGTCATCCTACATGACTTCTACGTCGACGATCTGATCACAGGGGGCGCCACTGAAACAGAGCTCATAGACACGTGTAAGGGTGTGATTGCACGGTTGGAAAGTGCTAAATTTCATTTACGTAAATTCACTTCAAATAGTGCTCATGTTGTCACCGAAATCGTTGGTGAAAATAGTAGCGACGAATTGCTTAACTTATGTAATAACGAGTATTCTAAAACGTTAGGACTACTTTGGTCATCTACAGAAGATAATTTATTATTTTCAGTCAATCTCGATGAACATAAAATCCTTACTAAGCGTACTATATTATCGCTCATGTCACAAATATTTGACCCATTAGGTCTTATAAATCCATGTCTACTTGTAGCTAAAGTTATCTTACAAAACCTATGGTCTTCAAAGATAACTTGGGATGAATCTGTGCCATCAGATATCGAAAACGTATGGTCTAAATTTAAAACTTCACTTAACCATATAAATAACATTCGAATTCCTAGATATATTCTATGCGATTGTCCTTCATCAATCGAACTTCATATATTTAGTGACGCCAGCACACAAGCTTATGCCGCGTGTGTAATATGAAAAGTGTCAATAATAATAATCATGTGTCTGTTCATTTAGTGGCAGCAAAAAACAGAGTGGCTCCCTTGAAGCCCATGACCGTGCCTCGGCTAGAGCTATGTGGAGCTCTATTGGCCGTCCGCCTGGCAGACAAAGTAAAATCATCACTTAGATTAAATATAAATAAATATACTTACTGGTGTGACTCCACTATTGTTCTTAGTTGGATACATTCACCTAAAGCACATCTGCTTAAGCCATTTGTGTTCAACAGAATCAGTGAAATATCTGAAAAAACTGAATCATGCAGATGGCGCTATGTGCCCACTAAAAGTAACCCAGCTGATATTGGGTCACGCGGGTCAGATGCCAAACAGTTACAAAATTGTACATTGTGGTGGTCAGGGCCACAATTTCTTCAACATGACGAACAGTCATGGCCTAAGCAACCTTCACACTTACAAGAGCCTGAATTACCAGAATTCAAGGTCAAATGTCATCTCACCGCTGACTGTACCGATTATGTTACACATTACTCTAACTTTATAAAACGTTTTTCCAGTTTTAACAAATTACAACGTGTGATTGCATACGTGCATCGGTTCATTCACAATTGTTTACACCCAAAAAATAAACGTCATGGCTTCATAAAAATCCACGAATTAAATTCATCATTAATCTCGTTATGTAGATTTGTACAACTTGAAATTTTCGGTTTAGAATATAATTTATTAAAGAACAATAAACAATTGTCAGTTAAAAATAAATTACTTCAGTTAAATCCATTTTACAACAAAGATGATGCATTATTACGAGTAGGTGGTCGACTTAAAAATTCATTTTATGACTTTGACACAAAACACCCTATTCTGCTTGATTCACGGCATCATTTTGCTACCCTAATATTTAAGCATTATCATATTATTTTATTGCATGCCCCACCACAATTATTACTTTTTACAATTCGCCACAAATTCTGGTTTCTTAATGGTCGAAACATTGCCAGACAAACTGTTAAAAATTGCATTCAATGCTGTCGTTTTGCAGGAAGAGGCATTCAGCCCATTATGGGGAACCTTCCTTCCAGTCGCTTGCACATGGACTATGTGTTTGCCAACACGGCGGTTGACTACGCCGGTCCTGTTATGATACTGAACCGAAAGGGCAGAGGATGCAGACTCATAAAATCATACATTTGTGTATTTGTTTGTTTGGCCATCAAAGCGGTTCATATAGAACTTGTCACTGACTTAAGCAGCACCACATTCTTAGCTACATTAGACCGGTTCATTGCCCGCAGAGGACGACCGCGAACCATTTATTCTGATAATGGTACTTGTTTTGTCGGTGCATGTAATGAGTTGGCTAGATTTTTTAAATCAAATTCCAATGAAATTAGCTCTCAAGCATCTAATTCAAAGATCAACTTCAAATTTTCACCAGCATATAGCCCACATTTTAATGGCTTAGTCGAGGGTTCCGTAAAGTCTGTAAAGTTTCATTTGAAGAGGGTTCTAGGTTTAGCTCACTTAACTTACGAGGAGATGAATACAGTTCTTGTACAGATCGAGGGGATTTTAAACTCTCGGCCACTCACTCCTTTATCATCAGATCCTTCTGATCTCGCAGCGCTCACCCCAGCACATTTTTTAATTGGACGAACGCTGACAGCTTTACCTTCTCCTCAGGACACTCAACCTGCGGCGATACCTACTCTCTCACGATATATGAGAATTCAGCAATTGAAAGCCCATTTCTGGAAACGTTATTACATGGAATACATTACAGAGCTACAAAAACGACAGAAATGGCGCCAGCAAGGCAAGCAACTCCAGCTCGGCGAAATGGTGTTGGTGAAAGATGACCGGCTGCCACCCACCAGATGGCTGCTAGGGCGCGTGGTGTGCCTGTACCCCGGCTCCGACGGCGTGACCCGCGTGGCCGACGTGCTCACTAAGTCGGGCACTCTTCGACGAGCCTTCAACAGATTGTGTCCGCTACCAGTCGTGGACCAGAACTGCGTCCCTGGGGCGGCAACATGTTAACGCCTAGCATGTGTGCGTTCGCCAACGTGTCGCACACACGCATACGACCCATTGAAACGAACAGCGAGCGACGACGACGCGGCGGTCACTCGCCCACAAACTGTTGAATCCGCTGCACCTATGTACTCAATTTGTCATTTTTAATCGGTAATAAACCAGTTTTCAAATTCAAAGTACGCATCATTCTTCCACCCCTCTTAGTCCACGTGAAGATCAGTACCGGCGTTTACAGCCGTACATGGTCATACTGGATTGTCTAAGACATATCTTTCATCTCGGTTTTACTATAACTCTTTCAAAGAGTTTGTACACCTTGTCAAGCATCACTATGGTTCGGTAAGCGGACGGTCCTTTCGGACAAGGATTAGTTTCCCCTTCGACTCGACTCGACTACAAACTTGCGCTGAGAAGTTCTCTCAGTCGGGATTTGAGACCATCTTCGACTAGGGCAAGGACCCACTTTCGTCCTGGAATGCCGTCGGGTCCCGAGGCGGTGTTTTGCTTCGTGTCTCCAGTCTTTCTCCTCTCATACACAGTTTCATTGTATTTTTTTTTCATCCTTCAATGGTACCCCTCGGATTTTCAGCGCTGGCTTCAACATGACCCCTCCTGACTTGAATGCTGGATCTGCCCCTGGTATGCATTAGTTAGTAATGCGGTAAAGGACGTAACTATAATCTATACCTACCTGAACCCTGAATGATAATGACACGCAACATTGTACTTGTATCAGATGATAGGATGTTGAAATTACCGCACCATTTGTAACGGATGCTTATTGAACCACTTTTGGAGTTAAATTGGTACAAGGTTTGACTACTGATAAACCGTACTCGTTCATAATATCGACAGTCATTACATCGATGGTCACTGTATTGAAAACGTTTCATCGACGAGCTAATATATCGACAGTACCATAAATTGATGGTACGCTACATCGACAGTTCCCCGAAATCGATAGTACGCTGCATCGACTACCCGACCCGAGCCAGATTTAAATGGTTTATTGTGATAGCTGCGCAATCCGACTTGGTCAGGTTAGGTTAGTAGGCGGGCAATCGCCGGAGGACGTAAAGGCTCTCCCGGTTTCCCAGACCCTCTCCAAGAAAGGCGATGCGGGAGTGCCACTGGGTCGTTTAGTGGGTAAACCGGGAATCTGTTCCCGGGGAATCGGGTAAAAGCACTAATTCATCCCTGTACGAAATTTCATCAGGATATCTTCAAAACTGACAAACTCTCATCCCTATCCCCCCCTCTTAACCTCCTTTTTCGTGACATAAGGTAGGCTATGTTCGTTTCCAAGCTTTAATCTATCTCTGTATCAAAATTCATCAGAATATCAACAAAAATAACGAACTTTTGTATAAACTTTCATCCCATGGCCCTACTCCACCCTTCTAACCCCTTTTCGCGATAAAAGGTAGTCTATGTCCGTTCTCAAGCTCTAATACACCTCTGTACCAAATTTCATCAAGATCGATTTAGTGGTTTAGGCGTGAAAGCGTAACATACAGACAGACAGACAGACAGACAGACAGAGTTACTTTCGCATTTATAATATTATAGTATGGATGTATTGATAGAAAACACTCTGATGCCAACGTTGCAGTCGTACACTCTACCGCTACGCCAAAACGTCGTCATTTGGTTGGCTGAACAATTATTTAGATGCCTCTATCCTTATAGGAAGTTTATATCTGAAGAATTTCCGTTAAAAAGAACTTTATATATTTGTATTCCTTTGAAAACAGTGTAACGAGCTACTATTTATTAAGTCTCACTTTGTGTGGTCCCACTTTCAACGGATTGGTAAATCAAATTTTATAGATTGTTTTTTTTTACTAACTTATTGAGATGTTTCCTTCTCACACAAAATTATTGTTGTCCATGACTTTACATAAGATAAGATAAGATTTATTTGCAATATACATAGCATAGCATAGCGCTCTCTAGACCCGAAGTAAGCTGATGTTGTAGAATCTAGAATGCGGATAATACTTCATCATATCAGGCGCACATAGTCTATTGTTGAACATAGGCGTCTCCTATGGACTGCCAGAACGACCGATCTGAAGCATACTAATTACAAATACTTATACTGAACGGGAATTGAGCCCATGCACCCGGTGTAGCAGTCGACACAAAGTAATATGTAGTCGAACGCTTTACCGCTACGCCATAGATACGTCGCCTTTGAGATAAACAAACTATTGCATTACATACTTAGATGGCCACATCTTACGGTAGGCACTTACTTTAAACTTATTGAGACAACCAACATATTAAATTAAATTAAAACACAATTTTTGTATTAAACTTTTTCAATGTTAATATTTATAATGTACGTAGTAAAAATAAGTACATTATAAATGTTGCCATTGAAAAAGTTTAAAAACAGAAATAAGTAGCCTTCATTACTACACTACACTACTAGCTCACGTGTTTCCTTCTTCCTACAGTCCCGGGTACTTTAAGCGGGGCGTGAAAAAGCATCTGATGAAGCCGTCAAGCTGAGTGCCACCATTGTTAACATGGTACGTGTATGTAATGGTGGCCCTCTTTCCTGGGACTTTGCCTTCAGCTTACTATCAGGCGAGGTGAAGTCAAATTGACGTGTCATATATAAAAAAAGACGGGTTGCACTCCGGGAGTGCCGACAGAAGTGAAAACTTTTCTTTCTTTCTTTCTTCGTTATATACATAGAAAAAAAAAGACGTGTGGTACTCGGGGACTGCCGCGGTAAAGCTATTGCATAGCATTTTGTGTCAACTTATGCAATTATGATAATATGCCCTTTGACGTGCATTAGTTTTTTTTTCTTTTTAGCTCTTTACGCTTTTCTTCTCTATAAAACGAAAATATCTAGGTATAAATAATAGGTATAAATAATTAGGTATAAATAGTGTAATGACACAACAAAACAAAATTATTCATTTAAAAAAAAATAACGATATTAAGAAGTGATTATCGACAAATTTTACAAGTACAGCTATTCACTGTTGTACATAAATACCTATACACCTATATACTTTCTCATAAATAGCTGCTTATGTATTCGTCCGATTTCGGAGCAGCTCGTCTCGATTCGTGCGAGCTTCGTAGAGTCGTACAATACGGCTACTTGCACGCACAGGAACACCGTGTCGAAGACTGCCGAAAAGAAACGAGCGTGAGGTGTTTTCCTTACGGAATTTCTGGATTCGTTCCCCGCGCTCAAGGCCCTCGATAGAAGCTATGCAATAGCTTAAAAGATAAAAAAACATATCATATACAGCGCCAATCATAGACCCTATCACTAATTTTCTGCTAATTTTCTATCAGAAGAAATTAATAAATTACAAAAAGATAAAATAATCACAAAAAGTAATAAATTACAAAAAGAAAAAATAATCACAAAAAGTGTCAGAAGGCCAGGTTTGAACCCGGTACTATCTGAAACCATAAGGACTTACAGTCGATGCGTTTACCGCTATGCTGCGAAGCTATTTATCGTATATTGCAAAATGGACAGTCTATAGCTAATATTGTATGATGTCAGTCGTCGGTTACGGTCCAAAGGTCAAGCGATCCTGACGCGCGAGTTTAACAATTTTTACCCATCCAACGCCGCTAAAGAAGTTTTCACTTCAAAAAAATATTCCTTTACTTTTGAATCGTTTATCAACTAACAAACAAACTATCACAACCTTTTCGCTGTAACTGCGACCCCGCTGCTCTCTCCAGGTCCGATTTGCCCGGGACTCTCAATCCCGGGGACGGTTATTGAAAAAGTTACAGTCGCGGCCGAGGGCTGGCCGTGAATTAATGCTGCGCAAATACGGGAACCGGGCATGTCGCAGGGCTTACCCTGAAGAAATGTAAAAGATTTCCTAACGAGCTCAAGTTTAAATATTGTATTTGAGACAGATTGAAGTTGTAGGTAACAAATTTTCACAATTTTTTATAATTTTGTATCCGATCCGATCAGTGAACGGTGAACGGTTTAATTTGAGCTACCAGAAAAGTTATTCTTCTTTTCAATAAACATGTTTTATATTTACGTCGTTCACAATGTTTTAACATCCGTAACGTTGTAATAACAGCAGTGATACAACATCCGCTTGATATTTTTTCTGTGTTTTCTTTCTATTCATTTTTTCCGTGTTTTTTTTGCTAATCATATTTAATAATGATATTAAATGTTACTTAACACACAAAAAGTTATGATTTAAGTTATTAACAATTAATTTGGTTATGAATTTCCTAAATAAGTATTGTCAAATAATAGAAAACCCTTGTTGTTTTTAAATATGAAATAAATAAGCTTAGGTGGGGAAAGGGAAACAAACTTTGTTTTTCTTGTGATATATTGTATTTTAATTTGAATATTTAATGACATAGTAATATATTTCATAAATATGTAACTTCTATTTACATGTAGCTTGATGATTTGAAAAGAGTTTTCACATTATATTTGGTTCTTTTGATAAAAAAAACGCAAAATCATCGGCCTAGTCCTATTGTTACCTTTTCCACAGAATAGATAATCCTTTGCCCAATTTTTTGGGGTAAGGGAAACTGTCTCCATAAATGTGTCAATAATATAATCTAGTATAAGTGATATCTTTTTATTTTTATGCTATTTCCGGCTTTAATTTTCATCAACAGCAAGTCTTCAAATGTGACAATCCGGTTTTTTAAAATTGTAGTTAGAACTTGTTATTGTTGGAACTTATAGGATTTACTTCAAGTTGTTTGGGTAAGGTATCAGAATCATTTTCTGCATGTTGTGATATTTACGTTTATTCAATGTTAAGTCCATGTTATTTTATAGCTTTCAAAGAAAGTGTGAGAGGTGACTCTGTATTGTTGCTGATTACATTGAGAGAACTTTCTTCGCTCAATTGATCTATTTGATGGAATGGTCCGGCACGTGGTTCTTGCAAGTCTGTATTTGTCTTAGTATCTTTTTGAAATCGGGGGTTTCGTGTACTGGTTTTAGTTTCCACTGTTTCACAAGAACGTTTACTTACTAAGTGTACATAGTACCAAATTTCATTAAGATATCTTCAGAAATGACAAACTTTCATAAAAACTTTCATCCCTTATTTCCCCCCCTTCTATCCCCCTTTTCACGATAAGAGGTAGCCTATGGCCGTTCCCAAGCTCTGAACTATCTCTGTACCAAATTTCATCAGGCAATCTTCAAAAATGACAAACTTTCATCTCAAGGCCCTAGTCCCCCCTTCTATCCCCCTTTTTGTTATAAAAGGTAGTCTATGTCCGATCCCAAGCTCCAAACTATCTCTGTACCAAATTTCATCAGGAAATCTTCTAAAACGATAAACTTTTATCCCAAGGCCTTGATCCCCCCTTCTTCCCCCCTTTTCGCGATAAAAGGTAGCTTATGTCCGTTCCCAACTCTAAACTATCACGCGGAAGAGGTTGGAGGCCGTGCAACGCGGGTTCGCGCAGAAGCTCTGCCGGGCTTACCGGACAGTGTCTCTAAACGCCGCCCTAGCTCTGGCCGGGCTGCTCCCCCTCGACATTCGTATTAGGGAGAATGCTGCCCTGTACGAGTGCCGACGGGGGGCTGAGCTGCCGGAGCTAGCGGATCGGCAAATAGAGACACCGACACCGTTCCGAGACAGGCCCCATCCGGCCGACCATATGAGCCTGCAGTTCCATTGCCTCTCGACCGCTGAAGAGGTCGAGCAGGTAGACAGTGCAGTGCGGTACTATACTGACGGGAGCAAGATTGACGGCAAGGTGGGTGCCGCCATTTCTATATGGAATGGCGACACCGAAACCAAAGCCGTCAAGCTTGCCCTGTCGCCGTACTGCACTGTCTACCAGGCGGAACTGTTGGCCATATGCAAGGCCACGGGGCTTGCAGTTAAGCACCGAGGAGCTTCTGCCATTTTAAGCGACTCTCGTTCGGCCCTCGAGACTGTTGTCAACAGCCATTCCCCGCATCCCCTGGCGATTGAAGCCAGGGCGAACCTGCGTGAAGCATTGACCCATGGCGGAGAAGTCTCTCTGTACTGGGTCAAGGCTCACGCAGGCCTAGCGGGGAATGAGAGGGCCGACGAGCTGGCGAAAGACGCGGCTCTCCGGTCCAAAGTCCGACCTGTTTACGACAAGGTGCCGGTGTCATTCGTCAAGCGACTGATCCGTAACGGGGCGCTTGACGAATGGAACCGGCGATACCAGTCGGGGACGGTTGCCAGCGGCACTAAGTTGTTCTTCCCTGATGTGTTCGTCGCGTACAAATTCGCCCTGAAAAGGCAGCTCACGTATGAGACCACGCAGGTCCTCACGGGGCACGGTGCGTTCGCCTCGTACTTGTACAGATTCAAGTGCAGGGCGAGCCCATCGTGCATCTGTAGTCCGACTGAGGACGAAACGGTCTCACACCTTCTATTTGACTGCCCTGCGAACGGGGTGCATAGGTTCAATTTAGAGATGGGAATGGGGTTAGAAGTGAAGGCTGATGTGTTGGGTCAAATCTTTAAAGATGACAGAGCTAGGGAAAAGTTTCTGGAGTACTGCACCCAAATAGTAAAAACATGTATGTTGAGGAACAGGGACGGGTGACGTGTTGGACGCCGTATGATAAGCGCGTCGCGCTGCCAGCATACGGCGGTTCCAGCACGTCACCGAAAAGTACGTCGTTTCAGTGAAGGGTGCAGTACTCCAAACAGAGTACAATGTGTTTTTCTTAAATTGTTAATTTATTAAATTGTGGAATTATTATTATGGTTCTTTATTTTTATTTTAATTTTAATCTTATTGTAAATTGACTTAATGTGATATTATTATTGTATTATGGCTAATTTTATTTCAATTGTAATTTTTATTGTAATTTAATTTTAATTTTATTGTAATTTAATTTTTAATTTCTAATGTATTTGTAATTGCGACCAAATATTAAATTTTATTGTAGATATAATGACTGTAAACTTATTTTTATAATTTTATCATTTTATTGTTTTAATATAGTTTTAGTCAATTGTACACCACTATATAGTCATAGTCAATTGTATATTTTAAATAGCTTTTAACCAAAACTGTACTCATTTAATGTAAACTTTCTTAAATAAAGAAACGAAACCCCCCAAGAGGGGGACTGTAAAAATAATTATAGCAACACACTAGAATAGCAACAAATTGACCTTCATTTTGTGAGGGATGACGTAGAATAGGTTCCAGCTCTCGCGGGCCACCCCACTGCGGGTGGACTGGTAGGCCCACTAGGCACACGGTTCCTAACACAAAAAAAAAAAAAAAAAAAAAAAAAAAACTCTAAACTATCTCTGTACCAAATTTCATCATGAAATTTTCCAAAATTACAAACTTTCAAACCAAGGCCTTAGTCCGCCCCCCTTCTACCCCCCTTTTCGCGATAAAAGGTAGCCTATGTCCGTTCCCAAGCTCTAATCTACCTCTGTACCAAATTTCATTAAGATATCTTCAGAAATGACAAACTTTCATAAAAACTTTCATCCCCTATTTCCCCCCCTTCTACCCCCCTTTTCACGATAAGAGGTAGCCTATGGCTGTTCTCAAGCTCTAATCTAACAGAGGTATCTCTGTACCAAATTTAATCAAGATCGGTTCAGTGGTTTAGGCGTGAAAGCGTAACATACAGACAGACAGACAGACAGACAGACAGACAGACAGAGTTACTTTCGCATTTATAATATTAGTATGGATCTTAGGTGGAGTTTTCTCTCCTAAAGCGTTACACCTCTAAAAAACGGCTAATTTATTGATTGACAGTGAATACCTAGCATTCAGTACCTTGTATTATTGAGCGATGTTAACGGTGCCCCGCTCCGCCCTACGCTTATGTAAAATATCATTTTATTTTGGGATTAATTTTGATTTAATCCAGAAAATTAAGCCATCGGGTGGCTAGGCAGACATTGAACGATGACTCCCAAGTTTAATGCTGTTTGTTTAAGTGATGGATAAATTAAACGTCAAGTAGAAATTGACTATGCAAATTTGGAGCAGTATTGGGATTTCATCATATTTCGATATTTTTTAAGAAGCTTGTATGAAAGTTTGAGTTATTTATTATTCTGTTTGTGTCATAGCCTAGACTATTATTGAACTGAAAAATTGAACTCAGCTTCATTCTATAATCATATAATCATTTCTCCCTTGGTGAAGCGTAGCGATAGAGAACAGTATGATTTGTTCAACAAGTGAGCAATGTTATTTTCGCAGTGAATGCTGACTTTTAAATCACAAACTAGCGAAGTATCTACCTATTTGTATTTTTACATAAACCACCGGGTTTTGTGTAGTGGGTGAATAATATGTACGAGATACCAAAAATGCATGCCGTACATGGTCATACTGGATTGTCTAAGACATATCTTTCATCTCGGTTTTACTATTTACTCTTTCAAAGAGTTTGTACACCTTGTCAAGCATCACTATGGTTCGGTAAGCGGACGGTTCTTTCGGACAAGGACTAGTTTCCCCTTCGACTCGACTCGACTACAAACTTGCGCTGAGAAGTTCTCTCAGTCGGGATTTGAGACCATCTTCGACTAGGGCAAGGACCCACTTTCGCCCTGGAATGCCGTCGGGTCCCGAGGCGGTGTTTTGCTTCGTGTCTCCAGTCTTTCTCCTCTCATACACAGTTTCATTGTATTCTTTTTTTTCACCCGTCAATGGTACCCCTCGGATTTTCAGCCCTGGCTGCAACATGACCCCTCCTGACTTGAAT
This sequence comes from Eilema caniola, assembly GCA_949126895.1. Classification (NCBI taxonomy): domain Eukaryota; kingdom Metazoa; phylum Arthropoda; class Insecta; order Lepidoptera; family Erebidae; genus Eilema; species Eilema caniola. The sequence goes on along the minus strand of OX421463.1, from coordinate 1,715,121 downwards.
GCTGGATCCGCCCCTGGTATGCATTAGTTAGGAATGCGATAAAGGACGTAACTATAATCTATACCTACCTGAACCCTGCATGATAATGACACGCAACACTGTACTTGTATCAGATGATAGGATGTTGAAATTATCGCACCATTTGTAACGGATGCTTATTGAACCACTTTTGGAGTTAAATTGGTACAAGGTTTGACTACTGATAAACCGTACTCGTTCATAATATCGACAGTCATTAAATCGATGGTCACTGTATTGAAAACGTTTAATCGACGAGCTAATATATCGACAGTACCATAAATTGATGGTACGCTACATCGACAGTTCCCCGAAATCGATAGTACGCTGCATCGACTACCCGACCCGAGCCAGATTTAAATGTTTTATTGTGATAGCTGCGCAATCCGACTTGGTCAGGTTAGGTTAGTAGGCGGGCAATCGCCGGAGGGGGACTGGACGTAAAGGCTCTCCCGGTTTCCCAGACCCTCTCCAAGAAAGGCGATGCGGGAGTGCCGCTGGGTCGTTTAGTGGGTATACCGGGAATCTGTTCCCGCGGAGTCGGGTCGGGTAGTCGATGCAGCGTACTATCGATTTGTTTTACTGTCGATGTAGCATACCGTTGTTTTAGCGTACCATCGTTTTGGGGTACTGTAGATACATTAGCCCGTCGATGGAACGTTTTCTATACAGCGACCATCGATGTAGTGACTATCGATATTATGAAGTAGACCCCTATAAACTATTGTCTATTCTTAGAACGCTTACAGTATGTATGCACCTATGTAATAAAATGTTACTTACGAGTATTAAATAAAGCGAAACAGATAAGAGCAACATTTATTTAAAATATCTAGATAGTACTTTCACTAATCATAACATTATTATTGTAAAATGTTCATTCTAAACTATTTAATAAATTATGACTTATATTATAGGTATTTAATAGCAGTTTAGCTTACCGGTTTCTATGTACGATAAAATAGTGGGTGTTATATATTTAGGTATATCTTTGCCATAAATAAAATCTAAATGTGCAAAAGTCTTGTTCGAGACTACACACAATGACACGTTGGGCAAATGCGAGACTAGTATTTTCACATCCCTCAGGTCACCTACATTATCGTTATAGGCGCTGATCATTACCCATTTCATGGTGACTTTACTCAAATCGTATGATGGAGGACTTGGTTGACCGTACACAAGTGAGTTTTTGATCAACCCATAATCATATTCGGTGAAACCATATTTCATTTGGCCCCATCTAAGAAAATTCTTCAAAGATGTCCCAGACGGGATATGACCTACTACAACTGGAAAGACTTCACTGGTTATTTGAAACTTATCGTACCCAAATATCAGAAACAGTATGTTCGAACATATTGGGTAGGTAAGCTTGGTGACTCCACATATTAATTTCGTTACTTGTTGTATTGGTCCATTACGAGCCAATACTTCTATATCTAGCGATTCATCGGCAGACTTCAATAGTGGATCTAATATACTCTGGACCTGTATGACAATGAATTTAGCATTTTTTAGCCACGCTGTGGCCGATAACCCGAAACCGACTTCAATTTTGTTATTGTATTCTGGTGCTTTAGAGCAGAGTATCAGTAGTAACGCGACCCCCTGTGAGTGAGCTACATATATAAGTTTGGTTTTGCCAGTGATCTTTAAAATATAGTCAATAGATGCTGGGAGATCGTACATTGCCATTTCATCAATTGAAAAATCCCAGAATTTGGAATTTTTATTTGGATCGTATTTAGTATGGTTGCGGCTATACAGGTTCCCTCGATTGTTGGGCGCCCACACGTCATAACAGTTATCAGAATAAATATAACAATGAGCCGTCCTAGGTCCTGGCACCAGGCAGTCGTCACTGCTGAGATAGAGTCCATGCATGAACAAGATAACACCCTTGCTCTCAGTACAGCCCGCTTTTAAAGGTATTCTGAAAACTCCCAGTATGTATCCATCCTTAGTTGTCACAAAATGCTGTTCTACGTCATAGCCGTCGTACTTCGCAAGGTCTAGGAATAATAAATCTCGTCTTGGTGATACATTCTGGCTCAAAGTTGTCGTCGTCCATATTAGAAGATATACATATAGAATTATCATCATTTACTTCTAGATTATTCTGAAAATATAAGTGAGGTCTTAGAGTAGAAAAGAACTATCTTTACCAACAAATCTTCATCACATATATTTAAATTGCAAGTAAGTCCACATACTACCACTTGAAGCTATTGTTATCTCCTGTGAGTTAATTATCTATAATCGTATCCGTTTTTATGTAATCTGTCCAAAGAGGCAATAGTGTCATAATCTACCTTGCCAAGCTATAGACTGTGAAACTTTGATAAAGCTATAAAGACGTATCCAGGTATGCAAATTTAAATTTAATTTAATAACATTGATGTTTAATTGTTGTACATATTACGAAAAATAAACGTGATTGCATAAAAATTGAAAATAATAAAATCGATCCATTAATCGATAAACCTTTGCTGTTTCCTTCATTTTTTATTGTTAACACCTACTAGTAATTATTAATTTTAATACTCACTACAGACAAGATTCAGCGGTATGAAACCAGAGAATGCCCATGTAACAGTCGCTGTGAGAAGCAGTAGTCAATTCCTCGGTTACCTCTAACTTAATTTATAGCCAATTTTATCTAAATAATAATTTTATTTACAATGAAACAACAGTAGTTCCTTTTCAGGGTACTAGTTTAATTACTATTTCATTAACACTAAACTGGAACTCACACACTCAGAAATAAAACACTAACAGCGTGAACAAAAAGAGATAATGGCCGAAAGTCTTAGTAACAAACTACAGTTTTTCATTAAATAGTTGATATCACTATGTTAATTAGGTTAGCAGCTATATGTGCGCATCACACTTAACCAACTGGCTTCACAATTACAACATTAGTAATACAATTTACTTTTTATATTAAACTAGTGTTATTCTTATTAGCCGGCTGTCATTGACTGATTCTTGAAAAAAAGGCATTATGTATAATAAAATATAATGAACGTATGTACAGCCACGGCTACATATAGGTGTACTTTGGATTTCCTTCCTTCAAAAGTTTGTTTTGTAAGTATGAATCATCAATCATGGTATGCCTACATATAAACGACGGCCCACTATTTTTTTTTGTTTTCTCTTAGTGCCACCATTGTTAACATGGTACGTGTGTATAATGGTGGCCCTCTTCCCTTAGACTTTGCCGTCAGCTTACCATTAGGCGAGGTGAAGTCAAGTTAACGTGACCTATACATATATACAAAAAGATGTCTTTTTCCGGTTCTACTCAACCAATTGCAATCGACCATATGTAAGATTTTATTTTGACGAAGACCTTAAAAAAACTGCACGAAGACCCGTTCATTAGTTTAAAAAATCGATAAAGTTAATACAATACATGTGCTTTATTACTATAGTTCGTTCACTATATTATTATATTTTAGGCAGCTTACACACAGACACATCTATATAACTTTGTTCTAGCGTCAATGCCTAAAACGCCGAACAAAAATGAGGCCCCATTACGTCATATGTAATTAACAAAGTCCGTCAGCCAGAACGCAATTTAAGGATTGGATTTAGTCGTTCGACTGCTTTTTACATTACTTGAAAATGTCACAACTGAAATTTGACTTGGGAACATAAAAATTGAAAAAGAAAACCTTACTGGGTTTTTAACCGACTTTTGAACAAGGAAGAGGTTTTCAATTCGGATGTTTATAATATAGGTCGAAGATTTTAACCATACCTGGAGGAGAAGTACTCTAAATACTGGAGATAGCTAATTTCACTCAAAGGAAACATTCCTTTATTTTTAAAACGAAACAAAACTGCATTCATATATTTTTGAAAACTCGCTTGCCACACCCGGTAATCGAACCAACTAAAATCCGAAAAAGTAACATCCTGTATTTTTATGGCATCAATCGATAGTGTCAATCATAAGGACAAAATCTGTCGAACAAACATGGTGAATTAAATGAAAGGAAGTCCATAAAATCTTAACTTATAAACTCGGTGCCAACAGATACAGCATTTTTACTCAAGGAGTCATCAGAAACCTTATCAACAATAAAATTATTCTTGACGCCAAAAATTTATTAAAATAAGTAGAAACTAAATGACTGAACTTTGTTTCCGATTTAGACTGTAACTTTATTGAGTAACTGCACGAGGTATGTAGGTAGAGTTGGTAGTAATTTAGGATGCTATATTGGAAACCTCCCGCGGTGTACCCTGGGCAACAAGGATGGCGAGAGAATTGCCGTATTGGTGGTAACTTTCTTCTTCTTCTTCAACTTAGCGTTAACCCCAGTCGCATCCGACGCTTTCACCTCGGAAACTGGGATTCACTAAACTAGTGTAACTGCGGGTTTGGCTTAGCTTCGATATTTTCCGTGAAGCGACTGCCATCTAAGCTCCTCAACCCAAAGGTGATATCGAAGTTAGAGCAGTTTTTGAACTTTTACTACCAGTAACGACTGCCATAGATATTCGTATGGCAACCGAGAACGACGGCTTAACGTGCTCTCCGAGGCCAGCCAGAACAATGCAAATACCCATATTCATACATACAAATATTCGCACTGAGCGGGGATCGAACCCGTGCCTCCTGCGTAGCGGCCGCGTTCACCACTGCCACACTACAGAAGATGTTAATTGAGCCCTGAGACGGCGTGCGGTTTTAGTCGGTTTGAGTTCGATGTAAATCTCCTACTGAACCGCCGGTATCCGCACGAAAAGAAAGTATTTTTAATTAAATGTCGAATTTCATAATTAGTATGATATCAGATGTGCCTTTAAGTTAAAGTGCTTTATTTTATCAAATTTAATTTATAAGTTAAGATTTCAAGGATATCCTTTCATTTAATTTACCATGTTTGTTAGAGAGATTTGATCCTTATAATTGACCCTGTCGATGGATGTCATAAAAATAGAAATCGTTATTTTTTCAGATTTTAGTCGGTTCGATTACCAGGTGTGGCAAGCGAATATTCGAAAATTTTTGAATGCCGTTCTATTTCTTTTTAAAAATAAAGGAATGTTTCCTTTGAGCAAAATTCGCTATCTCCAGTATTTAGAGTACTTCACCTCCAGGTAAGGGTATCTCATTTGTACGCGCATAGCTCCGTTATCTGTAGACGGACTTACTAAATTCATTTTTAATCTTAAGAGGTTTATTCCAAAATGCTCTTATTAAATTTCGTAAAGATCTGATGATGGGTTTCAGAGATAGACTTCGGAACTCTTCTTTTCAATAAATACCAGGAAATCAGCCGCGATTTCTTAGATACATCGCATATTAGTTTTGTTAGAGTTATGACCATCCTGTGATAGGTAGGTACATTACAGTGGTCAACGACGTAAAGAAACAAAGATAAATTTCACAATATTAATATTTGTTTTAGAGATAAGCGTGTGCGTTATAGCCCTCAATCGTGTTTATAATAAATTTATGGAATGAGTACAGACACGAAATATCTACTGCATTATTATAATATATTGATAGATAATAAATAATAATTACTCATAAAATAATAAAACCTACATTTTCATTTATCGACCAAAGATCGATTTTATTATTTTCAATTTTTATGCAATCACGTTTATTTTTCGCAATATGTATAAAGCCAGCAACGACATACCATCTGGTCTCTTGCCATCGTCACGCACCAGCCCATTAGGTTCACGAATGGCTGGCACGCCAGCGTTGGCAAGAGCACGGCGGATAATGTCATTGATGCAGGCGTGCCGCGATAACGTCCAGCGCTTTTGCAGCATGAAGGGTCATGGTACCCTTTTTTTTTTTTTTTTTTACGTGCGGGAAATCCCCACCGATACCCGCCCCTCCGGAGCCGGAGGGGTGGGTTATGTCGGACTCGAACCGACTAAACCGCACGCCGTCTGTGGGTCGTGGTGCTAGGCCGAAGGTGAGGTTGTCTTGCGACATATCCCTCGCACCCCGGCTGACCCAGGGCCATCCCTTTCGGTCTGGCCCTCCTCGGGAGGTGGGGACCACGCCGTCCCCGACTCAACCCCGGTGTGGGGAGGCGCGCATCGTCCTACGATGCGCGCCGCCGCCGTGGCCTGCTTCGGCTAGGGTGACGGGTGGCTCCACCCGTCACCCTCAGGCCCGCGCTCATGGGGGGCGGAGGTCTGTAAGCGCCCTCCGACGCCCGAGCCGCCTTCGGGCGCGAGCAGCGATGTCAGCGAGTCTTTCTCGCTCACCGCGCCGCGCCCGGTCATGGTACCCTAGGCTGTCGACGACAATGATGGCGAGAAATACACCGCGGGCGCTCCTAAGTGAAGACAAGTGGCAAGGCGAAAAGTAGTATCGTAACATAGTGCGTACGTTGGGAGATGGTAGTGCCTAAACCTGACTCCCATTCCCCCACAGCCAACAGCGGCGCACGCTCTAAAACGTGGGAAGATGTGTGTGTTAAGCTGTTTCTTACCAGTTTGCAGAGCTCTGCAAGCTGGTCTCATTGTCTCTGGGAGAAAAGGATACAATAACTACTTGAAGCTATCTAAAATACAATAATATAATGGACGGGGTTTAAGTGGACCATGTCGGGTAATCAGATTTTTTTACAATACCTAGCCTTTTCTTTTGTGGAGATCCTGTCGGACAGCTTCCAATGCCCAGTGACGGCGGTTAAGTCGTACTCGAAACGACGAGAACCGCAAAACTGTGGGTGAACCGTTTCAGACTCTGCTTTTACCAGGACCAACACAGTAATGTTTTTTCTGTTGTCTTGTGCATTTGTACACATACACATATTTGTACACCTTGAACAGTGAACAGTGCACCTATGCATACAATGTGTATAGGTATTTATTGAATACCAGTCTTACCTGTTCCGTATTATGCTTACAAATAAAACGAGATGAAGAGAATCAGGCAAGACTTAGTCACTTCACAATATTACGAGATCCGGCTGCAGTGCTACAGATTAGTGCACTTATCGAGTATATTGTGCCGAAGAGTCACCCTAATGGTTCCTTGGGTGTTTTTTGAATATAGCAAGGGGTGCTGCGGCGGTGGACGAGCTCAAGTTCACCAAGCATCTCGCGACTTAGGTCCAAGATACGTATCCCGAGTTATACGTACATAGAATTGATGAGAATATAATATAATAATAAATAATATGATTAGTATATAACAAATTTTTCTTTAATCGCAATTTCTGCAAAAACTACTGAATGGATTATAATGTGGTTTTTATTGATCGGACTTCAAATCTTACGTAAGATGTAGCGGAGAATAAGCAAAACATGAAGTGAACATAATCAACTTAGTCATCAACTGGCCAGAGCTTTAATATTAATCATCATCATCATCATCAAATTAATTCAATGAATTTCTGTTCAAATAATAAATGAAAATAATAATTTTAATAGAGCAAAACATGAAGTAGAGTTTGATAAGGACCCGTTTAAGTACTCGAGGAATATTTTTAGCGACAGAAAGTAAGATAGGCTACCGCTAAGTAACGATCAGATCCATAGCTACTATAAAAGTGATTATGAGGTGTTTAAATACGAAAAAATATACAGTAAACCAAATGCGCAAAAACCATTTAGCCCTCATTTCACATTTGACTGTAATCCTAGCTTAGACGAAATAGAACACCAAATCAAAAAGGAACCAACAAAAACCGCCCTAGGGCCTGATGGTATACCTTACGTTATCTATAAAAAAAGCCCATCGGTACGTAAACATCTTCTAAGCATATTCAATAGGATCTGGTCGAGTAAAGAAGTCCCAGCGGCCTTCGGTTAAGCTAATTTTGTGCTCATTCCAAAGAAAGAAATAGTAACTAGTCCAAAAGACGCTAGACCAATAGCAACCAACACAATTACTAAAATTTTCTTCTCATGGCTTCAATTTAAAATGGCAAATTGCATGATCAATAATAACTATTTCAGACCAAATCACCAAAAAGGGTTCCTAACCGGAATTTCAGGATGTCTGGAACACAACTCTTTACTGGCGGAAAGTTTAAAGAATGCCTGATCAAAGTAAAGCAAATAACAGTTTGTTGGGAAGACCTAGAAAACGCTTTTGGCTCAGTACAACACGAGCTTCTGTTTTTTGCATTAAAATGATATCAATTTCCGTTCATCATTTTATGGTAAATTAAAGTTTGTGATTAATATACGTGATTAAAATACCTTTAAATTATAATGTGGGTTTGTTCCACGGTTGCTGTTAATCACCTATAGTTTTCAATATAGTAATAAATATTTTAGTAGACAACATTTCCACACACGAAACAAAGTGGGGCTATCGGTTTAACTAAACGGTAAATATACGGAGTCTATCCTCGCATTCGTGGACGATTTGGCAATACTGACTCGCAACCCAAAGCAGTGCAAGGAGGATTTCTGTACATGGACAGATGGAATGAGAACAAAACCTAGCAAATGCTACTGTCTATGTTTGTGTAGGCGGGGTACCAGGTATACTACATATGACCCAGGGCTTAGTATAGGCGGGGAAAACGTTTCCACTATATCTGAAACCGTGCCTTTTAAATTCCTCGGAAGATAGATTGATAACAGAGGTTGCTCTCCAGCTTTGGACGAATTAATTGATAGTTTCATTATCGATTTAAAAAAGGTACACCAACAACCAATAAGTAATGTTAAAAAAGCTTGGATCTATGATAATTATTTAACCTCGCGTCTTAATTGGCCGTTTCTTATATATGATATAAACCAGAGCCTCCTCAAAACACTAGATGCGAGTGCCACGAAGACACTGAAGTCGTGGCTAGGGCTAGCTCAGTCGGCCGACCCGTCGGCACTATATAGATCCGCGAATAATTTTGGAATGACGCTTAAGAAGCCATCAGAACTCTATAAACACCTAAGAGTAACTAAAATGCACGTCTTATCGAAATCTAAAGACAAAATAGTAAAAGTCCTTCCAAAAGATAAAAATGCATCGGAGATCGAATCACGCCTCCAGTTTCATAAAAAATTCATTATACGCAGACTGGTAGAGTAGGTCTAGGTAATATTCGGAGAGAAACAGATGAAGAAATAACAAAATCTATTCTTCAAGCTGACGAAAACATCACCTATAAAGTGCACGCAATGAACCTAGAAATGCAAAACGAATGGTTGACCCTAGGTGAATTTTGTATTCCCATAGCCTTAAAGTGGCGTACCATAATATACGACTGGTCGCCGGCCTTACTTAAATTTTACCTAAATGCATTCCAGTTGACCCACCCCGACCAAAGCAATCTAGTCAGATGGAAAAAAGTCACAGATAAAACATGTAACTCATGTGACGAAGCAACTGGTACGACTAGGCACCTGCTAGTGGGTTGTAGGACGCTATTAGACCGGGCTGCCGTGCCATGGCAATACACTGTATCTTATCCGTAAGATATCCGTAAGATACAGTGTATTGCCGTGGCACGGCAGCGGGGTCATTACTCGCGCCGACATGATAAGGAATTAGAAATCATACGTGAGGCTGTAAGTTTGGCGGTAGCTAGAGCGAAAGAAGGATTAACCACAAACCAAAGAAATGAAATTGTGTTTGTAAAGGAAGGCTGCTCAAAAAAATAACCTCACAAGCCATATTCAATTTTTGCTGGCTGCCGTTGACTGGACAATACTCAGGTATTTTGGTAATACGTATGAGAAGCATTACAAAGTACCAGAGGATATCTGTGCCTTATCATCCAGACCCGACATATTCCTTTTTTCACGATCGCATAGGGCTGCAGTACTTGTAGAACTCACAGTACCGTGGGAAACTAATATACCTAAAGACCACGCAATAAAGACAAACAAATACTTTGACTTGACTAACGAGTTAACCAAAAACGGCTACATGGTTAAACTCTAAACCGTAGAAGTAGGAGCAAGACGAATTACAGCTAAATCCCTGTATAACCTACTTAAAGACATCGGATTGCCAAGAGCTTCAGTAAGTTTTTTACTAAATCGTATATCAAAAGCGGCATTGATAGGATCTTACCGAATATGGATAGGTAGGGCGGGGGGGACACTACTGACGTAAAAACGTTCACGCGTAAATCCAATATATCCTATGTTACTCAGGATGAATGTAGCTTTCCAATGGTGAAATAATTTTTGAAATCGGCACAGTAGTTTTTGAGTTTATTCATTACCAATATACAAATCTTTCCTCTTTATAATAGTAGTGTAGATAACTAGCTGTTGCCCATAGCTTCATCTGCCTTGATGTTCTTTCCCGAGCTCTAGTCCATCTCTGTACCATCAAATGGTTTAAGCGTCATAGACAGATGGACAGCCAGAGTTACTTTCGAATGTATAATATTATTATTAATGGTACGCAAGTACAGTCAGCATCAGATTGATCCTGACGAACTAATCTCTCAAAATGATCTTCATGCCTTTATATTCCCCCTTCCTGTTGACTGATTGTTCTGATAATCATGGTACACACCTTTAGGTTGGACAATAATACAATATAAATCAATAAAACAGTTAGATTTTCTCTCACATGTTTCATTACTCGACAGCCCCTGCGGCGTAGCGCTCAATGCAAATATTTGAATGAATATGGGTATTAGCATTGGTCTGGTTGTGTCTCGGAGAGCACGTTAAGCGGTCTGTCCCGAATGCCATACGAACATCTATGGCAGGCGCTACGGGTAGTTAGAGCCCTAAAAAGTTCAATAAATCATAATCAGAGTAAAATTTTTGCTGATCCAAAAAAAAAAACATTCCTTTAGCGTTACCTATAATGTGTAATGTGGATATAGAAAGTTAAGTAGTTATTCTAAGTTTATTAGGTTTTATTCTTTTATTTATTTATAATTTATTTAGGTTTTCAATAAAAAAAAGCATGTGTTCAGAAAAATTTCACTTTCTGTGTCAGCAAAAATTCGAATTAAATTGAAAAATCCAAATATCCAGCGATTTTATTTTCAACCAACAGAGTAGCCAATCCATATTATTTGGATGGGTGTGCGTTGTTTTATAGACAATTGTTTAATATAATTTCGTATTACAGAAAATGTTTCGCATAATTTCGTTTCATAGAATAATCAATATACAGAATACGTACTTTAAAGAATTTTAAATCATTGAATTTTGTTTCATATAAAGTTAAACATTAGAATAATCATTTCATAGAATATCAAATCAAATATTCTTAATCATTATATTGTTTATTTAATAGAAAACTTCTTACAAAGAATAACATATTATCAAAGTGACAGTTTCTAAACGTTTCAATTCATAAAATGCATACCCTCATTTAAATGGGACAAATTTTTTATAAACTAATCAATTGATGCGTCTACAAGGTCGACGGAGGGTCGACTCCTACTTCTGTCTACTTCGACTCGACTCCTACTTCTGGGTGGTTTATAAAAAAATAATCTGAGTCGGGTTGTTAACTATATTGTAAATGTTACAGTTCAAAATAAATGTGATTAAAGGTGGTTAAATATTCTTTAAAAAATTATTCTACAGTTTGATAAGTTTGTTAAACAAAAAAATGTGATTAAAAATTCGTTCAATTGTGTTTCTGTGAAATATGTTTCATTGTAGTAAATTGTTTTTGAAACAATAATATTCGAAATAAAAATATAAGAACCAAATATTATATGAAACATTTTCTGTGAAACGAAAATCTATGAAATTTCTTTCTACGAAATATGGGGCTCCCTATTTGGATGATTCGAATGATATGTTATTTAATAAAATTGAGAACTGTTATCCAAGTAAGTAATATTTAATTTTAATTTAATTTAATTTAATTAATTTCTTAATTAAAGAATAATGTGAAAGTTACATAATGTGAAAGTTACATACATACATAGTTTAATAGTTTAATATGTGTTATGAAAACCACATTGTATACCACATTGTATACCACATTGTATACCACATTGTAAGACCTGGTGCTCGTTGAAGGTCTAAAAGACCTGTGTTACAAGTCACCAGGCCCCACGTAGCAGTTGTAGATACTATCCAAAATAATTATTTAGGTAGGTACATGTTACAATACAGCATATAGGCCGGTACTTATCTAAGGAATAAAAACCAAAACCATAACAATACTAATGAGAGATTACAGGAACAAGCTAAACGAGCAAACAGTGGTGAATAAGTGAAAAGTTTAAGATAATATAAAGAAATACATAATGATGGAAAATAAGTACAGACATGAAGCGGAGTGTACTGTGCTTGCGTAAGTAATAATATGTGTAATAGTGTCAGTGTGGGTGTCAGTGTGGGTGTCAGTGTCAGAGTGGTTGTCAGTGTGATGTCAGGGCATGCCAATGATCATCCGGAAGGAAATGCTTCAGACTTATGAGCTAGTCACATAGTGCATCTCCGTTAATATTGGAATTAGAACCAACAGGAAGCTTTTGCTGGAGATCTGCACAAAACAACTGTGAGTTTATTTCTTCAGGATTTTTTAAATGTCGTGTAAAAAACGTCATTGAAATTTCTCTTTCATAGATATTGAAACGATGTCCAGTAATTGTTTAAAAAATTCAACTTAAATTTTTTTTAGGAGATTCAATTGTTTCATCCATAGCTGTTCTCAGCCCGGTGTTTAATACGTCGTAAAAGTTTTGCAGGTTTGAATTCTAGGTGGATTTAAAACTCTTTTGCTGGTCACTTGCAGTGAAGTAGGCTATTTTTTTAGATTCACGGTAGGTATTCTTCGAAGAATTACAACAAAGAATTGAATAACCATTTTCGAGCATGTGGCGCACGGGCGCAGGGTATCAGGGGGCGCCGCCGAGTCACTGTCTATCTACAAGCTCATGATGTTGTTCTGTCTTTTTTATGTCATGTTAGCCAATGTAACTAAAGGATCGTGAATTTCGCAAATGTGATACTGCAAATCGATTTTACGCTATTTATTTTTGCTTCCTAATTATGTTATGCTCTATACAAAGTCTATAGGAATTTCGTTACAAAAAGTCTCCAGACCTCGGCGCCTTCGCAAATTTGACGCCCTGGGCGGCCACCCCGCCTGCCGCCACGACCGGCACTGCAAAAACGACGGGGTGTTATTTATTAAGTAGCAAAAAAATTTTTGAATCACCTAGATAACTACATGCTCGTACATATATATTGCGGTATTAGGTATGTACTGCAAAGGCAAACACTGGAATGTTTCAGGCAATACCGTCGCCATATTGCGAACATCGATTTATCAAAGTTAAAGATGCGGCGCTTATTTATATTTCGCGTGGTTGACTAACAACAAAAAAGCAATAAATTTTCACATTTCTGATAGTAGTATTTATCATACACTGACGGTTGCCCGCGGCTCCACTCGTTTAAAGAGATTATTTATATATTAGATTCTGTGCTCGCAATCCATTGGAATCTATTCCTGGTATAAAAGCCTATGTATAATGCAAACTATAGTCACAGAATAGATAATAGTACTAGCGTACTATAGTCTATCCAGTCCTATCCTATCTAGTCTATCCCTGTATCAAATATATAATATGAAATCAATCAGTTGCGAAGATTTGCTATTTCAAAAAGGGAAGCCGAAAATATTGTCACTTTTCTGCCATACAAGTGTCAAATGATTTGCTAATAATAGTTCATAAATATAAATACAATGCCACCTCAGATATTTCGTACGTGAAGGCAGTATTGGAATCGATAGTATGCCCAGAATGTAGGCAAGGAAAGCGTTTGGTAATATTGGGCAAATTAACCGCGGGCTGCATTCTTCGACTTGGTCAAGTTCTGCGTTCTTACACGGCTCTGTAGAATTATCGGTATTTCCGTTACGATTGATATTTTCCATGCCATGCAGTGACGCAGCACACTGATTCCAAGCGGGCCTACTCTTCTTTTTCAGTATAGAGGGATTTGTATTTATAGACTTGTAATCTGTATTGTATCTAGGCAATCTGAATTGACGTAAAGAGGTTAATTAATTAATTTATCAGAACCAATTTGTTTATTTCTATGCAAAGGAACCACTCGTGATTGTTAATGCCTGCCTTTATAAGATTCTAAAAGTTTGTTATGCGATGTATATGTCGGCGCCAATTAGCTTAATCAGTCGTCAATTAACCGTTTAGGTTCTCTTCTGAACGGCGCCGTTCAATTAGCGGCATGAATGGTGTTCAGTCATTTGATTAAACGGTTAGGCAAACGGCTTGCATCGATGATGTTTAATTACTTGACTAGCCATTTAATCAAATAGCTAGAATAATAACTTACTTCTAAATGGTTATAAACTTTCACAATAAAACTATCACAAATTTTCTGTGATTACACCTCTGCCTAATCCCTCGGGAATTTACAGGTGTGAGTATATGTAGGTATGTATGTAAATTTCGGTCTTATTTCGGGGTGGTGCCCTATCTTACGAATTGATCTAAGCATTAGCCAGCCAGGTTATTTAATGTTGTAATAATCGTTACGGCTGAATCATTCAGGCCGTTCATTTAATGGCGCCGTTTAGTTAACAGACTAGGCAGTTTATTGGACTGCTGATTAAGTTAGTTGGCAGCGACATGTACCTACACAATAAATTAATAAGGTAGGTAATTCTATTTGCAGATTTCCAAGTACAATCAGTTGTTGTCAAAAGAAACGGTTATAAGAGAGTTTTAAGAATTGGCGATTTTCTGACTTTCGACATTTAGGGGTTCGTGAGTTGTAGTGGGTAAATTTGAACCCGTAAGGCGTTGAGCTTTACTAAATCATGTTTTTTTTTCAAATAGGCATCACTTTCGTAGGTACAAGTTATTTAGAAGTAATATCAATTTATATTCTTGTGGACCAAGGGAATCAACTGAAAACGCTGAACTTCAAGATTCATCCTTAAATGAATAGTTTTACGAATAACCGCCACAAAGTCTACTACAAATCGAGTTTTGGTGAAACAATTCACTTCCACACCAATATGACGTAGTTGAGTATACCAATTGAGTAGGCTAAGTCCACACATTTATTTATTACATCATCTATGGCTTTTCTTGAACATGCCTTATTCCAGGTTTTGCATTATATAGGTTTTATACGAACAAAGCCAATATAATGCAGAGGTGGCAGCGTGCATCACAATTTCCGACATTATTATGTGAAGCCTCGTGTGCCATCAATCATGTGTACGCTGTTTGCAATATGTAAAAGCTTTTGCTAAAATAGTTTAGCAACATATAGGTGTTCGATATATTTTATCAGGTTTGACTTTTTCTGTTCTATAATTATTCTTACTTTCCTAAAGGAATATCTGGAACCCTTTGGGATCAGTTCGTTTTACGTCTTTCTGTCTGTCAAATCTTTTTCCTCAAGAACGCTTTGAGGTATCAAATTGTTATTAATATAGGTGATCGCAATCGGTCTGCAGCCTTTACAAAATCAAACTTGTATGCCAATGCACTTAAAAAACATAAATCTTTATGCAGCAAATTTAAACACTTGAAAGAATTTAACTCAGTGCTTTCAAGGAAATTAAAACCTACAGAGTACTCCGAGTTGAATTAGAATCATGAGCTAGAGAGCTGCTTTCTCTGCTTACTAAGAAGCTGCGGTTAAACTGAAATGTAGTTTCATAAAGTTTCAAAAATGCCGTTGAGCCGTAAGATGAAGGGTAGTCCGACAAACACGTGGCAATAATAAAGCAAGCTTGGAGTTTTATCGCCGGTCCACTTATTATGATTGTAGCGCCGCCATTATTTCATACGCGGGATTTGTCGTAAACCTTCATTTATGTTTTTTTACGACCAGCTCCGAGTAACTCGCCTCGTGTCGCTAGTGTTATGTACTGTACTAGTATTACCCTC
Source organism: Eilema caniola (assembly GCA_949126895.1). Classification (NCBI taxonomy): domain Eukaryota; kingdom Metazoa; phylum Arthropoda; class Insecta; order Lepidoptera; family Erebidae; genus Eilema; species Eilema caniola. Next base: position 1,699,285 of record OX421463.1, on the reverse strand, counting down.
GGGACCGGGTTGTACAGTATTATATTTAATGATTTTGTCGTACAGACAGTAAAGTTGATGGTTACTTTAATTGAATATATAAGAATAAGAATAAGAATATTTTATTCGCAAGAAACATGGTAAATACAGATGTTAAGTTATATTACAATAGAACAGCATGTCTCACCGTATGAACGGCATGCAAATCATTAATGAATCTTCATATTTATTAAAATTACAATTAAATTAGGTACAATTCGAGTCAAATTAAATCATCAATTAAATACAAATTAAAATTAAAATACAATAAATACAATTATAATACCAACAATGTCAAAATTAAAAACAGTTCATGTCATATTCGTCCAACAATAACTAGGCAAGTTTAATAACACATAATATACACATTTCAAAGGTTGATGTTGTGAAAACAAGGAAAAAAGAACAATAATGTGTCAACCAATGATAAATAAACCAGCTGTTGTGAAATTATTATTATTATTATTTTCCCTTTCATTTATACTTGCATGCCATAAACTCCTCAACAGTGTAAAAGCATTTGTCAATAAGCCATTTTTTGAGTGCATTAGCGAAACGTGTCCCTGGCAATTCCCTTATCGATTGTGGTATTTTATTAAACGTGTAAAGAAAACGCGTAGCCTTAAAATGTACCAATTGTTCATTTTATGGCTACGTTCATTAATTGTTCTTCACATCATACATTTTGGAATTCTAATTTGAAGACATGTTTAGCTCTTACTTATTCGTTACTTTGTAAGTATATAAAATCCAAATGAGCTCTGGGGTTGAATATTTTTGTCTTATTTTTAATGATTCATAAAGAAGCTATTAACCATCAGAATAAATGGTGATCAATAGTCGTGTCACTGGTGATTTGTTTAACTTGAATGATTTCTGTACAAAATTGCCAACAACAAAAATGAAAGAAGAAGTGGGAGGAATAATGGTACATCATTACTAAACCATAGAACGCATACTAAACGGTCCGTTATTTGTAACATTATCAAGGAAATTACAGGACAATTCGTCGCACCATTTTATCTTTCTTACGCCTTGTGCATGGGTGATATAAAAATTCAAACCTTGCTTGATACATTTAGTAGCAAAGAAAAATGTCACGGAGAATAATAATACCTACTGTTCATGAAACACTTACAGCACAGGCGTCGGTTTTTAGGAATAAAAGTAATTTTGTTTGGGTTTTATCGGTGAACTTTGTTGGCGAGTTTTAACAGGAATTCCCCAGTTATTGAATATTCTAATGTCCACTTTTACAATACTGTAAAGCAGTTAGGTTAGATTAGCTACAGCTATTCTTCTAATTACTCCCAGCGTTAATCCCAGTCACATCCGAAGCTTTTCAATTTGGAATCTGGGGTCCACTTTTGACTGTCTAACTGCTTATTTGGCTGAACTTCGATATTTTCCGTGAAACGACTGCCATCTAACCTCCACATTCCAAAGGTGATATCGAAGCATTGCAGCTAGACCAGTTGTTGGATTTTTGAGGGCTCCAACTATCCGTCACAATTACCATAGATGTTCGTATAGCAACCGGGACCGATGGCTTAACGTGCCACGAGGCACGAGTAGACAAATGCAAATACCCATATTTATGCATACAAATATTTGCACTGAGCAGGAATGGAAACCGCGCCTCCTGCGTAGCAGCCGCGTTAACTACCGCTGAACCGAACTCTATTTTTACTACTACTGAAAGCATTCATCAGGCGGACGGTATAGTGTGTCAACTGAAATTATGTCGTATTCCGTAATGGTAGACTATTTTTAGGTGACTATTTTAGACTATTTTACCAAGTGTACTCTAGGGCTCATTTTCTTACTCTAGGTCCTAGAGTCTAGGATATTGACCACCAAACAAATAGCAGTCTGCTATAATAGACCTATCTTCACTGATATCTCTATATAAAAATAAATAAATAAATATTCCACAACATTTCACACAACGCTATCTAAATCCATGGTACGCATAGCTTAAACTAGCTTGTGTTATGGAATCTAGAATGCGGATAAACATACTTAGATACTTTTTTTTTGTAAATACATACATATTATACATAGAAACACCCAGACCAATGTAAATATCCATATTCATGCATATAAATATTTGCACTGAGCGGGGATCGAACCCGCGCCTCCTGCGTAGCGGCCGCGTTCCCTACCGCCACGCCATTATTATTACATTATCTATGTACCTAACTCCATTTCGGTTCCACGTCCTGCACACAGTAGACCACCTCTACATTGTCTAATGTAAAGTTACAAGCGAATCTCAATTCAAGCTTCCATTATCTTTTATATAGGAACGATAAATGACTATAAGGTATACTTTATTGCTACCCTATCGCGTGATCCTTTCACAGGCTTACAAGCGTTCTGGATCGTTATGACAGGATATAAACATAGGGAAAAAGAGTTTGATTTTATGTGTGTTGTGTATTTACAGCCCTAGTTTTACGGTCCAACATAAAACTTTAACCAGCCCAGGCTAGTTTCACGGTTCGTTATCAACATTGTCTTTAAATGGAATAGCAAGTCTTTAAAAAAAAAACTTGTTTGTAATGGTGACCCTCTTTCACGAGTCTTTGTCTTCAGCTTACCATCAGGCGTGACGAAGTTAAATTGACGTGTCCTATATAGTTAGTAGTTTGAAACGATTAGTATGCTAACTTTCCTATAGATTTTGATAGGAAAAGTGAAAATACAAGCCCTAAACGGAATGTATAGGAGAGTGTCCTTGTAGCTCAGTTGGTTCAAGTGTTCCTCTCATAAGGAACTGGTCGCGGATACAAGATGCGTCTTGAATATTAACTTTTTTCGATCTAAATCTAATCTAGATCGGAAAAGTGATTTTTTCTACACATAAACTCTGTGTTTACAAGGTCGGCAGCACGAGTGTGCCTCCTTTGGTGTTGCACACGTCCATAGGGCACGGTAACCACTTTCCATCTGGTGGGTCGTGTGCTTGTCTACCAACTCAGTGGTATTAAAAAATAAGCCGATAATTCTAGTAATAAACTTTGAAAAAAGAAATGAATCATTGAGAAATGAAAGGACTTCTTAAAATAAACAAAGTGAGCTACAAATCGAAGGATACGTTAGTGATTTGTGGTTTGTATTGAAGAGTTCCATTGTCCACATGTCATCGAAATTGACAATTGAATTAATTAAAAGACCAAACCTTACATTCAGTACTGAATATACAGCTAAAAGTAATAAGTTCGCTCCATCTGCTTACCCCTCCCTTTTAAGTAGGATTGAGTAACTGCGGCAGTAAATACACCTTTGCCAACCCTAACGTTATACACGCGTGAGTGTAAATAGCTTATTATTATATATTATGTAATCAAGTAACTTTTATGTAGTATACCAAAATATGAAGGGGGTCGGTAAAAACGCTCGGGTGTTGATGAGGGGTATCCTCTTAGTGGCTCCCAGACCGTTTTCATATTGTCCGATATCCAATATCCGACATCCGATATCGGAGGAAGTCAAATGTATGATATATATATTTTTTGTCTTTCACATTGTCCGGCCCGATACACCAACACCACCGTGTTGGCCCAATACCGGATCACAAAGAGAATAAAACAGCGTACTGATGACTGATGACGTTTATCACGAATATAAGACAAAAAACTCAATACTATGGCATGTCATTAAGGTTGAAAGTTGCTTGCTTTCTTTTATTTTTCATCCCTAGCATCCCAAACCGATTTTATCGGAAAGATGTGATTTATCGAATTTCGGCTATCGGCGTCCGACACCGATATCGGATGAATGTGAAAACGCTCTTCCTTCGTGCCGCGCAGTTGTGACGAACATTACAAAGGACAACACGCAGATTGGACCACATACAGGGTTTGTGGATAGATAATACATGTACATTTAGGTTTATCTTGTTATGAAATAGCTCGTGAGATGCATTAGCTACCAGTGTTTATATTTCTCTCACCATCATCTCAGCGTTTAGTCTTGGTCGCATTCGCGGTTTTCACCTTAGGGTTGAAGTCCACTTGTCTAATAGGCCATTTAATATCATGTCCAGGAGTCTAGTAATGAGACCGATAAGGTACGTGTATGTAGTTGATGTAAGTGGGCGTATATATTTGTATGTGTGTGCGTTTAGTGTATCAACGACAATGTACATAATCTGACATACATGAGTATACCGAAAAATCAATACTCAACCCAAAAATGTATGAACTTTTACAATTACGCGCTTATTACGCAAATGTGACAAGTACAGGGTGTCCAGGCGAGATAGGTCAGGTTGGTTTGAGGAGTGCTTGCAATATGAGGGAAGACATTTAGATAACATAAACCAACACTGCACTGACAAGATGGACGCTATGAAGGAATCATTTACTTCAATCATGGCTGGGATCGAGGAGCGGATGACTCACTTCGAGGCAGAGCTACAGAAAGGTACCAAGAATCCCAACAGTTCACCAAGTTTGGCAAGCCTGTCGTCTGAATTCACAGCTTTCAAGGCGTTTGTTGTGAGTACTGTGTCTGCATTTCGCACTCAAATTGAGTTCTTGACCCGGGAAGTCGATAGCATCGAGATGCGGAGTCGCCGTAAAATGTTGCTGCTGCATGGAGTCCCGGAAGAGAAGGCCGATGATACAACTCAGGTTGTCATGGGCATATTTGCAAAAAACTTGGAGCTCAATGACGTCACCCCTGATGACATTAACCGGTGCCACAGAATGGGACGACCTTCAGGTACAAACAAACCCAGACCCATTTTGGTGAAGCTCCGAAATGTAGCTGTACGAGACAAAGTTTGGTTCTCTAAAACTAAGCTTAAGGGTTCTGGTATGACTATGTCGGAGTTTATCACACGTGCTAGGCATCAGGTATTCATGGCTGCACGAGAACGTTTTGGAGTCTCAAAGTGTTGGACACGGGAGGGTCATATTTATGTGCTAGATCCGGATGGTATACGACACCGTGTGGTATCACTGGGTGAGCTAAATCGTCTGGACTGCGACACTCCGAAGACAGCTCCAGCTGCTAAAGTTACGGCTAAGACCAGACGAGCCGCGAACATTAAGAAGTAACATCTATAGGTACTGTTTCAACTTCGTTTGCCACATTATTTCTTTTAGACATGGCGCAAGGTACAAAAACTTCATATATGTAAACTAAATTTCTCTCTACCTAACTTCCTGTATCTAATTTATGTTCACCTTCTATCACAATAATCAACTATAAACTCAAAAATACCGTTCAAATAATAACTTCTATTCAGTACCTATCTTTGCAAATGTCAGTTTGACGGATCCATATGTAAGCGAATCTATCAATTGCCATAATGCGCTGCGTTCCGGTTTATGTTAAGTTTACTATACGGGGTTGATATTCTAGTGTTATAAACTGTTGATGTGTGTTAACTGTTGAGTCACCGTGATAACCAGTCGTAACCGTGAACGTAGCTTTTTGTTGTGAATATTTTTTATTTGTTTTTTTCTTTTTTTGTGTAACACAACTGGCGGGTGGATGTATTAAAAGAGAAAGAAAAAGCAAAATCTTTAATTGGTTTGATATATAGTTATTCTTATATATTATTTATTGTTATATTTTATTGGCGTAGTATAAATATTGTATTATATTTAGATATTTGTATTTACATTATTGCTAGTTATGTCAGATAATTTTGATGACAGTTTTGTTTCTTGTTCGTCCTCTTGTGCGTCCATTGAGAGCTTCGTTAGTGCAGATACTGGTGATGAGTCTATACACCTTCGCGATCAGCTGTTCTCTGTCTTTTCTTGTTTCCCCAAATTTTTCAATGCTGTCCATGTCAATGCCCAAAGTATTCCTGCCCATTACTCCGACTTTCTCTCTTCTTTTGATGTCAATCTCATTCATGCTGTCCTTGTATCTGAAACCTTCCTGAAACCTACACTACCTTCCACGCAGTATTCTCTTCCTGGCTATAAACTTGTGCGCAATGACAGAACAGGCAAAGGATATGGAGGGGTAGCCATTTATCTTCGTGGGGACATTCCATACAAGATTGTTGACCAGTCTCCGAGTGAATACTCCAACTTCGCAGAGCATCTTTTTATTGAAATAGCATTGAATCACAATAAGCTTCTCTTATGTGTCTATTATAGTCCTTCCAGTCAAATAGATTATTTTTTGTCATTTGAATCCAAATTAGAATATTTTAATTCTGTCTATGACCATATGGTAATACTCGGAGACTTCAACACTTGCCTACTGAAGAATGACTCGCGCAGCCGCAGACTTCAGTCACTTGTCTCTTCTGTCAACATGCAAATCCTTCCACTTAATGCCACTCATAGGGCGCCTAACTGCACTCCCTCACTTCTGGACCTAATTCTTGTTTCTGACTCTCGTAAAGTTGCTACACACGGGCAGTTTCCAGCTTCCTTTTCCTATCATGATCTTATCTATCTTTCTTATAAAATTCGTCCTCCTAAGCGTAAGAGTAAATTTCTAATCCTTCGTAGTTTTAATAACATGGATCTGGAGCGCTTGGGGGCCGATGTTGGCAGTGTTGACTGGTCCTCGGTGCATGACACCGATGACTTGGATGTTAAAGTCTCTTTGTTCACTAAAATGATACTCGACATATTTGACAAACATGCTCCCCTCAAAAAGGTGAGGGTTAAACATTTGCCTGCGCCGTGGCTTAATTCAGAAATAAAAATGTTCATGTCAAGGCGGGATAAGGCAAAACGGAAGTATAACAAATCACCTACAACTGATAACTGGGAGCAATACAAAGCGTTACGTAATCGCTGCGGTCGTTTGTGTAGGGATGCAAAAAGACGCCACATTCATAACTCGATACAAAATCTCAGTACATCACAAGTATGGCAATTTCTTCGGTCTCTTGGAATTGGTAAGGCCTCGGACAACAATGATTGCAATATAGATCTAAATGAGCTTAATACACACTTCTCGAGGTCTCCAGTTACCATTCCCGATGATGTTAAAACTTCAACTTTGAACCATCTATCTGCTCTTCCCTTGCCAATAAATACTTCATTCTCATTTCATCCAGCTTCAGAGGCGGACATTGGAAAATGCTTACACTCCATCACAACAAAAGCTGTAGGCTGCGATGGTCTTCAGCTTCAAATGCTTCTTCCCATCCTAACCTTAATTACTCCCATAATCACTCACATCATCAATTTCTCTCTATACAGTAATAAGTTTCCTTCATCTTGGAAAAAAGCGTATGTAATACCCCTACCCAAAGTACCCAATCCTTCCATGCTATCTCAATTCCGTCCCATATCAATCCTTCCTTTACTATCCAAAGTCCTTGAAAACGTAGTTCATAATCAACTATCATCTTACCTTTCCTCTAACAGCCTGCTGAGTCCATATCAATCTGGTTTTCGCCGTGGTCATAGCACTGTAACTGCTCTGGTCAAAATAACTGACGATATGCGAATGACTATGGAGAACAAACGGCTAACAATTTTGGTGCTGTTGGATTTCAGCAGTGCTTTTAATTCTGTTGATTTTGACGTCCTTTTAGGAGTTCTAGCTTCTCTAAATGTTTCATCCTCTGCAACTGCTTGGTTTAAATCATATCTTCAGGGGCGCTCGCAGTCGGTGCGCTATGAAGAGGCTTCCTCTGAATGGTGCAATTTGACTGCGGGAGTCCCACAAGGTGGCGTACTATCTCCTCTTCTCTTCTCCGTTTTTATAAATGCTATCACAAAAGTCATTACTTCTCACTATCACCTCTATGCAGACGACCTGCAGCTATATCGACACTTCAAGGCCGAGGAGGTGACTGGGGCTGTGGCAGCTATCAACAATGATCTTCTTAACATTAGTCAATGGGCTAGATCTTTTGGGCTTTTGGTTAATCCAACGAAATCGCAAGCAGTCATTGTTGGTAGCAGATACATGTTGAATCTTTTGGATCACCAGTCTCTTCCGAAAGTTTTATACAATGCGATTCCTATTCCTTTTACGAAACACGTGAAAAATTTAGGTGTCTATATAGACTCTAATTTGGTCTGGGACGTCCATATTGCAGATGTTAGCAAAAGGGTTTACTGCTCGTTTCAGTCCCTCAAACGTCTCCAGAAATTCCTACCATTTCAAACTAAAGTTACTCTTGCGCAATCTCTTCTGCTCCCACTTTTAGACTACGCTGATGTCTGCTATCTTGATGCAAAGGAGGAACTTCTTAATAAACTCGAAAGACTGCAAAATTTGGGTGTTCGCTTCATTTTTGGTCTCCGGAAGTATGACCATGTTTCTGAATTTCGGGCAAAGTTGAAGTGGTTACCTATTCGTCAGCGTAGAGACTCTCATATTCTCTCTCTCCTGTACTCTATTCTTTCTAATCCTGATTCGCCTTCTTACTTAAGAGAACGCTTTGAGTATCTTGTCCCCAGGGGTAAGCCCTGTCGCACTTCCTCTGCGCTTCTTCTTCGAACTCCTCTTCACTGCTCCAGCTGTTACGATGGCTCATTTACTGTTCGCGCGGTAAAGTTGTGGAATTCGCTGCCTCACTCTGTACGCGATAGCACTTCTTTGAACGTGTTCAAGATCAAAGTTAAAGAACTGTTCCTCGCTCAAACTAGTTAGATAACTGTGTATTATTTATTTATGTAATTTCCATAAGTTATTGTATATTTATGTATTTATGTAATTAGTACCAGCATATATAAATGTGTATATATGTATACATAGGTTTATATATATATATAATTTGTCTGTATGTAAGTAGTATGGTATGTACGGTATGTATATTCTTAGTACTTTTGTATTCTATTATTTATGTACATTCTCTGCAATTTGTGCACTTGTTTTTCTACCCTTTTGTTGCTGTTTCTCCTATCCCCCAAAGGTTTGCTGGGAGAAAACTCAATACTGAGTTAAGCTCGCCTTTGTACATCAAAATGTATTTATGCCTGTTACTGTATTATTTTATGTGTGTGTACAATAAAGAATTAAGAAAAAAACATAATTTTTAAGTAATAACTCTCCATTTATTAGTCTTTTAAAATAGAATAATTATTTTTTTTAAATTATTTGTAGTCAATTCTTTATAGCTGTTTCTGACCTATCTACCCGGCCTAGACACATTGTAGAAACCAATTTTCACACAACCATGCCTGTTGTGTTATGTTGTGACGCAACGTTTTCTCATGTCTTACTGCGTATATCTTACTACTAATAACCTCGCTGCTGTTTACCATATTATACTCACGTTTGCCTCTCGGGTACATATAGGATTTTGCTCCTTTAGGTATTTTATGATATTTTAAACCGTTTTTTTATCGTGCGGAAACGGTACCGCACGATATCCTTCGAAGCGGCGAGTCTCCTGGTCGGATCGCCACCGTGGATCCTGGAAGCGAGGACCCTTTCGGCACTATATCAGTTCTGAAAGGAGGCGCGGGAGCGGGGATTCGATCCCGAGCCCGAGGATATTCGGGCCGAGAAATCCCGGCTCCACCAGGACATGGTGGCCGAGGGGGACTTGGGCAACCACGCGCAGGGCACACCGTGATCGCGGCGGTAAGACCCATCATGGGGGAGTGGCTGGAGAGGCCACACGGTAGCCTCTCGTACCGTCAGAAGCAGATCATCACCGGACACGGTAGCTTCGGGCGGTATCTGCATCTGATGGGCATAGAGCCAACGCCCGAGTGCCATCACTGCGACGCGAGCGTGAACTCGGGGTTGCACACGCTTACTGAGTGCCCGGCGTTTGAGACGCAGAGGCGGGAGCTTGTGGCGGCCCTGGGGGTGAGAGTGCTCACGCTCTCCACCCTGCTCGCGGCGATGGTCCGCTGCGCGGATGCGTGGGCGACCAGCGCCTCCTTCTGCGAGCAGATCATGCTCATGAAGGAGACAGCAGAGCGGCCGTGGCGCGATGAGCGTGAGAGACTCGCTGACATCGCAGCAGGCGCTCGTAGGCGGCTCGGGCGTCGGAGGGCGCAGACCGACCTCCGCCCCCCATGAGCGCGGGCCTGAGGGTGACGGGTGGAGCCGCCCGTCACCCTAGCAGAAGCAGGCCACGGCGGGTACGAGTCGGGGACCGCGTGGTCCCCCCTCCTGAGGAGGGCCAGACCGAGAGGAAGGCCCTGGGTCAGCCGGGGTGCGAGGGATATGTCGCATGACACTTCGGCCTAGCACTACGACCCAGAGACGGCGTGCGGTTTAGTCGGTTCGAGTCCGACATAACCTCCCCCTCCGGCTTCGGAGGGGTGGGGTATCCGTGGGGATTTACCGCATGTAAAAAAAGAGCTACAAATTGGAATAAAAAGAAATATTCTTTATGCCTAATGGACAGACCTTTTTGTGGCTATAAAGTAGGAGATTTATTACACAATATCAACTACAAAATATTATATTTTTAATTTGAAATATTAGACGACTAGTTTTCCTGCTTATTAAAAACATTGCAAAAATTATTTATAAAGAAAATTTTGAAAATTCTAGTCAACATTAATGCATAGCTACAATACGTCAGGGTAAATTTCGGAATGAACTTTAGCTGTGGGTGAGGACGGAATTATTATTATTCTTTTAGTTTCGTGGGTAAGGAACGGAAGACCTCTCTTATCTACATTATCTACAAAATTCGTATCTGCCTGTCGTAGATCTAAAAGCAAGATAAAAATAATTTTAATTGTGCTTCGTGAATGAAACGTTGCAGAAAAGAAATTAAAAGAAAAGTGACGGACGGCATTCTTCTAGTTTCCATTCGTCCTTGTTAAATAGACTCCAAAAAGGGCGATAACGCTAACGCGTTCAACTCCTAGAAGATTTGAGCCTAATGTCTACTAAGCGAGAACAAAACCGTTCCATGGTTGCCCAACATGACGCGCAACTAAGCGACATTGTTGCGCGTCATGTTGGGCAACCACGGAACGGTTTCTGTTCTGTGTGGGTAACATTGTTTCAAATCGATACACAAAAAAAACGCCCAACAAAGCGGAACTACGTTATATGATCCATCGTCGCGTATCATTTGCGCGTTAACTGGCAACATCGCTATGTTACTGGACTTGTAGAGCAACACGTGTTGCGCGTCAGATTTTGTTTGGCGAAACCTATGCTTTATTTGCTTACTTGGGATTAGTTGTATACTTTATTTGTATTGCACATTGTAAAATATATGTAAATCGTAGGTAACAAGCTTAATTAAAAACATTTAGTGTTGTAGGTATGTACAAATAATTTCTACTAGAATGAAATGAAAGAGGGATCAGTCTGACAACAAAATCAAAAGTGGGTAATTATACCCCGGGATGACTATCTCAATTCATTACTAACAATAATCTAGGTATAGCACAAACTTATAATATTGTAGATAAAGGTACGTAAGTGGACCTAAAATATTATTTTGTAATGCTTTCGTGATGACTCGCTCTTTTAATGGCCACTCCGCGCAACATTTTATTCGTATCACGTGGTAGCCTGCCTCTCATATTTTTATTGACCGCAACAGCTTAAGAAAATGCTCAGCAGTGAAAAACAAGAGCCTTTTAATGGATTTTGTGGAACAATATAAATTATTGAGCAAAATATCGTTTTGAGAAGTCATTGTTTGAGGGTATGTTCAATGTTACGAAACCTTAGAATTGGTTTTTTGGACAAGAACTGTCAACTTTCATAAAAAGGTTGGTTTTTTGGAATGATATAGAAAATGAGAACACGAATGAAAAGTAAATAGTATATATCAGAGGTTGTTAGTGTAATGAAAGACTATCATCAGCTTCTACAAGATACAAGTACCTACGCTAGTACTAGATTTTTTGAAATTATACTTGATTGGATACCATCGAACGGCGTGATTGTGTATATGAATATGAATACTCTACTAACTTAGATTATACTGGAAGACCGATTGTGAAGATAGTTGGTCCACTCTGGATACTTAGAACTATTTGAGTACTCTAATAACCAATATAAAATTGGAATTTTGGTATTTGGATTATTTTGAGTATTTTTGCTAACGAAATTTTAATGATGCTTACTGTACAAGTATCCCATACTAAAAATTATACATATAATTCGTCCGCTGTTTTCAGTTCTACGTAATTGTGGTGAGTTTTGTAGCCATTATCATAATATCTTTAGGTTAAAACCAATAACTAAACTAGAATTTTTCATTGTTTAAAGTTATAGTCCTCTGAAATTTTGAAGCCATCGAAACGTAGATATATTGGTTCTTGTGTTTAAGTTTGTAGTATCTGTGTAGTGTTTTGAGTGATATGTTTAATTTCGTATCTAAATACTTCGTCTGTAATCTACTTAGATTATAAATTGAGCTAACGAGCAATGTAACCCTTTCCACTGAGACGAATTGAGTTCATTACACCATACAGACTCACAAAAGGGCTTAAGAGTAAGCAGTTTGTTGAACTGATGTCTTCTAAGAAAAATTTGAATACAGACTGATTTGTCTGTAGATATACACTTAAATTCACTTTTTTTTTCAAATGTGCAGTCTTATTTCAAATGTGAATTGAAAATTTTTTGTGTTGAATGAGCCTGCAATTATATTTTGCGATCTTAATTTTCTAGGATCGATTTATTTATATTATGAAGTGAAGAAGACTGGATGCGGAAGGCGGAGGATCAGACGAAATGGTGCACGTTGGGAGAGGCCCGTATCCACCAGTGGCCTGCGCTAGGCCAATTGATTGATTGATTGATATTATGAAGTTGGTCTAAGTACCTACGTGTAATTACATTTTTGATTAGAAGATTCTAAAATAATATAGCACGGAGTTTGCAGGTTCAGTTTACCGACGATGGTAGACTTGATGTATATTTGATCGAAATATTTTGCTAAAGTTCACCCATTTCGGTGATTTATAGACAGAAGTGAGCTTATGAAAACAGTCGCAATGCCACACGCCATCAAGTCATCATGTTGTGCCAATAATTTAGTAGGAAGGTTGTAAGTTTGAAATGTGTATCCATATTTACAACAAAAATCGATACGGGTGGCATACTTCATGTGGCATAAAGTGGTCTTGTGAAGCATTCCGCACGGCACGAGTTGGATGTTTATTAGACATTTTAAGCGGGCATTTGTAGCGTGTGTTGACCACGCCATGTTTAATTTAAAAGCGCAAGAGTTTTAAATGTGCCGACTTCTTGAGTTTTATATTTGCTACAAATAAAGTACTATTTGCTACTGCTGGAGTATTATTTAAAAGGGTACCGCATGTGACCTAGTTATAAAGTAATGTAGGTACACTAATTGAACTCTCCCTTGCCTTATTAAACTGATCGGCAAAGTATTTCAATCATATTAACTATAAAATAATAATTATAAGTAGCTATTTTTGATGTACGATAGGTACATATTACGTAGAGTTGTTGGGACGCTCGGGGAGAAACGCATTCTGTGCAACGGAGACGGTAAGGGGCAAAGGTGCTGCCCATGGTGCACCGTGTGGTGGTTCACGACCAAGTATCCCACTATCTTTTATTTTTGAATTTGTGTGATAGGGTGTAAAAACATGGGTCATATAAAAGTTCATTTCAATTAAAATGAATTGTCTCATAAATTCTCTGAGGCAACTGCGCCTGGCGCGTTATCGTTATGAGTCGTAACTATTGGTTTGCTAGACTGCAAATAAAATGCATCTGATGGGCATAGAGCCAACGCCCGAGTGCCATCACTGCGACGCGAGCGTGGACTCGGGGCTGCCCACGCTCACCGAGTGTCCGGCGTTTGAGGCGCCGAGGCGGGAGCTTGAGGCGGCCCTGAGAGTGCTCACGCTCTCCACCCTGCTTGCGGCGATGTTCCGCTGCGCGGATGTGTGGGCGGCGAACGCCTCCTTCTGCGAGCAGGTCATGCTCGTGAAGAAGACAGCAGAGCGGGCGAGGCGCGATGAGCGAGAGAGACTCGCGGACATCGCTGCCCGCGTTCGTAGGCGGCTCGGGCATCGGAGGGCGTAGACCGACCTCCGCCCCCCATGAGCGTGGGCCTGAGGGTGACGGGTGGAGCCGCTCGTCACCCTAGCAGAAGCAGACCACGGCGGCGGTGGACGATGCGTCCCCCCATACCGGGGGCGAGTCGGGGACCGCGTGGTCCCCCCTCCCGAGGAGGGCCAGACCGAAAGGAATGGCCCTGGGTCAGCCGGGGTGCGAGGGATATGTCGTGAGACAACCTCACCTTCGGCCTAGTACAACAACCCACAGACGGCGTGCGGTTTAGTCGGTTCGAGTTCGACATAACCTCCCCCTCAAGCTGCTGAGGGAAGGGGGAGTATCCGTGGGGATTTCCAGCACGTAAATAAAATTCTGTATTGTGACGCCCAGTTATTTCATATTTATTAGCTTAAACGATATTTTGGCGGCTTCATTATATTTTTGGGCTTAGCAGGGAAGTGGATTTATTCATTTTCTCAGTCCTACAGTTTTCTTCTGGTTGATTTGAGAGTGGGTTCACAGTTTAACCCTTAGGAGTTTTTGCGTGTCATAACTCGGTGTTTTTACTGTTCTGGTGTCAGGGGTCACATTTGTAGAATATTAACCAGAACTAAAATCTACTTTTACAATCCTATTGCCGTCAACTGGATACTTTATTCGCACTTCGGCTTCTATTCTGCTTTCATCAAACGGAAAACACTAACCTAATAAAAAAAAAATGAATCGTGCCCACACTGACCACTGTTGCACCATTTTGACACACTTGTAAAACGTTTTTCAAATTGTCGTTCCAAATTAAAAGTAAAGGCTTGAACTTTTTATAAACAAGGTTAAACTATGTATCGAGATTGAGCTCTAAATTACTATTCTGCACTTAATCCTCGCATGCTTGCGTTTCGAACTAAGCCTCTTAACGGTGAACAAACTTACAACTGCAGATGTTTTGAACCTTACCCCGTTTTAATTAAAGCCTATATTAAGTGTAGCAGACAGTATAAGGCTTGTATAAACTTGTTGCATACGGCTACTGGGGTTTTGTGTGGTGCACCAGTTTTATATTCCGTAATGAATTGTTGAAAATATGGCGTGTATCTGGCTTTGCCAGATGTTTACTGTAATTTAGTTCCCTGCAAATGAACACAACATAAATATTGTGACAGGGTTTAACTGAAAATATAAAGTTATAAAAACCAAGTTGTCTAATAAAACTTGTGTGTATATTTCAGAGGACACAACGGGGGAGTTTTCAAAATGATATGACAGGATAATCTGCTTCATGACCTGGAACATTTTGATGGGTCGACAGCTGTTGGGCTCTCCTGGGTAATATGTGTCTGAGTAAAACCTGATAACTTTGTTTCATTAAGTGTAGGTAATTCTACATACTGACGGATAGTTATATTTCAACGTTAATTTACTTAAACATAATTTATATTTGTTGAAACATATTGAAAGTGTATATATAGCACTGAAAGTGAAGTGAATGGTATGATGCATCCACATATTTGATCAGGACTGCAGTTTTATTAGAGGTGAATTCAGAGTTATATTTTCTGAGTCTATACTCCTTTTGAGCAGAACGCCGGGCATTTGATAGGTAACCGTTACCGTTATGTACAGCATTTAACAGTGACGTATACGCTTGTCCAGTCTATCTAGTTAGTAATGTACTTATTCAGAAATTCTAAGATCGAAAATTTTATTAGGTAGTTGATTCATAAATAACCCTACTTGACACACAAAAACACAGACAGCAGGTCATTACAATAGCAATAATTACGTGTAAATAGGCAACCTAATAGGGTAGAACCTAAACATATTTTATTGCTATGAATTTCAATCGTGAAGAGAAAAATCTTTAACTATATCTGGTGCAAATTACGGGTGCTACTTGTAAATAATAAAATATAGCCGTGCCTCGGGGCTCAATTAATATTGACTACTGGCGCCCCGGGGACGCTCACGTTTCACATCGATTTCTGCGATATTGCGCCGCAACGATGTGGATTGAAGGATATTTTATTTACGAAAGTTGTTACTATGGCAGTAGGCGGACTGATCGAGTACTTAATGTTTAATACGCCAATGTTTTTCTATATCTAATATTTTTATCTATATATAATAATTAGCAGACAGCTTAAACAAAGATCGAGAGATAATAGTAGTGTAAGGCAAAATAAGTGTGACGTGTGATCACAAGTTTAGTGTTCTTCTTTTTGAGTGTTACTATATTTTTCGTGAAGCAAAAATGAACTAAACCTATAAACGAGTTTATATAAAAAATAACTATGGCTAGCTCAAACTCTAGCCCGTTTGGCCGAAGACAGAAAATGCTCAGGAGTCCTCCGACGACGCCTTTCCCGCGCCCCCAATCCCCAATAGCTCCACCATATGACGATGAGTGTGACTTGTCAACACTAGTGTTCCCGATGTCGGAATCCAGGGATGGATGGGAAAAAATGAGGCGATTCTAAGTGAAGTTTGCACTATTGTTCACGGGAAGATGAACTGGGATCAAAAACTTCGAGTGCATAACTTGTGCCGACAGGTCTCAAGCGGGACTTCCCAGATGGCGGTATTACCTATACCTATCTCTGAAACAAAAAGCTTTCGTAGCCCATGAAAGCATTCAGCACCTGCAGGAACAGTAGAATGTTTTGGCCTCTTTAGAACATGTTCAGCAGGTCGCTGAGAAGATAAAACCAGCCGAATCAACCTCGTATGCGAACATGGTGAAGAAAAGAGCCAATAACCTAGTCCATCCCGCAAACTTTGGTGCCGTTGCAATTTACTCGAACGACAGAAATCAGACCAGCGATGAGACCAAGGCCCTAGTGAAAAAAATAATATCACCAGAGGAAATGAAGTTACATGTTCGTGGCCTCAGGAAAGTTAGACATGGAGGCGTGTTAATAAGTACGGCAGACAGAGGAGATATTGAAAAACTAAAGAACTCACTATTATTAACCCCGTAACACTTACTGAATAAGAGGTACTGGAGATTTACGAGTAAATAAGGTGTGGAATTACACACGTGAGTCCTTCGCAACAGTTAAGCTGAGCCATAAGTCAGGTAAGAAGAACCTTCCTGCCTGTAACTACATTTTTAAGATACATCCTGATCAGAACGCTACTCATAAACCAAGGGCGCATTCAGGCAAGTCGTGTCCTGTGAGAGATTTCACGATTATGACCAGATCCTTCAAATGCCAGATGTTTGGTCTGGCAGTGAAGTTTTGTCGGGAAGCTACTCCCACTTGTAACCACTGTGGAGAGGTGGGTCATTCTCACAAGGAGTGCACCAAGAAAGCTTCCTCCTCAGTATGTGCGACATGTAAAAGGTTTAAGAGGAAAAGTGACCACCAAACGGGTGACGATAGTTGCCCGGCCCGTAATTACGCGGAGGAAAATTATATAAACTCAATAGACTATGAGGGTGCCTGAGAGCGCCACCAATTAAGTTTTATTTTTAGCACATTAGACGTATTATTAAATTTATTCTATTTGCATTTGTGTTTCAACTTGAATAATGACATCAAATCAACTGGTACGTTATCTAGATAGTTGTTCTGTGTCAGAAGTGAATATCTATTATGTAGAAAATTGTAAACAATTCTTACCCACAGGAGGAAAGTTACTAACACTACCAACCCAAAATATTCGTAGTATAAACCATAACATGAATGGCCTAGAAGTATTGTAGCATGATCTAAACTTAAGTTGTGACATCATAGTTCTGACAGAGTGTTGGTTAGAGAGCCAGGGAAATAACTTACCCTCTCATGATGGGTTTTCATCATACGCTTCCGGTAATTTTCTTAACCAAAACGATGGACTGGTCGTGTATGTGAAGAAAAACTGGTCGTGTATGTGATCACAGTAGTAGAGGAACCGTTGTTCCATGCAATCTATCGCCCTCCCTCACACAGCATAGATATATTTCTGGTATCTCTTGACACGAACTTAAAGGGGTAACCGCTTTTAAAAATGACGTAATCGTTAGGGACATAAACATTATTATCATCCCCGAGCAAGACTGAAGCATATAAGTATCTGAATATTTGCTCATTCCATGGTTTGCTGCCCACCCACTACTACTCGCAACATTTAAGACTGGTACATGCATGGGACCATCTTATCATAAAATCTAAAGTAACAACTAAAACATTAATAACTAACTCTTGGCTTACTGAACTTGGAGCTATTTTATTAGCATTACAAACATATTCACCCAGAAACATAAACAGCATTACTAAGGTTAACATGTGCAGCCTCGAAAATGACATACGGAGCATTGATTTCGACCCAGTGTACACACCTCAAATCCAAATACCTCATAAGACTACTTTTTAGAATCTGTACAATCAGCGATATTAAAAAATACTTCCACTCATTGTTACCTGGACAGTTTATTAACATTAAGCCCTGGATTACTCCGGAGCGGAGCTCGTCCGAAGTATAAGACATTAGTAGGGGATTCCATCTTTTGTCATAATAGTTTTTATCTTAATTTAAATTGCCATAACAAATTAGGCATAATTTTCTTTGTCATAATAATAGTGTGCCATAATTGGTTTTTAGCATACTGTGTTATTAAGCATAAATATTATATATCCTAATGTTTTTATTCATAACATTGATATGCATAAAGTTGTAAAGCATATTGTATATTTGTCTAATAGTTATTTGGTATAATGATAAACGCCTGCTAACGGGATTCCATCTTTTGTCATAATAGTTTTTGTCCTAATTTAAATTGCCATAACAAATTAGGCATAATTTTCTTTGTCATAATAATTGTGTGCCATAATTGATTTTTAGCATACTGTGTTATTAAGCATAAATATTGTATATCCTAATGTTTTTATTCATAACATAAAGTTGCATAAAGTTGTAAAGCATATTGTTTATTTGTCTAATAGTTATTTGGTATAATGATAAACGCCTGCTAACATGGTGCTAGCAAACTGGCCAGGATCTGGATGCAATCTGGTCTTTAGGGCACCCCGACTCGGATAGGTTAGGTTAGAAGGCTAATGCGGGAGCGGAGCGTAGC
Source organism: Eilema caniola (assembly GCA_949126895.1). Lineage (NCBI taxonomy): Eukaryota > Metazoa > Arthropoda > Insecta > Lepidoptera > Erebidae > Eilema > Eilema caniola. The sequence goes on along the minus strand of OX421463.1, from coordinate 1,680,300 downwards.
GAAGCTCCCGCATTAGGCCTTCGTGGTTATTTTTTTATAAACCATCCAGAAGTAGGAGCCCCGCGTAGCAGGGCTCCGTCGACCAATTAGGTCAAAAGAACATTAGGTTAAATGAACTTTGATGCGCCTACAAGTTTGGCGAGAGCAATGTATAAAATAGTGTAATATTGTTATTATGAATAAAAATGTTGTTGTGAATTTTTCGGAATAGTTATGGTTATGCGTCGTTATGCTTAAGTAAACTTATGCTTTGGGATATTATGCTTATTAAATATTATGCTTATAGTAAATAGGAGTAAAAAAATTATGCTTGAAAAGTTATGGCAAATGAGTATTATGCGTAAATAATGTTATGACAAGTAACATTATGCAATGTTAAATTATGACATAAAATTTTAGGAATAAAAATAGAGAACCCCTGCTAACATGGTGCTAGCAAGCTGGCAAGGATCTGGATGCAATATGGACTTTAGGGCACCCCGACTCGGATAGGTTAGGTTAGAAGGCTAATGCGGGAGCGGAGCGTAGCGAAGCTCCCGCATTAGGCCTTCGTGGTTATTTTTTTATAAACCACTCAGAAGTAGGAGCCCCGCGTAGCGGGGCTCCGTCGACCAATTAGGTCAAAAGAACATTAGGTTAAATGAACTTTGATGCGCCTACAAGTTTGACGAGCGTAATGTATAAAATAGTATAATATTCATAAAAAAATTGTGGTGATTTTTTCGGAATAGTTATGGTTATGCGTCGTTATGCTTAAGTAAACTTATGCTTTGGGATATTATGCCTATTAAATATTATGCTTTTAGTAAATAGGAGTAAAAAAATTATGCTTAAAAAGTTATGGCAAATGAGTATTATGCGTAAATAATGTTATGACAAGTAACATTATGCAATGTTAAATTATGACATAAAATTTTAGGAATAAAATTAGAGAACCCATTAGTAGTGCCCGCGGACTCCGTTTTTGTCCCGGCCCGTTTGTTCCGCATAATACTTCAGGTTAAAAGTTCGGGATAAATAAAAATTATGATGCTCCCCCGACAGCGCTGGACGCGACACAATCGGATAGATGCTGCCTATATCGCCACGGCAACGGTCGGCCGGGGCGGCGCGATCCGCACGTTTTTATTTTGCTAATATCTTTGAAGATATTTGTTTAAACTGTATAGAGTAAAGGGCGCAAATATTTTACATTAAATATTCATTCTAACACACATATTTATAAAGATACAGATTAATACCAGATGGGCTAAATAAGCTTCACATAAAATAATTATTTTTACTATCTTTATATATTAAAAACTCACTTTACAAGTTCCACACAATTATATTTAGTTTTAGTTTTATCACTATATAATACTAAAACTAAAACTAAATATATGTGTGGAATGTGTAAAGTGAGTTTTTAATATATAAAGATAGTAAAATGAAGTTCCATCAAGAAGTTTCAACAAATTCAATCAACTACATAATTATTTTTAATCCACAATTTTAACAGTAAAAGCAGTTACTGTGAGTTATCCGTAGGAGATAGGCATATGCTATGGCGGACTTTCTTACAGATTTTGATACATTCTTTAATATTTTAGTACATTCTTCTTCTTCATCCTAGCGTTCATCCCAGTCGCCTCCGAAGCTTTTCAACTTGAAGTCCGGGGTCCGCTTTTTACCAGTTTAACTGCGGATTTGGCTAAACTTCGATATATTCCGTAAAGCGACTGCCATCTGACCTCCACAAATCAAAGGCGATATCGAAGCATTGCAGCTAGACCAGTTGTTGTATATTTATGGGCTCCAACTACCCGTAACGACTGCCATAGCTGTTTGTATGACAACCGAGACCGACGGCTTAACGTGCCCTCCGAGACACGACCAGACCATTGCAAATACCCATATTCATGCCTACAAATGTTTGCACTGAGCGGGGATCGACCTCCCCGCGCCTCCTGCATAGCGGCCGCGTTATACATTCTTTAATATTTTAGTACATTGTTTTGTTCTATCCTCAATAGTTATCGCAGCGTACGCGATGAAAGTTTTTTTTTACAACTTGGATTACATAATTCAAGTTTAAGTAAGGATGCGTAATTAATTTTGGAAATTATTACAGCCTATGACACTCCACAATAACTTAGCTTATTATAATAATTTTGAAAAACGGTTCAGAAGATCCAGAGATTACCCTTCACAACGTCACAAACTCATAAACTCACAAATGTTACCTCTTTATAATATTAGATAGAGATAGACTACACCTTAAGGCGAAACATGCACCTGACTACGATAGACTTGCACTAAAATATATAATAAATACTTTAATCTATTATTAACCTATCGATGGATGCCATAAAAATACAGGATGTTACTTTTTGGGATTTTAGTCGGTTCGATAACCGGGTGTGACAAGCGAGTTTTCAAAAATCTTTGAATGCAGTTTTGTTTCTTTTTATAAATAAAGGAATGTTTCCTTTTAGTGAAATTCGCTATCTCCAGTATTTAGAGTACTTCCCCTCCAGGTAAGGTTAAAATCTTCCACCATGTATATGGTCACAATTTTTTTTTAATAAACTGAAGAAACACATTTTCTTTTCTGTTCTGTGAATTTCTTACAAATCCAATATTATAATATAACCATGCGAATTGAGAATCACCTCCTTTTTGAAAGACGGTTGAAAAGGCGGTATTAGTTTACGGTGAAGTGGAATAGGGCCACCCTGTCTCTTCCTGTGGGTGTCGTAGGAGGCGACTAAGGGGTAGGACTGTTCTCTATGGTACCGACAATCATAGTTGGCCACATTTCGCCAACTATGATTGTCGGTGTTAAAACGCCTGTACCTACCCCTTCGGGGATTCACAGGCGTGAGTATATGTATGTAGTTATGGATAAAGAGGCCGACAAGTTTTAACTTTCTATAGTCGTAAAATTTTAATGATTACGTTATTAGGTATCATTAAATTTGATAGCAGGCATTATACCTTATCACGCAAATTCGATGCAAAGATGCCTTGTGATTAGTTATGATTTCAGGTATTTGGGGGGACAACAGTGACCCCGCCAAGTCGAGCAAAAAAAAAACGCCATTTTCGACCCCCAATAACTTCGTTGTGGATAAAACTAGAAACCTGAATTTTCAGTAATCAAGTAGGCAGTGTATACGCACGGTATATTTCAAATTTAATTCAATTTGTACCAGTAGTTTAAGAATTATAGCGAGTCAAAGTTTCTTAATTTTCTCACTCACTGACTGACCGAATCCTGAATACAATTGGGTATTCGACAACTTTTACAATAAAATAAAGAAATGCATTGAATATGATAGTTAATATGTATATATCTAATGCACTAGCTGAATCATACATACAGTACGGCTCAAGTAGTTATGGTCGTACCTATAAGACCTATCTGGATGCCATCTATAAGCTGCAAGTGAAAATACTTAAAGCACACTTGTCACAAAAAATAAAAACTCAATTTCACAATAACGAAAACGGTCTCTTCAAACATTGTAACGCATTACCAGTACACACGCAAGTACAATTTTCATTACTAAAAGAACAATTTTTGAACAACTCTAAGAGAAATCTTTGAACACCCTGTACGCACTCGGGCAGTCTCCGGGAGTCGGCTTCGCACACAGCGTGCCAATAATGTGTATGGAGAGCGCACTACCGCCTATATTGTCCCTTGGCTAATCAACAATCTACCGTCTAATATACAAGAATGTAACACTGTGTCAGGTGTAAAATCTAAACTCAAGAGATATTTTTTAGACTCATTGTAGGTAGAAGGAGATTTTTATTTATATTCCTGTTTGTTTTTGGATATTACTTTACTTAAAAATTAAAAATCACAATTGGTGAATGTTGAATTGGTATTATGATCTTATGTATGATCATATGATGTTAAATAATGATAACTGTCAATAGCACAGGTATACCATAGTGTTTTTTTTTGCTATTATAATTGATCTGTATTTTTTCGTGAAAATGGTAATAACAAACTGTAAATAATAATTATACAAATTTATTTTCCTTAAATATGACTTGTAAATGATTTATTTTATAGCGGTTGAATCAGTTAATAGTTCATGTGACGTCACGAATAATATCGCGCCTTTCGAGTGGGTAAAGCAAATGGTGTCGTTTCGACTGTCTGTGTTTATAATTGGCTCGCTTACGTTTTTACTAATAAGTAGGTAATAACTTATATCCTATTGTGAAAAGTGGATAAAATTTGGCAAGGATATTACAGAAACCGACAGTGCAAACCTATGTAAATGAAGGTTCATTAACTATAGCTAATTTCTTTGCATACATTACCTACTTGAGATACCTACGGTGTTCTAGATGATATTGTTGATTTTATTATTAGTGTCGTGTGCCAACCTCGCGCGTTAATTAAAAAAAAAGGACGGGTTGCACTCCGGGTGTGGTGGCAGAAGTGAAAACTTTTTCTTTCTTTCTTTCTTCGTTATATACAGAGAAAAAGATAAAAGAACATACCATACCTTACCATACCTATAATATAGCGCCAATCATAGAACCTATCACTAATTTTCTGCTAATTTTCTGTCAAAAGAAATTAATAAATTACAAACAGAAAAATAATAACAATAAGTAATAAATTCCAAAAAAAAAAACACAAAAAGTGTCAGAAGCCCAGGTTTGAACCCGATATTATCTGAAACCAAAAGGACTTACAGTCGAAGTGCTTACCGCTAAGCTACGAAGCTTCTTAGCGTCATGTCATCCTACAAAGTCGTCGGTTACGGGTCAAAGGTCGAGTGGTCCTGACGCGCTAGTTTAACAATATTTACCCATCCAACGCCGCTAAAGAAGATTTCACTTCACAAAAAAAGCATATGACATTTTCATCTTTTTTTAATTCGAAAACAAAATAGTGTTTTCCGATTAGTTAAAAAATTTATTGTATCGTCCTATTCGAAGGTATAAGTCGGTTAAAAATGGAAATATCGAAGGAATATTTGCGTGTGATAATTTTCTACAACTTTCAAAGGAACTTATCGCGACTTCATTGCTTTGAGGAGATCACTTCTGAGTTTAGTGATGCAGCATCACATCTTAGGACTGTAGAACATTGGTATTTAGAATTTCAACGTGTGCACTCTAGCCTCAGTGACAAGTCACGTGAAGGTCGTCCAAAAACCGCCATGACATGGCAGCTAATCTTCGAGGATCATCATGTGACATATCGTGTCTTACTCAAATAAATCAAATCGAGCACAACGAACAGATATTACAAGCCATATCTTTTACTATTCACACTTATTCTGACACATAAATATTACGCTTTCTTCGCTTCCCTGCTCATAGACGACGGTATAGCTTCCGACATCAATGCAACTTGAATTAAAATATTCAAGTTGCATTTTCACCGTGGGGTATGTGTAGTAACGAGTAGTATAATACCATCTAATGAACCGCTTGAACCTCTTAGACGCGCTTCACAGGTGAGGTGTGCGAGGCAAAGGTACAACAAGTTGAAGGGTATTAAGAGAACTGGCTCATTGACAGAGCGGTAGCGGAGGCTAGTACATAATAATAAAAAGTACATGATGTGACTAAACGCAAACTATAGGCATCGAATAAAATAAAACTCTTATCTTATTCAATTAATTAAAGCAAATAAAGGACATTGTACACGCTATCTAGATTCGAAGTAAGCATAGCTTAACTAGCATGTGTTATTTGTTATATAATACCACAGATAATAGGAATATACATATTTTGATAAATTTAAAACTGTAAAGAAATATTATACATTGATACCCCTAGAGCAATGCAAGTAGTCATATATTCATGCATACAAATATTTGAACTGAGTGGGAATTGAATCAATAACCTCCGATGTACCAGTATCGCTACGCCAATAGTCGTCAATAATTATTTACCTTTGTTTCTTTGTTTGTGAATTGACTACTTTAGTGATCTAATGTAAACTCTATTTTACACTTTAACTGCTACTACAATCAGCTACAATATAGTAACTATACGGTCTTATTAAACTAAACACTGGTCCTTTGAGCCAGATATGAAGCAACGATAGTTCAGTTTGACCATTAATTGAAATTTACCGAAATAAAATCTTGATACCGTTATGAAATGTTTGATATTATAAGCAGTGATACAGTAAAATCAGTCTTATTATGTAAAAGGTTTTTTTAATGAAATTTTGCTTGGCTTGGTGCTAAATATTTAAATCGATTAAGATAGGAAAACTAATGAATTGTCAAAAAGACGGATATAAGGGAGAAATTCGGGATTGCCCCTGTAAGGCAAAGACCGCGGGTTTAAACCCCGCCTAGACCAATTCAATAGTTTTTCTATCTTAATCGATGTTAAAGTTTCTCAAAACACCGCGTGGTAAATAAAATGAAAGCGGTCTGAAACGGCGGCTGTCAAATAAGCCGTAATCTTTACGTTTCGTAAGCTGAAACAATATTAACCGGGGCTCAAGTTTAATTTCCATAAGAAAATAAAAATGGCCGCTATTTGTCTTTGAGGGCGGATTTCTTTGTTGTTGCTTACTATGTGTTGTATACAAAAGTGAGAACAGAATGAGAACTTTTTAAAAACCAATTCTATTTTTTTATTCCTGATAGCCAAGGAAACCTCAAAGGGCATACGCTCAATCACAATACCAAATACTTTGACATCAATAGTGTATTGGTCAGTAATCGGTGCAAATTACTAAATCGGAAAGTTAATTGTCATATAAAGTCGTAAAGGTCTCACACAATTATAAAAAACCGAACAATCTAAACATACTCGCGCATAGGTGTAGAACTTTTGACCCACCATGTCTGTGTCCCACTTCAGACAAAACCGATGACATTAAAATAGCTCGGCGTCACGATTGACAAAAACCTAAATTTTCATAAGTAAACAAGTTTGCTTTACATATTCAAGAACCTACGTGCTATAGCCAATTACAAGCTAATAAAACATGTATATTTGGCTTTGTGTCAATCCATTATGTTTGACATATGATTTGACATAAATGTATTATGTATTAAAAATGTATTATATTAAAATAATTAACATTCATTAGTACTACGATATTAAAATGAGAACTGAGAAGGTCTGAAACACAGGTTTGACATCAACCTAGATCAGTCTGGTCCCAGTTTAATCAAATTGATCTACATCTAACTTCGTTGTATAATCTGATTAAAATGTTAATAGTAAAATGTAAAAAATGTAAATGGACATGAAGTTAGAATGTAAATTAACTTATAATGATGTAGATCTGGCAGCTAATAATTTTGTACTCTACGTAATATAACGTGACTGAACTGAATGAAAAATAAACAATTATTATTATTCTCTTTATTCATTAAAATGACATATGAATTACATTTTTAAATATATCCTTAGAAAATACAAAATATATTATTATTATTATTTTTATTCCTTTTAACAAACCTAAAAATTACATTTTTAAATACATATAAAAAAATCATCTATTACAAAATATAAAAAATAGTGCTCCACCGGTATCGGATACAGGGACCAAGCTACCGGTGGTTACGGCTCCAGAGAAAGGAACTTCCTCACGATGCGCGCCGTATCAAGGAGCACTGCCTTCTGCATCTGGCCCTTGATCCAACCATCTAACCCGAGCCTCTTCAGGTGTTGGTCGAGGCTCTTTGCTATCAGTCCGTTGACTGACACGACTACCGGTACAATGGTTGCTGAGTCAATATTCCACAAGTCGACAACCTCGCGGGCCAAGTCCAAGTATTTAATCAGTTTATCTTTCTCAGCTTTCGCGAGATTCTCGTCATGAAGAATGGTGACATCAACAATCAATGCTCATTATTATTATTATTGGGACATAGCTACAAAAACGTATAAAAAAATATGGCGCAAACACTAAGTATATATAAAACATGTAGCTACTTACTCGAATGAAGAAAGAGAAAGATGATATGACACCATATAGGTCAGGTCTGAAAAGGGCATATTGAATATTCATTTACTGATCATCATGTGTACCACACTGAAATAAAAATAGAAAACATATTTGTAGTTTGCGCTATTTGCTTTAAATTCAAGTTTATTAGATGGGAATCGGGAACTATTGGTGTATAGAATATGATAGCTACCGATTAACGTTGTATTAATGGCAAAATCTTATTTTAGTCAATACCGCACAAGTACGATTCGGCTCGTTTCTATTTTTTTTTCTCGCTGAGCAACATCAGTAACCAATGTCATTAGAATATGAATATGTTGCAGATAAAGTATGAATGAAATATTAAACAAGTCACCATTTTATGGTCTTCATATGTCTCCTACTAATCTGTTGATGAACATCAATGTGCGATGTGGCCTTTTTAGGCCTGCTGTTGTTAGAGGGAGATGAATATACGTCCTTAGCAACGTCATTGGTATTCTTAATATATAAAGTATTTTTTGCGTAGTGCATTGCTGGGTTTCTTATTATTTCAGGTAGTTAACCGAATATTTTGTTGTCATTTTAGACTATGGACAACGCATCTGTAGGACAGCCTCCGTTTTGTAGCGGTAGTGTAGTAGACGTGGCCGCTATGCTGGAGGCGCGGGTTGGTCGTGCCTCGGAGAGCGCGTTAAGCCCTCGGTCCCGGGTGCCATACAAATATCTATGGCAGTCGTTACGGGTAGTTGGAGCCCTCAAAAATCCAACAACTGGTCTAACTGAAATGTTTCGATAACGCCTTTGGGTTGTGGAGGTCAGGTGGCAATCGCTTCACGGAAAATGTCGAAGTTCAGACAAATTCACAGGTACAGTCCATCAAATCTAAGAAGTACCGTTTGACAGTTCTGACAATTGAATTATAGGGATGGGATGAAAAAATCGATTACTATAATATCCGAACTTTAAGAGATCGATTACTATAATATCCGAATTTTAAGAAATCAATTGTTATAATTAAATAAAAGAAATGTTTAGGATATTTTTTTATTCACTACTAGTACTAGTATCGTCGTCTTCGTCATCATCGTCATTTAAATTAATGACCAGTTGATTGTCCATTACATTATCAAAGTGTACGTCTCTTTCGAAGTCGTCCATTATTATTTTCTTTGTTTTTTGTACTACTTTACTCCAATCTTCCTGTGTAACTTGGGCACATGCTTCCTTTAATAAACCTTCCATTTTCTTGACACTGAAGGGTGGTTTTGTGTTGTGTCTTGCTGCATAACCTGTAAAACAATAATGTAACTATTTGATAGCAGACGAAAACCATTGTTTAAATTATAAATGTTAGAAGTACTCGTGTTATTATTATAATATTATAAAATATTACCTTTAACTTGGGCCCAAATCAGTTCAATGGCATTATATTGGCAATGGTACGGAGGAAGTCGTATGACTTTGTGCCCGTGCTCTTCGGCCAATTCGTCAATTACATATGTCGGTTTTGGTGGTTTATGCAATTTCACTAACTGTAATAATTCAGCTTTTAATAGTGACATGTCGGCATCCACTCCTTTTCTTTGCAGCCATGCCACCAAATCTGCTTTATTATTGGCTGACGTAGGTGCTTTATCAATTTGCACAGAGTGGTATGGGGCATTATCCATTATAATTGTGCTGTTAGGAGGGATATTCTGTAATAAATTTAAGAACCACTCTCGGAACCTTACTGCGTCCATTTCTTCATGATACTCTTTAGTGCTTTTGGATTGGAAAGCTAATAAAGAGTTTTCCACGAAGCCTGTAGACGCTGACCCAGCATGGCATATTATGAGGCGTCCACCTTTTCCTATCGGCACCTTCGAGCACGAAGCTTCAGAATCATCAGTCCATGTTTTCGGCACAGAATGGTTGGAATTTAGCCAAGTTTCGTCCAAAAATATTACATTATCCCAGTTTATAATTTGTTTAACTTTGCGCAGGAATGTTAGTCGCTGCATAATTATGTCATGTCGCTCCATAACAATTTTTCGTTTGTCAACTTTTTTGTATCTGAAGCCAATTCCTGTTATTACCGTTCTCAATGACTCTATGCTTCCCTTATACAGCCCGGCATCTTTTAAAGTTGCACATAACTTTGCCAATGTTGGAAATTCGCCTCTTGTAAAATACCCGTATATATGGTTTCTAATAGCATGACTATCGAATTCATCGATGCCTGTCACAGGTTTATTTCTTTTTCGTTTTTTCGGTGTGTGAAGTACGTTACTGTCACTCCCCGAAGGCCCATATTTTTCACTTAATATTTTGCCAACGGTGCGGCTACCAATACCGAGAGCTTCACCGACGCGATCCCGAACTTGTGTAACTGGCAGTAGAAGTCCACCATTTTGAGATTCACGCTCAAAATACTCGTGTAATTTCACCACCAATTCACGAGCCTGGCTGTTCAAAGTACGTCCTCTTTTCGACATTATTAATAAACACTTGCTTAGTTCGGAGTCCAGTATAAATATTGCCAAGGTAAACGGATAAAGAATGATCAGTCCAGAAAAGTAATAGCCAAGTCACAAATTGTAAAACACAAACGAGAAAGCAAGTACGCGCACAGTCAGCTTCCAAGATGGCGAGAGACTGCTGACGCCGAACCGACCGAGCGGACCGCGTGCGCTTGTAGTTGGCAGTGTTGCCAGAAAAAAAAAATTGTAGAGACTTGGACACCTGCGATTTTGCCTATTGACCTAAAAATAATTAAATTAGAGACGTTTTACCTGAAAATAAAACGTTTATTAAACATACTTACCTTATTCGAAGCTTATTATATATGAGAGAGTAGCGTTCATTTCCTTTCGACTTGTTGCGCACTTCCGCCTGCGTGTCAAACGCCCTCATCGGCCAATCACGGGCTTTCGTGCCCTTTTTTAGTTCTCTCTAGCGCCACCAGAGGCAGTGAGTTGCATAACTCAGCTTGTCTTTTCATTGCGTTTATTGAGACCAGGCAGCAATAAAATGTAAGCTTCGAATAAGGTAAGTATGTTTAATAAACGTTTTATTTTCAGGTAAAACGTCTCTATTAAACAGTACTGTACCGTTATTCGAAGCTTATTATATATGAGAGATGTGTTTATTATCGCCTGGTGAAGCTAGAGAACGCCAATGTGACTTTTGGCGAAGCCTTTAGCACTTTAAATACTTATATGTGTTTTATAAAGTAATAAAGACAGAATTTGCACAAGTTTTATTTTATTTAATCAGCCCAAAAACAGAAGCATATGTTCCAAGGCATTTGAAGACAATCAACATAATAAGTAATAAATTAACAATAGGCTTAGTGGCGCGCTTTAGATCAATACTAATCATTTATTGGGACAAATTTAGAAGAAATGCTATTAGATGTAGAGTTGCTAGGAGTTACTTGGATTTCTCTCCTGTAAAATTTTGTGAAAGTGTTGGCCGATTTCCAATTCGCCTTAGCCAGGATATCGTCAAGTTGACAATTCTCAACCCATCTTTTTGAAGCTACCGCAGAGCGAATACTTCCCGCTGTAGCCTCTATACCAGCTTCATTTAATAATTTCTTTATCCAACCGCCAATAATAGTCCGAGACGCCGGTCTTGGCCTCCGTGAGGAACAAATTGTCTGCTTTAGCTTCCTCTCGCCGCAATTCTGATAATTTAATTAAATGTTTCACCCAATGTACTGGACAAATTGAAAGGTTACCGGAATTTGACAAAATCTTCCAAGCCGACTGTTGATGCTGGATGGTGTCCGTCTTAGATCCGAATATAGGTTTTAAAATAATAGAACTGACTTCCACTATAAAATGATCTGCAGATACGCTGAGTAAGGTCAGATCGTGGACGCGTCTTCCCGAGCAAAGCAGCAAGAGTGTAGCAGTACATTTAGAGGTTTCGAACAAACTCGTCGTGTTGGGATCTCTCGACTCTAAATACTTAATTATAATATCTATGTCCCATATAGGAGCTTTTACTGGCTTGGGCTTAGCTAAAGCTATCGATTTTAAAATTTGTTTGACAAGAATATTTGAACTTAGATTTTCTTGATTAAATGGGTTTGCAAAGGTAGCAACTACGGATTTATGCACTAAAATAGTGCTTAATGATAATCCTTCTTTTTGGTGTAGGTCAGCGAGAAATTTTGCAAGGTGAGAGCCCTTAGGATTGAAAGGGTCTACATTTTGCTGCTTCGCCCAGGACAGCCAACGAGACCATGCAGGTTTGTACGTTTTAAGAGTTGATTTACGCCAGCTTGATCTTAGAAGAGCAATCTGCTCCTTTGACCAGCCTTTTATCTGCCTTTGCCACCCCCACATCTCCATATCTCCAACGTCATCTCTGCTACTTGTGGCGGCGGGCGACCGGTCGATACGTCTATAAGGACTTTTTCTAAGTTCCTGATTGTGAATGGTGGGTTCATCGCTCGGCTCTTGAGGTCTGGTCTCCAGTACGCGTTTTTCCAACGCGGAGCTACCACTAAGTAGACGCCCGTGGCCTCGTTCAGGAGAGCTAATACTTTCGGAATCAGGTGCGGAGGAGGGAACACCCACGCAATCGGGAAATTCCATTTCAGGCTCAGGGCATCGCAAAGAATTGCTTTCTGATCCCTCCTGTCCAGTGTGCAGTAGTTCGAGACCACGTGGGCTTGTTGTGACGCAAACAGGTCGATTGTAGGAACTCCCCATTTCCTGAAAACTATTTCGGTCAACTTCGGTAGTAGGTGCCATTCCGAGTAAGGCTTGTTTCGAGACAGCTGGTCCGCCAGGGTGTTGTATTTGCCTGGAACATAATGGATTGTCATGTGGATATTGTGCTGATCTAGGATAGCGAAAACTTCTATTGTCAGGCGGGTAAGTGCTGACGATCTGGTGCCGCCCTCGTTTCTTAGATATGCCACTACAGTTCGATTGTCGCTCTGGATCAGTACGGTACTCGATGCCAGTGACCGACCTTTCTGCTGCAGTACGTTTAATATTGCTATCATCTCCTTTTGGTTGCAGTGGAGATTTTGCTGAGCAGGAGTCCAAGTTCCTTGAAGGGTGGCATTGTCTATGACCGCTCCCCATCCTTCGTCGCTTGCGTCTGTCGTTAGGTAGTGCGATGGCTGAGGACTGTGAATTAGCGACTTGGTTCTTACATTGTGTTGCCACCATTTCATCTCTTCTATGCAAGATGCAGGTAAGGCAACTGCCGCTGGGGATTCTTGTTTTATAAGGCGGTTGGTCAGCGCTTGTAAAGCACGGTGTTGAAGACGACCTCTCTTGACAACGAAGCTGGCAAAGTTCATGAGACCTAGTAGTGTTTGCAGATCTTTTAAAGTTGTCTTGCTTTTGTCTTTCATTCTTACGATGAGAGACAGCAGTTTTGACGATAGTCGTTCTGGTAGGTATTTGTGATTCTGCCAGGGATCCCATATCACTCCTAAGAACTCTAGGGTACTTTGTGGTGAGAACGTCGACTTCTCTGTGTTTATCACCCAGCCCAGGTTTGTTAGCAACTGTGTTGTGATGTTTACATGATCTTGGAGTTTGACTGGGTCTTGATTTACCAAGAAGAAGTCGTCGAGGTAAACAAGAACTCGGATCCCACGCATTCTCAGACAACTCGCTATCCAGTTTGTTATGGACGCGAAGATTTTCGGTGCTGTGCTGAGCCCGAAGGGCAGGCAGGTCATCTCGAGTAGTTTCCCGTCGTAAATCAGCCTTAGGAATCGTCTGTGGCATTTTGCAACTGGTACATGGAAGTATGCTTGATGCAAGTCGATTTTCACCATCCAGTCGTATGCCTGGAGGAAATCTGGAACTTGATGAACATTTACCAACCGGAATCTGTCCGTGCGTAGAAAAAGATTTAAGTTTCTTAGGTTGAATATCGGTCTTAAGGTGCCGTCGATTTTTGGCCGGAGAAAAATCGTTGAGATAAAACTGGGAGAGTGTACCGCTTCCTCTAATATGCCTTGCGACAGCATTTTGGTAATTGCTTGCTCCATTTCTGGTGAATATTTCATTTGGAGTGCATAGTTTGGCATCCGTAAAGGTGGTTTTATTTTGAACGGAATACGGTAACCCGATATTATTTTGAGAATGTAGGGCGGCGCCCCCAGACTCTCCCACAGATTGTAAAACTGGTGTAATCGTCCGGCTCGAAAAGTATGTGGATAGTCAGTACTTCCTCTTGCTTTGATCTCTCCTCTCCCGGTGGGAAGAGGGGGAGCTTGTCCGAGGTCTTTTCCGTGCAGGTTCAGCCCTTCCCTGCTGCTGTTTTCCCCTTTTACCATATGAGGAGCCGGAGGCTGCATTTTGTTTGGGCTGAAAGCGCACACGTTGTTGTTGTTGCAAATTGTAGTTCCCAGATTTTTTAAAAAGGGGCTGAGCACACCTGCTTGGATCGTTCTGCGGTGCAGGAAAGCGATCCTTTTCTTTTGGCCAAAAAACTTTATTTACGCCGCCCGCTTTCTCCAAGGCCGAGCTAAATTTATCGGATTCAAAAAGTGTGGAACACGACGGTGGTATTTTCCTTAGAATGGATTTATGTACAGGGTCCTTCACTGATGAGAGGACGCTCTCTCTTCTGTGCTGTATAAGCTCAGCGCGGTGGCCACATACCAACTGCAATGCATCTCCTGAAATTTTGTTATAATCTCCACCTGAAAAGATCTCGTTAATTTTTGCTTGAATGTTTGCAAAAATCAATTCATTTGTCGATTGAGCCCAGGACAAGAAGTTTTTCATATCATTTTCAAGAGCTTCACGCTGTCTTAATAACGCAAAGGTAATACTAGCGAATGACTGCTCCATCTTTAGTGTGTGTTTGGAACTATCGTACCGTCTAACTTCCTCATTGGGATCTAAATTTGTAAAGCCTGGCGTGCGCAGATATAGTTTTTGCACGTCGGAATAACGTACGTTAGACCAATCAGCATTGCCCAAACGCTGTAAATCTTTCAGCTCCTGAAGGGCTTTATCAGATGCTTGTGGGATGGACGGTTCCTTAATTTTAGTGTTGAGCGTTAGATTAAAATCAGGCGCTGTGGCACTCCCGTCACCTATAGGCTCAATGTCACCAGCGTGTAGCGAATCCACCTCAGACCCAAAAAGATCTCCACTAAAATTGTGATCAACCAAAGATTCATCGTTGCAATTATAATGAGGTGCTTCGACATTAGCAGTCTGTGCCATTTTATTTTGAATTTCTTGTACTACATTAATAAGTTGGTTCAACTTACGATTTTGGCGGAGCTTACGCTTGCGTTTCTTTGATTTCTTACGGCCATCACTTGAGGATGACGAGGAGCTGTCGCTGGAGGAAGACGATGAACTACTGGAGGAGCTCGATCTTGATACCCTCTGGTAGGGGAGTCCACGAGGCTAAATGGGGATTTACTCGAGCGTCGTAGAGACCTATTGGGATGCAAATCTTAGATGATAAGAAGAAAAAAATGTTATATGATATATACCTTTACATCGGTGGGGGAAGCGGCTATCGATTTTTAAATATGTAAAAAAAACCTGTTGCATGGACATCCTCGAGCGCGTCAGATATTGATAGCATCAATGCCCTACGTATTTTTAATAATGTACGTATGTTAATCTGATCGTTTGCATGATGCGGGTGGTTGGATTTAAGGGTTGAAAATGAAAAAAAAATAAAAATTATCGAGCTCGTCAGATTTTCTAAGGGAGTGTTAAGTGCACCAAAAAAAAGCTCTCATTCACTAATCTGACGATTTCGATGAGACGCAAACTCGCGGCCATTTTCATAATATGCAAAAAAAATTCGCCATTTTGAAATACTCAAGCGCGTCAGATTAAGATATATATGGTTCATCTTTATGTTCTAAACGTACTGTCTCATAATCTGACGATTATCTAGAGGGATGCGCCTGATCTGACAAAAAAAAATTTAGAAAAACGGTTCACCTTAAAGGCCATCCCTGCAACTTCCCGCTAATTCCATTCCTGGGCGCTTAAAATAGTACTTATGAGTTCAAAGAAATAATATTTCTATGCATTTGAGCTCTCCCAGCTCGAAAGTCTGATAGAAGTTTCATAGAACACTATTTTTGGAATTTTCAAACCGCAATAACTTTTGAGTGGAGCAAGCAATTTTCACGCGGTTGGCGGCATTCGACGCAGTTTTATCATCCTCATAAGTAATTTTGCAATTTTAATTGATCGAACCACAAATTTCGGAGTAATCACGAAAAAACACTTTTTTGGGTTTCTTTCGTTCACGATATCTCTCGGACGAATCAACCGCTTTTGACCAGCTTGGTGGCGATCGACATGGTTTTTCAAGTTTTTGAAATTGATTGATAAAGCCGGTTAAAACTTATTCCAAAAAAACCACTTTCAAAAAAAAATATCTTATTTTTTTTGAGATTTTTCAAAATTTCTCAAAATCTCATTTTAAGGGAAATATTTAGAACGCCGTTTAGTAGATTCCGAACGGTTTAGTCGTTCAAAAGTTATAAGCGAGACACACACCCACGCAAGCACGCACGCACGCACGCACGCACGCACGCACGCACGCACGCACGCACGCACGCACGCACACACACACACACACACACACACACACACACACACACACACACACACACACACATACATACATACAGACATAGTGACAACATCACGGAGGTAGTCAGGGAAGCTTCCTATGACCTTAAAACGTCAAGATCTGATGAAAACTCGATTTTCGCAAAACGGGGTAAAACCAATAACTTCCTGAATTGTTTAAAAAAAATCGCGCAGAAATGTTCCTCCAGACACTGTATTTACTAAACAGTTTGTAATTTCTAGAGAAGCAGCTTGCCCCGTTGAAATGTTAAACAACAGATCCTTATCAATTGAAGAAGATAATGGATTGATGGTCTGCAGGACACTGTTCGAAAAAGCTTCAATTTGGATGTGTTGTTTTTTCATTCGATCTGGGTGTAGATCAGCAGCAATATCATGGTAGTTTCTGTCAAGCCCTGCACGAGTAAGCACATGAGATATGATTCTTGTTCGCGCTCCATGATTTTTAGCCCAACGTTGCCTAGCAGAAATTGAATTTGTGAGGTTAACAATTCCAGTAAGACGACGAGCAGCTTCACCATTTATCGTCTGCTCTAGCGTTAAATCCACAGGAATTCGTGAGAAATTAATAGCACTCATATTAAATATTTATAAACTTTAATTCACACAA
Organism: Eilema caniola; assembly: GCA_949126895.1. Classification (NCBI taxonomy): domain Eukaryota; kingdom Metazoa; phylum Arthropoda; class Insecta; order Lepidoptera; family Erebidae; genus Eilema; species Eilema caniola. The sequence goes on along the minus strand of OX421463.1, from coordinate 1,663,166 downwards.
CTAATATTAAAATGTCATGACAATCATGGCGTCATGGCAACAGAAACCAGAGTGGGGACGGAGTGAGAGAGTAATAGATAGAGAAAGAGAGAGAGAGGAATAGAAACGCGGAGAAGGAAATGTAGGCATCACGCAGCTGCACGCATTTAACTTTATCGACGAATTTTTGTTATTTCGGCTCGCGGAAATCGTCAGATTATACATTTTTCATTATGCTTGAATTATTTCCTTCAAAATAAAAAAAAGTTTAGCTACGCTCGAGAATGTCGAGATGACGTTTTTTTTTTACAACTTTGTTGCCCTCCCCTTTTTTTACGACACTCTCAAATTGTCAGATTAGTGGAATATACACTTTTTAGGATGTAATTAACTCACCCTACCTTAATCTGACGCGCTCGAGAATTTCTGATGGTCATTTTTTTTTACTAACCTGATCCTGTATCCTTCACGGGCGGCCTTATATATGGGCCTCATGTTTTGTGGAGGTACTTAACCGGGTACAAGGTATCCCCCTGTATATTAATCTGCCGCGCTTTAGTAAATCCCGAAATCCCCGCTTGGGCTCCCCTACCACTCCTCTTTTTACGCTTAGATCCGGTCCGATCACGCTTTTCCTGCTTCGACGACGTTCCACTCGGATTCAGACACGCAGGCGTATCGTCATTCATCCTTAAACTCCCAATTCTAACGGAAAAATTCCGTTAGAAATATCTTATTAAAAAACCTCGTATGTTATTAAAGACGAGGGTAGGTGGGGCAGTCTGTGACCGTTTAAGTAATTAGAAAAAACATTTATTAATGATAGGCCTAAATAATTTTGTACTCAACCTCGAGGGTAATCGAAAATAATTACGTAAAACACTGTCACTGTTGGACAAAAATAACGAACGGTAAAACCGTTATTTTTATCGGCATAAACCACTACAATCTTAAATAACTTTAGAGTACTTACGATTTTGTTGATCGCTTATTTAAATTCACTAACGATTTTGCTGATCGCTTGTTTAAGTTCACTTACGATTTTGTCGATTTTAACAAAAATGCTGATGATTTTTGATAAAAATATTTTAAACTGCACGTGGCAGCGCGCAACTAGTACTTGAGACGGTTCTCCGCACGTGTGATGCTCTTTATGACCGCCTCGGGCGGAAATTAAAACGCCAATGAAAAGACAAGCTGAGTTATGCAACTCACTGCCTCTGGTGGCGCTAGAGAGAACTAAAAAAGGGCACGAAAGCCCGTGATTGGCCGATGAGGGCGTTTGACACGCAGGCGGAAGTGCGCAACAAGTCGAAAGGAAATGAACGCTACTCTCTCATATATAATAAGCTTCGAATAACGGTACAGTACTGTTTAATAATTTATTTTAGGGTATCTGTGTATTCAGTGCATTATGCGGTCGCGCAGTAACGTCGTTAATTTATAACATCAGGCAACAACATTTTTGTGAATGGGTTCTACATACCTTATTTTTATTAGTTTTAGACGTAGAAATAAGACTTAGAAGAAAAAATTGTAATTGTAAAATCAATGGATGTGCTTGTTAAAAATTTGTCTATTTCTCTGTAATATGCAAACCCATACTATCATACACAAAAATAAATGTAAAAAACACTATCCCTGACTCCATTTACTATTTCGACAGCGTTAGCGCGAGAAACCCCGACTTATTTGGGCGCGAAAATAAAAAATCGACAAATCGCTTTCGACAACTTTTTAAAGAAGCAAATATATTTGATTTATAAATACGTATTTTTGGTGAATGGGTTTTATCTCATATTTTACGATTACATAACTATTTAGTTATGTAATCGTAATATGTGAGATAAATCCCATTCACATGAAAAAATATTTGTTTGGTTGTCAAGTGTAATTTGTAAATAATACATTCGATTTTTCGTATATGTAAACGATTTTTTTGCATACAAGTGTATCCGAAGAATCGCAACACTACGTGCAGTGACCTAACTACGTAACTTTGTAATGCGGTCAAGAATATAACTATTAGAAATTATTTACTGTGTAAATATGTGTTATTTTGCTTTGTTTGAAAGTTTTCAATTACATTTAGATATTAAGAATTGTACATTTTTAGATACAATAATGAAATCTTTCTAAATTCATGGTTTTATGAAAAAGGTTATCGAAACTGAATAATGTACGTATGAACAAAGTTGTTTCGGTTTGAAAAATATGAAACGTCAAACGGTACCTCTTAGATTTGATGGACTGTAGACTGGTAAAAGTGGACCCCGGACTCCATGTTGAAAGTTTCAGGATGCGACTGGGATTACCGCTAGGATGAAGAAGAAGATGAACGCATCTATATAAGTAGTTTATAATATATCAATGGTTTTTATACCATAAATGTGAACACGAATTTACGTTACAGCTTATAGTTACTAAGGATATACTTGTAGTAGCACCGCGGTTTATAATCTCAAACTTTTTATTTCTAATTAGCATTTGCGAAGACATGATTTCAGCAAGAAACTCAGCTAAGACGGTGTTATTGTTACTCAGCACTAGTGGCTGTATCTACATAATTTAATTTTGTCTACCTTTTCACTTTTACGTTTACTGTGTTAAGATGAGTTGTGTTGTGTAATTGTCGAGGTTACTCATTGTGATTAGGATCTGAAATTTCTATCAATACTCAACTGGCGCCAAGAAAATAAATTCACGATACGGCATAGTCAGTCAAACATTAATGTTTTTCATTTTTACTGCCCTGCGGAAATATTCACACCCTGTAGCGGTGGTTGTTATGAGAGACTCTATTATCTGATAGGATGACCATTATTTGTAATATTTTTTTAATGTTGTCAAATAATTATAATCTTATTAGATAGTTCGCCATTTGAAATATTAATAGGTCCCGGATATGTCGTTGACAACCTCACCTCCGGCCGAGCACAACGACATACAGACGGCGTGCGGTTTAGTCGGTTCGAGTCCGACACAACCTCCCCCTCGGGCTCCCGAGGGGCGGGTATCCGTGGAGGGAAAAACCTTTTCTTCGATGACAGCATTCACACCCATACTATATGTATAAAAATTAAGTATTTAGTATTTATTATACATATACCTGACGATGATATACCCTGATGCGTATATGTATAATAAATACTAACTACTTAGTTTTTATACATATAGTATCGGAGTAGTATAATGACATAGATTACTAACAACAGTAACAACCAGGTTTCGGTTGAAGGCAAATACTTAAACGTCACATGTGCGTCGCACGGCTTTGGCAACCCCACTGAATCACAAACTATGGACTGAATAAAGCTTGAACAGGAACCTCGAGGTGCGGTGGCCGCTAGGTGAATATAAGGCTCAAGGACATAGAGGTACCGTGGCGTGCTCTAGCGCCCGCTCTAATTGGTGATTGCGTGTAATTTTAATTCGCATGATTATTGCGTGGTTAGGTGCGCTCATTATTTAGAACTTATAAATCTGGTTAATCATCGTGCACTTGTTATTACAGTGCTATCCTCACAATGTACTCATATTTCAATCTTTTGTTATTGTTGGAAATAATAGTAACAGTGTTCGCTCAGGACTCTGTTGTTTTATATGATGCGTATTTTGGTAAACCACTAACAGTAAAGCGAGAGAACCAATTGGCAGGCATTGTGAATGCAACAAGGTAAGTAAAGACACTATAAAAAGATAAAACATGTATACGAACAACTTATCTGTACTGTCAAAGCTAATTTGACTTGGGAATTACTGGTTTATTTTAACATTACAGGGAGTTATAACTCTCTTCTTGTATGTACTTCTCCAATCTCTTCTTCTCCCTCCCCTTTCCCTCTATAGGTATCTATATCCAATGACAGTTCAGTTTCTTTTAAAGAATATTAGTAATCAAATTTACTAATGTTCCCAGTCAATCCATCCAGCTAGGCTTGCTTGTGGTAGGACTGGGTTCACGTCGGTAGTGTAAAGGCCAGGATTCGGACCCGAGACCTCTCGATCGTAAGGCCAACTCCTTAAGCAAGCATAATAGGTTAATGTTATCAGTTTGCTTTACGCGGACGGAGCCGCGGGCAACCGCTAGTTTCAGTTTCGGAGATCAGAGTTTTTAATCTTCCGTAGTTTTTGTACAATCCCGGTACGACCATGCCAAAAGGAAGAGTATAGGCGTGTAGATGGAACCTGTACGAATCCCTACTACCCTTCACGTGGAGCCACTTTGACACCATTCCCGAGATTACTGCCATCACAGTTTGGACCAGGTATGATTAGTGTCATTTTAATATTCAATGTCATGAATCTGAACTGTATATAACATTTAAAATTGAAACTGATTTATTTTGCAAGGCAATTCACTAAGGCCGGCCAGGGATGGTAGTGAGCTTCCGTCAGCGCGCCTCCTGCACACAACGCTGGTAGGCGACGGTTACTTCGATGATCACGAGTCCTCGGTACTAGCCACGCACTTCCAAGTGGCAACGGTTGGTGACAGCACCGACCTTTTTTATATACGTGAGTCTCAAAAAATCCTTAAGGTCGGGTTGCAGTGCGAAGTCGGTAGTGCTAATAAAAAATCCGTGAGAGAGACAGAGATGGCCGCGAATAAATGCAGTGTTTTAAAATATCGATATTTTTTATGCTTTAGTTTGAATACGATTAATTTCGACATTATTAATTGATCATCTAGTGTAAAATGTGTTTGAAATGGCGATCTCGAGCATTTGAGAGCCATGTTTGACACTAATTTTTATGGAGTCAAATATTATGAATCATGTTGCTATGTTTACACTTCACAAGACAGCCTAGCAACACGTATAGCATAGCCTATTTTGTGTATATGCTTTTTATTTTGTGCATAACTTATTAGGAATATGGGATTGTAGTGAGCGAAACCAAAGAAATGTGGAAAAAACTATTTATTTTAATAAATAGAAAAGTTACAAATTTACCGTACCTCTTATCGTCTTAGCTCTTAGCCGCCTAGTCCTGATCCCTAACGTACATTTTTTGAAACTTATGCTAACTTAAATCTACTTGCTCTTTGACACACATTCATACTTGGTATCTTGCTATTACTTCTATATGTTTAAAATTGTAAAAAACGACTGCAAACTGGCCTTAAATTGAAATTTAGGGAAACATTAGAATTATATGTGAGTAACAATTGTTAAAATAGCATTATACCATTGCAGTTCGCTACATAGTAGTCAGTGACTGCTGTCTCGGTAATGCACCCAACAGAGTTAATCCCCAGTGTATTCCTATACCGGTGCCTGGCGAGGACGCTTTCATTAGTTCATCGGGAATACGATGTATGAATCTCACTAGAGTAGAGACGTACCAAGATTATGGATGTTTGCCACCAAGTCTGCCAGCTGAAAGGGTGAGTGTGGCGACACATTTTTAACATTATTATTTGAGTTAGGTACTTGTGAAAGTGAGTTGAAATGGTAGAAAACAAGTATTTGTGTATCTGCTACGTGGCAGTCAGTAACTGCTGTATCGGCAATGTGCCCAACAGAATTAATCCCCTGTGTATTCCTATACCGGTGTCTGGTGACGATCCTTTCGTTAGATCATCAGGAGTTCGATGTTTGAATCTCACTAGAGTAAAGACGTACCAAGATTATGGATGTTTGCCACCAAGTCTGCCAGCTGAAAGGGTGAGTGTGGCGACACATTTTTAACATTATTATTTGAGTTAGGTACTTGTGAAAGTGAGTTGAAATGGTAGAAAACAAGTATTTGTGTGTGTGTATGTGTGTGTGTGTGTGTGTGTGTGTGTGTGTGTGTGTGTGTTTGTGTCAATCCTACTATCCTACAATTACCGCATATAGTGCAAGAAAAGTTCAATAAAGTTTTGAGTTGCGTTTAGTGGCCGAAAAGAATTGTACATTTCATTACTTTTCTAAATTCTGCGCGAATAATTCGGCATAAAATTAACTTATCCCGTTTAGAAGGCTCATAACAGTCATAACTTCATTCTGGCTGCAAGGATTCGATTGATTCTTTCAAATGAAACGAGGCCCAGTTCCGCCAACATTTTCTTAACAGGTTCTGTAATATTGCAGATATCAAGGAGCACTCCTTTATTAGACTTATCTCCAATCTATAGCGCCACAACACAAAGACTGCGACAAATCAGGTCAAATGAAGGAGGACTTCTTGCCTTTATGATGGAAGGCGATAGAGAAGTGCCGGCTGGTATCGTCCCCTTATGTGTCGGTAATAGACCGCCAGAAACCAGTTGTTACAACTTTGGTATGAAACATTTTTGATTCTTCAATTAATAAAATCCACTTTGAATTTACTTCAATAAAAAGGTTTTTGAATGTATCTATACTATCTATACTACAATATTATAAAGAGGTAACGTTTGTGAGTTTGTGACGTTGTAAGGGGTAATCTCTGGATCTACTGAATCGATTTTCAAAATTATTTTACCAATAAAAAGCTACGTTATTGTGGAGTGTCATAGGCTATAATTATTTCCAAAATTAATTACACATCTTTACTTAAATTTGAATAATGTAATCCAAGTTGTAAAGAAAATTGCTTTCATCGCGTGCGCTGCGAAAACTTTTGAGGATAGAACAAAACAATGTACTGCAATATTAAAGAATGTATTAAAATCTGTAAGAAAGTCCGAGATAGCATATGCCTATCTCCTACGGGTAACTCACAATAACTGCTTTTACTTTAAAATTATGGATTAAAAATAATAAATTTTTGTGAAGCTTATTTAGCCCATATGGTATTAATCTGTATCTTTATAAATATGTTTGTTAGAACGGAAATTTAATGTAGAATATTTGTATCCTTCACTCTATGCAGTTTAAACAAATATCTACGAAGATATTAGGAAAATCAAAACATGCGCTGCGCGCCGCCCCGGCCGTTGCGTGGCGATCTATCCGATTGAGTCGCGTCCAGCGCTGTGGGGGAAGGGGCGTGGTCACTGACCTCTAGAACTAGCTTGGGCTGGCTATTCCATAGAAAATGACAACTTTGTTTTTGTGGTGATTTGAAGCGCCACTGTGAACGCACTGAGAACTAATTTGATTGCCATTTGCAATGTGTGTGCAATTCGGGTGCTTTGGGGGTCCCATCTAGATCTTCGGGACCCAAGCCAACCTCACCTGTAAGCCGGTGCACCTGCTGAAAAACGAACGAGGCTCTTGCGCTGGCTTTCCTTTCGGGGTTGGGGGGTCAGACGGTAGTCGCCCCCGGAAAGGCCAAAACTTTGCCAAACTAAAATGATCGAAACGTAAGGGATTGCGCAAGGGATAGGGCGCCGCCGCAAAACGGTGCGCAGGAGGTAGGACATCTTGGAGGTAAATCGCTATAGCGCCCGACTTATGGTCGTTAGGGTGCTTATCAATGGGATTGTTACCCACCTGATAAGTGCCTACGCTCCACAGGCTGGGCTCAGCGAAGCCGAAAAGATCCCGTTCTGGAACTAACTCGGGGAAGTGCTTAGTGGCATTCCGCTGTCGCAGGGAATTGTTCTGGGTGGTGACCTGAACGGTCATGTGGGGAGTTTGAGCGTGTCCACGGCGGTTTTGGGTACGGCAGCCGTAACCCGGAGGGTGAGCACATTCTCAAAACGTGTGCGGCTACCGACCTTGCCATCGTGAATACGTATTTCCAAAAGAAATCCGAACACCTTATCACCTACAAACATGGGGGGCACGCTACCCAGATCGATCGCCGCGATCGCCACTAAGAGAGCCATAGCCAGGGCCAAACGAGACCACTTGCAACCGCTGTACCACAAGTTGGAATCGTCTGAGGGGCAAAAGCTCATCTATAAGTTGGCGCGTTCCAGGGCTAAAGCGGCACAGTCTATATCCAAGTGCCGCTGCATTAAAGACCCTGGGGGCAACTTGTTATACGAGAAAGGCGCGGTGAAGGTGAGATGGCGCTCATACTTCCACGAACTGCTGAATCAGCAGCATAAAGAGGTGCTGCCACTAGACCTCACTCCAAATAAAGGACTAGTGCCACCGATAACGCCTGCAGAAGTCCAGACTGCCATTCGATGCATGAAGAACCGGAAAGCTGTCGGACCGGATGATGTCCCCATAGAGGCTTGGAAGGCAATGGGTGCCCGTGGTGTAGGCATCCTGACAAACCTTTATAACTGCGTACTCCTCACCGGTAGGATGCCGAATCAGTGGAGGCTGAGTATCATTACGCCAGTATTTAAGGGCAAGGGATCTGTGCAGGAGTGTGGCAGCTACCGCGGTATAAAGATAATGTCCCACACCATGGAGCTCTATGAAAGGATAATCGACACCCGTATCCGACAGGAGAGTGCACTCTCGGAGTGTCAGTAGGGTTTTTGTCCCGGGAACGGGCCATGGACCCGGTGTTTGCCCTAAGGATTGTCGCGGGCCAATATAACCCTAGGTTGGACGTTTTGTCGGACAGCATCAGAAACTCGCATGAGCAGCCTCCATGGTTGCTTATGTATACTGATGACATTGCGCTGATGGACGCAGACAGGAACAGATTGGTGCGACGCGTGAAAGTGTGGAAGGAAGCGCTTGAGAACAGCGGTCTGAAGCAAAATGTGGCGAAGACCGAATACTTGGCGTTAAGATCCCACACCCGTCCGCATAGGCGATGACTTGGTCGAGCGCACGGCTGCTTTCCCAGGGAGGTGTCGGTTTTCTGGTAAAAAAGGACCTCATTGGCAGCGTTGTTGATACCTAATCCAAAAAATCACGAACAGTCGTTCGCTGAAGGTAATACAGGTATATGCGCCCACCTCGCGCTACGCCAAGAAACCACCGAGGTTGTTCATGAAGATATTGCCAAGGTAATAAATCACACCGCCAAGGTCAATTTCAACGTTGTTATGAAGGACTTCAATGCCAAAGAAGAAGTATAAGAACGTGGCGAGACGAGAATCGGACCTTATGGAGTGGGGCGCAGAAATCACAGAGAGCAAATGCTAGTCAATGTCCTCGAATCACAGGGGCTCTTCTTAATGAATAGCTTCTTTAAGAAGAAATCCCACAGGAAGTGAACTTGGCAACGCCCGGACTCTGTGATACGGAATGAGATAGACTTTTTCATAACGGACAGCAGGCACATGTTTAGGGACGCCTCTGTGATCAACAGGTTTAATACCGGAAGTGATCACAGACTTATCCGAGGCTCTCTAAATATCAACATTAAGGCTGAAAGACTCCGAATGATACTATATACGGTCACAGAGCTCGGCTCACGCGCCATTACACCGAGGAGATATTCTATGTCAAGCAGTGTGAGAACAACAACAGGTGTCCTAGTGATGAGGTGTGTCCTAGTGAACAGGCAACTGAAGAACAATAGGTGTCCTAGTGATGACGTAATTACTACTGAGTGTGCGGTGATACTGTTCTTCAAAAAAGGCGACAAGGCCTTGCTGAAGAACTACAGTACAGTCGTCACAAATCGCCTCGCGGGTAAACTCGACGAGTTCCAGCCAGATTGTAGAAAAAAGTCAAGAATGCACAGCCTAGATAGAGGTTCTCGATGCGTCGGCCTCGGTGTAAACTTGGATAAAACTGAGATCATGTTCAACGAACATGTTGCACCAAGACCGATTGCCATCGAAGGGGCGACGCTCTAAGTTGTCCAAAAAATATGTATACCTGGGCCAGGTTATCCAGCTCGTTAAAAACAACTTCGAGAAAGAACTAGCCAGAATGATTCAGCTGAGCTGGGCAGCATTTCGCAAACTACGTCCAGTCTTCTTTTCTCCCCTACCGTAATGCTTGAAAACAAAGGTCTTTGACCAGTGCGTCCTACCGAGCTATGCTTGGGGTTTCTCTGAAGGATAGAATTCGAAACGAGGTAATCCGACAAAGAACCAAAGTTACCGAATTAGCTCGCAGAATAAGTAAGCTGAAGTGGCAATAGGCTGGCCACGTCTGTCGAAGGACAGATGGCTGTTGGAGCAGACGAGTCCTAGAGTGGAGACCTCGAGAAGGCAAACAAAGGGTCGGACGCCTCCTAGCCAGATGGACCGATCGATGACCTGAAAAAGGTGGCTAGTACGGACTGGATGCGTAAGGCGGAGGATCGTACGAAACGGTGCACATTGGGAGAGGCCTATGTCCACCAGTGAACTGCATTGGGCTAATTGATTTATTGATTGATTGATAATACTTACACTTACGACAAGGTTATTTTCAGCACTCATTTCTTACATTTAATTCTTTGTTTTCTCAACAACTTATTTTTTTTATCTACTAAATTTACTTATTAAATTTCTTCAGTCGGGGTATTTCCTACATAACCTATTTTTTTTAAATTTTAGTTTGATTGTTTGAAGTAATCGCATTGTTCTGAAACCGAAATAACAAATCTTCATCTTTATAATTTTTATTTATCCCGAACTTTTAACCTGAAGTACTATGCGGAACTGGAAAAATATTTCTAACGCGGAATGGATGAATTTCAACACTCCACGGTGTTTTATAGTATACTCCATTTTTTTAATAACTGGCAGAACAACAACAGGCCCTTTGGATCAATCGATTGACGGATACGTCTATAAAGAAGTTCCTAACTCTAATCTATTAATAATAAAATTAATTACTAAATTAATGACTCTATTTACGATGACAATTTTTTTTTTACAGGTGATAACTTCCATACTAATTTACTAACAGGTGGATTACTGGTATCCCTATGGCTATTTAGAGAGCACAACCGAATAGCTCGACGTTTAGCGGTTTTGAATCCGTGTTGGGACGACGAGAAACTATTCCAAACCGCGAGACAGATAAACATAGCGCAATACCAGTACATTTTCTACTACGAACTGATGCCGAACTTCATTGGTGCGTTCTTTCCTCTGACTGGAACTACTTTTGTTGGATTATAAGTATAACAATTTATTACTAGGCGGGAGACCATGATCCATGAATTCAGATCCACACTACATCAGTTAACGAAGACTCTTCGTTTTTTTTCCGGTGTGAGTTAAGCCGACTGCGGATGTTTCATGTCAATTACGTATGTGAAAACGTGCATACAAGGGAAAAATTATAACGTACTTGAGATTTAATACACCACAGTTACATAAATGCTGAAAATTTAAAGGATTGAATTTCAAACTTTAACTTCTTTAGGCATTTCTCAGGTTATAAAAACGCTCTGGCTGAAGGTATCATATATGAGACAACGGGCTATGTGAACGACTTCGACCACCGCCACGAGCCTGGCGTCTACCGCGAGTATACAGTCGGCACCCGGTGGTTCCATAACCTGCAACCGGGCTTTTTTGAGTAAGGGATATGAATAAAAAATGTACACAATAATGTTAGTGGGAATAAACCATGGTCACAGCCTAACTAGTATATAAATGAACATACATACACACAAACTTACCGGTCAAAATCATAACCTTTCTTTTTATTTCACTGTAGTTGGATGAAAAACATACAGGTATTACATTGTTTATGTGCACATCCAAGCTTGATTTTTCCATAGATTTTTACTAAAGTTATGGGATTTTAGCTTATGCTTGAAAATGAATTCCCTCTATATAAAATCCTAAATTCTTTTTTGTTGTTAGTTTGTACAGGAATGGTAGTTTCCTTGGAAGTAGAGCTACTACAAATGATCACTTTAGAAGTGGTATTCTACCTCTTAATAACACTGAAGCTGACCTAACACAAGGCGCCTACATACAACCCGCAGCGAGATTGGACTATGTATATGACCCACAGGTAACTATTTCTACTTCAGCTACCTCTAAATTAGATTTGAAATTTTCATATTTATTGGGGCAATGGTTATATCTGGTTATATTGGTTGCTGTAAAGCTTTCTTCCAACAGATGGCACACATTTCACCAGTAATGCCATTTGTTCCAGATTAGCTGTAGTTAAAATGATACATCGATGGCTTCTGTATATTATATGGGTCAAACTAAAAATTTGGCCGTTTTGAATTTTTCATGGGAAACGCATTCTATCAATTTATTTAATCTTGCGAGCTAATATAAAAAGAACTTTTATGCATGGAAACACGATTTTGTAACATGGATAAAGGTACAAGATTCAAAGAGTAATTCAAGACTTGTATGCGGGGAGTCCGCGCGTGTTTTTCTAGTTCAGGAACAATCGGACAATTTGACACTCATACGTTTTACAATTTAAACAATAGAAAAAAACAAATTTAAATAATAGAAAAGAAGCACAGCAATTTCTTTAATACATTTTAATAAAAATTGAATTAACCTTATGAACCAACTACAATTACAGAAAACCTATTCAATGTAGTAATGGCCAATTTGACACATTGGCCTTTTTAGGGTGTTTATAAGAAAAAAAAATTGAACAAAACTAACATAAATGGGCCAATGTCCTAGCAAACATGCAAAATTTCGTACGTCTTTATCAATAAAAAAAGTAACAAAATTAAACTATGGAAGCCTGCCCGACGTTGCCTTTCTTCGTTTTGGCCCATATACATTACTTTTATATAACAAAACTTTATTAATATTGTAGTAATGCAATGTTATTGCGAGTTTGCGGGATTGTGCGAGTGTTGGAGCATCGGAAATCGTTGTTTGTAATAACATCATTTCACCTTCCGCAGTTGACACATCGTGTTATAGGTAACCTACAAGCAGTATCAGACCTGACTGCTGCAGACTTCATGAGAGGTCGCGACTCAGGGTTCCCGCCGTACAACGAGTATCGCAAACTCTGTGGATTAAAACCCGCTATAGAGTGGGAAGACTTTGGCGATGCTATTAATAAAGATGTAAGTTATTTCAGAAAAGATGTTTTCTTTAGGCACTTTTAGTTCTGGATATCGGTAGGGGTACGGCTCGCGTCATTAACGACATGTAAATGTTAGCAATACCTACTCTTAACATTTGTTCGTGCTGCTACTTAGAAAAACTGTGACAGTAAATCCGATTTGGAAATCGAAACCCAGATTTAACTCACAGTAACTATGGTAGTAGCTATACAGTCTACGAATAATGTATCTTATATGCAGTTGATAATATTTATTCATAGTAAAATTTCAATATATTAACAACCATAACCAAAAACCTTAAAATGTTATCATAATATAACAATATTATTATATAGTTCGCCATTTGAAATATTAATATGCCTCCTTACAGAAAATCGAAGAGCTGCGGCGTCTTTATGACGATATAAACGACGTAGAGCTGATGGTGGCTATTTACATCGAGAAGTGGATGCCGGGAGCATACATGGGGCCCTCGCTGTACTGCATCATAGTTAAGAACTTATTACTGTGGAGAAAATCAGACAAGTTCTTCTTTGAACATGGCGATTTCCCCACTGCCTTGACTATTCGTGAGTTATTTTTTTTTGTTGCAACTACACTTAGAAGGCTGATGACGAAGAAGGTGATATTAATATTCCTGCTGCGAGTCTTTATCCTTATGGAGATAATCACCGCCTTTGTGAAATCTTCTAGAACCAGGCCTTGTCTCCTACAAAGGTTGAAAAGGCGATGTAACAGCCCTGTCACTAATCCATTACCAGCCCTCAGCTTTTCAATCGTCACTCTGTCATTTACTTTTACACACTTTTATTTTTTCTTTCTCGTTAAGTTACTTTTTAAATTACTATTTTTATAATTATCTTAATATTTATTTCCTAATTTATTTAGTTTAATAATTTAGCATAGCCCATAATCTGGTTGACATTTTATTTGCATAAATTACAAATTTATGTAGTCCAAAGAAACACAATATCATTTGACATTATTAAATTGGTAATAATGTCAAATGATATTGTGTCATTATTAGTTTCTTGGTATTTATTAATTTTACATTTTTAACTCTAATGTAATTAACTTTGTATTATAGATTAGATTAATTTTATTGCGGCAATCTAAATTTTATTTTCCCAAAAATTTTGGTGAAAAATATTAGCTGGTCTGGTATTCACTGTTTTAGAACTACTTACATGTAAAACATTGTCAAATATTGATGTGTTCAAAAATCGTACATTCAAAAATTGATAAACATTTGAGTGTCATCAGGCGAAACCGGTCAAGTTAAAAAGTACAATACTGTTGAAAGTACAAGTGTCTATTCAATATGTATCAGTGCTATTAATCAACACTAGTCAACTTTACAAAATAAGCACCTATACTCCAATCCGTTGGATACTACGGAAAGGTATACAATCTTGTAGTGAATTTTTATAAATAATTAATCAAATAAACTAGGCTAACTGACTAACTAGCGGTTCGATTACGGTTGTTAGTCTTTAAAATGAGTTTGCAGGCACAAGGGGCTTACTTCGGGTCTGGGACCTCTTAGTAGCCCATTGTAAGCTAGCACTTACAATGCGCGTGAATATACGGGCGAGGAGATAGGACAACCTAATACACGAATCACCATATTTCAATTTACTTCAATCACTGACTACAAATTTTTACAGACACACTCGCGATCTATACCCAAGGTTATTCAACCGAACTAGGAGCGTTCTGCTAGACACGTGGTGCTCGCTCGAGATCCACAGCGATACTGATCACGATTTTCTGCGCGCCGCACAAACCTCAATGATCTGTCAAACTCAAATTGACAGTCCGAATGAACGAATATCGTCACACTCGACCATAGAGCACCAGAGTCTTGCATTAGGCCAGAGTGAATTTCATTCACTCTAATCACACAATAATTATTAACGCGCCGACAAGTTTTTAAACGGAAATATATTTATAACCCGAGTTTCTAAATAAAAAATGTTAAAAAGACACATCAAGATTGTTTATGTTTAGTTAAAATACCTTAGTACATAGATGTAATTGAATACCCGTCTACAAGAAGCACTCCATTGGCTTTAGAATTTTTCAATTAAAAATCGCAAATATATGGCCAATTTTAATTACAAAGAAAAATAATGTCGATTATTTTCATTTCCCTCTCAGCTCAACTCAATGAAATCAGGAAGGCGAGTATTGCACGCATTGTTTGTGACAACGGGGATAAAGTTACATGGATCCAACCAAATGCTTTTCGCCGAATAGGACCTAAGTAAGAGTTTTCCTTTATAAAAAATTATCATTTTACGCTAATTATCTACTTCTTTACTCTATCTTACGTAGAAGTCCTAATAGTTACAGCAATATCATCATCATCATCTTAACGGTAAAGCGAATGAATTCGAAGTTTCAACTCAAAGTCCGTAGTCCACATTCCGATGTTTACTACTTCACTTCTGTAACTTCAATAACTTAGATCTACAGGACCAAAAGACAACGTTCATTCACTTGGGCCCTTTGGTGGTCATAAAGGTCATGAAGGGTTTGTAAGAAAGCCTACGTAACGGAGACTTACTATCTTTCAGGTCTCGATGGAGACTCCATTAGGTCCTATAACACTTTGTTTAGACAATAATATATAATTGATAAAATGAGTAATAAACATGTACAATCGTTTTTATCAGTATCAAAAAACCTTCCTGATTTTGTTTTAGTGGAATATCACATAATTTATACGAATTACTTTTTCTAGGAACTTACCGGTACCGTGCAGTGAAATTCCGCAAGTTAATCTCAAGAAATGGAGGGATAATTGGTGCCCCAAACCCAAAACGCCAAAAACGTAATAGAAGAAATTTAACTGTCTTCAGAACCCCGATTCTGCTTTGCATAACATTAAAGTCTTGAAAATGTCATTTTTTGCAGTGTCAGATGTATGACTTGTATGATAGTGGTTAATAATTAGCAGAATCGGATTGAAGAAGTTAATATAACGTTGATATCGATCAAATATATAGTAATTATTTCAAAATGGTGACAATATAAAAGTTGAAGGCAAAGTGGTATCATTCAATATTACGTGCAACAACTCTGATTACACATATCTTCCATGATATTAATAGCCAAGCTAAGTAAAATTTTATGGGGATGGAGCCGTGGATTGTACCGTTTTCTCTATCCATGGGAACTTATTCCCGGGAAAGAACGTAGCCTATGTGTTATTTCAGAATATAATCTAGTTAGGCATTTGTACCTAATTTCTGCCGGATACGTTCTGCCGTTAGTGTGTGATTAAAAAACAAACATTCATACAGCCAAACATTTTCACTAACTTTCACATTTATCACAAGAAGCTTGACTCTTGCGGCCTTTACAAAAGTAAAGTAGCAGTGATGGACAGTATGGACACATTGCTCATGAAGTGCGGAGAGCTGCCTTATCGAAGTGTTGCTTCTGTCCGTCCCTGGATCCAAACCCTTATTTAGGACTAATTGTATCACTAAAACCTCGCAAATATTATTAGGCATACTAAGCGTTTGAAATAAAACTACTTATTTAAGGATTCTATCGCGGTATATTTGTTATTATTATTTTCATAAGTCCGATGTTTGAAATAGGAATGCAAATAATAAGAAATATACAGCGATAGTATTCGTTAAAAAATAGTTTTATTTCGAAGAGTTAGATTCGCGTAAACTTTACACAATACCGGTTACTAAGTGAAGTATGTTGCGCCGTTTCTTCTCCACCAAGTGGCGAACTTACTTCAAGCCCACCCACCAACAGATTTGAAACATATGTCATTCGAAGCGTCTAGTAAGATAGATGATTTTGTACTATGGTGACATACTTGAAATATTTGAGGTTTAGATTTTAGAGTGTTTAGAAGGATAGATGTTTTTTAATATGGAGATATACAAAAGTTGTATAAAATATTTTTCTTTTCCTATAATTTACGCGAATATGATTGAAGCGATGCATACGAAGCTGCACAGAAAAAAGTGCGGTGAGTGTGAGTAGGCGCAGTCGTCACTCGTTTGTTGTTTGCAACCTTTGCATATATCTGTATATATTCTGTGAGAGCGAGCATTCTTACAAAACGCCTAACGGGCCACTGAATTTGATGCAGAGCGAACCATCGAACTTGGTATGCTTCGAACCAAATCTGGAGAGCAATCCACCGGACATAATGATTAAAGTCTTTATAGACCACCGGATTTGTTGTTACTGCCCGAAATAAAGAAATAATACTGCCCGGTCTGCTATAGTCTACTCCGAACCAGTACGAACGTGTGGGCGACCGCCGAACTTTTTGGTATAGTTTCCAGCATATATCTTGACCTAAAGTCCCGAGTGACACAAGCCCCTGGCGCGTGCATATTGGTTTGTATATTTTATGAGTTCATAGCTCCCGGCACTATCCTCAAAAGACAATCAACTGCGCTCAGTACATTTTGTGAAATCACTAGGGTCAAGATATATGCCGATTACTATACCTCCAAAGATAATACAATATTTACCGTTTCACCACAGAGTAAGTAACATACTAACTACAGAGATAGCTTAATAACGCTCGAAAACGACTAGAAGCATTCGTATGAAGTGTGTGGAATCGGACCGTCAAGAGCTGCGTCCGGTCGTCTGTTTACCTTGTTTATTAAATACAAAAATACGTGACGACTGATGATCATGACCGATCTAATTCACCTCAATGTATTTTTTTTTTTGCGACTATGTTTATTTTCAGTACAATTTTTCATTTGTTTACATAAAATATAACTTTGTTTAAGAAAAGCATACTTTTGTAAACAAATATTTTGGAAAAGTTTAAAAAAAAAGCATAGATTTTTTAACTAAATCAGGTTGTTTTGTCCTTTTTTGGGTAGGAGCAAACAACCTGAAATGCATTCTATGTCTGTTGGAGGGTGGGGACGGAGTCCATATACAATCCGTCATCCCACTTTAAATTGAAATTGAAAAGTATGTATTTTGTATGCCATTATGTGGTAGAATATGAATGAACTTTATTATATTGTAACACCTTTCTATCTACCATATTCTTGCAAATATGGAAAATAATATAAAACTAATAAAACGGAAAAAAAGGAAAAAAAAAACTATTTTCAGCATATCGAAAAAAATATGGCATATGGCAATATGTAGTGTACTACTACGTTCCCCTTAAGCCCGGTGTATATTTTTAAATATTTGATGTAGGTACATATTATTTGTTTTATTTTTGTTTTATTATATTTATGGTATGTCCCAACAATTTAGAGAATTGCATTAGAAACTAAAATGTTTAAAAGAATCTCTAGTAAAACTTAATCCAGAAGGGGTGATAAAGAATTACGGTTTAAAAAATTAGAGGAAGTCGAAAATGAGTATGGTAATTTGGAATATATTTTGACTCAATTGAACCAAAAAGTAACTGATAGCAACATAAGCAAGGAATCTTTCACTTTTTTTTTTGCAAACATGAGTTAGTGATATTAATTCAACTTTTAAATATATTGAGGCTATTTTATGAGAGACACTAATAGACAAACTAGTTTTTTAGATTTATTAGATACTTCAAAAATGGCTGATTCATTTGATATTAAAGCTGCCATTACTCTGTTACCGGTAATGACTGGCCAGGAGCAGGCGACTAAGCGTCGTAACCAGCCTTCGCTGGTGCGGCTACGTCCTGCGGCAACAGCCAGGCTACGTGGGTAACAAATGCCTGGAAATGGCGCCCCCGCCTGTTCCCGGTAGAAGGGGTAGGCCTATGAAGTCCCAGCTTGACGTCTTGGTGAGAGACATGTGTGCAAATGTCTCACTACCATGGACGCTCAAGACCGGGTGAAGTGAAGGAGGAAGAGCCCGAAGGCGGACCCTGAGCTCCGAGGGCGTCTTACCAGTGCCATTTAATCATTTTATTAACAGCAGACTTATCAATTAATTCTCTAAATAAAGCTTTTCCACTATATGCAATGATTTTTTTAGTATTATTTTCTTGTGTGTTTTGATTATTACCTTCCGCCGCTCTCTTAAGACCCTGTCTCAATGGCGCCTCAGCGGTAGTCACCAGCATTACACACTTTTACCATAGTATACTACTGGCTGTTGGCTGCGGCTCTGCCCGCGTAGATATCGCTTTTTTGCGCGTCAAGGGTTTTGTTAGTCACGTTTGACGCAATGAACGCTCAAACGCACTCTTGACTCTCAACTTGCCTGTCCATTGGACTCAACTCGCCTCTCTTTCTCTTGCCCTTCCCTCACTCCCCCATCCTTTCCCCACTTCTTCCGCCATCACTTACCCCCCTCATTAGTATTCCCCTATACATACCCAGTTCCCCCACCCCATCCCGTTGCCCCTCTTCTCTACTCTAAAGGGGGGGGGCTTTAACCCCTTCTGTTGCGATAAAAGGGAGCCTATGTCCGTTCCCAAGATCTAATCTATCTCTTACCAAATTTATCGGGATATCTTCAAAACTGATAAACTTTCATACAAACTTTTATACCCTATTAACCCCCTTCCCTCACCTTTTTTTGAGATATCGGGTAGCCAAAGTCCGTTACTAAGCTTTAATCCATGCCTGTGTCTGCCCTTTGAGCGCATTAATAGTCTACAAATAATTAATGGAAATCAACTGGATTTATTGACATAAATAATTACTGCTTTGCTACATTGAGTAGTAGCGTAATGATATATAGCCTATAACCTTCGTTGATAAATGTACTATTCAATATAAAAATATTTTTTCAAATGAAACTCGTATTTCTTGAGATTAGCGCGGTCAAAAAAACAAACGAACAAACTCTTCAGCTTTGTGATATTAGTATACCTAGATTATTTGATGATGATTTATAAAACAAATGAACTATAATGCGTTCATTAATGAATCAAAAATAAGACTGACTTCAAGATTGTGAATGTTACGTAGTTTCTGTACAATCCCGGTACGACCATGCCAAAAGAAAGAATATAGACGTGTAGATGGAACCTGTGCGAACCTGTACTACCCTTCACGTGGAGCCACTTTGACACCACTTCCGAGATTACTGCCATCACAGGTTGGATCTGGTATGATTTATGTTATTTTAATATTCAATATCTTGAATCTGAAGGCCATATACAATTTTAAAATTGAGACCATTTATCATGCAAGGCAATTCGCTAAGGCCAGCCAAAGATGGCAGTGAGCTTTCGTCAACGCGCCTCCTTCGCACAACCTTGGTGGGCGACGGATACTTCAACGATCACGAGTTCTCGACACTAGCTACGCACTTCCAAGTGTCCATAGTCGGTGACAACGTCGAACTGTTTTATTTAACTGAGTCTAAAACTTCCTTAAATTCACATTTATTGACAAACATTTAAATATTAGAATTGTTAAGCGATATTAACTGTTTTAGTTCGCTACGTGGCAGTCAGTGACTGTTGTATCGGCAATGTGCTCAACAGAATGAATCCCCTGTGTATTCCCATACCGGTACCCGGCGAAGATCCTTTCATTAGATCAACAGGAATTCGATGTTTGAATCTCAATAGAGTAGAGACGTATCAAGGTTATGGATGTTTGCCACCAAGTCTGCCAGCTGAAAGAGTAAGTGTGGCAACACCTCTATGAAAAAAAAAAATGTAAAAAAGAATCCCTCGATATATTGCTAAGCGCAAATTTCGAGAACAGCTAAACCGATTTAGCTAATTATATTTTTAGAATAGCAAAATGGCAGAACGAGAATTGTGCATACGCAGAATTTTTTTTTTAAAAGCCTGTATAAATTAGGACTTCAATGGGGTGGTACGGGATTTCGAAATATGCAACGGGCGAAGCCTGGACAGGTCGGCTAGTTTTTAATATTATTTCATTAACTTGTGATAAGCACGCAACCTGCTCCCATTTTATTCAAGTTATTTAACAGAAAATCATATTATTTTCTCCATCGATCTCATGTAATATTTATGTGTATTTATGTGTGCTTCCACTCCCACTATCCTACTAATCTGCTATCCTACAGTCCTACCCTACTATCCTCCATTTTCACATTCAATTTAAGAAAAATTCAATAAGTTTTCGTTTTAGTGCTGCACATCGTGGCCGCTCGCACTATTTAAAATTATGCGCGGTAAATACGGCATCACATTTTCTGATCCCAGGCTAATAATATCATCAGAGCTCACAAGATAGTTTTTGTGCTGTCAGCGGGAAGACCAAAGGCTATTCCTGCTTTGTCTTCTACACTGATGGCACAGAAACTGTCTGTGTTTACAAGGTCGGCAGCACGAGTGTCCCTTGGTGTTGCACACGGCCATTGGCCACGGTAACCACTTTCCATCAGGTGAACCGTGTGCTTGTCTACCATCTCAGTGGTATAAAAAAAATAATTCTGGCTGTAAGGTTTCGAGTGATTCTTACATTTGAAACGAGGCCCAGTTCCGCAAACAATTTCTTAATAATTTCTACAATATTGCAGATATATCAAGGAGCACTCCGTTATTAGACTTATTTCCAATCTATGGCTCCACGACACGAAGACTGCGAGAAATCAGGGCAAACAAAGGTAGACTTCTTGCCTTTATGATGGAAGGCGATAGAGAAGTGCCGGCTGGTATCGTCCCCTTATGTGTCGGTAATAGACCGCCAGAAACCAGTTGTTACAACTTTGGTATGAAACATTTTTGATACTTACTTCAATTAGTGAAATCCACTTTGAGTATTAATTCAATAAAGTTGAAAAGGTTTTTGAACTTATATTTAAAAATAATTTTACTTATATATTTTTTGAACATAGTATAAATAAAAATTATTAATAATTAAAAATAATTTATATGTATTAAAAAATTGTTCTTAGGGCCTAATTGATTCTTGTGACAAATTCAGTAACTCATACATTATTAGTATTGAGTTGAGTTAAGATACTCTGTACTTTTCCACAGTATTTTATATTTTAACCTAACCTGTTTCGCCTGACTAACTGACTAATGACACAAATGAAATACAGTGGAAAAGTACAAGTGTTTAATCAACAAGTGTAGCACGTTCCATCAAGCGAAATCTACCAACAGAATAAGTGCCATATTCTCAGTTAATTTCTTTTGGTTGTGATTGTCTTTGGATTTTTAAACTAGTTTTTATAAGAATCAAGGATAAATTTCACCACCCCATGGTGTTCTTTAGTACAGTTCTGTATTTTTAATTATTTTCATAATATTATTATTGGATCAATCAATTGATGGATACGTTTATTCAGTAGTTTCAAACTGTAATCCTTAATCGCTCTTATTACGATGACAGTATTTTCTCACAGCTGATACGTTCAATACTAATTTACTAACAGGCGGATTACTGGCAACCCTTTGGCTATTTAGAGAGCATAACCGAATACACGACGATTAACGGTATTGAATCCGTGCTGGGATAACGAGAAACTATAACAAACCGCGAGACAGATAAACATAGCGCAATACCAGTACATTGTCTACTACGAACTGATGCCAGACTTCATTGGTGCGTTCTTTTTTTTGTCTGGAACTATTTTTAATGGGTTGTATCGCAGTTTATTACTTGGAGACTACCAAGAAACATCCAAGACTTCAGATCCACACAAAACATAGTTGCCAGGAAATCACTTCGGTTTTCTTACCGTATGCTTTAAGCCGAGCCATAGTACCACGTACCATCTTTGGATTCGATTTCGGGATAAATGTGTTCCAACGAACCAATTATCCGAAACTTCAATCCTTAATTTCTTAGTATTTGTAAAGCGTACAATACAGGGTAAACAAAAACTACTTCTTATTTGATATTTAATACACCACAGTAACATTTAGAACATTTTTGAGTATTTTGTCAGGTTATAAAAACGCTGTGGCCGAAGATGTCATCTGCGAGACAACGGGCTATGTGAATGACTTCGACCACCGCCACGAGCCTGGCGTCTACCGCGAGTATACAGTCGGCACCCGGTGGTTCCATAACTATCAACAGGGCTTTCTTGAGTAAAAGATATGGAAAAAAAGCCATATGACCAGACTGAATCTAGTTTTACTTAGGGTTGAAAATGAAGATTGGTTGTATTTTTAATGTAAAACTTCGTTATGCACGCTTGGCTGAGTAAGTTGGTGAATGCGTGACGACAGCGTTATATGATTTCCTTCTCCATGAGCAACACAAGCTAGTTAAGCTATGCTTACCATGGGTCTAGTAAGCGCTGTGTGAAATGTTGTGTAATATTTATTTATTTATTTTATTATATACAATCTGCAGAGGGATTGGGCTACTACGAAATATCGAGCCTAGCCCTCTCCGGAGCTCGTTGAGCGTCTTTAAGCTTTTTTAGGGACCTATAGTGAGAGACCACGTTTCAGATCCGTAAGTCATCACTGGTAACATTAATTGATTATGAATTTTCCGAACGCTGCCCAGCCGTGTCGAATTCTCTGGATCAGACGATCGAAGTAGACGTACTCGTCAACAGCTTCTAAGACTGAGCCCCCAACAAGAACCGGAAGAGGCGCAACATGGGCATTTCACATAACCTTTGTTTTGTCCATATTTATCTTGAGGCCCACCTGTTGAGATACTCTATTGAGATCTTCGAGCATGGTGTTCAAGTCTACCAGCGATTCTGCCATAATGACAATATCATCGGCAAACCGAAGGTGAGTGATATACTCACCGTGTATGTTGATGCCACGTCTTTTTCAGTTCAGTAGCTTGAAGACGTCTTCCAAAGCAGCGGTAAATAGTTTCGGAGAAATAACGTCTCCTTGTCTAACGTCCCTTTGCAGTGGAATTGACTTCGGGCTCTGTTCCTGTACTCGAAGCGATATAGTGGCGTTCTGATATAAACACTTCAACACTTCCATATACCGATGATCTATCCGGCACCGTTGGAGCACGGCCCATATTTCGTTCAAATTGAAGGCTTTCTAATAGTCCACGAATCCTAAGCAGAGAGGCCGGTTATATTCTTTGGTCTTCTGTATAACCTGCCGCAGCGTGTGGATGTGGTCTATGGTACTGTAGCCTTTTCGGAATCCGGCTTGTTCAAGAGGTTGGAAGTCATCAAACCTGTTGGCGAGACGGTTCGTAATAACCCTCGAAAACACCTTGTGAAAGTGGCTCATGACCGTGATGGGCCTATTATAATTCTTCAACAACGTATTATCGCCTTTCTTGAAGAAAAATACCACCACGCGCCTGTTCCACGAATGTCGTGTTGCAAGGACTTCTGTATGCGTCTGTTGAGCTGCCTATAAGCCTAAGCATAGTCGGAGGTCTATAGCGGCATAGATCGACGTTTGGTCATGAGATCAAGGGTCTGGGTCAAGATCTTTTGAGGCTTTTTTACGGCGAGACCTCAAGAATTTAGATTTGGACAGCTTCTTCCAGCACGTTGTTAATCTCGTCCACTGAAACACGATCCTGTAGACAATCGAAGCGTTTGGATAGTTCAAGTTGAAAGTTCAAGACATCGCCATATGACGGTCTGAGTGTAGACTTCATCAGACGTGACCTTTCTAGTCTAGGGCTAATATTCAATGTGCCTCTTACGATATGGTGATCGCTAATGGTTTTTAGACGGCTGATCACAGAGACATCATTAATTATTTGCCTCTTTGTCGTCAAGATGTAGTCAATGTCATACGCCATCTTAGCAGGGATTAGCCAGGTCCATTTTCCCTGGGGTGGCTTGAAGCTTTGAAGAAAGAGTTCATCGCAAAGAGACCCTATTTCTCCATAAAGTCCTCTCATTCCGTTGCCAATATCGAAAAGGC
The DNA here is from genome assembly GCA_949126895.1 of Eilema caniola. Classification (NCBI taxonomy): domain Eukaryota; kingdom Metazoa; phylum Arthropoda; class Insecta; order Lepidoptera; family Erebidae; genus Eilema; species Eilema caniola. Next base: position 1,638,646 of record OX421463.1, on the reverse strand, counting down.
CCCATTCTCAACTTCCCATCGTTTCGTTCGCCCAGTCTCGCGTTGAAGTCCTCCATAATAACTGTGAAATAGCTTTTGGAAGCACGTATGTATGTATTACTTATGTCCTCCTAGACTTCCTCAACTTCTTCATCGGAGTATGACTTGGTGGGCATGTATACCTGAATGACCTTCAACGAGTATCTATTGGATACTCTGAGTATCAGGTATACCACACGACTCGACATACTTTCGATGGATATGACATTGTTAATAAGGGACCTGAAGACGAGGAACCCTACACCGTGCAGTGACTTTCTGTCGCCCTCCCGGTGACAGAGTAGGTGGCCGGACTTCAGGGTTGTCGTGCCTTCCCCCGCTCTTCGCACTTCGGACAATTCAACAATGTCCAAGTACAACCTACTCATTTCCTCTTCCACCTCGAGCAGCTTCTCGTCAGTCCTCATCATGCTAACGTTGTGTGTTACCAGGGCCAGTTTCCATTTGGGATGGTAGCCCTGCCGAAGGTATCTCTGCCGAAGATTCTTCGCACCCACTGCTCCGCCGTGACAATGACCGCTACCGGAGCCAGGAATAACGGGGCTGTCGGGGACTAGAGGTCTGGTCTTTTTCTCATTTGACCTGGCTTATCAAAGAATATGTCCGCATCTGGATTCTTTGTTCAAAAAGTAATTGAATGCATGCATCCAGTAGTTCCACAAATATTGCGTTACATTACACCCAGACAATGTAAATGTTGCAGCCAACTAGCTTAATCTGCCGTTTATTTAACTGCCTAGGCTCTTTACTGAACGGCGCCGTTCTGAATGCATATCATACATATCTGCCTATCCCCTCGAGGATTTTCAGGCGTGAGTCCAGGTAAGAAATCCATGTTATTAAATGTTGTAATAAACATTACGGCTGAACATCATTACGACCGTTCATTGAATGGCGCTGTTAATCTAACAGCCTAGGCAGTTAATTGAACGGCTGATTGCGCTAGTTGGCGGCGACATATTATACATTTCAAGAAGTACATAAACTGATTTACAGGTACAATTTTGTAGGTACTCAGTGTCACCGATCAAACGCCATTTGTGAAGCTTTGACCGAAACAAGATGGACTCATGCGCATTAGGTATAGGTATTCGTCTAGTAAAATCTATTCTGAAGATTACCGCGTGCGCAATAGAAACTGATGCATATCTAAATTAATTACGCCTAAACATATCCCCACAAAACAGATATATTTCCCGCCCCAGACTGCAGTTGCAGTCCTAAAGAAAAACGTGCTCACAGATATGGAAACCGCGACCGTTGGTACACTGGTGATCTGGATCTAAAAATTAGCAGCCCAACTAACAACAGTAACTGTAAAATGTACATATCCTAAGGTAAGGTAATATATGTCACATAATTTTTACGTATTGTTTTTTCCAGGAATTTACCGGTACCGTGCACTGAAATTCCGCAAGTTAATCTCAAGTAATGGAGGGATAGTTGGTGTCCCAGACCCAAAACGCCGAATACGTTATAAACGAAGCTACTTGACAACTACTGTCATACTACAAACACTGCAAAAATTGCCATTTAATTTTAGACTTTTCTGTTATGATAGCAGAATCGGGGTCTAGACATTGATATAACTTTGATATCAATCAATTGTTATGTTATTATTTCAAAATGATGAGAAAATAAAACTATGAAGACAATGTGGTGTCATTCAATATCATGCGCAATAACTCTGGGTAGGTACACGTATCTTCCATAATCTTCATAGCCTACTAGCTGATGTCCGCGGCTCCATTCTCAAGAAATTTTGATACCGTTTTTGTTACCCTTGGGAACCTAATCCAGGGATATAATAATGAAATGCGGTTGGGAGCTGACACATCGAAACGTTACTTCTATCTGTACCCGGATCCAAACCCTTACTTAGGACTAATTGTTATTTTTTTTATATAGGACACGTCAATTTGACTTCACCTAGCTTGATGATGCTGAAGGTAAAATCTCAAGAAAGAGGGTTACTATTACAAACACGTAATTATGTTAACAATGGTGGCACTCAGCTTGACGGTCTCAGCCGGCGAACTTTTTCGTCTATTGAAGATGTCTCACCCACACAGTCCCAGTCCATTGCTGCAGCATCCTCGCCCAAGTTTTCAAAGTTCATACGCCCAAAGCAACGCACGGCGGTGGGATCTCTTTTTCAGTTTTTTACTTAAGCTATAAATAATGTGTCTTTAGTTACTTTTACATTAAATTTACTACAGATTATGTCTTTCCAATTTTGCCGTAGAATTAATACTTTAATAAATACGAGAGGTCAAATGTGAAACCTTATAATTCCCGACCAAATTAAATTACCTTGGCCATAGATAGATTGTTGCTATTTGTTTAGAGCGGGATTCAGTGGTTCCCGGTTAGGAAAAACTTTATTTAAATAAAATATTTTGAGGCAGAATAGACGTTTTATTTCAACGGTTACAATAGTAAAAGTGAAAAAGTTAATTCTGCTTGTCATCAAGTAACTTAAACCTATCAATTATCGTTTACATCGCTCGCATCCTTGGAGATTGCTCTGCGCAGAATGGTAGGCGTGAACACTATTTGAAAATGTCGTGAAATATTTTATGGAAAATGTAATTATAAAAGATATATAAAAGATAAATTATGTAAAAGCAAAAAAGACGTGTGGCACTCGGGGACTGCCGCGGTAAAGCTATTGAATAGCATTTTGTATCAACTTATGCAATTATAATTATATTTATATTTATTTATATATAATTATTTTATAATTCAAAATTAATACTGCATTTGTGATAATAATAAAATGTATGAATATAGAGTACTCACTCATTTTCTTTTACTATTTTTTCGTGACTTTCTTCATTAATAATAAATGCACTTTGTTCATTCATATTCAAAACACTTTATACACAAATTTTAAAAGTACAGCTATTCACTGTTGTACATAAATACCTATACACCTATATACTTTCTCATAAACAGCTGCTATAATTTAATTTTGGATATTATTATTATTATTTTTTTTAGAACAACAGTCATTCTTTTTTTTTAATAGTCTATTCACTTTATTATTTGAACTAATATTTACATAACAATGGTTTTAAAACTACATTTCTAAATAATTACACACTACTAAAAAGAAAACTAAAAGTTAAAATGCGTCGTGGAATTCATCCGCATCGCATTGTCTCTTGTGGAAGTGTTCCCAGAAGACTGGCAGCATTGCCACGTTGTATGGCAATGCTTAATCTCTGACCTAAAAAGAGGCCAGCCTTCTGGTCACGAGAAGCGTCGACCATACGCTTCGCAATCTCACTGAAGAGATTGCGGGCGCTCGGACCCCAAGGCCCAAACGTTTCGACTCCAAACGGCACAAATTCATAATCTCCAATGAGATTGGAGTATTTGCGCCGCTTAAGAGCCTCTGCAGAAGCTGCAGCAGCACCAGCACAGCCAGCCGTGCCAGGTAAATGAGTAGGGGCAATGGTGTCGACGCAAGTTGCGTCCCACACCAGAGTCCTACCCATTTTCCAAGGCATTAATTACATACCATCCGGTCTCTTGCCATCGTCGCGCGCCAAACCGTTTGGTTCAAGCACAGCTGGCACACCGGCGGTGACAAGGGCATGGCGGATTATGTCGTTGAGGCTGGCGTGCCGTGGAATTCGCCCAGTGCTCCTGCAGCACGACAGGTCATGGTGTCCAAGTCGATCAACTGCTTCTTCACACGGCATCGATGCGGAGAAACACACGGCGCACCTAAGCAGAGGCACGTCGCGATGCGGAAGGTAGTGTCATCTAACATAGTTCCTACGTTAGATGACGGAAGAGCTTGTAACCAAAGACCCGATTCCCACACTCCAACTGCCAGTAAACGGGCACGCTCTGCAGCATTAGAGTAAGTATTTAAAAAAAATTGTCTTACTAAATTGCAGAGCGGCCCGTCCCACTGACGCTGTGAGAAAAGGTTCCCTGGGAGATCAGTGTTTGGACAAGCAATTTTCCAAGCGTTTACTGCTTCAGTCTTACACAATTCTTCAGAATTAACTAGTGTAGGAGCAAGGATTTTCCTAGTTAATTCTTCCGTACTGTGGACTGAAGACAGGAAGGCTGGTAAGCTGACGTCTGAAATTTTGCGAATACCGAGCCCACCCAAACAAATCGGTAGAGACGCTTGTAGTGATGCGCGATCATTCAAGGCCACATTTAAAATTATTGTGACTGTAATTTCTATATCTTTGTCCATTTTTTCCAAAATTGTTAAATGTGCTACATTAAAAAGCGATGCAGAACCACTCAACTTGATAGATGACTTACCTCCACATCACTATCGTGTAACATAAGTATGTTATATAAAAGAAAACGGGCACTTAAGATACTTAAAACTAAAACATAGTCTTACAAACACTATATACACAAAAATACTATATAAATAAATAAAAACCATAACAATAAAATAGCACTGAAAAATTTTGACACTGTTTTTGGCAGCTGGTTGCCAAGGAGCTCGTTGCCTTGGGAGCGGCGTCCGTGGCGTCCTTGTGGCGTCCCAGGTAGATATTGGTAAATTTAATTCATCTGAAGATTGTGATCTTACTAACTCTTAACCAGCGCTGATTCAGCCGGATGGAGGCTATGGGCATTTTTATTGACAGTTTACGTTGGTAATGCTTGGTGAACTTGCTCTTCAAATTTGGTAAAAGCACAGAAACTGAGAAAGTAGCTCAGCCCCTCTATTGTATAATTTTTCAAATTAAATAATTATTATTTATCTATTTGTTTCCATTTCGACCATCCTTTACAAAATATATGTAATTTTGTAGACTGAAATTGAATTTGTCCATAAAGTATCTGCTTATGTATTCGTCCGATTTCAGAGCAGCTCGTCTCGATTCGTGCGAGCTTCGTAGAGTCGTACAAATACGGCTATAGTTCGTAAAATATAGCTTGATACCTGTGACTTTAGAGACTTCGTTTATAAAGACTGCAACAATAAATTTGTTGTTGGAAAAGTTTTAATTTTTTAAATATTAATAAGACATTTGTATAGAAATCTAGAACACTTTTTTCAAATAGAACTTGTAATCAAGGAGATACTAGTAAAAACAAAGGTAATTTAAAATATTTATTATATTTTATTATTTATATTTTTTTTGTTAGCTTACTTCGTAAACTCTTTTCGCAGCCTTGTAGGGATGTGTAATCGACTGGCCAGCGAATATCGATAAAATAAATGTATGACATTTTCATTAATATAAATTGTATAAATGATTATATCTAAAATAATAATAATAATAATATCGTTAAAATGTATTTTTTTAATAAACTCATTCTATATAAATATCGATAAAATACTAAAGACGTCCCATACCTATTACATGTCATTCTGACAAACGTCAGCACACAAACACCGTGTTGAAGACTGCCGAAAAGAAACGAGCGCGCTCGTTTTTTTTCGGCAGCGTGAGCTTTTTTCGTTACGGAATTTCTGGATTCGGTCCCCGCGCTCAAGGCCCTCGATAGAAGCTATGCAATAGCTTAAAAACCGCCAGTAAACGTCTAAACGCAAACTCAAATATATTGTGATCGAACCGTATCCTGCGAAAAACAGATCCGGCATGTTCCTGTATCAAGGTAGCAACAAGGTGACCATCTCATCCAATTGAATGATTTTACCGAGATTTTAAGTATATATCCATTCACATCTACTTTTTAAATCATTTTCAGTACATTGTGATCGAACCGTATCTTGCGAAAAAACAGATCGGCATGTTCCCGTAACAAGGTAGCAACAAGATGACCATCTCATCCAATTGAATGATTTCACCGATATATTTTGAGTATATATCCATTCCCATCTACTTTTTAAATCATTTCGAGATTCCCTAACATAACTTGTTGTTGTTTTTTACACTGACATTTTATTTTAATCGCCACTTCTTCATCCTACTCAAACAACCATCGACTCCATCTTACTCAAACCCTTTCTGAGGATGTTCCGAATTAAAGTCTGAATTAAAGTGTGTTTGGAGTGGGTTCGCGTTGTTCGGCAGTGTAATGGTCCGGATTCCAACCGGGACCTTTCGATCGTAAGGCTGATTTCTTAACCACTAAGCTACCGACGCTCGTTCGTTTAACGACGCGACGATATTCAGGTTGCTAGTTGAACGGCGCTATTTTGTAAAGAGGCTAGGCTGTTGATTGAACTGCTAACTAAGCAAGTTGGTTGTGACAAAATATACAACAAATTATTACATAAATATTTCAGGCGTAAACGCAATCTTCTACTTAAACATTTTTATAAATAGTGGCTTACCTACTTGTCTTCTTCTTCATCAGGATAACAATGACCACTGTTTTCTTAAGGGAACAAATCACATTAAGCTATAAAAGATAATGATTTTGCCGTCTACGGTTACTCTAGACTAATCGAATCGGCAAGCAGCTCGAGAAGTTTTCAAATGATTATTAAATATCAATCTTTCATTAAGACAAAGCTTAAAATAGCAAGCAACAACTCAGCTAACTAGCTACTAAGATAAGGTTAATTCCTGATTCCATTTTCAGCCTTGGATAAATCGAATTATGTTGATATTTAATTAACACTTAAAACAGCACGAGTAGTTTGCCGTTCGGTTTGTAATGACTCTGACTATAGGTTAAATTAAATTTAAACGTTTGAAAACATAATTGTAATAAATTGAGGCAATTTATTCATGTATGTAGACTAGATTATGTAGACTAGAGGTTACCCAGGGTTTCACTTACCTTCGAATAACCAAATTATACCGAGTGATTTTATAGTATCGGATAAAAAGATTTTGGACTCGGTATCTATAACAAAGATACCGTGTCCTCTTCGGGTGTGGGGCTCCCCATCTAGTCCCCGAGTATGGGGAAACGCACACCGCACCTGGGCGCCGCGGCCTGCTTCTGCTAGGGTGACAGAAGGTTCCACCCGTCACCCCCAGGTACCCGTTGTCATTACCTTGCGAGTATCCTGCAGTTGTAATCATTAGTAGTTTTATATTTTGTAGTTTCAGATGGTTACACGCTTGAGTATTTCACTTCAACTTGATATTTCCTCGTGTTCTTGAGAAAAAGGTCTTGGCAGACAGACGGATGAACAAACAGACAAATGGACAACGAAGAGCTCTTAATAGATTTTTCCCATATGACGCACATAAAAATATTATATTTATAGTTATATTCTCAATGTATGTCGCCGCCAACTAGCTTAATCCGCCATCTAATTAAATGCCTGGTTTGGAATTTGTGGAGTGCACGGCGTGGGCGGAACAGCGTCAGGTCCTCGTGGTGGGTCTGGACGTGGACACTCTCTCGCTCCTGACCATGGTGCTAGCCATGGTCTCCAGCGGGAGTAAATGGGACTGCGCCGTCTCTTTCTGCGAGCAGGTCATGCTCGTGAAAGAGGCAGCGGGGTGGGAGCGGAAGCGGGAGAGAACTCTTCCACCCGAGTTCCGCAGTCGGCGACTTGGGCACCGCCGACGTGTCTTCGCCGAAGACCATCGGCCTCCATGGCCGGGGTCCTGAGGACGGTGAGTGGGCTGCTCACCGTCCTTACAGAAGCAGGCCCATGATGGCAGTGTAACGTGAGGAATTCAAGCACGCCCCCCCACCTCCCCGATGTCACCCGAAAAACCTCCCCCATAAATGCGGGATAGCACCCGAACCAATCCTTAGGCGAGGCCGCAGCCGCGGGTCTGTTGCTGCCAACAGACCTGCGGCCTACGCCTGGGATATCCTTCCGAGGGCTTACACGGGGCTACCAATCGCAGGCTATTAGGCGGTACGTGTGGGTTTTTAGTCGATCGGAGTCCGGCATAGCAACAATGAAGGATTTTTCGCTCACGTTAAAAAAAATCACCTAGAAAAGGCAGTGCACCAATTTGTAGTAGCATAAATTGAAAAACAAAGTATGCATGCTATCAAATTACACAATTATCGTAATACGCGTAAAGGAAATAATCTGTTGGCTTAATTATGTGAAGACTATAAATGCAATGATTTTTCGTTAACTTGTTATTAGATTCTTTTAAATACTTAGGATGGAGTTCAGTATTTTGCTGTTATTGGGAGTAATTGTAACAGTGATCGCTCAAGAGACCGTTTTGTATGACGCGTACTTTGGTACACCACTCACAGCAAAGCGAGAGAACTATTTGGCAGGGGTTGTAAATGCAAGGTAAGTAAAAACAATAAAGGCACTAACTTGCACACAATCTGGATCAGGAACTAATACACTTGAGTGCATGTTTTGGGGTTAGAAATTCCAATTCAACTTAACATCATAGGAATGGGTACGTCCAAGCTTTTGCAAAACATCACTAATTTGTAGGAGGCCCAGTTACATATGTAGTAGTTGTTATTGTTATATACTATATAGTACTCAGTTTCATGCGGATAAAAAGTTCGTTACCGTTTGTTTCCAATTAACTATAAAAGAAAAGCGATAAAATTAAATCTGAACTTTGTTAGTGCTTGATAGAAAACTAATATCAAGATTTATAAAAAAAAAGACGGGTTGCCGAGTTGCCGAGAGTGCCGGTTGAAGTGAAAACTTTAAATTAATAAATCGTGTCCATGTAGAATTTGTTGTAAATATTTTATTTATTATTTCAGTTTGCTTCGAATATGTTTATGTTCTATAGCTATGAATAAAAAAAATAATAATTATAGATTGGCAAGAAATATAGAAAGTATTCAAAAAAAGTTAAGTTGGTAAGCCCAGTCATATAGTGGTTTGACCTCGGAATGAAAGATAATAATTAAGTTGTTAATTGGTATAGACCTTTGTCATTCTAAATGTTGTTTCAAAAGTCACAAGTGCTGTTGTGTACGCGTCTTAAAATATTGAAGGTCAAAAGTCATAAAAATCAATTTTCCGTGAATATTCACACAACACCACTTTTAAGAGACTAAAACAACGACTGCAAGCAATTTTCGACCTTAAGGCCATTTTCTGAGTTACATGTCTTTTCGCGTTAATTGATGACGCTGATCACGAATATAAGATAAAAAAACTCGATACCATATCATGATTGTCATGTTAATAAGGTCGAAACTTGCTTGCTATTACTTTTTCTTTTTTTTTTCACTCCTAGCATCCCCAACTAGTCTGTGCTTTCGAGCAAATGGCGGTATCGGTCCGATTTTACCGAGTTTTGCCGAGTTGCCGAGAGTGCCGGTTGAAGTGAAAACTTTAAATTAATAAATCGTGTCCATGTAGAATTTGTTGTAAATATTTTATTTATTATTTCAGTTTGCTTCGAATATGTTTATGTTCTATGGCTATGAATAAAAAAAATAATAATTATAGATTGGCAAGAAATATAGAAAGTATTCAAAAAAAGTTAAGTTGGTAAGCCCAATCATATAGGGGTTTGACCTCGGAATGAAAGATAATAATTAAGTTGTTAATTGGTATAGACCTTTGTCATTCTAAATGTTGTTTCAAAAGTCACAAGTGCTGTTGTGTACGCGTCTTAAAATATTGAAGGTCAAAAGTCATAAAAATCAATTTTCCGTGAATATTCACACAACACCACTTTTAAGAGACTAAAACAACGACTGCAAGCAATTTTCGACCTTAAGGCCATTTTCTGAGTTACATGTCTTTTCGCGTTAATTGATGACGCTGATCACGAATATAAGATAAAAAAACTCGATACCATATCATGATTGTCATGTTAATAAGGTCGAAACTTGCTTGCTATTTCTTTTTCTTTTTTTTTTCACTCCTAGCATCCCCAACTAGTCTGTGCTTTCGAGCAAATGGCGGTATCGGGCCGATTTTACCGAGTTTTGCCGAGTTGCCGAGAGTGCCGGTTGAAGTGAAAACTTTAAATTAATAAATCGTGTCCATGTAGAATTTGTTGTAAATATTTTATTTATTATTTCAGTTTGCTTCGAATATGTTTATGTTCTATGGCTATGAATAAAAAAAATAATAATTATAGATTGGCAAGAAATATAGAAAGTATTCAAAAAAAGTTAAGTTGGTAAGCCCAGTCATATAGGGGTTTGACCTCGGAATGAAAGATAATAATTAAGTTGTTAATTGGTATAGACCTTTGTCATTCTAAATGTTGTCTCAAAAGTCACAAGTGCTGTTGTGTACGCGTCTTAAAATATTGAAGGTCAAAAGTCATAAAAATCAATTTTCCGTGAATATTCACACAACACCACTTTTAAGAGACTAAAACAACGACTGCAAGCAATTTTCGACCTTAAGGCCATTTTCTGAGTTACATGTCTTTTCGCGTTAATTGATGACGCTGATCACGAATATAAGATAAAAAAACTCGATACCATATCATGATTGTCATGTTAATAAGGTCGAAACTTGCTTGCTATTTATTTTTCTTTTTTTTTTTCACTCCTAGCATCCCCAACTAGTCTGTGCTTTCGAGCAAATGGCGGTATCGGGCCGATTTTATCGGATAAATGTGAAAACAGCACAAAGTGTCGGCACCGATATCAGATATCGGATGAGTGTGAAAACGCTCTTACTTTTAAAAAAGAACATATTATAAGCAAAATATTATGCTTATTGCTTTTCAAAATACTCTCCTTTACATTTTTAACATTATTTCGTGCGATTAAACCATTTTTTAAAACAGGAAGACCACAGATATGAAGGCATGTTTTCTACGTGCTGATTGAACGCTATCACTGGCTCTTCGGAGTTGGTAAAAGTGAAACGCTCATTTATTTTGGGGAAAATACAGAAACCACATGGTGCTAGGTCGGGGCTATGTGCAGGATGGGTGACCAGTGGTACTTTTTCGGTAGCTAAAATGACTTTGTTTTGTTGGCTGTGTGTGAAGAAACATTGTCATAATGTAAGAGAACGGGGCTTTTTGGTCGTCTTCTGCAAACTTTTTCTAACACCCTGGGTAAACGAATGGTAGACTACCACTCGGCATTAACACTCTTGTGATCTTCAAGTGGAATTGTGCAGATAAGGCCCGTAGCTGAGAAAAAAAAGTGCGCTCATTTTTTTCACCATGTTTCTCGCCTATCTCACTTTTGTTGGCCTGTTCCCATTTTCAACCACCCATTCACAAGATTGCTGTTTTTCGGGTTCAAAACAATAAATCCACCTTTCGTCTTCTATGACGATGTTATAAATATCTGTGGTCGTACTTCAGTAGCATCTGTGAGCACCTTTCCACGGGAGCCCGCTTTTGCTCCGCTGTCACTTCATGAGAGATCCAACGACAACAAAGTTTCCGAACTTTCAATTCCTCGTGTAAAATTTTCTGAATTTTGCTCATACCAATCCCCAATAGTCCTCGAATAGTCTTATACGTAATCCGCGGGTTTTCTTCAATTAGCCTCTAAACAGTAGCCAAATTATTTTCCTTGACGGCAGTTGGAGGCCGTCCTTCACGAAATTCGTCATGTAAGTAACCCGACCTTTTTTAAATTCAGTAAACCATCGCCTCACGGTGCTTCTCTCCCAAAAGCATTTTGAAGACGAGCACACAGTCTTGGAGAGAGAGAGAACGTCAAATCATAAAAATCATCGCCCTAAAATCTTTTTGACTCAATTCTATTTCCGTTGCGTGCTTTGATGTATGATAAAAATAGATTGACAAATGATTTTCTGCCATTTTTTTTATACTAAGAAGGTTCAACGTTTATAAAAATATAACATTCGAAATTCAAATAGTTCAAATTAGCTAGAAGTGCAAAACTTTTAGTGTGGTGACTTTAATGTTGACCTTTAAATATTATTTTTCTTCGTTATAATTTTGAACAATTTATCAATATTCATACTTTTGTTAGAAATTCAATTATATCCTATATTGACAACATAATAAAAAATATTCCAAAGACTCATATTGAGAACTTCTGTTGCCCGCAGCTCTGCCCGCGTGGTCGGTTATCACTTAGTGTTGAGTCAATATAGTGGCTTTATGCATGCAAAGTCTTGGCCCGATCGGTTTAAAATTGAAAAAGTTTCATACAATCACATGTCAGTCACATTTGAGTTATATATATATTTAGATGTGGAAGTAGACCACAATAGATTATCTGATGGAAACGCTGGTATATCTTGTACCTACAGCTACGTTAAAATTCGCAATTCAAGAAAACAAACATCCAATTACATATAAATAAATACAAAAGGCCATTTTAATTTTTTATATCACTGAGGTGGCTGACAAGCCCACGCCCCACCTGACGGAAAGTGGTTACCGTGGCCTATGGACGTGTGCAACACCAGAGGACTCGTGCTGCCGACCCTGTAAACACAGACACTTTTGTGCCATCAGCGTAGAAGACAAAGCAGTGATAGCCCTTGGTATTCCCACTGACACCACAAAACCTCTCCAGTGAGCCTTATAGTGATAATAATAAATCGTTGCTTAGGAATATACTGTTGGAGCACAGGAATAAATGCAATTCAATCAATTTATTCAATTGACATTTGGATTAAACACTAACATTACATTACATGAAATAAAATTAAAATCATTAGAATTACAATATAACAGTGTTATGTTGTTTACATTCTCACTATTCATTACAAATGACAGACTAATTAATAATAATCATAAATGTCACATAATAAAAATAATACCTAATCGAAATAAATGTAATAATAGGGTATTTGACATATTTTGGAAAACCTTTTTAAATTATTCCTTAGCATATAATATTCACACTACATCGATATTTCAAAAAAAAAATCAACGGATAATAACAAAATATCGATGTTAGTGTTTAAATTTTCAAAAATGCCCGAAAACGCTGTCACCTTGTATGGAGCCGATTATGTGACGTCACACGCAAATAAACATTTTGTATAAACTTAAAGCAGTCAAGTCAAAGTAAATAATAAAGTTTGAAAAGTAAATAATAAATGGTGTGTAGTTGCACAATGTACAAATACGTCTATAAATAATCCACAAAAACTGTTTGTTTCTGTTCTGTTCTGTTCCGTCACAAAGCCGTGTTTACTTGCGTGTGACTTCAGCAGTGGTGTGATGGATCACAGAGCATTTTCGTGACAGATAAAAATTCGAAAAATTATTAGATATCTGAAGCGAAATTCTCAAAAAATATGCTTATTTTAGTTTAATTTATAGTTTTAAATGTCTTTTTACGCTATTATTTTACGATATTATTTTTGATGTTGTCAAATAGCGTATTCCGTTCTAAGAGTTTTGCATTACAATATAGGAAAATAAATACTGTGACGGGACAGTTTATATTGGAATCTACGCCTGTCCTTAGTATTTAGAATATGTCTATTAATTTTTCTATCTTATTCATATACAAAGTAAATTATCAGATGAGTTTAAAAGCTCACATTTAGGAGCACAAAGACACGACAAGCTCGGATTGCAACATCTGGTGGCCAGGCTGACGTATGTATTATATATATACATATTTTGTTTCATAGTAGAAAAAAATAGCTATTGACTTTAAGAGCGTTTTCACACTCATCCGATATCCGATATCCGACATCCGATATCGGAGGAAGTCAAATGTATAAGATATGTTCACATTGTCCAGCCCGATATCGGTTATCCGAGCCAATACCACTGTGTTGCTAGCTAGCGATTGCAAACAATTTTCGACCTTAATGACATTTTCTTAGTTACGTGTCTTTTCGCGTAAATTGATGTCGCTGATCACGAATATAAGAAAAAAATCTCGATAGCATGTCATGTCAATAAGGTCGAAAATAGCTCGCACTACTTGCTCTTTTTTTCATCCCTAATTAGTCTGTGCTTTCGAGCAAATGGCCGTATCGGGCCGATGTTATCGGATAAATGTGAAAACAGCACCAGGTGTCGGTTATCGGGTATCGGCTATCGGCGTCCGACACCGATATCGGATATCGGATGAGTGTGAAAACGCTCTGAAACTATTTAAAGAAATAAAGAAATAAAAAAAGGTTCTTTAGAACAAAGCGATATTCAATTGGTTAAAGCGTTTTGGGAATGAACACGATACTTTAATTTTAAGCACATGGTATTTAAAATATTATTAGATGTTATAATATTTCTAAAATTATCTTGCTTGAACGAATGCAAATAAGAAACGATGATATTCATATTGTTGGAATATATTATTAAGATGACTAAGTTGGTGGAGTAGATGTCAGTGCCGTTGTTAGGCACCATATAATTGTAGATTTATGCGAGTTTGATCCATGGATAAAATGGCCAAAAATGCAATAAAAAATACATAAACTAGAATTCTATCAAAAAGAAATAAATAATAAACAGCTCTCGCCGAGATAAACGCATAGTACTATAATATTTATGTATATAAAATTAGGTATATAATGTTGGTATATTATAATACTGTATCAATTTGCATGGTTTGATATTCTGTAGAGTAAAATTCATTACGTTGCACGAAGGCATGTTATCATTTGAATGTAATTATAAGCTTGAAAGTTAGCAAAGTAATCGTCTATCACATTGCACACAAAGTGCAACGAGCACGCTGCGCACGCGCTTACCTGAAAGCGTGCGCGCGGCGAGGGGGCGTTTAGACCCTGCGTCTCGATGAAAAGTGATTCCTGGCATTTCGTAGTTCAGTTGTGTTTGGGACACCGCTTTGGCACGTAGACTGATTGCATTGACATGTATTATAATATATAATAACTCTGCTGTTTTAAACAAGTGTAAATAGTGACGAAGTGAGATAAGACTTTGTGCCAAGTCATGTCTGGACGCAACGCGCTTCTAAATTGATATATAGAAGTTCCTAATTACTTTATCATACCTTACTCTCAACACCTACATACCTAAAGATTCGCTGCGATTGAGAAGTACTGGTAGGTCATTTATCGTTGAAATCTGGAAGTTGAGACTGGCTTCTGGAGGCGAATCACCTAGGACTCCGTGATCAATTCGTAGGCAAGTCTAAAAACTAGATCACTCCCCATTTCACGTAGCTAGTAAAACTTTGTTATCCTTTACACAATTCGAAATACACACACACACACACACACATTTAAAGTCAAACACATCCGTGATCGCCATTGGTACGGGTTCATTGTCCATTAGGTTCACACTAGATGTCTAGCTAGAATGCAGGTATAGACGTTCTATTGCGATAGAACCTAGGAATTCTTACGAGAATTATAGTGGTAATTCATACATTACGTATGGTGAAGATTTAATTTATGACTTTATTTTGTGTTAATATAATAATTTAAATTGGGGTAATTATACAGTATATTGATGCTAATTCTGTCGTGACACAAACTAACTAAAATGAGCTAAAAATCTCTAAAAGTTAGTTTAGTCCTGTCAAAATGTCGTTTCGTATTCTGAGAACACACAACTAACTTAAAATTAGCATGACACAACCAAAATTAGAGAAAGTACTCAACTGTCATTTTTGGTTAAACGGTATTCTGTTGTACGTTTTAAATGTCAAATATGCACTAAAATTAGAAATTTAAAACAAAAATTAGACGTCATATAAAATACTGCCCAATAAATTTGAACAATGTTCTATAAACGTTTAAAGCTCTATAAATCGTCGATTGATTTGGATTTTATAAATAACTAGCTGACCCCGCGAACTTGCCAGGTACGTGGACCGAGAAAAACTGTATTTGCTTAGGTATGACTGAGAAATATCACAGCTTGTTTACTATTCAATCAATAATATGTACTAATTATCATTTGTCGGCATTGTAAAGACTTATAAAGATAAGTTTTTACAAATTTCATGAAAAGACCCTTTAATGTTAATTCTTAATTTTTAACAGCTGTAACACTCGTTTTAGCGATGTCATATTCAAATTTAGTGCTGTCTTAGCATAACAGACACTAAATTTAGTTTGACATAACAACAGAATACGGTTATAAATGTCAATCGCTTATCTAAAATAAGAAAATTTTAGAGAAATATAAGTTTAGAGATGGTAACAACAGAATTAGCATCATTAGCATATTATATTTTGGTATAAACTAATAAGCAGATGATTGTGCGTTTACAGTCGGGGTTTTTTCAAAATAATAGTGACAAGTGTAAACTATAATTATATTTTGATTGAAGTTGATATATTAACTATATACTTAAATTATATACATTGATTAACTTTACTTTACTTTACAAAGTGAGTACATTGATTGAACAAAAAGGCTTTATTTACTGAGATCATTAAATTCAGTACACAGTTGCTAATGAGAGACTAATTGACATTTCCGACATTATACTAGATCTCACTTATTATACCTTACCATAGCCGAAGTTATACTCATTGGAACATCTGTAGGTAAATCACCTAGCTCCTGAGTCATTGGGACCCAGTATTTTGAGCTCAAGTTTGTAATGTGTAGTGACCTTAGTCTTTCTGCTGAAGCTTATCTGAGAAATTAAATATCCAGTAAATAACTGACAGCTGATTGCTATGAAAGTATACTATACTGTTGTTCTATCGACTTCTAGATAAAATTGCGCAGATGATTTAATTATATTTAACTTTCAACCTAGTTTTATTAATGATTTTCAAAATATACGTGATTATTCTGAATGTAGTCGTTAAGACATCATATTTTCGTATATTTAGGGCTGATACGTGTGATATTTTTCATCCCAAATAGGATTCTAACGTATCATCCAAAGGTTTAGAAACTTAAAAATGAATAGTCAACTAAAATGGTAACTTTATGAACAATTGAAATAAGTATTCCTTGTTGGTAAGACATAGTCCTATCATGACTACTGGAATTCCCAAATCGGGAATTTAATCGTAAGTTCAGTTGCAACTAGGGCAAATTTCTGATATCATTGGAACTGTCAGAGTTAATGTACTCCACCAACTATGCTGTTGTACATCAGGTATTTTTATCGTATACTGTTTTGAATCGAAGAAGAAGCAGACAGGCCAGTTTCATTATTACCAGTGATTTCTAAAATATTTGGAAAGGTCATGAAAATAAACTCACAAGACACATGCACTCATGTAACATCTTAAATTGTAGTCAATTTGGGACCAGAAATGTATAGGGACTGTAAATGCTATAGTCACATTAATAGAAACACAAGGTAGTGGGACTATTCCTTGATCTCAGCTCCGCATTTGACGCTGTTGAGCATGAGTTATTGATAAAAAGACTGGAGCCCTATAATTCATGTAATAACGTTCTTAACTTGTTTTAGTCTTATGTTTGTAACAGGAAGCAATTGGTTTAGACAAAAGCAGGGGTAGAAGGTAAAGAAAAATCATATAAATCTAGAGCAATATTAATGAGAAAAAATAAAAAATACCATCGCACTATGGGCGCTTTCCACTGTGCTACATGATATCCAAGGCTTACAAATAGCGACAGTAACGTCACAATTAAATTGCCCCAATAGCTAAAAGGCCTGGTCTTGTTTGTCTTGTCTTGGCATGCACTGTTTTGCTAAATGGCAACAAACAGAACATGGTTAATCAGTAAAGAATGCCTACGGTATCAAGTGCTCCGTTGGGCATTGGGTATGAAGTTAATAAAACTAAAAATTTGAAATAAAATATTTATCAAAAATGTTGACGCGATCATAATGTACACTAGAATATTAGCGGGAAATCAAAATTTCAGACAATTCAAAAATTCTAAGCCATGAAATGCCATGCTTGGGTAAATTCCCGTCAGCATCAGTGTATTTTGTGTGTATTGTTGCTCTGATCTGGCGGCCCATTCTATCACATTTTCTTGAAGATCTGAAAATAAAACACCGTCACCACTTCTTAATAGTCTCCCCCACATCATCTCCTATGTTTTTGTTGTAGTTCATTACTATCCTTGGAGCCGTGATCTGTAAGTTTTTGTCTCATCGGTTCACCAATAAAGAGGTGTCACAACTATTGCTGCTTTGGACCTTATAAAAATGCCTTTGCCTTTCCATTTAATCAGAGCAACAGTACCAGGAAGTAAATGTATGATAATAAATATTCCACAGCTTATGTACAATACCGGTACGACCTTGCCAAAAGGAAGAGAATAGACGTATAGATGGAACTTGTACAAACCCCTACTATCCTTCACGAGCAGCCGGCTTGTCACCACTCCCGAGGTTACTGCCAGCACAGTTTGGACCAGGTATGAATCATATATCCGAACATAAAGTTGATGTCTATGTAACATTTCTAATTGAAATCTTTTTACTTACAAGGCAATTCGTTAAGACCGGCCAGAGACGGTAGTGAGCTACCGTCAGCGCGCCTCATTCACACAACGCTGGTAGGCGAAGGCTACTTCCATAACCACGAGTTCTCAACACTAGCCACCCATTTCCATGTATCTACAGCCATTGATAACGTCGAATTATTTTATTTAAGTAAGTCCTAAATGTAACATAGTCAGTCATAGACATACTTAAAAGGTTTTAATGATAGCATTATTAAAGTGATATAACTGTTTCAGTTCGCTATACGTTTGCCAGTGATTGCTGTATCGGCAATGCGCCCAACAGAATTAATCCCCTGTGTATTCCTATACCGGTACCCGGCGAAGATCCTTTCATTAGATCATCAGGAATACGGTGTTTGAATCTAACTAGAGTAGAGACGTATCAAGATTATGGATGCTTGCCACCAAATCTGCCAGCTGAAAGGGTGAGTGTGGTGTTACATATTTTTTTATTAAGTAGAAAGCTTCTGCAACTGATTGAGTACAGTCTCTCCTGAACTCTTTTGGTAAAGTTAAGCTTTAAGTTGATATTCAGAGAGCCTCGGAGAAGTCGGTGATCAGATCCGGTATTAAACCTGTTGATCACTGAGACATCTCTGAATATGTGCTTGCCGTCATGATGAAGTCGATCTCATTTTTAGTCACAGTGTCGGGGCTTTTCCATGTCCACTTTCTTAGAGGCTGTTTCTTAATGGAAGAATTCATTAAGAACGGGCGCCCCTTATTTCGTAGAAAGAAATTTCATAGAATTTCGTTTCACAGAAAATGTTTCATATAATATTTGGTTCTTATATTTTTATTTCGAATATTATTGTTTCAAAAACCATTTACTACAATGAAACATATTTCACAGAAACACAATTGAACGAATTTTTAATCACATTATTTTTTAACAAACTTATCAAACTGTAGAATTATTTTTTAAAGAATATTAAACCACCTTTATAATGTTCCAAATCACATTTATTTTTAACTGTAACATTTACAATATAGTTAACAACTCGACTCAGATTACCCCGACTTGGATAGGTTAGGTTAGGTTAGGAGCGGAGCGTAGCGAAGCTCCTGCATTAGGCCTTCGTGGTTATTTTTTTATAAACCACCCAGAAGTAGGAGCTCCGCGTAGCGGGGCTCTGTCGACCTTGTAGACGCATCAATTGTTTAGTTTAAAAAAAAAATGTCCCATTTAAATGAGAGTATGCATTTTATGAATTGAAACGTTTAGAAACTGTCACTTTGATAATATGTTATTCTTTGTAATAAGTTTTCTATTAAATAAACAATATAATGATTAAGAATATTTGATTTGATATTCTATGAAATGATTATTCTAATGTTTAACTTTATATGAAACAAAATTCAATAATTTAAAATTCTTTAAAGCAAGTATTCTGTATATTGATTATTCTATGAAACGAAATTATGCGAAACATTTTCTGTAATACGAAATTATATTAAACAATTGTCTATAAAACAACGCACACCCATTAAGAACAGTCCCTCCTTCTCAAGGAAGTTGACAAGTATTTGCCCCCTGTGATTCCTTCGTTGTCAGTCTGTGTTCCCACCTTGCCGTTAAAGTCCCCCATAACAACATTGAAGTGGGCCTTGGTGGTGTTGTGTAAGGCTTTGGATATTTCTTCATACATATCCTCCACTTCATCATCCGGGTGTGTCGAGGTCGGTGCGTAAATCTCAATGACCTTCATGCTGTAGCGCTTGGACAGCCGAAGGATCAGGTACGCTACCCTAGTCGACACACTGGAGATTTCTTCATCGTTGTTAGAGAGGGCCCTAATGATGAGGAAACCTACGCCATCCTGGGATTTCTTATTCCCCTCGCGAAAGTAGGGCAGATGGCCCGAGTCTAGGGTTACGGTGTCCTCCCCCTCTCCACGGACTTCAAATAACCCTAGAACATGCCATTTAATGTTCTATAACTCCACTTCCAACTGCGCTAGATGGTAGTCAAGCCTCAGAGTGCATCCGTTAAACGTAGCCAGGGTCAGATCTTTGTGGCAGCCTGCCGTAGCCCAGTGATTCTTCGCACTTCCTGCCCCGCCGTTACCATGACCGCTGCCATGGCTAGGAATAACGAGGCGGCCGGGACTGAGGGCCATCTTTTTGGTCGTGCCATTATAGAGGGGTAGTGCCCATAATCCCCACGCTGGGCAAGCGGGTTGGGGATCGCAGTTTGGTTGTGAGTTTGCTCTGCAGGGGGCGCTGCTGCCCACCGCCCGGTTTTGTATCCCTTAGTCGCCTTTTACGACACCCGCGGGCAGAGTTGGGTTGGTGCAATTCTTTATAGGCCGACATTTTTTTTAAAGCAAAAAAGAAAGAAGAAGCTAAAGTAGTCTATCCAGAAGTGTCAGTAAAGTAGTAGAAGTAGCTCGTAAAGAATGGAGTAGTATTCTAAACTATAATCAATTTTTGAGATTTTATAAGTAAGATAATCCTAGGTTTTGTTCCACAATTTATGAATTCAGCGAAATATGGCAAACTGGGATTCCAACCAACTTGTAACCCTTAAGAACAAGACGTAAAGGTGATTTTCCACCAGAGGGGCGAGACGAGACGAGGCGAGGAGAGAATTGATATTTGTATGGCAAATTTTCAATCCTCTCCCAGCGTATCTTTTGGTGGAAACAGTGTGGATTGACGAGAATATGCGAGGCGTGAATTGAAATATTAGTTTGTGCAAAAATTAACCGTATTGGTTCCGATATAAAGTATAAATCACCTTCAAGGTGATTTTCCACCAAAGTGGCTAGGCGAGGCGAGGCGATGAGAGAATTGAAATTTGTATAAGGGTCAGTGCGATTTCAATTCTCTTCTCGCCTTGTCTCGTCTCGCCCCTCTGGTGGAAAATTACCTTAATAATCTATGCTTAAGAAACAGAATTAAATTTATAATTTAATTACTTTACTTTAATTTTAATTAAATTAATTAAGGGTGCTCTTCGAATAACTATTTCCCCAGTAAGAAAAAGTTATACATCATTAGAGTATTTATGTATTAATAAATATTGCAGCTAAACAGGAAACCTCCATTATTGGACTTGGACACAATCTATGGCTATACAGAACTAAGAAATAGAGAGGTCAGGGCAAATGAAGGTGGAATTCTAGCCTTTATGATGGAAGGCGATAGAGAAGTACCAGCTGGTATCAGCCCCTTCTGTGCTGGTAATAGACCGCCAGAAACCAGTTGCTATAACTTTGGTATGTGGCATATTTGATAACTGAGTTTTAAAGGTTTTAAATCAAATTTTGATGAAAAACTCCAAGTCAACTTCAAGAAATATTAGAATATTTTAAACTAGTTTTTGATCTGTTCTGACTATCTCATGAGCCATTTGTTTTTATTATTAGCTTGAAGATCATGGATCCTTTCGAACAAAAAATTTCTAAATCGTCTAAACCATCTTATTACAAAGATAATCTTTTTCCTACAGGTGACAATTACAATACTAATTTACTTACGGGCAGTTTAATGGCAACCATGTGGCTATTTAGAGAGCACAACCGAATCGCTCGACAATTAGCGGTATTGAATCCGTGCTGGGACGACGAGAAACTATTCCAAACCGCGAGACAGATAAACATAGCGCAATACCAGTACATTGTCTACTACGAACTTATGCCGGACTTCATTGGTGCGTTCTTTCCTTTGACTGGAACTACTTTTATTGGTTTAGATAGCAATTTATTACTTGGGGACTATCATAAACATCCAAGTCTTCAGGTCCAAACAAAACACGGAAGAAAAGAGGAACATTCAGCCATGTAGGTACCATGAAGGCATTTCGATTCTGCGGCCCGATTTCGGGATAAGTGTGTTTCATGGCACTAGTCATTTTTTGAGAAAATGTGCAAGAAGGAACAAACTATTACGTACTTGAGATTTTGTAGACCACAGTTCAATCAATGAATCAATTAGCCCACTGCTGGACATAGGCCTCTCCCAATGTGCGCCATTTTGTCAGATCCTCTGCCTTACGCATCCATTTTATCCCAGCCACCACAGTTCATTGCCGAAAATTTTAATGATTGAAGTTCAAACATTTAAAATATTATATTACTATTTTTGGGTATTTTTCAGGTTATAAAAACGCTCTGGCTGAAGGTATCATATATGAGACAACGGGCTATGTGAATGACTTCGACCACCGCCACGAGCCTGGCGTCTACCGCGAGTATATAGTCGGCACCCGGTGGTTCCATAACTATCAACAGGGCTTTCTTGAGTAAGAGATATGAAGCACTCCCATATAATCTGATTGAATATAATTCAACCTAGATATTGTTAAAGAAATCTCCTTACGCACGTTTGACTTGCGGAGTAAGCTGGTGAATGCGTGACGAGAGCGTTACAAAAAGTGGGCACGCCGTAATAGTGGCCCATCATGGGGGAGTGGCTAGAGAGGTCACACGGCGGCCTCTGGTACCGGCTGAAACAGATGATCACCGAGCACGAGAGCTTCGGGTGTTATCTGTGTGAGAAGGGGAAAGAGCCAACGCCTGAGTGCCATCACTGCGATGCGAGCGAGAACTCGGGGCTGCACATACTCACCGAGTGTCCGGCGTGGGAGGCGCCGAAGCTGGAGCTAGTGGCGGCCCTGGGAATGGGAGTAAGAGCTCTCACGCTCGCCACCTTGCTCGCGGCGATGGTCCGCTGTGCGGATGCGTGGGCCTCCTTCTGCGCGCAAGTTACGCTCGTGAAGGAGGCGACGGGGAGGGAGCGGGACCGGAAGCGACCCTCGCCAACGTAGGCAACTCGAGCGTCGAAGGTCGATGAATGACCTCCGTCCCCCATCAGCGCGGGCTTGGGGGTGACAGGTGGAGCTGCCTGTTACCTGCTACAGCAGCGGTGTCGGTGCGCGTCGCCTTATACCGGGGACGAGTTGGGGACCCCCATGGTCTCCCCACCCAAAGAGGGCCAGATCGACAGAGATGGCCCTGGGTCAGCCGGATTGCGAGGGATAAGCGCTATAGCTACCTCACCTTAGATTTGGCACAGTGATCCACAGGTTTAGTCGGTTCAAGTCTGACATTACCTCCCACTCCCGGCTCCGGCGGGGGTGGTATCCGAGGGGATTTCCCGCACGATAAAAAAAAGCGTTACAAAAAGTGTGATCGGGCCAGGCGAACAGAAGTTGAGAGGGACATATCAAGTTAGTGAAGATGGAAAGAGAGCAAGGGAGTGTTATGTTTCATCTTTTGCTGTAGGGGCACGAGAGAGAGTTTCAAATACACGCATTTCCTTTCTCTCATAGCCAGTTACGTTTCGTATACTTAAGACTCGGTGCAGGCCCATTAAATTTTACTTCAGCCGTGTGGTTTAAAGTATACTCCTTTTTCGGTTTCTCTTTTTTTTAACTTTCACACTATTTAAATCCTAATGTTTTTCTTTGTTGTTAGTTTGTATAGGAATGGTACTGTACTTGGAAGTAGAGCAACTACAAATGATGACATTAGAAGTGGTATTCTATCGCTTAATAACACTGAAGCTGACCTAACACAAGGTTCTTACATACAACCTGCAGCGAGATTGGACTATGTATATGATCCACAGGTAACTATTTTGTACTATAATGTAGATCAGAATTACGTTTGATTCGTGATTTAATTTCTTTGTGCAATGGTTACATCATTTACATCAATTGATTGCTAAAGAGTTTACTTCAAACAGATGGCGTACATTGCACCTGTAATGCCACCTGTTCCAGATTAGCTGTAGCTGAAATGATAAATTTTAATGAATGAATTAATCTTAGGAGTTATTATTCTAACATTCCAATGTCGTTATGAGATGGGGCCTTTCCAACTGGTGAGGGTTCATTTGCAACCTTCTGTTCCGCTTATTTGCATCCTGAATTTTACGAGCATAGCTGGGCACCGTTAATCATTAATCTGTTAATACGCGATGAAAATTGCATCTTCTTATAAAAACTTTTTAGTTCATTGAAAAGTTACATTTGGGGTTGCATTTGTTAGAGGTTACAATTTTCATTTTAAGATATCAAGGAGGCGTCAGTTTAAAGTTAAATCCAAACTTGTGGGGTGGTAATCTTTGTTTTACGACCGCCATCTTGTAAAAAGTGTTCAAATGGTTCTAATAATTAATCTAGCTAATTATAGGTCCCACAAAAAAAGTTACATTTTTGGTTGCAAATAATTATTATCTAAAACTTTTATCAAGAATCTTCAGTCGTAAAACCAAATTAAAAAAGCATGAACTGAAGATACAATTTTTATCATGAGTTAACTGAATAACGATGAACGGTGCCCGGCCCGGCGAGTGTTGGAGTGTCGGAGGTCTTTGTATGTAATAATAAATTTATATTCTACTATTTATGACATATTTTACCTAACGCAGTTGACACATCGTATCTTTGGTAACCGCCAAGCGGTAGGAGACCTGATTGCTATAGACTTCATGAGAGGTCGCGACGCAGGGTTTCCGTCGTACAACGAGTATCGCAAATTCTGCGGGTTAAAGGCTGCTATAGAATGGGAAGACTTTAGCGATACTATTGATAAAGATGTAAGTTATTTCAGCAGGATATTTATTTTCTTTCGGCGCGTTGAGCTAAGCTTCTTGGTAGGGACAGGGTTTGGGTCATTAACAAAATGTAAATGTGAACAATCCCTACTATTAACATTCATTCGTACTGCTACTAAAAATCCAATATTTTTTTTATTAATGCCATTTGGAAATCGAACTCTAGACCTAATACCAACAGCTACCGCAGTTCTTAGCTACCGGTACAGTCGTTAATATTTCTTCATCGCAACATTTCAAAATAATATTAATTTATTTATACGTTAAATACCTCTATAATCGGACCAGATAGATCTTCATTAGAAATAATAATATATCCGCTTACAGAAAATCGAAGAGCTGCGGCGTCTTTATGACGATATAAACGACGTAGAGCTGATGGTGGCTATTTACATCGAGAAGTGGATACCGGGAGCATACATGGGGCCCTCGCTGTACTGCATCATAGTTAAGAACTTACTGCTGTGGAGAAAATCGGACAAGTTCTTCTTTGAACATGGCGATTTCCCTACTGCTTTAACTATTCGTGAGTTATAAGTAAATTTCTATTTTTTCGTAAATTTATAGACATTGATCTGGAACGTTTGAAGGGAGATATGGATGGTACTGACTAGTCGTCTGTTTATAACTGCAATGATTTGCATGGGAAGGTGTCTATATTTACCTGCAAATAATTGGTAATCTATGATGTGCATGCCTCCATTAAAAAGGTAAGAGATAGACGTCGCCCTTATCTGGCTTTCACCATCTCTATTAAAAATATTATATCGAATCGAGAAAAAGCCAAGCGCAAATATGTGAAATGCCCGTCGGTCGAGGGCCTGAACTTATATAAGAAGTTACGCAATCGCTGCGATCGTATGTGTAGAGATGCGAGATGAGACCACATTCACAGTTCAGTTGAAAATCTCAAGACTTCACGACAATGGTAGTTCCTTAAATCTCTTAGATTGTAAGATTGGATTGGAAATGTCGCCTATGTCTACCTTACTGATATAGACCTCAATGCATTAAATGCCAATTTCTGAGCGCCACCAACTACTATTTTACTTCCACTGCCATTAAATACATCCTTCTCATTTCATCCGGTATCAAAGGCAGATGTTAAGAAACATATAAAATCTATATCCAGTAGGATGGTCGGTGACAATGGCCTATAATTCCAAATGCAGTTCCCCATTGTAAATATTGTATAGGTGTATTGTTTAGGGAGCAAATTAAAACGAAGTGATCGGTCTTACTGTGCTTGTAATACTAACAATGAACATGCGAATTTGCTTAATCTAATCCTTGCAGTAAGTAGCGCAGCCTGCATTATCTATGGCAACAAAGAAATGCACTCGCGAACATGCCCCCGGGCGTTGAAAGCTTGTCTTTCAACCGCCTTCAGGGAGAAACTTCAGGGAGTGGGCATATTTTGCTGAATGCTCTTCTGACGATGCCACTGCTCGTTCTGATATCAGCAACTCGATGAATCCCGTCAGATCCGGGATGAACGGCGACAACTCGGCCCAGACGCCACT
Source organism: Eilema caniola (assembly GCA_949126895.1). Taxonomy (NCBI): domain Eukaryota; kingdom Metazoa; phylum Arthropoda; class Insecta; order Lepidoptera; family Erebidae; genus Eilema; species Eilema caniola. The sequence continues at coordinate 1,612,362 of OX421463.1, read as the reverse complement.
TCAATGGTGGTAGGTTGTCTTCCTTCAGGACAACTACGGAATTCACCTTCAAAGGGTCGTTACTTGTGCGCCACTTAGTCCTGTGTTGTAACTCAACAACATACTCCTTCCTCCAACGGTCCCAAAAATGCTCACGAAGCTGCTGCATGCGATGAAAGCGCGCAAGATGATTAAAGGAGCAGCCCTGGTAGCTTCTTTCAGGCAAATTGGTGAGTGGTGGACCGATTAAGAAGTGGCCAGGAGTGAGAGGGGTTAAATGTTCTGGTTCTTGTGAAATAGGAGTAAGTGGTCGAGAGTTTAAAATTGCCTCGATCTGAACTAGCACTGTATTCAGTTCCTCATAAGTGAAATGACAATTGCCCAACACTCTTACTAAATGATATTTCGTCGATTTAACATCTGCCTCCCAGAGTCCACCAAAATGTGGAGCATACGCAGGAATGAAGTGAAAATGTATTCCCTCACCGGCTATGCTGTCACCTAAGGAGTTGCAATTACTCAATTTAAATTTAGACAATTCACTATAAGCACCCATAAAAGCGGTCCCATTGTCAGAATAAATATTCTGTGGTTTCCCTCGCCGTGACATAAAACGACGTAAGGTCGAAATATAGCTTTGACTCGTCAAATCACCAACCAGTTCTAAGTGAGCAGCCTTAGAAGCAAAATAAACAAAGATGGCTATATACCATAGATTTAGTATTTTATACTATATCTATGCTATATACACTTTGGAAATACGAGAACCACTCCCTTGTCTACTGACAGCTGATATTGGACCTGCATAGTCCACACCCGCACTGTCGAAGGGTGACGGTGTGACGCGGGTGACGCGGGTCTGAGGTAAACTGCCCATTAGAGGAGCTACTACGTGTCCCCTAACCGACTGCAGCGAATGCATTGACGAAAACAAGCCTTTGCTAAATTGCAGCCGCCCATTAACCAATAACGATCCCTAATAGACGCTTAAAGTAATTGAGGACCAGCATGCATTAGTTTTCGTAAATCGATGAGTGGACTGTAAAATGATAGGATATTTTTTATCATAATAAAAGGGTGAATTTCCCAATCTCCCTCCAACACGCATTAATTTATTTTCATCTAGGAATATATTATACTTAATTAAAGGACTCTTTTTTTGAACCTTGCCCTTTTACCAACAAACAATATTCACTAAACGAATTTAATTGTGATGTCTTAATAATTAAATTCAATGCATTCTGTAGCTCATCACTTGTTAAATGTGACTCACCCACCGGTAACCGTTTGCATTTATTAACAAATCGCAATACATATGCTAGAACGCTTCAAACGTGTAAGATTCGAGAAACGATTAAATTCAATAAATAATTGGTTATCATTGTCTGACATGACGTGCGCTTGTAAAGTGACACTCCGCGTCTCGGGCAATGTTTCTTCTTCTTTATAAAAATTAGAAGGCCAACATGATGGATCCTGTTTTAAAATTCGGGACCTGACCACCACATCTCGAGAGATTGCATTTGTGCAAATTCAATCCCGCGTGTTAGATAGTCAGCCGGATTACTATTGGTGCGAATATGTCGCCAAGTAAAACTACTAGTTTTTTCTAGTATTTCTGCGACCCGGTTACGCACAAAGGGCTGTAATTTGCTAGGCACCATCCGTAGCCACCCTACACGACAGCGGAGTCAGTCCAGAAAATAACATTATTAATTTTAAGCTTAAGAGAACTGATAGCCTTTTTGTAAATACGAACACCGACTAACGCACCACAGAGTTCTAACCTGGGCACAGTGGTCGGTTTCACGGGAGCTACGTGGCTCTTCGCGAGCAATAATTAACTAAAACTGAAAAACTTTAAGCTCGTAAATCAGTGAATACCTAATTTAACAAATAAAGGTATTCAGTTAAGTTAAATAGGTAAAAATTACAATAAGTAGATAAAAATACTGACGTTAAAAATTTATTCGTAAATCTGCACCTACACATAACCCGAGTGTTGGGTTTAGAAACCATATAATTAACTTTAAATGAGCTTTTCTCGAAACCACTTAACACCGGTGATCTTCTTGTGACCCCATGTATAGTCTCGATGTTATCCTTGATTTCCGTTATTAATCCTTTTAATCCTTGAATGATCGCAGCAATACGTAGTTCTTATATACCCGGCTCGATCCAGGACCATGTATAGGTGTATTGTTTAGGGTTTTATGAGGAGCAAATTAAAACGAAGTGATTGGTCTTACTGTGCTTTTAATATTAACGATGAACATGCGAATTTTCTTAATTTTATCCATGCAGTAATTAGCGCAGCCTGCACTATGCTATGGCAAAATAGATAGGCGCTCGCGAACAAATATGATTCTTCATCTTCACACACATTATAAGCTACTCCTTATATTCCAACTATCTTCCTTCGTCATGGAAGAAAGCTTTTGTTATACCTCTTTGTTTGGTCTAAAAGGGTTAAGGTCCGGCCCAACATTTGTCATTTCGCCATTTTTATTTTAGTTGAAGTGTCATTTATGTCATATCATTCATTCCATGTTTTTCCTGCGGGCGGCAGAAAGTTTTCTGGGAGAAAGACATTTTGTTGAGTTTTATATGGTAATCAGTCATCGAATTTGGGAAATATACGTATTCCGCGGGGCGAAGTGCATACCGAACTGTTACTGGTACAATTACATTGTGAGACGTTAATTCGAGTAGACACGTATCTTGTGCCCGCGAGTGTGTTCTTCGAGCAAGACCAGTGAGGGCGGCTGGGGACTACACCATCGCGCGTTGGATCAGCGCCAGGGCAAGTCAACACTAAACAATACAGTACACACAACAGTTACACACACACAATACAGACAGAATCTCTAAGCCGCTACGAGGGACCGCGGTACGTGCTAAGGTGCAATATTTATTGGTTGTATTAGGTTGTGTTTATTAGGGTCACATAGCTATAAGTGCAGCGCTGCGTTACTGGCAGCCCAAGTTTGAAGTGGCAGACGGGTGTCTGGCTCCAACACTCTTCCTAAAGTATCTAACTATCTACAACACTCACCCAATCCCACCTCATTTCAATTCTTCCCATCCGTTCGAGGTACTCGAGAGTGTTGTTCATGATCAGCCTACCTCTTCTCTAATGGCCTGCCGAGTTCTTTCTTTGCCGTGGCCAGAGTGCTGTAACTACCGTACTTAAAGTAATTGATGACATTAGAATGGCCATGGAGAGCAAACTACTGACAGTTTTGGTCCTACTTTTGACATCCTCTTGGGTATTTTATCATCCATCAAGCTCTGCAACTACTTGGTTGCAATCTTACCTCTAGGGACGCCCACAATCGGTCAGAGTGAATGATGATGATTGTTACGACTTAGTAGCAGGTGTTTCTCAGGGTGGCGTCCACTCTTCCCTTCTCTTATCTGTCTTCATAAATGCCGTCACGAAGGTCCTAACCTCGCATTATCATCTCTATGCAGACGACTTGCCGAAAGCTGTGAAACCAACTGGGGCTATACCTGCCATCAACAATGACCTTGAAAACATCCATGCTTGGGCCGTATACTTAGTACTGCTGGTCAACCCAAAGAATCTCAAGCACTTATTTTTGTTGGTAGATACATTCTCCGCCTCCTAGATTATGACTCTCTTTCTCCAGTAAAATATGATTTTGTAGCTATTGACTACTTAAAAAGTGCAAAAAATTTGGGGTTCACATCGACTCAATGCTTGCCTGGGTGTTCATATCGCGAAGGCAAGTACCTCCGCAACGGGAATATCCCAAGCAAGCATACTGTTCATTTCAATCCCTCAAACGTCTCCAGAAACTCCTACTTGTTCAGACTAAAGTTATTCTTGCACTATCTCTTCTTGCCCCGCTATAAGACTACGCTGATGTCTGCTTTCTCGATGCATCAGAGGAACTGCTGAATAAACTTGCACTTAAATCCGCTTTGTGTTTGGGCTTCGTAACGGTACAAGCTGTACTTCACTCTCAACATTACACCATTAGCAGTTGTAATACACTGAATATCTTCAGGAGAACAACTAGGGAACATTTCCTATCAGTATCACAATAATGTAGTCTGTATATATCTAGATTTTTAGGCATGTATGTATGGGTATAATATATGTGTATATTATGGCAGCAAATTACAAACGGACATCTGTAAAGTCACTTGTTAACGGATAGCGTTTTTAACGCAAACACGTTATAAATTTTACAAAAACAAAGCCAGCCTCGTCAATTTGAGATGCTTTCATAAAATAACATTTGGAAGAAAATAGTGACGGTCAGTTATAACCTTGGAGGGTCACAGGGACCAGGAAATAAAAGGTGAATAACCTTAGAGTAAAAATTTATAGTAGAGAACATAAGTGAGGGCCACTTAGGTTCTCAGGAATGGGTAGTGTCGAAGTGTCAGTGCTATTCCGCTGCTGCCAGAGAACTGGCTGGTCAATTAGCTAGGCGTGAAGCTGTTGTAGTGCTATCTTTTACAACATTACACAGTTAACAGACAATTGCATTATTTAAAAAAAACGGCTCGACAACTATAGGCCCATCTCTCTGGCTACAATTATGTCTAAGGTTCTTGACAGTCTGCTTAACACGATGATGAGTAGCTGGCTCGAGATACATGACAATCAATTCGGTTTCAAATCGGGACTCTACTGAGACAGCCATTCTGTGTTTGAAGCAGATTGTTTGTAAATTTAGTGGCTAGTTTTAAAGACACACATAATTTTCGACTGCTTATAAAAACAAAACATGTCCGTTTGTAATTTGCTGCTACCGAGTTTGCGTATGTATGTAGGTGTATTATATATATACGTTTGCTATGTATGTATATTTATTTGTATATGTATTTACCTGTTTAGATGGCATTTTTATTATATTAATTTTTTTTTTTAAAGTACTCTTCATATTACTTCACTACTATAACAACTTCTCTGCTATTCAAAGGTTTGCTGGAAGAGAACTCATTTTGAGTTGTAATTTTTTTTTTGTGTATATCCTCTGTACTATTCGTGCGCAATAAAGAATTAAGAAAGGTGTCATTAAATATAACATGGTTTAAGTATTAGAATTATAAAAAGACATACAGAAATCAAATAGAGTCAAGCAATTCAGTTGATCAAAAATTGGAACATCGTACATATTTGGCTAATTTTAATTACATGAAAAGGAATGTCATTCATAAAAGAAACGAAAATTCAAAATTAGGAGGGAGTATTTTTATTTAGCTCTAAGGCATGTGCCCTAAACTGAATTTTTTCTTTTTGTATTATAGCTCAACTCAAAGAAATCAGAAAGGCCAGTATTGCACGCATTGTTTGTGACAACGGAGATAAAGTTACATGGATCCAACCCAATGCATTTCGCCGAATAGGACCTAAGTAAGAGTTTCATTTTACAATAACTATGTACATACATGAAAGTCTTAGTAGTAACAACAATATCATCATCATCTATTTGGTAAACCTGTTGGATTCGAGGTATTCAACTCAGAGTCCGGAGTCCACTCTCCGATTGTTCTTACTCCACTTTTTTACTTCAGTAGCTGCCGCAAGTCTACGAGACCAAAATACTCAAAGTATTTATTTTAATTCTTTTTATACCACTTGTTTGCCACTTAAGACAAGCACACGGCCCATCTGAAGGAAAGTGGTTACCGTGGCCTATGGACGTGTTCAGCACCAGGGGCGTCACACTCGTGCTGCCGAGCCTGTTAGAACAGAAAGTCTCTGTGCCGTCAGTGTAGAAGATAGAACAGGACAAGCCTTAGGTCTTCCCACTGACAGCACAAAACTGTTCAGTGAGCTCTGGCTACCCTACTCACCGCTAGAAACACAACACGAGGTTATTATGACCGCGGTTTTCTGTAGGGCAGAGGGCCGTCGTGTCGTGACTTGGGCCTTTATGCGATCATAAAGGTTTGAAAGGTTTCTAAGAAAGCCCACATAACTGGGAATTATCGTCCTCTAGGTCTCAATGGATACTCCATTGAATCCTATAAAACTATGTTTAAACGATAATGGAGAATTTTTAAACAGATCTGATAAAATGAGTAATAAACTAGTAACGTATTTTTCAGCTTCACAAAACCTTCCCGAGTGCTCTACGTGTATTTCAGTAGTGTATTAAAAATTTATATTACATGATTTATATGTATTGCTTTACCTAGGAACTTACCAGTACCGTGCAGTGAAATGCCAAAAGTTAATCTCAAGAAATGGAGAGATAATTGGTGCCCCAAACCCAAATCGCCAAAAACGCAATAAAACTGTCACCAGGACCCTGACTCTGCTAATTTTCAACCACTGCATAACAGTAAAGTCTATAAAATGGCATTTTTTGCAGTGTCAGTAGTATGGCTTGTATGATATTGTTTGACAACTAGTAAAATCAGGGCCCAGAAATTATATAACGTCGATATTAATCAATTGTATAGTTATTGTTTTAAAATGGTGAGGAAATAAAACTTTGCAGACAATGTGGTGTCATTCAATATTATTTGCACTGCCTTAATCTTTATACCCTACCCGCTGATGTTCACGGCTCTATCCTCATGAAATTTCGATACCGCTTTCCTTACCCAGGGAATCTATTTCCGGGGTATAAAGTAGCCTATATGGTATTCCAGACTATAATTTGGATAAGGATTTGTTTCTAATTTTGGCCAAAACCGTTCAGTCGAGAGTGTGACAGAAAAACAAGCATTCAAACATCTTCACAAATAATGTATTCTTTGGTTAAATTACATACTTAATAATGTTCAAGTACTTTTTCTGGTGCTCTCTTGATATTTTGTACTGATTTATTAATTGCAACCTCCAAACACCAATATATTCATTCTGAAAGATACGCCCTGTATCTTCCTTGATTTAGGAAGGGTCCCTTTTAGCCTCTTATAGGTTTTATTGTCACTAGGACTACGCCCTGACGGTGCTAAGCGTATGTAAATGTGGCTGGCATCTGCTATATTGTATTGTTTCCGTATAAAATATTTGTGTAGAGGCTATTGTTTTGGTATAGCTGAGTATGCTACATGTCATGATAATTTGATATTGGAAATTCATCTTACGATAAATTTGTAAAAGACAATTTTTAGGTACGAATAATAGGATAGGGCTGTGCTCCATCCGACTAAGTGCCCACTTGACGGCAATGGGCATTATGTGGGACTGAAAGGTAAGGTTTTTTAATACCACTTAAGTGTCAGACAAACACACTAACACACATTATAACCGTTGCCCATGGACGTATGTCGCATCAAACACGTCACGCTCGTAGTGCTAACTTGAAGAACCCCCTATTGTAGTCACTAGAGAAATCCGAAATAGGGAGTTCAGTCCACAATTTGAGGGTGCTTGGGATGAAGTTTAGGATTGTTGACGTGCCTACACGCCAGTTTTTGCATCGAGTCGAAGGGGTTAAGCAGGTATGCAGGCACTCCGGAAAAAGTGACAGCAGTATTCCGTGTGGAGCCAAACCTGTGTTTATAATTGGTGAAAGATAAAAAAAGAAAAAATGTAAAATAAAAAAAAGATATGAGTAAATGAAAGAAATGAAGAATTTAAATGTAGTGAAAGAAATGAAGAATTTAAATGTAATAAGAACACCCGGTACTCAAAGCATGTTCAAATTAAATTCCATTGAATTAGATTGCAGTAATTTGGATATGTATTTATTGTTTGTTCTGAGTATTTCCTCACCGTAGACACGCAGGTAATATTTCAATCATTTCCAGTGTAATTGATACCAAAAAAAGTATTTGGAAACGGAAGTGCAATTATTCTCTAACATAACATTGTAACGTGTGCTTGCGTGTGAATACAATTTGCACGATTATTTTAATGGTTCTGTACATAAATCAGGTATTCTAATGGTTCAATTATGTGAAGGCTGACTCTTCTTTAACTTGTTACCTTACATACTTAGGTTCGGCTTTAAGGCGCAGTTTATACAGAAGAGACGTGGCGTTCAATTTCACAATATAAACCTTATGAAGTGTACAATAACTTAGTTTTTGTCCTAGAGGAGAATTGCGTTCGCGCCTCCAGGCGATGTCCCGCCTCTAAAGTGTCGCGCCATTGCATCGAGTGGCGCGAGTCACGTTATCGCATCGAGTGGCGCGCGTCACGTCATTGACGTTATTGTACACTACATAAGGTTTATATTGTGTTACATAAATTGCCCGCTATCGCCAAATGTCATCCACAACGTCTCTTCTGTATAAACCGCGCCTAAGATTTTGCTATTGTTGAAAATAAATTGTAATCGCTCAAGATTATGTTTTAGGCAATCTTACCGGAGACCTAAAACGGAGTATGGTTTTATTTATTTATTTCACTTCATGCATTAAGCACAAGTCGGTTGGAGTCTGTCATAACCGGTTGTATCCGATGAAATTTCCGGCCGGCAAGAGAATTATCGCTCAAGAGTGTACCGTCATTTAAAATGACTATTATAACAAAAATGAAACAAATATGATAATGAAACAAAACTGAACCGCATCACAAAAAATAACTAAAATGAAATATTACGCCTCGTTCACAATGCAAATTATACCCGTTTCACAATATTCCAATAGCACTCCAGTCCAGCGAGCGAATTCAGTGCTGCACGCTACTGAATCGAACCATCACTGGAATGTACCCAATCCAGTGAGTTTTCCAGTCTAGTGAATTTTAAAGCGCGTTTAAAACACTGGAATAATGTGAACACTACAATCCAGTTCAGCACTGGACAGGATTGATTCGAATAATGTGAACCGAGCATTATATCTGACTGTTATTTATTTTACTGATTTCGTATAACACAATCGGAAATACTAGCCCCCGCACCTTTATAATAAAAAACCTTTATAATTAAAAAAGTACGGATTCCTTTTCTCTCATATAATTATTTTTCCTTTCATTTTTATAATATTCACCTCCTTTTCTAATGGGTTTCATCCTACAATTATTTTTTTTGGTTTTAAAAATTATCGACCTTGGTCTATAAAATCATAACAAAAATGAAAAACCGTTTAGCTTTGAAAGGCACTTCAAGTATGATAAGTCAAACAAAAATCTCAATGAGTTCCAACCAACTTACATTTCCATAAATGTCAACAATGACATATTTAATTGGTTAATTAAATAACATAAGTGTTCAGTTACTGTGTAGTTTCAAACAAAACAAAACTGATCATTCGAAGTTGGAATTTTGCTCGCCAACAAAGATATATGCCTCATTCACCTATTTTCACTCGAAGACAAAATAGCCAACTCATATTAGATTCTGGCATGTGATTGCCTCGTTATAGTTTGAGGATTGCCTTTTTACAATTTGTAATCCATACTAATATTATAAATGCGAAAGTAACTCTGTCTGTCTGTCTGTATGTTACGTTTTCACGCCTAAACCACTGAACCGATTTTGATGAAATTTGGTATAGTGGTAGATTAGACCTTGAGAAAGGACATAGGCTATGTTTGGTCGCGATAACCGACATCCACGCGGGCGGAGCCGCGGGCAACAGCTAGTTATTTATATTTTGGTGAAACAAAATCGAATAACAAAAGGAACAAAATAATGGATTTTTTATACCACTTAGGTGGCAAACAAGCACACGGCCCACCTGATGGAAAGTGGTTACCGTGCCCTATAGACGTGTGCAACACCAGGAGCCTCACACTCGCGCTGCCGACCCTGAAGAAACTTTCTAATGCCCTTCTTGAAGAAAGCTTGGGAAAACCACAGCAGGGAGCTCGTTCCACAGCTTAAGCGTGCGTGGGATGAAGTTCCTTTCGTACCGCACGGTTCGCACCATTTCTGGTCGCAATGTGTGAGGATGAACTCCCTGTCTATGGCGAGCGGTGCGGTGATAGAAAGTAGCTGTCGGCATCATGTCAAACAAATCATCTGAGCACAAACCATTGTATAGGCGGTGGAACACACACACAGTGAGGCAAAGTCCCTCCTGAGGCTGAGAGGTTCCACAGCGCCTGCGAGTATGGGATTGTCGACGAGCCTCAACGCCCGTCTTTGTATCGATTCGAAGGGGTCAAGCTGGTATGCAGGTGCTCCGGCAAAAAGGTGACAGCAGTACTCCATATGGGGCCGAATTTGTGCCTTATAAAGAAGGAGTCGTTGCCCCGCAGTGAAGTACTGCTTAACTCTGTTAAGCACTCCCAAGTTTCTTAGATGACAGCCTGGCCTTGTCCTCCAAATGGCTGCGGTACTGGACGTCGCTTGAGATGTCGACGCCTAGGATCCCGATACTCGAGGAAATGGTAAGCGATGTACCCAGGAATTGCGGCGCTACAATAAATGGGGTTTTCTTAGCGGTGAATACAGATACTTGTGTCTTAGTAGGATTGAATTGGTCTAGGTTTAGTCGACCCCAATCGGGTACTCACAAGAGAGTAGTCTCGATTTCGGACATAATTGTTCGCGATTCTCCTTCACCTTGGACTGAGAGACATTTGCATAGCCCGTGTAACACGTGTCCCCGGTACATATCATTAACGTAACATATCATTGAATGCAGCAGAAACAGGGTCGGAGACAGCACGGAGCCTTGTGGAACACCATCGTTTATGTCCATGCCGTCCGAGCAACTGCTAACGACGACGGCTTGGATACTTCTGTTGGGCAAAAAGCTGGCAATTCATTCACATAGTCCCTCAGGGAGTCCATAGTATGGCAACTTCGTAAGAAGACCTCTGTGCCAGACCTGATCAAAGGCCTTCGCTGTATCGAGGCTGACCTCTAGTGCTTCCCTCCGACTCGCGATGGCTTGCGCCCATCGGTTTGTAAGATACACAAGAAGGTCACCGACAGAGCGACGGTGGCGAAAGCCGTACTGACGGTCGCTCAATAGATCGTTTCCCTCCAGGTATCTCAAGAGCTGTTATAATAATGCACTCCATAACCTTTGAAAGTAGGGAGGTTATAGCAATAGGCCTGTAAATGGACGGGTCGGTCCTGTCGCCTTTTTTAGGCACAGCATGTACGAACGCAGTCTTCCAAGAGGCCGGAACTTGTCTTGAGAGCGCGAAAAGGCGTGTAAGTACTGGGCACAACTCGGGGGCACAGTGCCTGAGCACCATCACCGGTATACCGTCCGGCCCACTCGATTTCCGAACATCTAAGGATTTAAATTCTCGCCGGACCACGCGTTGCCGCTCGCCAATTCTACCGATGAACTCGAACTTAGCCCTGGCCGTTGCCTTTTTACAGGACCTCAAGGCGGCATTTAATTTCCGCTTCACTTCAGCGGTGTTCGGATCCTGATTATCAACTGCCGTGGTTCAAGCCTTATACGCAGATTGCTTGCAGTTTCTAGCTCTCCGCCGCTCCTGTTGCGATCCAGCGGTTAGGAATATAGCACTCTATGCCCGCTAGGATCGCATCAGCGACTGCTGTTGTACAGGAGCTTGGATCATCCGAAGTGAAGAAAAGCCGCCTCCAAGGGTACGACGCGAAAAATTCTCGCAGTCCGTCCCAGTCTGCCGACTTATAGTGCCAAACATGCCGCCACTGAGGTGGGCGCGGTGGTCCAGGCCGCGTGAGTGTCACTTGCGCCCGGATGAGTTTGTGGTCCGAGGTACCGAGGGGTGCTTCCACTATTATGGAGTATTTATCCGGGCGCGTAGTCAGCAGAAGAGTATAGAGCTTCTGTGGGTCTCAATATCTGGTATTCTAGTATTGGTATGCACCATTTGAGAGAACCCATAGGTGAGCCACTCCACGTGGTGAGCGTTGAAGTCCCCCAAGAACACTAGGTCTGCGGTGGGATACTGCTCAATTATCTTGTCCACTGTCCGCTATCTACATAACATTGTACCCAAAATTTTATATTATAAGTTATTAAAATAAAATATTTTCTACCGTAATTAATGGGTATTAACAACGTTTTTTCAAATAATTCACCAATATAATTAAATACATAGATTTTATATATTTAGATAATTTTTGTTAAGCAGCCTGAGAAGTGGACACATTATTTTGTATGGAGATTATCCCAGTTCGATGGACAAAAAATAATATTATGTGTTTATTATGGGCAAAAGGTACATAAATTTATGTATTATAGCTAAATAAGATACATCAAAGTACTATTAGTACTTCTTATATATAAAACATCTTTTATTTGATCAAATATCGGGTGAGGACAAATTTTGCAATCAAAAGGGTCATTTTAAATGATTTTTACCCAAAAGTACGCACGCATGCAAGGCACGGGCGCGATTACGTTGATGCGATGCACTATGCCTTTACTGACATTGTTGCGATAGCATATTGTTGCCTTTACAGAGAAGCTTAAGAAAAAAAATTCTAGGATATTCTAGACCAAAGTAAAACTTAACTAGCTTTATTATTATCGGCTATTATTATTTTTTCGTTCTCCTTCTCTTGACCATTTAATTTTAACAGTAATGATATCGTCGTCAAACTACAGATACTCGCTAAAGAACATAGATTTATGTAGTTGATTGAATTTGTTGAAACTTCTTGATGGAACTTCATTTCACATATTAAAAACTCACTTTACAAGTTCCACAGCGGTGAGTTTTTAATATATATAAAGATAGTAACATAGATTTATACCTAGAATGATCCGCGAAGCTATTGAATATCAAAAAAACCAAAATTTTAATAGAGCAGAAAATTGGAGCACGCCACCAGCCTAGGGCCAAGTCATTAACTTAATCAAATCTAGTTCACAGCAAAATACAGCAAGACTTAACGACACAGTGAGCTCATTCTGCATGAATAGTAACACCAAAAATGATTGGTACTTTGAGATAACTTATACCTCATGCTATGTGGCAATTGGCATCTTTAGTCACCTCGCAACTGTGGCTGCTGAAAAGTAATAATACCAAAAATACCACGATGAAATCTGTTAAAAAGTGGTTTTATTTTAATTAAACAGCAATGTTTAATAATATATGATATTCATAAGTAGAGAACACTGGTACTGTAGTTAACGCCAGTGTGGCCGCAACGAGCGTTTTAATACATTTGATATTTCCGCGCCCTCGCCCGCCACTGATTTTGGTATGGCCAAGCACTTTGATTTTAATCAAATCGCTTGTGTTAGGAGTGGATTCCCGTCGGCTGTATAATGGCCATAATTCAAACCCGTACCTCTAAATAGTATGTTCGACTTTTTAACCACTAAGCTGAAACGTTTAGCTACAGAAATATGATCAACATCGCGGTTCTAACTAGCGGTTCGAACGCTATTTGAACTGACCTTAATTTAAACTTGAGATCAACCAAACATTTTTCAATTTAATAACAAGATTCTTATCGTTTGGCGGCGGACTCGTTTTTAATAACAGACTTTAATTGTTTGTCGACGCCCAAGATATTGCATTTCTTCTTAAAGTACTTTTGATGGAATATAAATCTTATTTGATTGGAATATTTTTATGATTGTTCGAGACGTGGAAGAGTTGTGTTACGTAGCGCTCTCTGAGAGATTATTGTGAAAATTAAATTAGTCCGGTTGCCCCTATATTTTAGGGTAACCCAAAAATCTTGGATTAAGTTTTTTTTAAACGATGAAGAATTACTAGGACATGTAAAGCTTCAAGAAACTGCATGAGCATAACCTGGTGCAGAAAGCACAACTAAATCGCTGAAGTGCTCTTGTAACGCCTTAATCAAACTTGATCTGTTATACAGACATCCTCCATTAACAGTATACAGTTTGTATACTTCGACAGAGTTCCACATACGTTCTCTATCTGCTAAAAATGCTCTCGCAGTGTCATTGAATGGGATATCTACTGCTTTTTTACTCTTTAATCTTCCGTTATACATCTTCAATATTTTTTATACTCATTTTATGTCGGCAATCTACATGATACATGGCGTCAGCAGCGTATAAGTCACTTACCACACCAGCCAGTCAAAGTCGAACTTCTGAAGCCCACGTATCGTTCCTAGCAACACTTATTTCAAAAATAAAGTCCTTCACTGATTTAGTCTTTGTTTCTAACTGACGAAACTGATAAGCTGCTCTCCATCTGTCAGGGTGTTTCGGGTCCTTTAAAGAACAGTTCCTTCCACAGAAAACGCAGTGGTTTCGAAGTTCAAACGCATAACTTGCTTCTGAATCACCTCTAGTTGTCCGCATTGCTCTTTTTAAGTGCGTTTTAGAAGTGTAGGTAGATATACAACTTCTATGACACTGTATGATAACATCTTGATCATTGTGTATTTTGTTCTCCAATTCAATAAATTTTTCATCACCATATTGCATACTACATTTTATGATAGTCTTTATGCGCTGGGTCCCTGCAGATGAAAGGGGTTCACTGCGTCCACTGCAGTTGAATTTCCATTCAAAAAAACATTTTTCTTCTTCCATTTTTTACCATGTGATCACATTCAAATCTGAAAAGAGAAAAAAAAGCGAATGATAGCAAATGATAATAGTACATTACGATTATACCTAATGTGCGTAATAGTACATGTATCGTACGATGTTTTTCAACACACTCTTTGAGGCCGCTCGCTAAGAAAAGGTACTCGTAGGCAGTAGGTACTTTCACTTAGGGCTGGTTGCGGAGAGCCATCACAAAATTAGTAAAAGTGTATCACAGCCTTCTAGTGTCCCCACAGCTGGGGCACCGGCCTCCCCTCCTCTGAGGGTGTATTGTATGGGTCATAATTATAATAAGCATTAGTTAGGTACATAACTAACAATATATAAAACTCAATATACGAATATTTACAAGGTCAATGATAAAAGACTAGGCAATCCTGGAAGTTATATCCGGTGGAGTCAAATTAATAAAATCACTCGAACTTCATATTTTGTCGATTTAAAACTAAACAGTGCAAATAGTGCAAATCGTAAAAGTAGTAAATAGTGCAAATCGTGTAATAAAAGAAAATTTGAGTAAAATGGCGCGCTGTTTTTTTTATCTGTAACAGTGCGAAAATAGTGCCGGTGGCACTGTAGAACATTCAGCCAAGTTTTTAAAAACTATATTTTTATATATATTAAATTACCTACATTGATTATTGCTATTTTCTAGAAATAACAAAATAATTTTATAAAGTACTAGCTGTTGCCCGCGGCTTCGCCCGCGTGGATGTCGGTTATCACGACTAAACATAGCCCATGTTCTTTCTCAAGGTCTAACCTAACCCTATACCAAATTTCATCAAAATCGGTTCAGTGGTTTAGGCGTGAAAGCGTAACATACAGACAGACAGACAGACAGAGTTAAGGTGCTTTTCCACCAGAGGGGCGAGACGAGACGAGGCGAGAAGAGAATTGAAATCGCACTGACCCTTTTCCACTAAAAATTGCCATCGCGAGCTCGCGCGTGACCGCCGCGCCCCGTCGCCCGTATGCTTCATATATAAATGTATTTTAGACAGCTCACACACAATGCTCGATATAACTTTGTTCTAGCGTCAATGCCGAAAACTCCGAACAATAATTAGGCGTCAATATTCTCGTCAATCGACACTGTTTCCACGAAAGATGCACCGGGAGAGGATTGAAAATTTGTTATACAAATTTCAATTCTCTCCTCGCCTCGCCTCGCCTAGCCACTCTGTTGGAAAATCACCTTGAAGGTGATTTATACTCTATGTGGGAACCAATACGGTTCATTTTTGCACAAACAAATATTTCAATTCACGCCTCGCATATTCTCGTCAATCCACACTGTTTCCACCAAAGATAGGCTGGGAGAGAATTGAAAATTTGCCATACAAATTTCAATTCTCTCCTCGCATCGTCTCGTCTCGCCCCTCTGGTGGAAAATCACCTTTACTTTCGCATTTATAATATTAGTATGGAAGCACTCCTGTATTACGATTTAAGTAATAAAGTTAATTTAAAAACAAAAATACTTACTTATGTTGTTTGGTCTCAAAGGACTATAGGCCATGTCGCCAACCAAAATTAGTCATGTTTCGATGACAGTTGAAGTGTTATTAAGTCACATCATTCACTTCTAATTTTCGTGGGACGAAAGCTTATCTAGGGTAGATATTTTGCGACAATATTTTGGGGTTTAGCTTGTAAAGCAGTGAAATATATACGTATTCCGCGGGGCGGAGTGTGAACGGAGCGATTTCCGATACAGTTGCGTCTTGGGACGCTAAAATAGTAGAACAGTGAACATGTGTGTGGTACATAGTGGATGGGTGGATGGATGAATGTGTAACCACTGAACTAGTCAGGTGGATACTCACCGGCTCGCTCAGGGGCTGATGCAGAACTCTTTCCCAGGGCGCCTTTTCCACAGAGCTAGAGAGGTGAGTGCACAGGGAAGCTAGGGCTCCAATGAAAACAGCTGGTTGTCAGGTTGTACACATATATATTTGATTAAGTAACCAGAATACAGGGTAACACACAGAGAAATATAGTAACAGAGTAGGTAGACACAGGAGACAGAAGTATATGTATAGATAAGTAGGTAGACAGGAATGCACAGAATACAGAAGATATGTACAGACAAGTGGGTAGACAGACAGGCACAGAATACAGAAGAATGAGGCAGAGAGGACACACACAGTAGGCACGAGTGTTATAGCACTAGCTACACATTTATAGGCACGTGAATTCTAGCACAAACTACTAAGCGTACTGAGTTTACGGATGGTTGGCACTACAGCTACACATTTACTGGTACACGATGGTAGTGTACTGGCCTTTGGCTTCGCTGGTGGTAGCGCGGACGGTCACGGTAGACCTCTCGCCGTGTAGCAGCTCTCGGCAGCAAATGTACCACAAGGTACGCAGCAGAGTAAGATGAGGCGGTCTCAACCTCAAGGACTCACTAGCACGAACTAAGGACCCTGTGTAAAACAGACCACACATAAGCCGTTAATACACATACAGGCCCGCCATCAGTCCCACTAAACAGAGTTACAAAAAAAACTTACCAGAATATCTGGGGACGAAATTTTCACCAAACTAAATTGTTACAAGCAATTGACAAATTACAAGATTTATACCACAGAGATTTGGTAAGGCTAACAAAGGTAACTAGTTGCCACGAAGAATCAACAGAAGTCGTGGTGAAAATCGTGGCAGGTATATTTATAGCCCGTTCATCGAATCTTCGTGAACAATCTTCAAAATTCTGCTAATCATGATGTATTTCATTATACCATAAACAAACTCATTAGCTGTCAGTCGCCAAAGACAACTTGACGACCCATTACCAACAATTATTATAATTATGACTTGTTTACTGGTAAATCATAATCCCTGAGAAAATTAATCCCATTCAATTTATTATTGTTAAATTGTAAAAATAAAATAATAAATGAGTGCAATAAAAAATAGAATATATGCTGTAGGACACCAGCGCCATCCACCGGTCGAGCGTGAGAACTAGGACACACCTAATCGAAGATTACAAGTTTCACCGCCAAACAATTATACCTAGTTCCCATGAGACACTCCAGGTGGCTCTGGAACAAAGAAATCAATTACAAGACCAACAGAGAAAAATATCACGTTACACCATCCCCCCCTTAATAGTATTTCCTGCGGACACGATACGCTGGAAATACACAACAAAAAAACAGAAAATGCCTACAATAGATATAGACACACAGCTGGGTACTTCAAACCCAAACTGACAACTATAATTACAAAACTAAAGAACATTCCTCCCACACACCTAATTATACACTGACTTGCGCAATGGTTAGGTTACATAGCTAGAGTCAAATGTCCTACAGAGAAAATGAATGTTCCCTTTATTCGCTGCAGATACACCAACACTACCAACAACTACAAGGAGCTGTGGAGAATTGAGAGGCGAAATGGGGGATAAACACTCGGTACGGTGTATGGTGGAACCCCTAATGCGACTAATTATAGTCACGTAGATACTCAGAGAGAAAACAGATTTTGTACAGATTAAGCATAACATAGCGCTGGTTTTATAGACTAGATAAACAGTGCTATGTAGTGACAACATCGCTGACATTAGGTACTGGAGACGGCTCCTCCTTATACTTCAGGATGTCTTTGATATGGTACTCACCAAGATCCTTACCGTCTAAATCTGACAGCCGATATACCAGAGGGGATTGCTTGGCGGTTACCACACATTTAAGGAACTTAGGGGCTAACTTGGAAGTGAAGTTCTTTGCTTTGTTTGACAGGTAGAACGTGCGTTTGTACACGATTTGTCCTACTTTCAGCTCCACATGCCTTTTTCTGAGGTTGTAATACTTTTCATTACGCTGGTGGGCAACGTTCAAGTGTTTCTTCACCTGGTCGTAGATACGTTGTATTTCTCTCAGTTTGACACCAAAGGCTGATGGATCGTCCACAGCGACAGAAGCCGGGTGGCACGCAATGTCTGACTGCCTGTATAGAACTCCATCTCCAATGAACTCCCTACCATGCACCAGAAAGTAAGGAGTAAAACGAGTTGCTTCGTTCACTGCGGTGTTCAGAGCGCACTGTACTTCAACCAAGAACGAGTCCCATGCTTTGTGTTGTGACTTCACATAGCATGAGATCGCTTGGACAACATTGCGAATAGCTCTTTCCGCCTGATTAGTCTGGGCATGATACCTAGGGTTATAATATATATTGGGTACATTATATTTAGTTAATAAATCTTTAAAAGGCTTACTTACAAACTGAGGACCATTATCCATGTAAATAGTTTTACATACTCCATGCACAAGAAATACACTCTTCTCTATGAATCTCGCGACCACAGCGCCTGTGGCAACCCTAATAGGGCACAACATGACGTATTTACTAAAATAGTCGGAGACCACGATCAGGTGCACGTTTCTATTGCTTGAAGTAGGAAAGGGACCAAGTTGATCGACAGAGATAGCTTCGAAAGGCTTCGACACCCGCTTCGGGCTACCCATGAGGCCAGGACGAGACGTGTTTACGGGTTTGTACTGCTTACAGATTTCACACTTCTCGACATATTGTTTGACGTCCTCGTACATTTTGGGCCAATAATAATTTAGGGCTAACCTTTTGTGTGTCTTCCAAACACCACCATGAGCACTAAGTGTGTCATCATGGTACTTAGAGAGCAGGGACAGGCGATCCTCCTGGGGTACCACCAACTTCCAGTCAAAATCTGAAGTCAGAGAATATTTATTCTTAGAAAATCTATATAAAAGGTTGTCACGAATGTCAACATTTGGCAACTTCCTAGGGTTCTTCCGCACACTGTTCATGGTGTGGACATACCAAGGGTCTTTAGAGGAGGCAGCATCTAGCGAATCAATCGTTATACGAGACAGAGCATCAGGTACAACGTGATCCTTACCCTTCCGATGTTCAATGTCAAAATCGAATTGACTTAGCCTCATGCTCCAACGCGCTAAACGGCCTGTAGGGTTTTTTAGCTTATGGAACCACAGTAAGGAGGAGTGATCCGTGACGACTGTACACCTCTGGCCTTCGACGTACTGTCTGAATTGTTCCAAGGCGAAAATCACGGCCAGAAGCTCCCGCTCAGTTGTGCTGTAGTTCACCTCGTTCTTGTTGAGAGAACGGCTGCAGTAGGCGATAGGGTGTTCAACTCCATCGTGAGTTTGTGTCAGCACAGCAGCAACTGAAAATGCGGATGCATCACTGAGAATACGGAAAGGCAACTCAAAATTAGGCATCTTCAATATAGGGGCAGAGACCAAAGCTGACTTGAGAAGATTGGAGGACTGTTCAGCTTCAGGAGTCCATTCAAACTTAACATTCTTAGACGTTAGCTTACACAGAGGTTTTCTAATCTTAGAGAAATTATTGACAAAACGACGATACCAACCGGCCATCCCCAGAAACCTCTTAACCTCCTTTGGGTTAGTAGGGGTGGGATAGTTGAGAATAACCTCAACTTTACCCGGGTCAGTCCGAAGGCCGTGTTTGTCTACATAATACCCCAGGTGTTTGAGTTCACTCCGACAAAAATGAGACTTTTTCATGTTAATAGTTAGGCCAGCATCCTTGAGTCGCTGATAGACTCTATGTAAGAGCTCTACATGCTCTTCAAAGGTACTGGACACACAGACTATGTCGTTCTGAAACGCAAATACCCTATTGTCGAACTCAGGACCAAACAGACGGTCCATTAGGCGCTGCATCGTGGCGGCAGCTCCAACGAGTCCAAAACACATGGTATTGTAATGAAACAGCCCCCTCCGGGGAACTGTAAAGGCAGTTTTCTCGGCGGACTGCAGAGAGTCGAACGGAATCTGCCAGTAGGCCGCACTCAGATCTACAGAGGATAAATATTTAGCATTATTCAGATGGTCCAAGATTTGATTAATGTACGGTAAGGGGTATGCATAACTTTTTGACACAGAGTTGAGCTTGCGAGAGTCCAAGCACAACCTGAGTTCGCCGTTCGCCTTCTCTACCATGACCACTGGAGAATTCCATGCGGACTGAGACGGGGACACTACTCCCATCTCTAGCATTCGGTCCAACTCGGCTTCCAGGGCTTTCTGTTTGAGAGGAGAGAGCGGGTAGTAACGCTGTTTGATCGGCTTACTGTCACCAGTGTCAATGACATGATGTTCGAGTGTAGTCCGACCTAAGCCCACCTTATCCGTGTTCAAAGAGTCAAACTTTTCAATGATCTCGTTGATTACACCCCTTTGTTTAGTAGTCAGGTTGCTGTAATCCTCGAGCCCACCATTAAGGGACACAGACTCGATAGGATTATTGTCACTAAAGCCATCAAGACTAATATTTTGTGAAATTAGTTTATCACCTAACTTAAATTGCTGCCAAAAATCTACACCAAATATCATAGAGGTGGTGATTCCCGGAACAACATAGAATTTGATAACTCGGATAACCGAATTGTACTCAATAGGTAAAGAAATACAACCCAGACATTGCAAATAAGAGCTGTCGGCAGTTGTAATACGAAAGGTAGGGTTGATACTTTCAAGATATAGAGCAGGAGGCACCGGAATCCAGAAGGCCTAAGACATTTAAATTTAATACTTTAACAACTAGATACGGTCTAACATCGTTATCCCGTTTAGTAAACAGGACCCTATCAGAAATAGACTCAGATACAGAGTGATGTATAGAGTTCACAATAGGGCCCTGGCCTACGCGTTTTTTGGCTTACCAGTACATTTTGAGCAGTCTGGTGTCTTGACTCCTTTGAGACCGCACCGGAAGCACACCAACTCCCTTGACTGGGTGCAGCTGTATGCAGCGTGCCCGCCTTCGCCACACCGAAAGTATTTGCGTTCGTTGGAGGTAGATGGCGTCTCAACTGCAGACACCTGCTTAGTGGGCTTTTGCACGCCTTTGGTCTTGTGCTGGTGTAAATCAGACGAGATCTCAAATGTATCCAGAACGGGCTCACGGAAAGCGTCCGCCCTTGTACGCGCAAGCTCCAGACGCTTACCTAGACGTCTCAGATCATCAATAGAGTTAACATCATGCAAGGCCAATTCCTTCATGTAGTCTGGTCTGATGTTGTGCATGAGAATGTCCAGCTGTTCTTCACTGGGCATTTTACAAGACAACCTTGAGAACATAGCCTGCATTGTACATATATAGCTAACCAAGGACTCAGAGCGGGATTGGCTACGCTGTCTAATCTCATTTCTGAGACGATAATCATAGTCAGGAATATCGAATGTATCTCTAAGCTCACTAATAAGGTCCTCATATGAGATGAAGTTAGATCTATTGGTACGGAACCAAGACAAAGCTGGTCCGTCCAACAGGTCAGAGAAAGCCAGAAGGAGTTTAGACTTAGTGACCTCACGTGCACTTCTAAGTTCTTCTAATCTCTCTAAAAACACGCGCACACAAGGAGAACCATCATATTTTAAGTTAAAAGAGCATAAATTAACGGGACGTTCCCTATACACTATATTGTCAGACGTGGAACCAAATTTACTAGAACTAGCTCGTACCGAGCGGTCCTCTCTCACTGCAGGTGAAGTGTACTCTACCCGGTCACGACCCGAATCATCATCACCTTCATCTGACCCGTCAGATTCAGAATCAGTGCTGGGTTCAGCCACAGCGACGATCTTCACAAGCCTATCACGAAGTTCGGCCAGTTCAGGACAATCTAGACCACAACGAGCCAGCCTAGTTAGCAGATAGTTCGCCCTGAAGGCTAATCTTATGCGACAATTTTTATCAGAAACAAAGTCACCTGACTGGAGGGCCTCACTTAGTTCCGAGACCTTAGGCGTACAGATGGAAAGCTCCGCCGCTGCATCAGTGGGGACTACCGCCTTCACCTTGATGCTACCCCGACAGACAAGTCGGTGTGCCGTCCTCAGCTCACTCCGAAGGCCAGCCACCGTCGCATCAGGTGCCACTGAAATGCCTATGTGAGCCAGCTCGTTAGAGAGTTCATCTTTTCTCAGATAGTTAATATATTTTTGCATCTGTGCCATGATGTAAAAGTTTAATTACGACAATTAAATAAGTAACAATGTAGATGACACAGACAGGGTTCAATCACAAAGTATTAAACAGAAATAACAAGTAAGTTCCACCAAAGTGTATGATTTCTAACAATGGTTTCAAATTAAATTATATGATTTATATTTATAATAGAGTTACTGGTTTCTATTATTAAGACACTAAAGTTAAAGTCTAGACTCAAATGCAAAGTCAGTTACACAACTGGCAATGTAGGTCAAACAGACAAGGTTCAAATACAAGATGTAAAACAGAGGTTCATAAGTAGTTAAATTTCAATCAACAAGGTGCATGATATTTAATTAAAGTTTTAAATTGATTGGTATAATTTAATATAAATACAGGCTGACTAATAGAATTAAAAGTTTCTATCATTTATGAGAACAAAGCTCCAGTTAATATTCAAAATGCAAGGTACCTACACACTTTCTATAAAGTTTGTAGTTACACAGAAAATCTTATTAAGTTTTATTACACAGAAAAAGTTATATTACAGTCCAAATATATATGTGCACATCTGCAAGAAAGACTAGAAACAGGCTAGAAAAAGAGGAGAAAAAAGGAAAAACACTAAAAAGAAAAAGTGGGTATGCCGAATAAAATCAAAAAATCTTACCAAATTCACAGCTGTTTTTTAATTTTGAAATTTGGAATTTTGGGTGTCTTTTCCCACCCCAGGTGTAGGTAGCTGGAAAAAGACAAGAAGATTAATTACGTGTTCAGCTGCTAACACAACCAATTAACGTCTTGAGAAGTCTCAGACGGATTCCCAGGTTGTTTTCATCAGAGGTAGCCACCTATGCACACACACTAGACTGAGACTACCGCAGAGTAGTACCAGAGTCTTGCCACTACGTTGGGAGCCAATTTGTAACCACTGAACTAGTCAGGTGGATACTCACCGGCTCGCTCAGGGGCTGATGCAGAACTCTTTCCCAGGGCGCCTTTTCCACAGAGCTAGAGAGGTGAGTGCACAGGGAAGCTAGGGCTCCAATGAAAACAGCTGGTTGTCAGGTTGTACACATATATATTTGATTAAGTAACCAGAATACAGGGTAACACACAGAGAAATATAGTAACAGAGTAGGTAGACACAGGAGACAGAAGTATATGTATAGATAAGTAGGTAGACAGGAATGCACAGAATACAGAAGATATGTACAGACAAGTGGGTAGACAGACAGGCACAGAATACAGAAGAATGAGGCAGAGAGGACACACACAGTAGGCACGAGTGTTATAGCACTAGCTACACATTTATAGGCACGTGAATTCTAGCACAAACTACTAAGCGTACTGAGTTTACGGATGGTTGGCACTACAGCTACACATTTACTGGTACACGATGGTAGTGTACTGGCCTTTGGCTTCGCTGGTGGTAGCGCGGACGGTCACGGTAGACCTCTCGCCGTGTAGCAGCTCTCGGCAGCAAATGTACCACAAGGTACGCAGCAGAGTAAGATGAGGCGGTCTCAACCTCAAGGACTCACTAGCACGAACTAAGGACCCTGTGTAAAACAGACCACACATAAGCCGTTAATACACATACAGGCCCGCCATCAGTCCCACTAAACAGAGTTACAAAAAAACTTACCAGAATATCTGGGGACGAAATTTTCACCAAACTAAATTGTTACAAGCAATTGACAAATTACAAGATTTATACCACAGAGATTTGGTAAGACTAACAAAGGTCACTAGTTGCCACGAAGAATCAACAGAAGTCGTGGTGAAAATCGTGGCAGGTATATTTATAGCCCGTTCATCGAATCTTCGTGAACAATCTTCAAAATTCTACTAATCATGATGTATTTCATTATACCATAAACAAACTCATTAGCTGTCAGTCGCCAAAGACAACTTGACGACCCATTACCAACAATTATTATAATTATGACTTGTTTACTGGTAAATCATAATCCCTGAGAAAATAAATCCCATTCAATTTATTATTGTTAAATTGTAAAAATAAAATAATAAATGAGTGCAATAAAAAATAGAATATATGCTGTAGGACACCAGCGCCATCCACCGGTCGAGCGTGAGAACTAGGACACACCTAATCGAAGATTACAAGTTTCACCGCCAAACAATTATATCTAGTTCCCATGAGACACTCTAGGTGGCTCTGGAACAAAGAAATCAATTACAAGACCAACAGAGAAAAATTTCACGTTACAAATGTTTGTTACTCTTTCACGTAAAAACTACTGAATCGATTTTAATTACATTAATATAGCATACACACGGCACGCCGTGCTTGCGGCGGTAAGATCCATCATGGGGGAGTGGCTAGAGAGGCCACACGGTGGCCTCTCGTACCGTCAGACGCAGGTCATTACCGGACACGGTAACTTCGGGCGGTACCTGCGTCTGATGGGCATGGAGCCAACGCCCGAGTGCCATCACTGCGACGCGAGCGTAGACTCGGGGCTGCACACGCTTACCGAGTGTCTGGCGTTTGAGACGCCGAGGCGGGAGCTTGTGACGGCCCTGGGGGTGAAAGTGCTCACACTCTCCACCCTGCTCGCAGCGATGGTCCGCTGCGCGGATGCATGGGCGGTCAACGCTTCCTTCTGCGAGCAGGTCATGCTCGTGAAGGAGACGGCAGAGCGGGCGCAGCGCAGCGAGCGAGAGATACTCGCGGACATCGCTGCCCGCGTTCGAAGGCGGCTTGGGCGTCGGAGGGCGCCGACTGACCACCGCCCCCCATGAGCGCGGGCATAAGCGGCCACCGCTTATTGCAGCGAGCACCATAGTGTTTATTTATCCCGAACTTTTAACCTGAAGTATTACGCGGAACAAACGGGCCGGAACAAAATTTTTTTTAATGGACGTTACATTCATGTCTTGGTTTAAAATAATAAGCAAATTATTTCACGATTAAAGTCGGGGTTTATACAAAATAATAGTGACAGATGTAGACTCTATAGTTTATTGTAGCTGGTAAATTGAATATAATTATAATGAAATCTTTAACATTGATTACTCGAAGGGCTTGTATGATCTCAGTAAGAGATCATAAAATTCAGCGCACATTAATTAATAAGAAACTAATTGACGTTTCTTTTAACTACTGCAGCGGTTCATATTTATATTAGATCTCATTCAAAACATCATACCAAAGTCGAACTTTACACTTAGCTGTAGGTACGATAATTCCGCTCCTGAATCATTTTGGTGGAGCGCCTCTTCTATCAACCAGAGGGAGCTTGTGATGTGTAGCGAATGAGTCTTTCTGCTGAAGCCAATCGAAGTAATTATATATATATTCATTAAATAAATGACAACCATTCACAGCTGTGAAAGTATATTTATTCGTATTATTGTTGAGACATCTTCTTAATTGCTTCAGCAGTATCATTGAAATCGTGAGACTATTAAGGGTTTCTATATTTTATACTGGAGCCTGAAGTTATACTGAAACCTCCAGTATACAATGAAGTAGACAGTAGTGATAGAATTACAAGTGAAATTAAATAAATTGTGACGAGTGGAAGGTGCACTTGATCTGTACATCTAAGCTATCTATTCTTCAGAATTGATCAAAATCTCGCTATGCGGAGCTTAAGATAACATTGTTTTCAATACACAAAAAAAAAGATCCAGATTCTACATTACAAATCATATATGATACCATCAACAATTAAAGGCCTATAAAAATATACAGCTGAAAAGAACTCTAAGAGGCCACGCAAAATCAAACTATCAAGTACCTATCTTTTAAATCTAATATATTTCATTTGATCTCAAATAATCCCTATGGATTATTTGAGATCAAATGAAACGAAAATAATATGAAATGGATCATCTTAATATTCCAAACATTTAAACTAAGTTGAGATAAAATATCAGAACACAGGTTTGTGAAACAATCGAGATGAATAGAAGCCTATTTGTTATTGGAATACACTTATATTATACGTTCAAGAGTTAGTATTGAATGTTAGCCAAGTAGGTTATTGGGGTAGATTTGAACTATAGGTAAACCGGACGATCACAGCTATATGTAGCGTGGGATCCATGACCCAAAGTTCCGTCACAGGATCTGTACTTCACGTGACTGGTGACATCGACTACGACGTCAAGGCATGTTTTGCCGCCGCGTGGGCCTAGTAGCGGGAACTGACTGGCGTTACATGCGATCCTCAAATACCAGTCAGGTTAAAGGGGCTGGTTTATAAGACGATCATTAGGCCTGTCCTTTTACACGGCTGTAAGCTGTGGCCATCCTTGGAGTGACGTAAGCAGGAGCTGCGTGTCCCGGAGACGAAAATGCTGTGGTGAATGTGCTGAGTCACGTGTATAGATCGCGTGAGTGACTCTCGCATCCGTGGCAACAAATGCCTGGCAATGGCACCCCCGACGAGTCCCGGTAGAAGGGGTAGGCCCAAGAAGTCCTGGCTTGACGTCGTGGAAGGTAACATGCGTGCAAATGGTCTCACTGCCATGAACGCCCAAGATCGTGCGAGGAGGAAGAGCTAGAAGGCGGACCCCGAGCTCTGAGGGCATATAGTGTAAGTGAAATTGCATCTTAGCCTCGGATGAAATCAGGATAACGTCTAATTATGATGAGTGTAGACGATTGATATCAAATATCTTCGGTCTTTTTTTACGAAAAGTAGATTTACTTCTATTTATAATCTTAAATTTTTAGTGTTGTTTATATAGTATAGTGCAAGTGAAATTGTGAATGTATCAAAAGTTTTAACGGCAGCGACAATATGGATGTGTATTCAGGTCAACCTCCTTCCTTAAGTAACTTTGTGCGCTGCACATACTGCTCCCAGGCCAGTTTTTCCAAAATTTGGCCAAAATTCCCACAGGCGCAAGGCCCTCTGGAGCTCAAAATTCAGCTAATAGTATAAAACATGTCATTAATGCGAACTCCGTATCGGCCTGGGAGCAATTGTTAACCTTCCCTTACAGAATTTTACATATAAAAAACAATAGTACACAAAGATCTTTGACAACCCAAATTAAAGAAAACTGTTATAATACTACTTATCATTTTGAATCAAAATCAACTTCCACCTACAACTGCCAATTCGTAAATATAATTTTATAGAAAATAAAATAAGGGAAGGTGATATCAGGGGAGCGTCGAGAATAGTTTTTAGCAGCGACGTGGTGGCACCTTACTCTCCAAACACGCTCGCGGGCCTGCAGAGTAAGCATCCATTGGCATCAATTGACCTCTCTTTCCCAAAACCACTGAATGTGTCAGTGTTACTGCCAAGGACGTTTTCGCAGCTGTTTGCTCCTTCCGGTCTCAACAGCCTGAAAAATCTAATTTGACCGAGCGCTGGCGAGGCTGGCGATGCCCTTCTGAAGGAACTGATGGCGTTGGTAAACTTAATTCTCTCCGGCAATGTGGACGAAGGTATCATAAATATTTTATATGATGCTAACTGTGCTCGGCGCAAAAGAGATGTTGGCATTTGTCCACAAATTCCAGCCACTCACACTAGGTTTCGGTTCGAAAGGGGGTTGTGAGGCTGCCATACACGCACTATCAACGTACACTCAACAAAACAATTCGGGTACCAGGCTGCACTAGTAAAAAGTAAGCATGTGTGTGTCATCGCTACAGACTTGTTGCAGGCGTATAGTGTTTAACGTTTATGTGTGCATCTTTCTACACTCACACATTGTTCACTTTGTTTTGGTTAGTTAATTAGTTTTTACGCTTGGTTTAAGTTCATATTTAATGAAGTTATATTAAGGCGCCCACTCACTAACAGTTTACCGGACGATATAAATCTGTCAGTTAATCGCAATAACCCACACACTAACAGTTTCGTTAACGATTTTGGACTGACGACTACTACGATCCGATAGTGTGTGGCCGCCGAACGATTCCGGACAGTTCTAAGCCGGACAGTCCTAGGCCGTCAGGGCGAACGAGCACACGTCGGCCGGCGGCCTGTCGATCGACGTTTCGTGTCAGCTTTTTTACGTAATAAACTTAGAATAAAACAGTGAATTAATTTTATTCTTTTGTCTGAAATAATAACTAATAACATTATGATGACATGTACCTACATCACAATTTTTTTTATAACATTTTATTCATTTTTTGAACATAATCGTCTATATTTCTTATGCACATAGTCCATAAGATTCAAAATAGCTAACACCTATTTCTCATAATGATTAGCACGTACTTATATAAGAATAACGTAGTGCAAGCTATTTTCAACCTTATTGACATCACAACAAATCTAGTTTCTTTTCTTATATTCGTGATCAGCAGCATTTATTTATGCGAAAAATCATGTAATTAAGAAAATGTCAATAAGGTCGAAAATCGCTTGCACTGTTTCGTAGTCTCTATGTAACTGATATCATACCATTACCGGCAGGCGATCGTACGACGTAAAACTGACGACTCACAACTGCTAGTGTGTGGTCGCAAAACTGACAACAGGGAATTGCCGGCAGGCCAAAATCGCTTTAGTGTGTGGGCGCTATCGGCTTAGGACTGCAGGCCGCCGGACAGATCAGGAACTGCAGGCGGACTGCAGGCGGACTGTTAGTGAGTGGGCACCTTTATAGTGGAAATCACTATAAATTAAAGCTAATAGAAAATTAGAAAAAAATGACACATTTGCTATAAAATGAAGGATTTTTCAGTTAAATAGGTGTTAATATAAAACTCTTTTATTTAAAATCCACAGAAATGGTATCAAACTAAAGCAACAAACAAAACATTTCGAAAAGATAACAAAACATGGCATTCTTTTTACTATTTACACTGATAAAACCTTTGTTTATAATAAACTAGCTGACCCGGCGAACTTCGTACCGCCAATTAATATGGCATAAAAATCTAGTAGTAATGGCCAAAGTATAAAAAAAAATGTTTTACATAAACGAAGCTTGTCACCATTTAAAGGTAAATGAAAACAGCTATTAGGTTTTGTAGGAAATTTAGGGTTGCTTTTAAGTCGACGGTATTCAGGTGCGAGAGTGGAAATACACGAAGCAACATAATCTCGCTGTCTCGTTAGATAGCCCAGTTCCTAATATCCTGTGAAAAGTTTTTGGCGATCAGCGATAGAAATTTCCTTCGAGCAACTAAACAACATTTTTCCAGTACAGGGTGGTCCTATTTTTTTGGCCGGAATAATTTTCCCTGAGGAATTAGTATGTTCTTGGCCAGTATTCTTACGAGCTTTACGAATATTTTGCTTCCAGGCAGCAGGATTACGGGATTTCTTTTTAGCTGTTATCGTTGCAGGTGTATTTTGAAATTCACATTCTAGCTGTAGTCTCATCTCCATAATATTTACTTCATCGTTAGAGTCTTGAGTGGCGATATTGCGCGCTCGATAGTGGCTGGTCATCAAGTAACTGTGTATTTATTTGGTTTGATGTGTTAAGTAAGTTCGTTGATTTAGTTGACTCTGAATCTGATCTTGAAGATGTTCTTGAACTTGAGCTTGAAGTTGTTGTACTTAAATCTGATGATGAACTAGAAGAGTTTAATGATGTAACTAGTTTTCTTTTCTTACGTTTATCAGTTACGAAATCTTTGTCTCTATCGCTATTTGTTCCAGAAAAGTCAGTTCCATGTTTATCGGACTCTTCTCTGTTATCTGTAAAATAAAGGTAATATAATTTGGAACAACTTTAAGAAAAGTAATTGTAATAATAGCTATATAATATAAAAACCATAAGCACACTTTGCCTTTTTTACATTATCAACTGCGGTCTCCTTGACCGTATATATAGTTTCATTAACAATATCTATAAAATTGTTTTGATTTGTTCTGTAGTCTCTTCAACATAATCTGTTTCTGGATTATCATTAAGCCATTGTAATACTTTGAGATCTAACATTAAAAATACATAGTTACAGATCATCGACGTTGTAAAATACTCGTATTTTATGGTACACAGTTATATATTTTTATGTTTATGTACATACTTACCATTATCATTGTGTTTGCCATTATCTTGCTGTGGTACCACCTCGCAAACTTTATCAATTACTTCAGAGTGTTCTGCCTCTTGGTTTTTTACTAGGTAAGGTATTCATTCCTTGACGCGCAAGATTACATAGTAGCTGTCCTCGTTTAGACGTCATTGTGAAGCTTAAAAAGTAAAAATAGACCCATGACATTAATATTATGCTATCAATCCACAAGCTATACTTAATATAAAAAATTAAAAATATGACTGAAGTGTTCGTTGTGTTTATTAGTGTTATAATAACTATTATTAACATAATAATGTAACTTTCCAACTTTAGTTATAATAATGGAGAGAGATCTTTTTACAATTAATTGGCACTTTTAGGTAAAAAATACAATTGTTTGTGATAGAAAGTAAAAAAAAATTGCAACATATTGTCCTTTTTAATAATAAACTACGTCTTATTCTAATAAAATTAATCATTAATTTTAATAATAAAAAGGCACTTTCAGTTAAAAACCCGAATTACGATAAAAAAAAAACCAAGCAAAAAGAAATTATAAAACGGTATTATTATACAAAAATACCTGTTTGTTATTATCAAGACAACGAGGATTATTTAAACAAAAAATCACTTCTATGCAAAAATAACACTCTGTCATAATAAAAAACTAATCGCTACAAAAATAATGTCATTTGTAAATAGAAGTAACGTTTCGGTTCCACGCATCAGAAAAGGTTTAAACTCCATTGTCATTTATAAGCAGAAGTGCTGTTATGTTTACAGCAAAAAAAACCACATATTTGTAACAAAATGTTATTTTTATTTAGAAGTAACATTAACATTACAAGAAATAAGTGAAAAAATAAGTCATTACTTACGGTAGTGCCACTTCGTCACAAACTCGTGAGGTCACTCCGCGGCTGTTATAACGCTACTGACCAGAAAAGACGTTATATTTCAAACACACTGACCATTCGCGCCCAATAATATAACGTCCCCCCCCCCGCCCTCATACCGATGTTATTCAAGCGATTGTGACCATTTTTGGTATGTAAATAGAGTCGATTATCGCAGTTTTTGCTGTATATTTAACTCGTTTTTACAAAAAGTTGCAGAAGTGACACTTTGTTCCCAAACGTGCGATATGTTCGTTGCCAAGCTTTAGTCTATCTCTGTACCAAATTTCATTAGGATATCTACAAAATGACAAACTTTCAAATAAACTTTCATCCCTTATTTCCCCCCCTTAAAACCCCTTTCTCGCGATAAAAGCTAGCCTGTGTCCGTTCTCAAGCTCTAATATACCTCTGTACCAAATTTCATCAAGATCGGTTCAGTGGCTTAGGCGTGAAAGCGTAACATACAGACAGACAGAGTTACTTTCGCATTTATAATATTAGTATGGATTAGGTAAATAATAAACAATAAGTATAAAATACTATTATGTTAACAATATGGTATTATTCGGTATTACATAGGGTATTATTATATACAACTACATTATTTATTTATTTAAAATGTTTATCTACTCTGATACTATAATACAAAGATTATAAAATTGAAATCAAAACTCTTATAACAAACATTACGCGCAGTTTAAAGTTTTAAGTTTTATGACGATACAGGTCTTGTATGGACACCTATATTATTAAATAACTTTTTAATCATAACGACACACCTATACAACCTCCATCTGGACTGAACCTCTACTTTAAAAAAGAATCCGCCTAGTCGGAAGAAAAAAAAAGAAACACGCATGCGCAATCGATGTTTGCGCCTTGGCGCCAACATTTAAATTAAACGAAGTTTGGTTTTGTTTGTAAAATAAATTAGTTTATGTATTATAGTATGAGAGTAGATAAAGTAGTGTATTAACTTTTAAACTCTCGCGTTCCATGATATATTATTTAGAAAACGGGAATTAACGCGATCATGGTATAGGTACTTACATACCTTTGATTGCCTGACGTTTCGACCAGGTTACACCGGCCGTGGTCACAGGCTGACTGCCTCAGCGGTGGACGCCCGCCGTCTTCGAATCCGTGAGGTAGTAGGTTCTTTATCTACCCGCACATTTTCAATATTGTCTTTTCGCCAATATGATAAGAAAATTTCACGGGTTATACAATTTTAATTTTGAAGTAGGTTCTTGATATATGTATAAACCTCGTAGAATTACAGTTACGCATCACTATAGCTAAAGTTCATCTTTATTTGACTCAAAACACATTCTGTCACTAAGGCCTCCGACCGTATTTCACCAGATAAAGTCCAAATATTCGTTTACAAGATTATCAGATACCATATTTTTCTTTGCAGGTCTACGAGAACATATCTATAGAGTGTTGGCAACATTGCACCGCCGGCCTATAAATCAACGGAGCTCAAGCGAAGCGGGCTCACTTTACTCAAACCGTCATGCAAACTACAAGTGTTTTTTCAATATACCGTCCGATTGACATAATCATACAGTATTTTAATCCATACGAATTAGTTCCCTTAACATCAGAAGTGACAAGCAACTTTCACGCGCCATGGGTAAACGAAAGTCGAGCAAGAAACGTTCTAAACGTAAGCGTTCTAGCTCTACATCCTCTTCGAGCAGTGGAAGAACACCATCTCCACCACCGAAGCGAAAGGATAAGGTATATCGTGAATATACCGACACTGTGAGTAATTCAAATTCTACAATTTTAAACAACTTTATACCAGATTTTGACCCCATAAAGGATGATATTGATACCTGGCTTAACATTATTCAGTCATATGCAAACACTTTTTCGTGGTCTAACAGAATGATACGCTATCAGGCTTTGAATAAACTCAAGGGTTCTGCTAAAGTATGGTATGACTCGTTATTACGTACGGAAAATCAATGGCCTACGTGGAAATGGAATGATTGGAAGGCAAAATTGTCTGTTAGTTTTCAGATTCGTAGGAACATCTTTGACCTGTTAAAAGATATATTAGATAAAAAGCCCATCGAAAAGCAGTCCCTTTATGAATTTTATTTTGAACAAAAATGCAAAATAGATCGGTTATGCCTAAATTTTTTGAACAAGATATTATTTCTATTATAGTAGGGAATATTGGGGATCTTAGTATTGGTGCATCGATAGACGCTAGTAATTTCAAAAATACAGATGATTTAGCTAGTTTTTTACATGGAAGGGTTTATAAAAAAAGCACTAAACAAGAAAATACACGTGAATTACACACTAAAATTGGTATACATAGTCATTCAACATCCATAAATCGTATTCCTATCTCTGTAAATGCACGCAGTACAAGCCAAACTTCATCAAACGTTGGCCAAGAATCTAGTCGTAAAATAATCAAATGTTATAATTGTGGGAGTAACCATAAAAAGAATCAATGTGAACTGAATAAGTGCGACTATTGTGGCAAAAAAGGTCATGTAGAATCAGTTTGTTACCATAAGAAAAATTCAGCAAAGTCTATAGTGAAGCCCGAACAACAAGAAACTAAATTTATCTCAACAAATTTACGTAATAAACTTATCAAAACTGTTTACGTAAATGGTCACTGTCGTGAAGCATTTATTGATACTGGTAGTAGTTGTTCGTTAATTTCAGAATATTTAGTAAATAACCTTTGTTTATCATGTATCGAACCCGTTGTTTTACAAGGATTTTCTAGAGAAAATTATAAATTCGTAAATAAAAGGGTCACGGTTAAACTATCTTTTGATAACATTACTTTAGAAGGCATCGATATGTATATTTTGGAGGATATGGTGGGATGTGACATATTGATTGAAAGGAATATTACCGAACGATCTGATTTAGTGTATTCTCGTTTAGGTAATAAGCTCCAATTTCAGTATACAAGCCAGTTTACAGAAACTTGTAGTACCATCTCCGATATAGGTTTAAACACAAATACACATAAAAGTGAATTGTTGGCCCTATTTACGGTATATAGAGATTGTATTGCTTTAAATATAAAAGAACTAGGAAAAGTAAATAATTATGAAATGTCAATTAATTTATCAAGTTCACAACCTGTTCAATGTAGACTCTTTAGAACTTCTCATTCTAACCGGCAGATAATACGAGAAATGGTAAAAGAATTACTCGAGAGTAATATTATATGTAATAGTAATTCTCCATATGCTTGTCCAGCGTTACTAGTGAAAAAAAAATGGTGAGAAAAGGCTGTGCGTTGATTACCGAGCATTGAACAAAATTACTATTAAAGATAAATATCCTATGCCCCGAATTGAAGATAGATAGGCTTCAAGGTCATAATTGTTTTACCAGTTTAGATTTAAAATGTGGGTACTATCAAATTGCTTTGGATAGTGACTCTATAGAGAAAAGTGCATTCATCACGGAAGACGGTCATTATGATTTTTTGAGGGTACCTTTCGGATTAGTAAATGCCCCAAATTGTTTTCAGCAAATGATGAATAAAGTACTTGGTAATTTGAGATTTAGTAACGTTATTGTGTACTTAGATGAAGTGTATCTCGTAACAAAATCCATCTCCGAAAACATTGCGTTACTAGAACAGGTATTGCAAATATTTAGAACTAACGGTTTGACACTGAATCTAAAAAAGTGCCATTTTTTTAAAAGTAGTATTGAATTTCTGGGATATAAAATTAAACCTGGCTTTGTTATGCCAAGTAATACAAAGTTACAGGCTATAAAGAATTACCCTATACCCAAAACCGTTCACCAACTTCGACAATTTTTAGGACTTATTAGTTATTTCCATAAATTCATACGAAATTGCGCACTTTTATCAGCTCCACTTACGAAGCTGTTTAAGAAGGATGCTGTCTGGGTCTGGTCTGGCGTGCAAGAACAAGCATTCCATGTTCTGAGAGATAAGTTAACCTCGGAAAGTATATTGGCCATTTTTGACCCGGGCAAGGATAAAATACTATATATATACCGATGCTAGTAGGGACGGTATTGCCGGTATACTAACCCAGGTCGATAGTGATGGGGAAAGGGTCGTGCACTATTATAGTAGACAAACTAAGGAAGAGGAAAAGAAATACCATTCCTTTGAACTTGAATTATTGGCTGTGGTTTGTTCTCCTCAAAAGTTTCGGTTGTATTTATTAGATAAATCGTTCAAAATAATCACGGATTGTAGCGCAGTCAGATATGCGTTATCCAAACGGGATATCATTCCACGTATAGCTCGTTGGGTCTCATAGAGAGGGAACTCGGATGCAGCACGTGGATGCTTTAAGTCGCAATCCCGTGCTAACCGGTGAGAAATCGGAATCGGAAATTATCTTGTCCATTACGGAAGCGGATTGGTTGTTATCAGTACAAATACAAGATTCACATATAGTAAAAATAAAAGATATTCTAGCATCAGGAGAGGCCGACGAAGACATTTTTAATAATTACGAACTTTTAGGCGGTAAGGTTTATCGAAGAACTACCTATGGTCGTAGATGGGTGGTTCCGAAACAATGTATTTGGCAAATTATAAAGTGCAACCACGACGACTTAGGCCATTTTTCTGTGGACAAATGCTTTGAGCGTATACGTACACGATATTGGTTTCCACGAATGCGTAATATCATAAAAAAATATATTAAGAATTGCTTGAACTGCATATATTTTAAAAATAAAGGAGGGCCAAAAGAAAGACTTCTCCATCCCATACCAAAGTATGCACAACCCTTCCATACCCTCCATCTTGACCATTTGGGGCCATTTGTTATGACCAAAGATAAAAACAGGTATTTATTAGTGATTGTTGATTCGTTTACAAAATTTATATTTATATCTGCTGTACGGAAAACGAACGCAGGTTGTGTGAATAAAGAGTTACAAAATTTATCTAAAATATTTGGAAACCCCAAACGAATAATAAGTGATTCGGGCTCATGTTTCACATCAAATCAATTCACTCAGTATTGTATGAATAAAAACATCAGATTACATATTACTGCGACCGGCGTACCTCGCGCTAATGGGCAGGTAGAACGATTTAATAGGACTATTTTAGACGCATTAAAAACTTTGGGTGCTGATACGAATGACGATAGTTGGGACCAGTGTATCCATGCATTACAACAAGGTCTAAATAGCACGATACACAAAACGATACAAGCCGATCCTAGCGAAGTCATGTTCGGCTATAGACTACGAGCAGACTGCGATGCTTTGGCCCCAGATCCTGATAGCGAGGAACTGATAGACGTATCAAAGCTACGAAAAATGGTAGACGAAAATGTTAAAGCCAGTGCGGACAAACAGAAGCAAAGATTTGATAAATCTAGAATCAAAGCTACACAATATATGGAAGGGGACTTGGTGTTGGCAAAAATTCATAGTCACAGTAATGACGGTCAAAGTCAAAAATTACTACCCGCATTTAAAGGTCCTTTCCAAGTGAGAAAAGTGTTACCTAACGATCGATACGAAATATCCGACGTAAGAGGTAGTGAAAGGACGTCTAAAAAGTATAATGGAGTAGTAGTTGGGGAGAATATTAAGCCATGGATTAATATAAATAACTGGAGCATGGAATAAAAACATGTTAAAGGAAATAAATAAATCAAAACCGTGTTGGCAAGGTACTTGTAACTGTTTGATTAATTTTATATAATT
Organism: Eilema caniola; assembly: GCA_949126895.1. Taxonomy (NCBI): domain Eukaryota; kingdom Metazoa; phylum Arthropoda; class Insecta; order Lepidoptera; family Erebidae; genus Eilema; species Eilema caniola. The sequence goes on along the minus strand of OX421463.1, from coordinate 1,575,429 downwards.
TAAAATACTATGATTCTATGATTTATACATTTTATACTATAATATATTATGTCAATATGTTGTAGGTGAAATTGGTTTAGTTGACGAGCCCAGATAGAATACTGTATATATATAATGTGGAAATGTAAATGTAATGCCTTTGTAAGCAGATTCAATTTGGTACGCTTGAGTGAGTGAAATACTCTTCAAGTGCAAATGATTCTCAGGATTATGAACCTGGTAACCTAAGTGTGGCAATGTCCCTTTGGGTGCAGGATATGGCACTGCATTGCATTGCACACAAGAAACGTATATGCAATACTTCTTGTTTTCTGAGGACTGCCTTGTGACTATAATGGCACCAAGCAGCATGGCCGTGTTGGCAACATTGCACCGCCGGCCTATAAATCAACGGAGCTCAAGCGAAGCGGGCTCACTTTACTCAAACCATCGTGCAAACTACAAGTGTTTTTTCAATATACCGTCCGATTGACATAATCATACAGTATTTTATTCCATACGAATTAGTTCCCTTAACAAGAGCTGCTTGCGAATGTTCGGTTGAGTGGGTTGTTTATTATTTTTTGTGATCCAATTACATATTAGTTTTCTTCATTGCCTTGGAAACCGCCCAGCAACCAAGAATGGTCCTGACTCTTCATAGCGGTTGACGAATAGCGACACGGTGGTCCTCTAAAAACAAACACAATATAATTAAACAAGATAAACTAACCTTCACATAATAATTATCATAACAAATAATCGGTAACCTATTGAAATATCGAATTTCTGTTACCCGAATCTTAAAACCCCGAAAACGGTTGGTAGAACTTTTAAAAGACAGATGTAATGAATGACAACTTTCTATAATTCCGTTTTTCATTTCCCAGATGAATCAATTTCCAGGTGCACTAAAACCAAATTTTCAAATAGTATTTTTTTGTTTCCCATATTGTCATAATCCAAATATAGTTATACCAGATTCTCAGAATATTCTTTTTTGGTTCCCATCGTACCATTTTCCAAATAAACTATTACCAAATTTTCATAATCTTTTTATTTGGTTCCCATACAAATCGTGTTCCAGCTAAACTTTATACAGGTATAGTAAAAATCAGTAAATTTATACGATTCATTTAGGGTGTGTAACGGTTGATATAATAATAAAAAATCTAACGTTCACTTAAGACATAAATAATTTCACTTAATATAATGAAAGCCTGAAGACTTATAATAAAATTTTGTTTAAATTATTGTTTTCCATGTCATGCATGAACAGTTTTGTATGCAGGTATTATCAATGAATCAGGAAAGCGAGCTCGTGAACACTGCGTACCACACCTGACCCGACTCGCCGTGGTACTTGGCTGCCCTACACTAGAGTGTTATTTAAGAACCGGAGGCGCGGAGGGACGGGAGCCCCTTATTTCGTAGAAAGAAATTTCATAGAATTTCGTTTCACAGAAAATGCTTCAGATAATATTTGGTTCTTATATTTTTATTTCGAATATTATTGTTTCAAAAACAATTTCCTACAATGAAACATATTTCACAGAAACACTATTGAACGAATTTTTAATCACATTTTTTTGTTTAACAAACTTATCAAACTGTAGAATAATTTTTTAAAGAATATTAAACCACCTTTATAATGTTCCAAATCACATTTATTTTTAACTGTAACATTTACATTTTAACACCCCGACTCAGATTACCCCGACTCGGATAGGTTAGGTTAGAAGGCTAATGCGGGAGCGGAGCGTAGCGAAACTCCCGCATTAGGCCTTCGTGGTTATTTTTTTATAAACCACCCAGAAGTAGCTACGCGGGGCTCCGTCGACCTTGTAGACGCAAGCTCGGGCGCCCGGGCGAGCTGGAACGGCTGAGGCTGGTCGCCAAAGCTGCGGAAGCGAGCGTTGCCTGCTTGCCTGCATGCTTGCCTGCTTGCCTGCATGCCTGCATGCTTGCCGGTTTGATTGCCAGCTTGCCTGGATGCATGCTTGTTTGCTCACATGCATACATATATTTTTTAAGGCAACGTGTGTTTTGTTCAGTAGGTCTCCAATAGTAGTTAGTAGACGCCATATGAGGTTTAGTTTTAGGTTTATAAATCTGGATATTGTTTGTCTGGATATCAATTAACTGGATATCAATTAATTGCATTTCAAAAATTAGTGTTTTAAAAATTGGGCTTTCGTGCATATGGATTACGGTCATCTGGATTTTGTGCATTTAGATTTTGTGTATCTGGAACTCGTTCGTCTGGATTATAAAACGTCTTACAAATGAATAAATCGGCAAATGAAATTCGAAGTTGCGATTATATGGCAAATAAAATTTCGGAATTTGAAAAACCGGGATTATGAAAAATTGGCCAAACGTTTTCTGGATTATGATATTCGGAATATTAAAATTCGGGATTAAGATAGGTAACCCAGTTAATCAATTGAATATTTACTGCTTACCAAAATGTTGCTGCTAACTACTGCACAAATCCAAATGCTTTTTACTTTATATTGAAATAATATTTAACAATTTATTTTCGCTCTCAAAGCTGTAAGGTTATCAGTTCTGTAATATATTACTATACAAAAAGTAGTTCTGTAAGTTAATGAATAATCATAAAAATATTATGAACGACAAACATGCTTATGTCGAAATGAGCGTAGATGAGCGTACATTTTTACATTAATTACTTCTACCCACTATTAAGTTGAAAATTATTTGTATAACAATATAACTATAAGAACAAATACTAACTGCAAAAAGCAAATTTTAAACTGGGATTCGAACCCAAAACCTTATATGAAATATATAAATTAAAGCGACTTTGTATGCCTTGGCACCACGATGACTGATATCAACTGTTCTAAAAATTACAGTCTTATACTATTCTATGTATTTTATGAACTATAACCCGAGAAACTTTAACTATTTTAATAAAGATGTACGAATCAATTGCAATTTGCAAGTGTGTGAGTGAAGAAACTAGTTATTGATGGTACACACATGTAAACAACTACGTATGACCGAATTCTCAGTGTTTGACATACCGCGTAACATAATATATTAGAAATACCCACACATGTAAAGGTGGGATACTATCGATTTTACCGAGTGTACCTTGGCAGTGGTGAAAGTTAGGTCATTTTGAAGATTGACTAAGGACCTTGCTGACCCAAGCAAAATTAGAATCCCCTCATATATATAAATTCCTTTGGCAATGCTATAGACAATACATCCCATCATACAACAGATAAATTCAAAATTCAACATTTGGTACCTGGACGACGGGGGTGATGTGCAAACAGTTACACAAGATTTAGAACTTATTAAAAATAAATTTCAATCCATCGGCTTACAACTCAACTCTGACAAATGTGAAATCTTTATCAGCGACATGCCAGATAGACCCTCGACTATAGGAAAATTTAACCATTTAGCTCCTAATATCAAAATTTTAGCTAGTTTCGCTACGTCTCCTGGCGTCACTAGTTTTTGCAGATGGATTTCATTCATTTATCGAAGAATTAATTCTAAATTTTGAAGAGTTCATTCGGCTTTTACTGTACTTTCTTTTGCCTATTTGTCCCTAAATTTACTCATGCACTTCGTTCATCCCAGTTTTGGTAACATTTGACACTTTTGGTTAAAATTGACAACATTCTGCAAAACATTCTCAGCACAATTTTAAATGTGGCCTTGAACGACCGAGCCTGGCTCCAAGCGTCCTTACCAGTTTTCCTGGGCGGTCTCGGCGTTCACAAAATTTCAGATGTTAGCCTTCCAGCATTCTTGTTATCGGGCCACGGCACTGAGGAGTTAACCAGGAAAATTCTCATAAACACACAGGTTAACTCTAAGGTGTCGTGCAAGTCCGACGCCATTAATGCTTGGAAGGTTGCTTGTCCCAACACTGAGTTACCCGGTAACCTTTTCTCCCTGAGACAATGTGATGTGTCGCTATGCAAGTTGGTAAGAGATAATTTAATGCAAACATTTCCAAATGTTTAGAGCGTGTGCGCCTGCTGGCTGTGGGGGAATGGGAATCAGGCCTCTGGATTCAGGCACTTCCATCGCCCAACATAGGTACGAGTACTATGTTACACGCCGACACTAAATTCCGCCTTGCCACTTGCCTTCGTATAGGAGCGCCGTGTGTTTCTCCCCATCGTTGCCCCTGCGTTGAAGCTATTGACAGCCTTGGGCACCATGGCCTTTCATGCAGCAGAAGTGCTGGGCGTATTGCGCGACACGCTTGCATCAACGACATTATCCGCTGTGCTCTTGTTACCACTGGCGTGCCAGCCATTCGTGAACCTAATGGGCTGGTGCGTGACGATGGCAAGAGAACGGATGGTACGTCGTTGCTACCTTGGAAGATGGGCTGGCCTTTGGTGTGAGACGCAACATGCGTTGACACCCTTGCGCCTTCACATCTTTCAAGCACAGCAGGTAGTGCCGGCGCTGCTGCTGCATCTGCGAAAAACCTCAAACGGCGAAAATACTGTAATTTAACTGGTGATTATGTTTTTGAGCCGTTTGGGATTGAAACGTTGGGGACATGGGGTCCAAGTGCCCGTTTTCTTTATGAAGAATTGGCAATTGATCGACGCTACTCGTGACCAGAAGGCTGGTTATTATCTTGCACGCAGGATAAGCATTGCCATTTAACGTGGCAATGCTGCCATCCTTCTGGGAACGTTACTGGTCGGTGATGATGTTGAGGAATTTCATGACGCATTATGTATGTAAATATTTATTTATTTTAGATTATTTTAATTATAGCTTCTAGTTTTAAATTTAATTATGTGTATACAGTTTATACAGGTTAAATTACTTATATTTATTTAATTACATGTATACCATCAAATATCCCCTAACCTTTCGAGCTAAATTAAATTTCTTATAGTAGGACTATTTAGGTTAGTTAGAGAGGTTAAGACTAAAAGAACTAAGATTCAAACTGAGATTGAAACATTTATATTTTATACGGTCAATTAAATGTTTTACATAATACTATGCCAGTAAACAAGTACTTATCTGATAGTAGGCGGGTACAGAACCCAATTTGCCTCTGTTAATATTTGTTGTTTTTTACGTGGTTACCTATCTTAATCCCGAATTTTAATATTCCGAATATCATAATCCCGAAAACGTTTGGCCATTTTTTCATAATCCCGTTTTTTCAAATTCCGAAGTTTTATTTGCCATATAATCGCAACTCCGAATTTCATTTGCCTATTTATTCATTTTTACGACGTTTTATAATCCAGATGAACGAGTTCCAGACACACTAAATCTAAATACACAAAATCCAGATGACCGTAATTCATATACACGAAACCCGAATATTTAAAACACAAATTTTTGAAATGTAGTTAATTGATATTCAGACAAACAATATCCAGATTTTTAAAGCTAAAACTAAACCTCATATGGCGTCTACTAACTAAGCTCGACGGAGCCCCGCTTCGCGGGGCTCCTACTTCTGGGTGGTTAAAAAAAAATAACCACGAAGACTAAGGCGGGAGCTCCGCTTCGCTTCGCTCCCGCCTTAGTCTTCTAACCTAACCTATCCGAGTCGGATTGCACTGAGTCGGGGTGTTAACGATAACTAATTTCGAAGAATTAAGCGATTATAATAGAATCTGATTTAGAAAAAATGATACTAGGTGAACCACAAGTGAAAAAGAATGGAGGAAAAAGTATATACAAAAGGAGGAAAAACTGCAGAAACTTATAAAAATAAAAGAAAATTTAGGTGAAATTAAATATTTAAAAGAAATTTCTAAATTAAAGTGAATTTCTAAATTACTTACTGTACCTAATAAATGAATCGTACAAATTTAGTGAGTTTTACTATACCTGTATATAGTTTAGCTGGAACACGATTGTATGGGAACCAAATAAAAAGATTATGAAAATTTGGTAATAGTTTATTTGGAAAATGGTACGATGGGAAACAAAAAAAAAATTTCTGAGAATCTGGATTATGACAATATGGGAAACAAAAAAATACTGTTTGCAAATTTGGTTTTAGTGCACCTGGAAATCGATTCATCTGGGAAATGAAAAATGGAATTATAGAAAGTTGTCATTCATTACATCTGTCTTTTAAAAGTTCTACCTATTTTTTTTTTTTTTACGTGCGGGAAATCCCCACGGATACCCGCCCCTCCGGAGCCGGAGGGGTGGGTTATGTCGGACTCGAACCGACTAAACCGCACGCCGTCTGTGGGTCGTGGTGCTAGGCCGAAGGTGAGGTTGTCTTGCGACATATCCCTCGCACCCCGGCTGACCCAGGGCCATCCCTTTCGGTCTGGCCCTCCTCGGGAGGTGGGGACCACGCCGTCCCCGACTCAACCCCGGTGTGGGGAGGCGCGCATCGTCCTACGATGCGCGCCGCCGCCGTGGCCTGCTTCTGCTAGGGTGACGGGTGGCTCCACCCGTCACCCTCAGGCCCGCGCTCATGGGGGGCGGAGGTCTGTAAGCGCCCTCCGACGCCCGAGCCGCCTTCGGGCGCGAGCAGCGATGTCAGCGAGTCTTTCTCGCTCACCGCGCCGCGCCCGCTCTGCTGTCTCCTTCGCGAGCATGACCTGCTCGCAGAAAGAGGCGCTGGCCGCCCACGCATCCGCGCAGCGGACCATCGCCGCGAGCAGGGTGGAGAGCGTGAGCACTCTCACCCCCAGGGCCTGCACAAGCTCCCGCCTCGGCGTCTCAAACGCCGGACACTCGGTGAGCGTGTGCAGCCCCGAGTCCACGCTCGCGTCGCAGTGATGGCACTCGGGCGTTGGCTCAATACCCATCAGATGCAGATACCGCCCGAAGTAACCGTGCCCGGTTATCATCTGCGTCTGACGGTACGAGAGGCTCCCGTGTGGCCTCTCTAGCCACTCCCCCATGATGGGCCTTACCGCCGCAATGACGGCGTGCCCTGCGCGTGGTTGCCCAAGTCGTCGCTCCCACTCGGCCACCATGACCTGGTGGAGCCGGGATTTCTCGGCCCGAATGTCCTCGGGCTCGGGATCGAATCCCCGCTCCCGCGCCTCCTTTCGGAACTGGTATAGTGCCGAAAGGGCCCTCGCTTCCAGGATCCACGGTGGCGATCCGGCCAGGAGACTCGCCGCTTCGAAGGATATCGTGCGGTATCCCCTGATGGCCCTGGAGGCCATCGTCCTCTGCGCCGTACGGAGCAGAGGCAGGAATCTGGCCCCCAGGGTGTCCGCCCACACGGGGCACCCATATAGGGCCATGGACCGCACGACACCCGCGTGGAGTCTCCTGCAGGAGGCCCCTGGGCCCTTCAAGTTGGGCAACAGCCGACTCAGGGCATTCGCCGTGGTGACCAACTTGGGGCGCAGGCTTCGGAGATGTTGTCCGAAGTCCCATCGACCGTCAAGCACGAGCCCCAGGTATTTCAGCTGGGGCTTGATGTCGATGGGAGTGCCTCCCACTGTAAGGCTGGCTCCCGGGCCTGGCCTGCGCCGAGGACCATGAAAGAACATGGCCTCGGACTTGTGCAGAGCCACCTCGAGACCCAGCCGCCGGATCCGCTCGACGACTTGGCCAACCGCGGTCGTGGCCCTCAGGGTTGCCTCGCGGTGCGTAGCCCCGCTCACCGTCACCAGCGTGTCGTCCGCATAACACGTGACGGTGGCACCGTACGCGAAGTCACCGCGAAGCACCCAGTCGTAACCGATGTTCCACAGTAACGGCCCCAGGACCGATCCCTGTGGAACACCGCACGACATCTCACGCCTACCGACTCCGGTCGAACTCGGGTAGACGACGGCTCTCTCCGTCAGGTAAGCCCCGACTATGCGGTGGAGGTAGAGAGGCACACCGTGGTACACGAGTGCCTCCCTGATGCAACTCCAGGGCAAGGTGTTGAAGGCGTTGGAGATGTCCAAGGACACCGCCAACATCACCTCGCCCCGGGCAACCGCATCCTCCGCCAGAGTCCTCACACGCATGATGGCATCCACAGTGGAACGCCACCGGCGGAACCCAAACTGGGTATTCGCCAGGTCCGGCCCCACTCTAGAGAGATGCTCGACGAGGCGCTTGGCAATTACTCTTTCGAAGAGTTTGCCCACCTCGTCGAGCAGCACTATGGGCCGGTACCCGGACGGCTCGTCCGCCGGGCGTCCCTTCTTGCGGATGAGGACCAGTTTCCCCGTCCTCCACATATTCGGAAACTGGCCCCGCTCCAAACATGCGCTGAGGAACCCTCTCAGTCGGGGTTCGAGACCGTCTTCCCCTAGAGCTAGGACCCACGCGCGGCCTGGAATGCCGTCGGGTCCCGGGGCGGTGTTTTTCTTGGCTCTCAGCCTTCGCACCGCCAGCTCTAGTTCTACCCAAGTGACCTCGGGCACGTCGTCGTCAATCACCGCACTGGGCGCCGTAGGCGACCGAGGCGGCGGAGCCATCTGCGGCGGAACATGTTCCGCTCGCGCCGGGAACAGGGATTCCACCACTCCTCCGAGCAGAGCCGGTTCGAGCACCTGGGTCAGCGGAGGGGCCCGGGGGCGCAGCTTTTCTCTTACCATAAGGTAAGGCCGCCCCCATGGGTCCCGCTCCAGCGTCTCCAGGAGCTCCCGGTAGCAAGCGGCCTTAGACCGCTTGATCTCCGCTCGGAGGGCATTCCGGGCCTCCCTGTATCCCTCGTGAAGCTCCGCCAGTCGGGGCTCCGAATCTGCGGTACGGCTACGCCTCCTACGGAGTCGAGCCCACCGGCGGTGCGTGATCACGCAGGCTTGACGCAGCCTCGCGATCTCCGCATTCCACCAGTAGACCCGACGCCTCGGATTATAGGCTGGAGCCCTAGGCATACCCGCATCGCAGACCCGTGTCATGGCCTCCCGGAACCAGGCCGCTTCATCGTCTATGTCGACAGGCCTGTCCGGCGCAATGGCCCAGGCCTGTACGATGGCGGCCTCCAGGAGGTCCTCCCGATTCAGTCGCCCCAACACCCAGCGCGGCTCGCGTTGGGCCGATATGACCGGCGCATCACCCGCAGGAGGGGAGACATCGAACCGAACGTATCGGTGATCCGATAGTGTCTCCACCTCCACGGCGACACGCCAGTCCCGCACGCGGAGTGACAGGGAAGCGCTCGCGAACGAAAGGTCTATGATCGACCTGCGCTCCCCCGCCACAAAGGTGCCCACATACGTGGCTTCGGCCCCGCGATTCTGGAGAACTAAGCCGAGAGAATCGGCCCAGCTCTCCAGAGCCCTGCCCCGCGCGTTTGTGCGCCGGGAACCCCAAGCCTGAGACCAGGCGTTGAAGTCCCCGAGCACAAGAACCTGACGAGGCGTACAGGCATTGACGACGTCGGTCAGCCGCTCCAGCGACCGCCGATACTGCCCAATGAGTCGGTGTGACCCCGGCGTGAGATAAACGGCCACGACCGCAATCTCCCCTACACGCGCCGCTACGATGCCATGCTCCCTTGCGATCACTACAAGGGGAGGGGCACCCGCAGCGGCGTTATGCACCAGTGCCGCCGATCCATCCAGGTCGACCACCCAGGCGGGCCCGAGGGGCCGGTGAGTGTATGGATCGGCGACAGCGGCGACGTGTATGGACCACTGTGCCATGCTCTGGAGCAGAAGGGCCTGAGCATCGACACCGTGGCCCACGTTCGCCTGCAGGATGCGGAGCTGGGGATCCATTATGGAACCATCTCCGCATCCCGCACCGAACCGTTGGCGGAACGCCCGCCTCGCGGCAGCGGCTCCCCGCGGGTGCAGGCCTTGCTGCCAACCCTATGGTCGGCCGGCTTGCCCTCCGCCGCACACCTGAAACAGTGCGGCGGAGCTTCGCAAGTACCGGCTCTGTGACCGGGTTGGCTGCAGCGGAAGCAACGGTCGCCGACCGTCACCTCCGCCTTGCACTGCACACCCACGTGGCCGGCCGACAGGCACCTGAAGCACCTGTCTGGCCGAGCCTGCAGGAGCCGTACCCGGACTCCTACAACGCCGCCTACCGCGAGTATCCGCCGGTCGGCAGCCTTTTGGGCTGCTGCGATGGGGCAGCCGACAACTGTTGCCCCCTGTCCGCGACGGCCGTAGCGGATCGCTCCGACCTTGACCGCCTCCAGGGGGCAACCCCCGGCCTCCGCCACGGTGACCCGAATCTCTTCGGCCGTGATGGAGTCGTCCAGGTCCGAAATGCGCAATTCTGCGCACTTGGTGGGCCTGGACACCCGGACGTCGGCCGCATCCAGCGTGTCCCTCAGCCTAGCCGCAATGGCATCGGCCTTGGGACCACTGGAGGCGCCAGGGACGTGGATGAGACGGGCACCCGTCCGAGTGTGTGTCACTCGGAGAGTCCCCGCCACATCGAGGGCCCTCATATCAATGAGGCCCCTCGCCTGTTTCACCAGGTCCACGTACTGCACGCCCCTCGCCGTCGCCTCCGGTGTCATCGTTAAGACGACAGCGGTGGTACGGGGGACGCGCAGCTTACCTGACGCACCCTTCGCAGCAGCTTGGGCCTTCTTGGCCCTTTTAGCTGCCTTTTTACGGGCGTTCCGGCTTTTTTTTGCCTCGCCGACCACCTCCCAGCCCCCTGCCGGTGCGGAGCTCGTGGAGGCAGTCGGGACCGAAGCCGGGGCCGGGGCTGGGACTTGGGACGTCTTCCCCTTGCCCTTCCCCTTCCCCTTGCCCTTGGCTTGGGCGCTCCCGGCTGAGGCGGCGGTAGCGGCCGGAGCAGCAGGCGCAGTGGGCACACTACGGGCCGACTCCTGCGAGGTCCCCGCCGTCACCGTACGGCTGGGGCCCCGCTTTACTGCTCCGGCGTAGCCCCCACTCGGCGGCGCCAGGGGCGGACGACGGATGGAGTCCATAATGGCCTCCAGACAACTCCGCGTCCACTCCTCGTGCGCCGCCTGCCGCTTTTCCATGGCGGCCATCGTCGCCATGCAGGCCTCCACCGGATTGGTGGGCCTCGGCTGCGCCGGCGGCGGTGGGGCCGGTAGGCGCGGCGGGGCCGGCAGACGCGGCGGCAACGGCGGGGACGGCGGCGACCGCGGCGCCAGGGATGGCGGCGGCGTCACGCGCTCACTCGGCATGGCCTCCTGCAGCGCCGATATTTCGGCCGCCATCCTGGCCATCTCGCTGCGGTACTCCGCTGCCTGCCGCGCAGTCTCCTCGAGCACCGCAACCTGCTGCCTACCGAGCTCAGCGCGCTCGAGCTGCGCGCTGGCCAGCTCCGCCCTGAGCAGGTTGTAGTGCTCGACGAGGCGCACCGTCACCCGCATGAGCCGGTCCTCCTCCGGCTTCATAGCCCCGGTCTGGGCCTTGGCAAGGCTCTTCAGGGCCTCCATCACCTCTGTGGAGGTGCTGTCGCCGGCACAGGGCAAGGGCGCCGCCGAGGTGGAGGAACTCGGCGGCGCCACTTAAAAGTTCTACCAACCGTTTTCGGGGTTTTAAGATTCGGGTAACAGAAATTCGATATTTCAATAGGTTACCTTTTTACGTTTATAATGATTTTCGCTTTTAACTTCAATTTACTTTGAATGAGTATACTGTCAAGTGCTAGGTGGCTCGTCCGTTAACAAGTAGGTCCGGGTTGAAGGAGAGGCTGGCTTGGGCCCTGAAAACTTTAGTGGAACCACAAACATACTTCGAATACATTTAAGATACATATATTTTAAACGAGCGGGTGAAACCCACACGACTGTGCTAGCCGGCCAGGGATTTTCTATTCTAGAGCCAGCGGCAACCTGCTCCTGCAGTTTTAAGGGGTAATTATATTCCATTAAGACAATTTTAAAATATTAAACAACAACTATTATAGGAACAGTTTTAGTGCCACTTACTATTTTCAGCCTTGTCCCTACGGAATAAGAGTCAAATTAACATAGAATAATCATGACTAGTCATGTTCTGATTAAATTGGTATGTTTAGGTGCAATTAAATTTACAAGTTAGAAAACATGATTGCTGAAAATTGAGGTGATATATTATTCGCAGCATTATGAAGTAAAGTAAAGACGCTCCACGGTTCCACCCGCTTTCAAATAATCCAATTATTAATTTTGTAAATGATATAGAGTACTGCGATGTGGACTTAATTTTTCGTCAGTTGGTACGTAGAAGGAATGAGTACCGAGCGAATGACATACCAAGTATGTAAAACGCAGGTAAATGGGCAGGCTAGCCGGGGTCGTCCTACGCATATAATGACCAATGTGGCAAAATAGGTTAAAATGAATTACAATAGACAAATGACATCGATGGTGTTACACTAGTACGCTAGTACTATTATCTATTCTGTGACACTGGTCACAAATTAAAACTCCGCGTATATTAAAAGTTTGCAGGGACGTCATCCACAACAAAGAATTGAAGTCATCAATATTTTTTTTATAGGTCTCGTCAATACTCTTTCTGTAAGCTGAAGGCAAAAACCGGGACTAGGTATAGGAAGAAGGAAGCTCTAATGGGCTATGGTGCGGCAAAGGAAAGAGTCGCCGAACCGCTTAATTTGTGATGGAATATTCTGCACCCCATGCGGGTGGCGATAGGATAGGATATAGGAAATGAGACTATGTCTCGTAAAGTGTAGAATCGCAGTGAAAATCTGCCATTTAATTTTATAACTTTTCCATTTTCTTTACCTTGTATTTTACCCTGTCTTGCAATATGAAAGAGCTGAATAGGCCAGTATTAGTCTAAGCTTGATATTCATTTTAAGTTGATATTCCACGCATTCTTGAGAAGAGTCTTGACAGACAAACGGAGGAAAGAACAGACATACAAATAGACAATCAAGTTATTCTAAACAGGTTTATTTTTTTTCTTTTGACACGCGAAGTTATTAAATATTAATAACTGTTGTACTGAATGAATCCTAAGCCGGCACTAAATAATTAGCGCAATTATTTGTTTAAAATACAAAACTGGTATGTTAATTCTAATTCATTCATTTTAAATTACATAATCACATTGTGTAAAATACTGCTTTAAGTACCATTATGTTAGGTTAGTGAGTTTTAACCAGTTCATTAATTGCATTATATGTGTGGTAGGTTTATCTGGTACAAACTATTCAGAGTTTATGGTTTCCTTTTTTCTGGATTATTTTGACTGATGGCACTTGGTGGAACTTGCTACTCATATTCCAACACCCCACCCCACGGCTTTGGAACTCGCTACCTCACTCCATTCGTGGTAGTAATACTCTCGACATCTTCAGGAGAAGAACTAGGGAACATTTCCTATCACAATAATGTAGTCTGTATACATCTATACATTTACGTATTTGTATTTGCGTGTATGTCTATGTATGTGTATAATTTGTATGTATATAGGTCATATATATGTATGTATATAATATGTGTAGGTGTATGTATGAATATAGTATGTATGCTAATGTATGTGTGTAATGTGTACAATGTACCTGTTTGGGTACGCTTTTCTGTTTTGATCTGTTTTTTGTGTCTTGTTTTTATTTTTTTATTTGCTTTTTGTTTTGTACGCTTCACATCCCCCTTCATTGTCATATTCTTCTCTGCTACTCAAAGGTTTGCTGGGAGAGAACTCATTTTGAGTTAAGCTCACCTTTGTGCATGTTTCTTTATAAGTTCTATATAATGATCTCTGTATTATGTGTGTACAATAAAGAATTAAATTTAATTTAATTTAATCAGACCGGTTCCTTTCAGTGCCTGTATCACTTGTTGGCGCTATAATTGAAAATATAATGATGAATTAACATATTCATGCTAGCTAGTTAATAATATGAATCTGCCCCTCTAGACAAGTGACAATTCGTTGGCCGGCGTTTGATGGAATAGAATGACGAATTTATGTGGTTTGACGTATTTTACATGCGTTAACGACTGTCATAAACATCAAATTCCATACATTCGTCATTCTATTCCATCAAAGCCGGCCAACGAATTACCACTTGTCTAGAGGGGCTGAAGTCAAAACAAATACTATATGACTTGGGTCGAGCATGGTAATACATTACAGTACAAGGTTAAGCAATACTAGCCAGGACAGTTATAGGATGAGTGACCGATTTTTTAACGTGTGGAAACCCCCACGGGCTTCACCCCATCGGTGCCGACGATGGGGTGGGTGTGTCGGAATCGGACCGACCAAAACCACACAGTGTCCTTCACACTCCTAAGCCCTCGAAAGGATAACCCCAGGGTTACCGGTGGACTGTGGCCGCCACCGCGGCCTCGCCTGGTGGGGTCGGGTTTTATCCCGCGTCGGTGAGTTTGCAGGCCTCCGCTACGGCCTGCTTCTGTAAGGACGGCGAGTCGGCCAACTGCCGTCCTCAGGCCTCGATCATGGAGGTCGGTAGTCCCGGGCATAGACGAGACTGCGGCGTCCTCGCCGCAGACTGCTGAACTCGGGGGGCAGGGTTCTCTCCCGCTCCCTCTCCACCGCCTCTTTCGCGCGCATTACCTGCTCGCAGAAAGAGGCGGCGGCGTGCCACTTGCTCCCGTCGGAGACCACGATCCTCACCATGGTCTCCAACTAAAGAACGTCCACGCCCAGGACTGCAACGAGATCCCGGCGTTGACTCGCCTACGCAGGGCACTCCACCAACGTGTGGCGCCGTGTCTTCGCCAGGATCCTCATAGTGCTGGCACTGCGGCGGTAAGTATCTGGTACATCCGGTAGGAGAGGTCACCGTAGTGCCTCTCCAACCACTCCTTCATGATCGGTCTCACCGTAATGGTGGATTCCCCCCACTTTGGATGCTCAAGTCTCATCTCCATGAGTTTCCGGCGGAGCTGGGACCGCTGAGCCCTGATTTCTCGGGGCTCCGGCCTATGGCCCCGCTCCAGCGCCTCCTTGCGCCACTGGTACAGCAACGCAAGGGCTCTCGCTTCCAGGTCCCATGGAGGGCTCTCGGCTAGGAGACGTGCCACCTCGACGGAGATCGTGCGATACCCCCTGATCACTCTGACGGCCATCGCTTTTAATAGGCTGTTTAATACAGCCACGTTACGGGCCGCCAGAATCTCCGCCCATACGGGAGCCCCGTACAGGGCCATGCTTCGCACGATCCCCAGGTACAGTCTCCTAGTGGAGGCGTTGGGTCCCTTAACGTTGTGAATTAGCCACGATAGTGCGGTGGCAACCCCCCCTTTAGTTTCGAGACCAGACTTCGGAGATGGGGTCCAAAGTCCCATCGGCTATCAAGTACGAGCCCAAGGTACTTCATCGTGGGCTCGATGCTGATGTTTACAGTAATGCTGGTTCCTGCAGGTGGCCCCTTCCGAGGCCCGTGAAAACACATAGCCTCGGATTTGTGGAGAGCTACCTCGAGTCCCAGCCGCCGAGGATGACTGACTTTGTTAAACAATACGAGGTTAAACGATACTAGTTAGTTTCTTTTTAGGATGGGTGACCATTCTAAACGTTATAAGGTTACGCAATACTAACCAGGTTAGTTTTAGGATGAGCAACAGTGTTGACCATCAAAGCGTTTTGTTGTCCGATATCCGATATCCGACATCCGATATCGGATGAACTCAAATGTATGACATATGTATCCGTCTTTAACATTGTCCGGCCTGATATTTGTTTTCGGAGCCAACACCACTGTGTTGTCTCGATATCGGATTACAAAGAGACTAAAGTCTTAGTTACATGTCTTTTAGCGTTAATTGATAACGCTGATCACGAATATAAGAAAAGAAGAATTCGATACTATGTCATGTCAATAAGGTCGAAAATTGATTGCACATTTTTTCATTTCTTTTCATCTGTAGCATCCCTTACACTAGTAAGGGATGCTACAGATACAGACTACTATGCTTTCGAGCAAATGGCCGTGTCGGGTCAAATTTATCGGATATATTGAAACGGTGTCACATGGTGTCGGCCATCGGAGGTCGGCTATCGGCGTGCAACACCGATATCGGATATCGTATATAGAATATCCGGCGTGAAAGTTTCAAATCGTAAGAAAATGTTGAAGCCATGGATTACTCCGGGCCTCAGCAATGCAATCGCAGGCAATTAATAAAATCTCCGGCAGGTCGATAAACAAAAGTAATCCCTCCGTATTGCTGTCGCTCGCACTTTCGTCCGACCAGGCAGTCTATGCGGTCAATAATTATTTCACTAACCAACATCCAACCAATATAGGAAAAAAAAAAGATGGGTAGCACTCTGGGAGTGCCGGCAGAAGTGAAAACATTTTCTTTTTTTCTTTCTTCGTTATATACATAGAAAAAGATAAAAAAGAACATACCATACCATACCTATAATATAGCGCTCTTCATAGAACCTATCACTTATTTTCTGCTAATTTTCTGTCAGAAGAAATTAATAAATTATAAAAAGAAAAAATAAGCACAAAAAATAATAAATTACAAAAAGAAAAAAATATCATAGAAAGTAATAAATTACAAAAATAAAAAGTAATCACCAAAAGTAAAAAATTATAATAAGAAAAAACAATCACAAAAAATCCCTGAAGGCCAGGTGGTTTGAACCCGATACTATCTGAAACTATAAGGACTTACAGTCGACGTGCTTACCGTTTAAGCTACGACGATATCTATTGTAAGTGGCAAAATACACACTCTTTACCTAATCTTGTATGACGTCAGTCGTCGGTTACGGTTCAAAGGTCAACTAATCCTGACGCTTCCTTAACATTTTACACCCACCCAACGCCGCTAAAGAAGTTTTCACTTCAAAAACCGCTGAAAACATTTAAAATGCACAGTCAGGTTACCCACACTCACCATTGCGGCGGTATTACTAGCTCTAACACGCCATCACATTCCATGGTATTGCTTCCCACAGATGAGGAGAAAGTGAGTAAGGTGGTGGATTCCCTCCGAGAGGGTTGTGCTACCGGGTGGGATAATATATCAGTCGACGTAATCGTTTTATTATGTTAAAACAACTACGAGTATTGTCCCCCCGATGACGTATATCTGCAACCTATCGCTTTCCTCTGGTACATTTCCCAGAACTTTTAAAAGGGCCCTTATACACCCAATCAACAAAGCTGGAGACAGAGACTGAGTCACTAACTAAAGGCCCATTGCTGGTTTACTTTCACTATCCAAAATCCTCGAGCGACTCATGAACTCTAATTTGACAAGTTATCTCGAGAAAAACCAAATATTATCGCCGTCTCAATATGGGTTTCGCGCGTGCCGATCTACTAGTGACATAGTTCATGATCTAACAAATAACATACCTAATCAGAAAACTGAATGAGGGTAAAAAGTATTGGGTATCTTTCTGGACTTGGCTAAAGCTTTCGACACGGTCTCTGTTCTTATAAAAGATGGAACACATTAGAATAAGACGCGATCAACTTAAATTATTTGCAGATTACCTCAGTAGCCGCGTACAGAGCGTTAAAATAGATAGTCACATCAGTAAATAATTGCAAGACACCCATGGAGTTCCTCAAGGGTGTGTCATCTCACCAACTCTTTTTCTCATTTATATTAACGATCTGTGCACGACAAATTTACCGGAGGGTAACATGTACACCTTCACAGATGTAACTGCACTTGTATTCTACTCGAGCTCGTGGGAATTGTATTCAGTTACGCTCAAACCGGGCTAGATACCATGACCAAATGGTTGTCAAAAAATTGTCTGACTCTCAACGCAGAAAAATCGTAATACATAATGTTTGCTGTTCAGAATAGTGCTTTCCTCTCTGCACTCTCCCTACCTATCATAGTATATACATGCACACCTACACACAATATAATCTGTCGATGTACACACCTTCGAAGAGTTTCATCAATTAAATATCTTGGTGTGTTACTAGATCCTTTCTTGCATTTCCATCTGCACATAGAAATTCTTACCTCTGGGATCCGCAAATAAATATACGTTTTCAAAAACCTCAGAGATGAAAATCTAAGAAAAACAGTTTACTTTGCCCTCTGTCAATCGCTGCTATCCTACTGTATCGCGACCTGGGGTGGTGCAGACAAAACAGGTGGAAAGAGCCCAGCGAGCGATACTGAAGGTGTCATATTTCCTACCTTTTCGATATCCCACAACTGCGTTGTATGAGAAGTACAAGGTGCTGTGTTCGTCAATTATTCATTCTTCACGTTATAATAAAACAATACTCTGCTAAATTACAACCCAACTGCACCTTTAAATAAGAGACGATTCAAGCCTGTCGACCACCACACCCTTGACTCATTCAACAAACAATTCACAAATACGTTCTTCTGTTTCCTTGGGGGTTATCTTTATAACAATCCTAATAAAATACTACCCATATATAACCTAACCAAAGCACTGTGTAATAATATAACCAGCGAATGGCTCATGGGACTAGAGTATGACAATACTGAAAGTCTCCTATCAGTCCCGTCTAAAATTCCGGAAACTGATCAAACACACACTCTCTATCTCTCTCTCTCTCACACACACACACACACACACAAACACACACACACACACACAAACACACGCGCGCGCGCGCGCACACACACACACACTTTTAGAAAAACATCTACTAACTCTGTCTGACATTACCTATTACAATGAGCAATGTATATTGTTGTACTTAAATCTAGATTACTTTATATAGTGCTGTTTTACCTAGCATCTAACTAGTCACTCGAATACCATACATTGTACAGGACTAGAAGCCCAATGGGTGTGTACTGGTGGCCTGAAGTACAGGTTTCTTCCTAGTTTAGGCACCAGTCTCCCACATAGGAAAACTATGTATACAGATTCATCATCATCATCAACAGGCTATATTAGTCCACTGCTGGACATAGCCCTCCTCTAATGAGCGCCATAGCGCCCTGTCTTCAGCTTGTCGCATCCAGCATCTGCCTGCAGTCTTTCTTAGATCGTCATCCCACCTGGTCGGAGGGCGTCCTACACTTCGCTTGCCGAGTCGCAGTGTCCACTCCAGAACACGTTTACTCCAACGGTTGTCGGTTCTTCGTGAGATATGACCAGCCCACTGCCACTTCAACTGGCTGATTCTTTGAGCTATGTCGATAACTTTGGTTCTCTGTCGGATGTATTCGTTGCGGATTCCATCCTTCAGAGAAACTCCGAGCATAGCTCTCTCCATAGCTCGCTGAGCGACTTTGAACTGATGGACTAACCCTGCCGTGAGTGTCCATGTCTCGGCTCCGTAGGTCATGACGGGAAGGACGCACTGATTGAAAACTTTCGTTTTCAAGCATTGCGGTATGGATGACGAGAAGACTCGGCGTAGTTTCCCAAACGCTGCCTAGCCCAGCTGGATTTTCCTCTTGGCCTTCCTCTCGAAATTGTTTTTACCTAACTGCAGAATCTGCCCGAGGTAAGTGTATTCAGAAACGATTTCGAGAAGGTGACCATGTACGACGACCGGTATCGGATCAATGTGGCCATTGATCATGACTTTGGTTTAATCCAAATTCATGCCAAGACCGATACGTCGCGAGGCTGAAGCTAGTCCGCCCACCATCTGGTTCAGCTCCTCTAGCGACTCCGCCATTAAGACTATGTCATCTGCGAATCGTAGGTGTGAGATGTAGTCGCCGTTTATGTTAATGCCCTTTCCTTTCCAGTCCAGCGTCTTAAACATATCCTCCAACGCGCTGGTGAACAGTTTCGGGGATATAACATCCCCCTGTCTCACTCCTCTGCGCAATTGGATCGGTTTAGACTGCTGGTCCTGTACTTGGACACTCGATAGTCTACTTGGCATCGCTGTAAGGATTCCAGAACAGCCCAGGTTTCGACAGAGTCAAAGGCCTTTTCATAGTCCACAAAGGCCAGACACAGGGGCTGATCATACTCTTCGGACTTCTGTATAATCTGCCTCACTGTTTGAATGTGGTCTATGGTGCCATATCCTCCGCGAAACCCGGCCTGTTCCGGCGGCTGGAACTCGTCGAGTCTCCTGGCGAGACGATTCGTGACCACTCCTGAGAAAAGCTTATAGACATGGCTCAGGAGCGAGATTGGTCTGTAATTCTTAAGAAGGGATTTGTCACCCTTCTTGAAAAAGAGCACCACCAAACTCCCGCTCCACGCCTTTGGAGTTCTCCCACTGTGAAGGACGGCGTTGAAGAGGTTCTGTAGTTCCTGTATAACAGGGGCTCCTCCAGCTTTCAAAAGCTCTGATGTTATTTCGTCCTCACCGGGGGCTTTTCCATTTTTAAGCTGCCTCAGAGCTGACACGATCTCGTCTTGACTGATGTCAGGCAGTTCGTCGGTGTAGTGGCGTGTCAGGGTGGCTCTGGAATCGTGGTCATCTCGTCGAGAATGAGAAGCATGTGCAGCGTATAATCGGCCGTAGAATCGGTCTTCTATTTCGGCGAAGATCTCTGGCTTTGACAATACGGTCCTCCCGCCGTGCGTTTTTAGCTTCGTCAGGTGGTATAATTCAGATTAAGTCGACCATAATTGTGAATTCTAAATAATGTGGTGAGAAAATAAACGTTTTAAACGATTAAAAAAAGATGAATATGAAAACGCTCTTACGAGCTTAAACGACATTAGTTAATTCAGGATAGGATGAATGACCATTCTTAACATTACAAGGATAAGCAATAATCAGGTCAGTCTTAGGAGGATTAAATATATTAACCGATATGTTTTGAGTATCCTACTATTTCAACCAATTCCAATATAAATTCTCATATATGAATCACCTAGAAACGATAGTGAGCCGTTTCCTAATACACAAGCATAATTATGTTTAGAATGTGCATGTGAATTCAAATTGCACGATTATCGTAAAATATGGAAGGAGGTAAGCTAATTGTTTAATTATGTGAAGACTATAAATGTAGTGATATTTCGTTAACTATTTAGTAAATTTCGTGAAATCCTTAGGATGGAGTTCAGTATTTTACTATTATTGGAAATAATTGTAACAGTGATCGCTCAAGAAATCGTTTTGTATGACGCATACTTTGGTACGCCGCTCACAGCAAAGCGAGAGAACTTTTTAGCAGGGGTTGTGAACGCAAGGTAAGTAAGACAAAAACATGCTTAAAATCTGGATCATGAAGTGATCTATCTATAAGGTTAGGAATTCTAATTCAACTTAACCTCCTATGGGTGGGTACGTTCAGGTTTTTGGCTGTACTTACCCACCCAACGGTCCTATCACACAGCCCTGGTGCACTCCATTATGCTTGGTGCCTTTTAGATGACCTCTTAGGGGGTGACAGAGACTACTCTTCTACTGCCGAGTTACCAGAGTGAACATACATCAACACTATTCAAGATAGCGTTAGCTAATTCAAATCTAAGTCACAGTAAATATTTATTTTTTGTCTTAAGAGAATTACAATCGATTTCGTATTGTTTCTAAGCTTTGACAACCGTTTTTAGTTATTCCCTGTGCCAGATACTACCTATATAAACCAGAAGTATTACATCCTCAACATAGTTGACCAATAAAAAGTTGTAATCTCCAGTGCAATAAGAACCTATTATAATAACCTTTACTCCTCATTTAACCACAGCAAAACCGTTAGAAGTAAATGTGTAACAATAAATGATCCACAGCTTATGTACAATCCCGGTACGACCGTGCCAAAAGGAAGAGAATAGACGCGTAGATGGGACCTGTACAAACCCCCATTATCCTTCACGTGCAGCTGGCTTGTCCCCATTTCCGAGATTACTGCCAGCACAGTTTGGACCAGGTATGAACAGTGTTATCAGAATATGAATCTGATGAACATATACCATTTCAAGTTGGATTAATTTTATTTACCAGGCAATTCGCTAAGACCGGCCAGGGACGGTACTGACCTTCCGTCAACGCGCCTCCTTCACACAACGCTGTTAGGCGACGGCTTTTTCAATGATCACGAGTTCTCGACACTAGCCACACACTTCCAAGTGGGTACTGCCACTGATAACGCCGAATTGTTTTATATACGTAAGTCCTAAATGTAACTTGGTTGACAGATTCAAAATATTGCAATGTAACCATTGTTAAAGTGATATTGAACTGTTTCAGTTCGCTACGTGGCAGTCAGTGACTGCTGTCTCGGTAATACGCCCAACAGAATTAATCCCCTGTGTATTCCCATACCGGTACCCGGCGAAGATCCTTTCATTAGATCAACAGGAATACGATGTTTGAATCTAACTAGAGTCGAGACGTATCAAGATTATGGATGCTTGCCACCAAATCTGCCAGCTGAAAGGGTGAGTGTGGTTTTACCTATTTTAAGTTCTTTATTGCTACCTAAGTTTATCTTAATTATTACTAGTGCTAGCTAATGGTAGCTTTGCCTACTCCTGTACTCTTTTGGTAAAAGTTATAGTATTCGGTCTATAATTGTTTGATTAAATTTGCGCTTACGTTGCCTTTATCTTTCCCTAACTCTTCTGAACATACCACAAGAATGTTGTAGTAGTGTATCCAGGGCCGTGAGATTCCGGCTCCACAGGGTGGCAGCTACGACTTGGGCAACCACGCGCAGGGCATACCGTAATAGCGGCGGTGAGACCCATCATGGGGGAGTGGCTAGAGAGACCACACGGCAGCCTCTCGTACCGGCTGACGCAAATTATCACCGGGCACGGGTGCTTCGGGGATGTTTGGGGATGCGTAAACGTTAAAAAAATTAAAAGTAGTGTCAGAAAAGTAGTTAGAGTAGTTGAAACTTTAAAGCATTTAGCATGCTGACTATTCAAATCGATTAAGATGGGAAAATTTGAATTGGATCGGGCGGAATTCGCACCCGCGATCTTTCGTTTACAGGGTGCATGCTCTGATCACTGAGCCACTGAACCTCGCCAGAATCAAGAACATTTTTTTCTTATATATCCGTCTTTAGGGTGCCGACTGTATTTTTTTTGTACCCGACTACAGCGGTAAGGCTAAACTTCCAATAATTTTGTTATATCTAACATATAAGATAATCCTAAGGGAAATTTTTGGTTCCACTATTATGTTAATTCAGAGAAATATGGCAAATTGGGCTTTCGGGTCAGGACCACAGGATTAGTTGCGTTTGGAATATCTATTTCCCCGGTAAGAAAAAGGTTAAAAAAAAAAAAAAAAAAAGGTTTAAACCATTAGAGTACTTATGTGCGAGGGATATGTCGCAAGACAACCTCACCTTCGGCCTAGCACCACGACCCACAGACGGCGTGCGGTTTAGTCGGTTCGAGTCCGACATAACCTACCCCTCCGGCTCCGGAGGGGCGGGTATGCGCGGGGATTTCCCGCACGTAAAAAAAAAAAAAAAAAGAGTACTTATGTATTTAATAAATATTACAGCTAAACAGGAAACCTCCATTATTGGACTTGGATACAATTTATGGCTATACAGAACTAAGAAATAGAGCAATTAGGGCAAATGAAGGTGGACTTCTTGCCTTTATGATGGAAGGCGATAGAGAAGTACCAGCTGGTATCAGCCCCTTCTGTGTCGGTAATAGACCGCCAGAAACCAGTTGCTACAACTTTGGTATGTAGTATATTTTATATTTCATTGAATATAGTTCAGTATTTATTTTCCAGCAAGTTAAAGATTGTAGTAATTTAATTTTTTTTTATTATTATTTTTAATAAAATAAAATTTTTTAATTTATTATTTAAATAAATTAAATACTAAAATTTATATGTAAAATAAATTTTAAATATTTTTTTTAAACTATAAACATTTACTTATATTATATGTATTATTTTCCACATAGATTTTTTTTATATATATTAATATTTAATATAATATTTAATTTTCATATAAAATATTTAATATTAATTATTAAATATTTATTAATTTTCTTTTTTTTTCTTTCATAATATTAATATTGAATATAAAATAAAATGTCAAACAATTATTATTCACTAAAATAATAAAAAATTAATATAATTAATATTTTATTATATTAATTTATTATATTATATAATTTATACTACTTAGGTGCCAGACAAGCACACGGCCCACCTGATGGAAAGTGGTTACCGTATCCTATAGACGTGTGCAACACCAGGGGCGCCACACTCGCGCTGCCGACCCTGTTAAAACAGAGAGTTTCTGTGCCGTCAGTGTAGAAGCTAAAGCAGGAAAAGACTTTGGTCTTCCCACTGACAGCACATAAGCTCTCCAGTGAGCTCTGGCTATCCTACTCACCACCGTTATTATGGCCGCGGTATTCTGTATGGCGGAGGTACTTCCCCTGTCGGACTGCTGAATTGGACGGAAATACCGTCGTGTCTTATCTCCTACAACAATTCGAATTGACCTTTTAAATAATTTTTGGATCAGAAATGTCTCGTGATTTCAGAAAAATAGTAAGGGCGCTCTCTGTGAAGCATTTCATATTTTTCATTGACGACTACAAACGTATATTGATTATTGAAAATTAAAAAAAAACAGCTCAGGTTACAATAACACTATAATATATTTAGTTATATAATTATAATTTAAGATATGTTTGTAATATATGAAGAATGGAGGAGAAGTTTGCAAGACTTTTTAGTAAAATTGCATGATAGAATGAATAAAAAATTGTACGCACAAAAAAAATTGTGGCTATTTTTTTTTGCTTGTGCGAGGGATATGTCGCATGACAACCTCACCTTCGGCATAGTAATACGACCCAGAGACGGCGTGCGGTTTAGTCGGTTCGAGTCCGACATAACCTCCCCCTCCGGCTCCGGAGGGGTGGGTATCCGTGGGGATTTCCCGCAAGTAAAAGAAAAAAAAGGGGATTTTAATGTGCGGAATCACGCACAAGGAACTTTAGCATTCAAGGCAGACTTTATTTGATGACGGGAGAAATAAAACGAAACAAATCGTTTTTCGATTAATTATTTGATTGTTTTTTAAATCTAGACTTTATGTGGTATAATGACTTTGATATTTTTTTCCATTCAGGTGATAATTACGATGGTAATATTCTCACAGGCAGTACACTGACCAACTTGTGGTTCTTTAGGGAGCACAACAGATTAGCTCGTCAATTAAAACTATTGAATCCGTGCTGGGACGACGATAAACTATTCCAAACTGCCAGGCAAATCAACATAGCGCAATACCAGTACATCTTCTACTATGAGCTGATCCCAAGCATTATTGGTAAGTGTTATGAATTCCAGTGTTATGAAACTACTCCTATAGCTTGATCGTTACCGCTGTACCGCGGCTTGGGAATGTGCGTGGCAAGACAGGGGGGCCTATTGAATGTCAGATTTGGTCAGTCCGCCGTTTATGCTCACGGCGGTATCTCAGATGTGTCAGACGCATATGAGATTATAATTCAAATATAGGTCATTCAATTCAGTTCGAAGAATATAATTTTTTTCACACTGAACGACTCTGATGCTAATTCCGATGGCGATTTGGAAGACGATGATGAACGGCTAAATTAGAATTTATGTCTTTAGTTTAAAAGTTCTGATTAAAATTATCAGTTTACTTAGATTTTATTCATTATCTGCCTGTTTCCATTAAATACTAGTTGTTGCCCACGGTTTCGCCCATGCGGAATTTAAATGACATTCCCACAACTTATGGAAACTTATTCGCAGAATATAAAATAGCTTATTTTTGTTATTCTAGACTAAACTCTCCCTGTACCAAATTGCGAAGATCCGACTTTGATTGAGTTTTTTTTTTTTTTTTTTTTTCTTGCGGGAAATCCCCACGGATACCCCCCCCCCCCCCCGTCGGAGCCGAAGGGGGAGGTTATGTCGGACTCGAACCGACTAAACCGCACGCCGTCTGTGGGTCGATGTGCTAGGCCGGAGGTGAGGTTGTCTTTTGACATATCCCTCGCACCCCGGCTGACCCAGGGCCATTCCTCTTGGTCTGGCTCTCCTCGGGAGGGGGGACCACGCGGTCCCCGACTCGCCCCCGGTATGGGGGGGGCGCACACCGTCCTACGATGCGCGCCGCCGCCGTGGCCTGCTTCTGCTAGGGTGACGAGCGGCTCCACCCGTCACCCTCAGGCCCGCGCTCATGGGGGGCGGAGGTCGGTTTGCGCCCTCCGACGCCCGAGCCGCCTTCGAACGCGGCCAGCGATGTCCGCGAGTCTTTCTCGCTCGCTGCGCCGCGCCCGCTCTGCTGTCTCCTTCACGAGCATGACCTGCTCGCAGAAGGAGGCGCTGGCCGCCCACGCATCCGCGCAGCGGACCATCGCCGCGAGCAGGGTGGAGAGCGTGAGCACTCTCACCTCCAGGGCCGTCACAAGCTCCCGCCTCGGCGCTTCAAACGCCGGACACTCGGTGAGCGTGTGCAGCCCCGAGTCCACGCTCGCGTCGCAGTGATGGCACTCGGGCGTTGGCTCTATGCCCATCAGATGCAGGTACCGCCCGAAGTTACCGTGTCCGGTAATGACCTGCGTCTGACGGTATGAGAGGCCACCGTGTGGCCTCTCTAGCCACTCCCCCATGATGGGTCTTACCGCCGCAATCACGGCGTGCCCTGCGCGTGGTTGCTCAAGTCGTAGCTCCCACTCGGTCACCATGGCCCTGTGGAGCCGGGACTTCTCGGCCCGAATTTCTTCGGGCTCGGGATCGTGTCCCCGCCCCCGCGCCTCCTTTCGGAACTGATAGAGTGCCGAAAGGGTCCTCGCTTCCAGGATCCACGGTGGCGATCCGGCCAGGAGACTCGCCGCTTCAAAGGATATCGTGCGGTACCCCCTGATGGTCCTGGAGGCCGTCGTCCTCTGCGCCGCGTGGAGCAGAGGCAGGAATCTGGCCCCCAGGGTGTCCGCCCATACGGGGCACCCGTATAGGGCCATGGACCGCACGACACCCGCATAGAGTCTCCTGCAGGAGTCCTCTGGGCCCCTCAAGTTGGGCAACAGCCTGCCCAAGGCATTCGCCGTTGCCACCAACTTGGGGCGCAGACTTCGGAAATGTTCTCCGAAGTCCCATCGACCGTCAAGCACCAGCCCCAGGTATTTCAACCGGGGCTTGATGTCGATGGGAGTGCCTCCCACTGTAAGGCTGGCTCCCGGGTCTGGCCTGGGCCGAGGGCCATGAAAGAACATGGCCTCGGACTTGTGCAGAGCCACCTCGAGACCCAGCCGCCGGATCCGTTCCACGACTTGAGCAACCGCGGTCGTGGCCCTCAGGGTCGCTTCGCGGTGTGTAGCCCCGCCCACCGTCACCAGCGTGTCGTCCGCGTAACACGTGACGGTGGCACCGTACGCGAAGTCACCGCGAAGCACCCAGTCGTAACCGATGTTCCACAGAAGCGGCCCCAGGACCGATCCCTGTGGAACACCGCACGACATCTCGCGCCTACCGACTCCGGTCGAACTCGGGTAGACGACGGCTCTCCCCGTCAGGTATGCCCCGACCATGCGGCGGAGGTAGAGAGGCACATCGTGATACACGAGCGCCTCTCTGATGCAACTCCAGGGCAAGGTGTTAAACGTGTTGGAGATGTCCAAGGACACCGCCAACATCACCTCGCCCCGAGCGACCGCATCCTCCGCCAGAGTCCTCACACGCATGATGGCATCCACAGTGGAACGCCACCGGCGGAACCCGAACTGGGTATTCGCCAGGTCCGGCCCCACTCTAGAGAGATGCTCGACGAGGCGCCTGGCAATGACTCTTTCAAAGAGCTTGCCCACCTCGTCGAGCAGCACTATGGGCCGGTACCCGGACGGCTCGTCCGCCGGGCGCCCCATCTTGCGGATGAGGACCAGTTTCCCCGTCTTCCACGTCTTCGGAAACTGGCCCCGCTCCAAACATGCGCTGAGGAACCCTCTCAGTCGGGGTTCGAGACCGTCTTCCCCTAGAGCTAGGACCCACGCGCGGCCTGGAATGCCGTCGGGACCCGGGGCGGTGTTCTTTTTGGCTCCAAGCCTTCGCACCGCCAGCTCTAGTTCTACCCGAGTGACCTCGGGCACATCGTCGTCAATCACCGCACCGGGCGCCATAGGCGACCGAGGCGGCGGAGCCATCTGCGGCGGAACATGTTCCGCTCGCGCCGGGAACAGGGATTCGACCACTCCCCCGAGCAGAGCCGGCTCGAGCACCTGGGTCAGCGGAGGGGCCCGGGGGCGCAGCTTTTGTCTTACCATAAGGTAAGGCCGCCCCCATGGGTCCCGCTCCAGCGTCTCCAGGAGCTCCCGGTAACAAGCGGCCTTGGACCGCTTGATCTCCGCTCGGAGGGCATTCCTGGCCTCCCTGTATCCCTCGTGAAGCTCCGCCAGTCGGGGCTCCGAGTCTGCGGGACGGCTACGCCTCCTACGGAATCGAGCCCACCGGCGGTGCGTGATCACGCAGGCTTGACGCAGCCTCGCGATCTCCGCATTCCACCAGTAGACCCGACGCCTCGGATTATAGGCTGGAGCCCTAGGCATACCCGCATCGCAGACACGTGTCATGGCCTCCCGGAACTACGCCGCTTCATCGTCGACATCGACAGGCCTGTCCGGCGCAATGGCCCAGGCCTGTACGATGGCGGCCTCCAGGAGGTCCTCCCGATTCAGTCGCCCCAGCACCCAGCGCGGCTCGCGTTGGGCCGTTGCGACCGGCGCATCCCCCGCGGGAGGGGAGACATCCAACCGAACATATCGGTGGTCCGACAAAGTCTCCACCTCCGCGACGACACGCCAGTCCCGCACGCGAAGTGACAGGAAAGCGCTCGCGAACGAAAGGTCTAGGATCGACCTGCGCTCCCCCGACACAAACGTGGCTTCGGCCCCGCGATTCTGGAGAACTAGACCGAGGGTATCGGCCCAGCTCTCCAGAGCCCTGCCTCGCGCGTCCGTGCGCCGGGAACCCCAGGCCACAGACCAGGCGTTGAAATCCCCGATCACGAGAACCGGGTGAGGTGTGCAGGCGTTGACGACGTCGGTCAGCCGCTCCAGCGACCGCCGATAATGCCCGATTAATCGGTGTAATCTCGGCGCGAAATAAACGGCCACGACCGCAATCTCCCCCACACGCGCCGCTACGATGCCATGCTCCCTTGCGATTACTACAAGGGGAGGGGCACCCGCAGCGGCGTTATGCACCAGTGCCGCCAAGCCATCCAGGTCGACCACCCAAGCGGGCCCGAGCGGTCGGTGAGTGTATGGCTCGGCGACAGCGGCGACGTGTATGGACCACTGTGCCATGCTCTGGAGCAGAAGTGCCTGAGCATCGACACCGTGGCCCAAGTTCGCCTGCAGGATGCGGAGCTGGGGATCCATTATGGAACCATCTCCGCATCCCGCCCCGAACTATTGGCGGAACGCCCGCCTCGCGGCTTCGGCTCCCCGCGGGTGCAGGCCTTGCTGCCAACCCTGTGGTCGGCCGGCTTGCCCTCCGCCGCACACCTAAAACAGTGCGGCGGAGCTTCGCAACCACCGGCCCTATGACCGGGTTGGCCACAGCGGAAGCAACGGTCGCCGACCGTCACCTCCGCCGTGCACTGCACTCCCACGTGGCCGACCGACAGGCACCTAAAGCACCTGGCCGGTCGGTCCTGTAGGAGGCGTACCCGCACCCCTACAACTCCGCCCACCGCGAGGGTCCGCATGTCGGCAGCCTTTTGGACTGCTGCGATGGGGCAGCCGACAACTACCGCCCCCTGTCCGCGACGGCCGTAGCGGATTGCTCCGACCTTGACCGCTTCAGGGGGGCAGCCCCCGGCCTCCGCCACGGTGACCCGGATTTCGTCGACCGTGATGGAGTCGTCCAGGTCCGAAATGCGCAGCTCTGCGCACTTGATGGGCCTGGACACCCGGACGTCGGCTGCGTCGAGCGTCTCCCTCAGCCTAGCCGCTATGGCATCAGCCTTGGGACCGCTCGAAGCGCCAGGGACGTGGATGAGCCGGGCACCCGTCCGAGTGTGTGTCACTCGGAGGGTCCCCGCCACGTCGAGGGCTCTCATATCGATGAGGCCCCTCGCCTGCTTCACCAGAGCAGTGTACTGCACGCCCCTCTCCGCAGCCTCCGGTGTCATCGTTAAGACGACAGCGGTGGTGCGGGGGACGCGCAGCGCTCCTGGCGCTCCCTTCGCAGCAGCCTGGGCCTTCCTGGCCCTTTTGGCTGCCTTCTTCTTGGCGTTCCGCCTTTTCTTGGCCTCGCCGGCCACCTCCCAGCCCCCTGCCGGTGCGGAGCTGGTGGAGGCAGCCGGGGCCGGAATTGGAGTCGGTGCCGGGGCTGGGGCTGGGGCCGAGGACGTTTTCCTCCTGCCCTTCCCCTTTCCCTTGCCCTTGGCACCCCCAGCCGGCGCGGCGATAGCAGCCGGAGCAGGAGCAGCCACAACAGGCGCAGTGGGAGCACTGCGCGTGGGGCCCCTTTTTACAGCTCCGGCGTACCCCCCGGTCGACGACGCTAGGGGCGGACGGTGGATGGAGGCCATGATGGCCTCCAGACAACACCGCGTCCGCTCCTCATGCGCCGCCTGCCGCGCCTCCTGTGCCGCCTGAGCCGCCTATATCCGCTTTTCCATGGCGGCTAACGCCGCCATGCAGGCCTCCAGCGGAGTTGACGGCTCTGCGGGCTGGGTCGGCACCCGCCCTTGACAGCACAGCGGCGAGATGTCCCGTGACTCCGGCCGCTCATTCGCTTCGTTCCGCAACGGCGACCTAGATCGCGCCGGCGACGTCTGCCCTCCGCGTACCGGCTGCGCCGCCGGCCTGCGTGACGCCGACCGCGTGACGCGCCCCTCCGGCAGCCTGATGAGCTTGACCCGGCGTTCAGCCAGCTGGGGCCGCTGCTCGCGGGCCTCAGCCAGTTCCGCCCTTAAAAGGTCGAACTCATCGACAAGGCGCATCACCGCCTGACACAAGCGGTCCTCCTCCATCCCCAGAAGCTCTGCGCGGGCCACAATTAACCCCTGCAGAGCCTCCCTTACCTCCCGGGACGTTCTATCACCGGGCAAGGGCGCCGCCGAGGGGGAGTAACGAACTTTCAAATTTATAATATTAGTATTAGTATGAAGTAGGATAGTACAGTATAAGTATTTTTCGATTGCATTTAATTAGCTAACTGTACTTCGATATAATAGACATTTCATTATTTAAAAAAATAATATATTTACTCATATTTAAATAATTACGTAGGTACAGTCAACTACAAAGAGATGTATCCAATTTAATCTTACAAAATAATGTACCACTGCAAGTACCACTATGAACTAACCAAAGATTGTGACAAACATGGTATCCACCGAACTTGACAGTAACTTGTATGCGCGTAACGCGCATTAATTATGTATCCCACTACATTTCCTGTGATATGTACACTTACAATCTTAATAGAAAATGTATCCATATACTGTGAAAGAAAATTGTATACATTTAATGTTCCAAAGAAATGTAACCATAGTAAAAAGGATGTACGAATTTCGAAGTGCTACCAAAAACAAAAAAGGTTCTTCTCTGAAACTTCCATTTAAAAATAAATTCATTACAAACACATTTATAGAGTTTGACTTATCTTAAATCCTATCGAAAACCTATGGAGATTGATGGTACAGAATTGGGATTTGACAGATATAAGGAATGTACAACATTTAAAATAACATGTGTACCATCTATGGGACATGAGTCGCGGATGCAAATTTGTAAAAAATGCGTTCAGTCTATGCGTAACCGGCTAGAATCCGTTATACAAGCTGAAGGTGGTTAATACTTAATTTTAAATGGACCTTAAAACGAGTATAATTATAAGTTTCAACGTTTATTCAAAGGGATATATTTGTTGTTTTTTGTCATCTTACGTGTAAGTTATTTACTAATAAAAATAAATGATAACAGCCTTTTTCTTTTATCCGTCATCCAATACACGTGTTATGAGTAATATTTTGCCATATCGGTTTCATTCGGAAAAGTTCGTATTTAACTACTGTAGGACCATCGCGATGCGTCAGATCCAAATTCTGTCTTCCGTGGTCAAATCTTTTGTTTTGCAATTATGTCAATAATAGGAACATTCAATTTTCTTTGACAGTATTTGGATAGATTTTTAATTAAGATTGTAAGTGTACATATCACAGGAAATGTAGTGGGATACATAATTATGGCGCTTTACGCGCATATATTTTACTGTCAAGTTCGGTGGATATTATGTTTTTCACAATCTTTGGTTAGTTCATAGTGACACTCGCAGGGGAACAACATTATGTAAGATTAAATTGGATACATATTATCTTTGTAGTCGACTGTACATTATAATTATCGGTCAGTCTGGAAGTCTATAGGAGAGGGCTATGTTCAGCAGTGGCCTGTGTTTGTGGGTGATATGATGATGATGATAACGGTGATTATGTATACCAGCTAAAAATGATTAAATAGGGATTTTTTTAATGCCCGACCTTCAAAGATTGCAAATCTCATCGATTCATGCTCTTTCCTTTCTTTTGTTTACCTCGACCCTCGCCACTCGTCGCGGACCATGGGGATGTACAGCTCTCGCGGTCAGGCTATATCGTGACTTGTCATTTTTACCCGACTACCAATGACGGTTATTTTTTTTTACATGTGTAGTACCATATTGTTTACCTTCGGATATTGCTGCTCTAACCAACAACCCTAACATTGATTTTATACTTTGCGTGTCTTCATTGAAATTAGCAGGATAAATACTACTTGTACGACACTTTTTTTTGTAGGTACCTCCATATTATACTGTGTGAAGTTTACGCAAATATCACTCTTTGAAATAAAAACAATTCTTGTCAAATTCCATCGCTATTAATTTGGTATTAAATATTTTCATTTAGTCGGAAATTTCGGTTACTTTTCAGTGACTCACACGGGATGACTAAAGATGACAGTTGCTACGTAGATTCCACACAAATAAAATTATGATTATGAAAAACAATACATCACAATCACAATTTGGCATTCAAGTCCTCCATAATAACGCTATAGGTTAGCTTGGTGGTGTTAATTATTGTTTTGACAATTTGCTTCATACGTGAAATACAAAAGGCTGCTAATCCTTCCTTTCCTAACAGTCCTTTTTAACCAGAAAACTGACATCTCCCTGAGAGAGCTGAATAGATTCACTGAAGTACAAGAGGTCGCCTGACACAAGGGAGTTTTGTTGTGTAATATGTGCCGTTTTATGTGCTAAATGGAATTAATTTGAATTTTGAGTTCAGATAAGTCACGGTAAAATTTCTTCATTCTTTTATTTAATATTCTGTTTCGGTATTTTTTCAGGCTATAAAAACGCTTTAGATGAAGGTATAATCTATGAGACAAAGGGCTACGTAAATGACTTCGATTACCGCCACGAGCCTGGTACCTACCGCGAGTACATAGTTGGCACACGATGGTTCCATAACTATCAACAGGGCTTCTTTGAGTAAGGGATATGAATAAAATACATTATGTTATCTTTAATGGGCACATAGATAATAAGTATTTAAAATGGTATGAGAATGCTTTAATCTTAGGCTTTTACTTAGTGCTGAAAATGTCGATTTTCTAAATTATTAATAGTTATTTTTTATACTCGTACAAGAGTGCAAAGCTGGTTTTTAACCGAGTGCTCAATTTTGATGACGGAGCAGGCGAAGGATTCTAAAATTGAACCTTAGCATTAGCGAGACAATCAAACGTGCACGAGGTGAAAAATCTTTGCACTCGAGTGCAACACGTAACTTTTTTTATGCCTTCTTTTTCTTCTTCTTCTGAACAAGAAAACAAATTTTTAAAAAGTACACCAAGGAGGATCCGAGTCTAAAGTTTTCACAAATACAAAAAGTTTTATGATAAATTCGGCAGAATGGATGTTGAAGTAAATAGGCTTAATAATGTTTTGAATACTCACACTTAGTGCACACGATGTTCGAAATAAAAGTAACTTTTTTCCTCTAGAGGATAAAAACGTATTTTCCACTCAGATATCTCCTTCCGAGATAGTGGGACGAAAATGATTTTTTTTATAGTAGGGTTAACAAAGAATATTTAATAAAGAATCTCAAAGTTATTTTTTGTTGTCAGTTTATACAAAAATGGTACTTTCATGGGGAGTAGATCAACACCTGGTGATACCTTAAGACCTGGAATACTAGCTCTCAACAACACTGAAGCTGATCTTACACAAGGTTCCTATATACAACCTGCAGCGAGATTCGACCATATCATTGATCCACTGGTAACTATTGCTCTACCTATAACATGATATTTCCATAGCTAGCAGTCTCTAACAGTTACAAGAGGAATACTCTGAACAAATGAGTTACTTGGACACGTCTTTAATATTCGAAAGGGGAGGGATATTCACTTAGAAAAATCTCGTTGTGAATACGACCAACTGAAGCTATGGAATTAATTTAATAATCTTTCTGATTTAAAATAATAATCATTATTGGCATAAATTAACAGTTATTTCCTTTTGCAGTATACACATCATTATTTAGGTAACCTACAGGCAGTATCAGACCTGACTGCGGTAGACTTCATGAGAGGTCGCGACTCAGGGTTCCCGCCGTACAACGAGTATCGCAAACTCTGCGGGTTGAAACCCGCTATAGAGTGGGAAGACTTTGGCGATGCTATTGATATAGATGTAAGTTATTTCTCGTCTAACGGCAGATATTTGGTAAAGATTTTTTGCCAAATGCAGCATAATATATGAATTTTCGCTTCTGTCGGCAGTCTCCATTTCCTTCATGACATGTATTTATGTTTAAAGTAATACTCGCCCGATTACTATTATTTTACCAATTGCCATATTTTCCAGACCGTGCCGCCGAAAGAAACCCACCTAGGATTTTGCACTTGTAACCTACTTTGAAGCACTAAAACACTTCATGCGATTCGGCAGACAAACTCCAGAATGCACAATAGTTCTTCAAAGTTATAATTCATCAGATAAATTGTTGTAATAATATCTTGCCATACATAATAGTGCACTAATACCGATGAATGTGAATGGTGAATGGACTGACCAGTCGGGGTCGACCTCGCAGTACACACATCGGCCAAATTAATAAAATTTTGAAAAAAGGGCAGGTCAGAAGTACTCGAAACCGGTAGACTTGCATGAAAGGATTGATGACCGTAGAGGACACTCGTGGGGTGTGTAAGGATGGAGTCAAATGGCGGGCTGTTGTCTCTGCCTACCCCGGAGGGAAATAGGCGTGAGTGTATGTATCTATGTGATACCGATGAATGAATTCAGTACAGTGTTAAAATTCATGGTTTGGCTAAATTAATAGCACCTAAATCTTCGTTAGAAATACTAAAATTACGACTATATGCCTTTTTATAGAAAATTGAAGAGCTGCGGCGTGTTTATGGCGATGTGAATGACGTAGAGCTGATGGTGGCTATATACATCGAGAAGTGGATACCGGGGGCATACATGGGGCCCACGCTGTACTGCATTATGGTTAAAAACTTATTGCTGTGGAGAAAATCGGACAAGTTCTTCTTTGAACATGGCGATTTCCCTGCTGCTTTGACTATTCGTAAGTTTTTTTTCTTGGTTGTCAATTTAACTATTTCCATACTTATTACACTAAACTTTTAACATCGAGTCGAATTTGTTGTATCAGATAGAGGTGACACTGTGCGTAATGGAACTTTGGGCTGCTTGTTTACCTACAGTTGAAACATAAAACCAATATCCTACTTAGCTGTCATTTAATACTAACTCACGAACGTTATATGGTGGAAAGGCTATCGGCGTCTTTTCAATTCAATTGTTTCATAAGCCTGTGTTATAATAGTTTTTTCTTCTACCTAGGCCGAAAATTCAATTTTTGTCCATGTGAAGCAGGACGCAAGTGACAGTTTCTGTCCTCTGCTTCACAGGGACATAAATTTAACTTTCGACCTCGGTAGGAGAAAAAATGTATGTGTGACACGGGACGAAAGTACTACATCCTCACCCGCGTGTTCACACACGCAGGACAGAATGTGGTACAATGTACTATATCCTAACTTAGTTTAGATTTTTAAAATAATAGGGGTTAAAGTATGAAATTGCCGTTTCATTGTAATAGGTACTTCGAATTGACATAGAACTTTCATGGTTTGAGATTTTTGAGTGAAACTTTTTCCACATGGTACCTATGTAGTTCTTCATTTAAAAATGTGCAACATTCGATTATCGACTTTCAGTTGTTTTTTTTATTCAGCTTAGACAAGAAAGATGGATACTTCGAAAATTAGAGTGATTTTTGAATACGAGTAACTATGCGGAACTAACGCGGCAGAAACAGCTCGCAATATCAATGTTGCGTTTGGAGAGGGGACTGCTAATGAGCGCACCGTGCGATTTTGGTTTAAACGCTTTCGTGATGGAAACTTTGATTTGAAGAACGAACCACGAGGAATGCCGTCCACACAGGTGAATAACAATGAATTGAAAGACATGGTGGAAGCCGATCCGAGCCAAACTACCCAGGAATTAGCTGCATGGTTTAACGTTACCTTACCAACAATATTGACTCATTTGCGTCAAATCAAAAAAATAAAAAAATGTGAAAAATGGGTACCTCATGATTTGACTGATCTGCAGAAAGAAATGCGTGTTGAAACTTGTGTTGCCTTGTTGAATCGATACAGAAATGAAGGAATATTGGATCGAATTGTGACATGTGATGAAAAGTGGATTCTTTACGATAACCGTAAGCGAAAAATGCAACGGCTAACCCCAGGTGAAACGCCACAACAGTGTCCTAAAGCAAAGCTTACCAATATAAAGGTAATGGTAACTGTTTGGTGGTCTCAGCATGGTGTTATTCACTATAGCTTTCTACGATCTGGTCAAGCAATAACGGCAGATGTCTACTGTGCCGAACTCCGAACAATGATAGCAAAACTAGCAGTGAAACAGCCCCGACTCATGAATCGATCTTCACCATTATTGCTCCATGATAACGCGAGACCTCATACAGCACGAGAAACCGTTTTTACTCTACAGGAACTGCAATTACAAACTATCCGTCACCCTCCGTATTCGCCAGACCTTGCTCCAACAGACTACCAGTTTTTTCGTGATTTGGACAATTTTCTATGTGATAAAAAGTTTTCTTCTCAGGAGGCAGTACAAAATGCTTTCACACAGTTTGTCGAATCTAGATCACCAGAGTTCTATCGCAAAGGCATAAATGACCTTCCTACTAGATGGCAGCAATGTATAGATAATAATGGTAATTATTTTGATTAAATAAATACGTTAAATTAAAAAAGAAAACGAATTTCAATTTGTCAGTACAAATCGGCAATTTCATACTTTAACCCCTAATATTATGATAAAATAGACTGTGGATTTATTGGTAATAAAAAAAATATTAGATTCAAAATAGGACTTTAATCGTGTGATTTTTGTGTGCCCTCTGGGGCTTCTTTTCTTCTTTTTAATTTAAGTAAAAGGCTATTTTAAGTTATCTACAAAATAAGGTTAGCAAATTCATCTTTACCAGATGTACAGTTTTATGTTAAACCTCCAATATGAGTTTAAAATAATGAAATAATGGCTATTCCAAATATTATGATTATTTACCGTTTCATGTGTACAATACAGTACATTGCCTTTGGATAGGAAGAGATCGGAGAAACTAATTCAAAGAGCTCATCGGACCACCTAATAGCTGATACTCAGAACCAGTATTCGCAGTAGCCGTTTTCTTATTTTTATTTTATTTATTTGGAACAAAAAACAGTATAAAGAAATACTACATAAAATAACTATAACATTAGTTTATAGTTATGTAGTATATAATCTGTGAACAATAGTTAATTTAAAATGTAAATTAAAATATAGTATTGTTCACAGATAGACAATATAAAAGTTTGAAAAAAAAAAACGGTCAGATTGTAATCGTTAATCTCATAATTCAACATGGTCTAAAATAAAGTTCATAATATTAATATAATACAATAATATTTAAATTAGAATTAATTTATATTAATTTAATAATATAATTATTAATTTAATTTAATTACAATTTAATAATATAATTATTAATTTAATTTAATTACAATTTAATAATATAATTATTAATTTAATTTAATTACAATTTAATAATATAATTATTAATTTAATTTAATTTAATAATTTAATTTGTCAATTTAATTTAATAATTTAATTTAAACAATAATAATATTTAGAATATACTGCTTCCGGGCTGAAGATTTATAATAATAATATGATTCGTCTATAGGTGTCTCGGCATTGATAAATCGCATGGTTGACAATTCTGCACGGATGTGAGATTGTCCGTTAATTTCTGAACAATTACATTGGGGCACCTAGCACATGACTGAATGAATCCTCATGCTGTGCTCCAACTAACTCACCGAGAATTTTTTCTAAGTCATGACTGATGAACATAATTATAACGTTGATCCAATACTCAACTGTATTTTGTATTATAGCTCAACTCAATGAAATCAGGAAGACGAGTATTGCGCGTATTGTTTGTAACAATGGGGATAAAGTTAGCTGGATCCAACGCGACGGCTTTCACCGAATAGGACCTATGTAAGTTCTTTCATTTACGTATTCGATTAAACATAGGAACTACATATTATTATGTTAAGTAAGTGTTAAGAGTTAAGTAAGAATAAGAGTAAGTTAATATAAAAAAGGCAACCAAAGCCTTCACGAATAAACAGACAAAAGCTCCAATAGAAAATCGGATGTCGAATTGTTAATTAAACATAGTTCAAGCTTTTTTTACCCGACTGCGCCAGAAGGAAGGTTAAGTTTTGCGAGAGTATGTATGTGTGTATGTATGTATGTTTAATTGTTTGGCACGCATTGCAGCCTGAACGGCTTGATGGATTTTAGCTTGAGAGGTGTCGTTAGATATTGTATACAGGGTGTAATCGTTAAGTGTGTCCAGGCGATTAATCCGTAACTATTACAGATATCAAAAACCTTTAAACTGACATCGAAAGCACGTTACCTAATGAGTAAAATGACATCAATAACTTTTTAAAAATCTAACGAGAAGTATCTAAAATTTTGACAGTAAACACTCCCATACATTTAGTATGAGATTAGTAGAAAGGTTTTTAGTTTCCTTATTTTAAGTGATCTAGTACCCATTTTACCTTAATCATATTTTATAATTACGTATAATATGACAATGATGATTTTCAAGTAGATACACGTGTAAATTAATTATTTTACCACTTCAAATTAGTAATAAACCGTGTTTCAATATCGCATTAAGTAATTTGAGCTAACTGAAAAGCAACACACTACACAAAAAAAGATACTCTTTGGTGTTCGTTCTAAATTCAAAACTTTTATCTCGGGTTGTTGTTCCCGCCAATTTATCGATTTTTTTTTAAATTTGCGTTATAAATCGTGATTGTTTCATTTATTGATTGCAAAATGGCATATTCCAAAAGAGAAAAGAGAGATATGCTAAAAATTTACTACAAATATGATTGTAACAAAAGAGCGGCCATTATCGCCTACAGAAGAGAGTACCCAGATAGAGAAGTCCCTTCTGGTGCGTACCTAAAACCTTTCTACTAATCTCATGCTAAATGTATGGGAGTGTTTAATGTCAAAATGTTAGATACCCCTAGTTTGATTTTTAAACAGTTATTGATGTCACTTTACTCATTAGGTAACGTACTTTCGATATCAGTTTAAAGTTTTTTGATATCTGTTATAGTTACGGATTAATCGCCTGGACACACTTAACGATTACACCCTGTATACCGTGAGAGTGAGATACCCAGTATATTAAAATAAAAAAAACAAAGACTTTATTTTATACTTTTTAGTTAAAAAGTATTTTTTTTTTCTAATAATTAAATACCTACCAATTACCAAACCATACCAAACCACAATTAATATACAATTTTGCAAATATGGATGAAGATAAAAATGCGGAAACAGAATTGCTCGAATGCCCGTTCAATCGAAACTTGAGTAAATTGTGCATCACAAAATCTTATTATTGTAGTTAAATGCAATCAAATAAAAAAAATGTAACGAAGTAAAATATGATATTCAAATAACAACATATCACTACTAAGAAATAGTTATGCTTTAAAGCTTATTCAGACGAGGAGAGTTTCTCGCCCGAAAGATACAATTCTCGAAAAGACAGAAAAAAGTAGCTTCGTCTAAACATTCGCAGAAACAATTACCGCTCGCTCGCTCGCCTGGCGTGAATTACCTCGCAATTGAATATTGAAAGTGTTCGTCTAAACAGAATTTTAAAGCAATAACATAAGGCATAAGTTACTTGCGAATCTTATATAATATAATCGTATTCGAGAATCGAATGTTTGAATCAATAATAGTAGGGTGATTATGCGTATGATTATAGAACCGAAACATGCGAGAAACTCGCCCCATCTAAAGGACGCCTCAGTCTATGTTCTGTTACAGTCTGTCCGTATTTTTTCTACATCTGTGTTTAACACGATGTTTAATAGATAAAAAATGAGATGGGGTTATTTTTTTACACTGTCGTAAAATCTCCCAAATATGTATCGTCATTGAATAGAGTAAATATCATTTAAATTGTGAATTGTTTTTTCCAGGAATTTACCAGAACCGTGCAGTGAAATTCCGGGAGTTAATCTCCGGAAATGGAGGGATAATTGGTGTGACAAATCATCACCAGAGCCATCATATAAATAACAATTTTTATAAGAGCTATCAGAAGTCGACATAACGTTTCCGTCAATTTTATATTTATTCTAATCGCTTGAAATAGAAAAAAAATCGGTCTAGGCGGCAATGCTTTGTTGACCACTACGCTACCAGACCTCGCCCTAACCAATCCAAATGTCTCCTTATACGTCCGGCTTCGAAATCCTGTCTCTTAAAAATTCAATTCAAAATGTAAGTATATTTATTATTTCAATACATAGTGATTAATTATTTATTTGAAATCGATGTAGTCTTATTCAATAATCATAGACTCAACCCGAACAAAACCACACGCCCGTCTTGAATTATAAATTGCTGAGGGTAGTCATCGGTATATTTATTATTTATAAAGAAGCTAATGGTTGCACATATCGGCAGAGCAGGCATTGTGCATTAATCCATCCATTATTAGCTCTCTGAGCAACTTAATAGCTAACGCTTAGCATTGATAGTGCCAATAAAGTAGTCATCCATCCTAATATTATAAATATGAAAGTGTGTGTGTATGTGTGTCTGTTTGTCCGTCTTTCACGCCTTTCAAACAATTTTGATAAAATTTGGTATAGGCAAAAACTTCTTGAGAAATGACATAGGCTATGTTGAGTCGAGATAACCGACATTCACGCGGGCGGAGCCACGGGCAAAAGCTAGTTATACATAACTAGTATCGCCACGCGGTTTTAATTGCGTAAGTTGTGATCCCGTAAAAAGTACCTTATGTTACTCAGGGATAGTGTAGCATTCTAACGGAGAAATAATTATTGTAATCACTCCGGTGACTGTTGAGTTTATTTATTGCAAAAAAAAAAAACATTTTTCTTCTTCATAATATGGATATTATACTGTTACCCAATTGGAATTTATTGATCAAATGCGCAGCTATATTATACGTTTCGTTTGAGACTCAATCAAGAGCTTCACTTTCCTCTTATCAGATAATCTATCTGTCGCTGAGCAACGTTTATTTAAGGGAGCGCGTTAAATCTTAAAAAACAGCATTCTTAAATCTGGAGGAATGGCAGTGCTCCCGCCAAGTTAAGCGAAAAAAAAAACAGTGACACGGCCGTACCATTCTTTTCTTGAAGCAATTCAGGCCCTTTTGAACCCTTATAATTTCGTTATGGATAAAACTAGAAGCTTGAATTTTCAGTAACCAACCAGGCATTGTATAAACATGGTATATTTAAAATGTCATTCAATTTGAACTAGTAGTTTGAGAATTATAACGAGTCAAAGTTCTTTAATTTCGTCACTGACTGAGCGATCATCAAAATTCTAAAGCACTTTAAGCAGACATAGGTTTTAAATTTAAAATATAATTGGTGTTTATTGGGTGGATCATGGAAAAACTAAAACATTTTTAAATTTCTTCTAGTTTTCTACATGAATTAACTGCATAAATAGCTTTGTAATCCCATATAACTATGTAGGATTACAAAGTTCCATTTGCAGTTAATTATTCAGTGTAACTGGGAATAATAGGTGTATCAAAGATAACTTGTAGAATGGTCAAAGGAATAAAAAGCAAAAATACCATTCTTAAGTATTAAGTGCCCTCTCGGTCTGGCCCTCCTCGATAGGGGTCCTCCGTGGGCCCCTACTCGCCTCCGGTATATCATACAAGTATTACTTGTGAGATAATATATTGTATTTTCATGCGATGGCCGAGTCAATATATTTATTTAAAACGTTAAAGATTTTTAATATTGATATGGTCACTATACAATGTTGTTAAGTTAGATAGCTACGTAACAACTTAAGACAGAAGGTCATTGGGAGGACAGATTACATGGATGTCACAAATTTTTACGGTAAAATAACTGAGTTGCGAGACTTGGTTTTTTTGACAAGTATTGTTGCTTTTATGGCATAAATGAATTAGAATGAGAATTGATATTTTTTCATTGGATATTCTAAACAGAGTCCTAATCTAAACCAAAAGTTTGCAT
Source organism: Eilema caniola (assembly GCA_949126895.1). Taxonomy (NCBI): domain Eukaryota; kingdom Metazoa; phylum Arthropoda; class Insecta; order Lepidoptera; family Erebidae; genus Eilema; species Eilema caniola. The sequence goes on along the minus strand of OX421463.1, from coordinate 1,532,992 downwards.
AGTTTAAGTTATTTATGTCATCGGATCTAAAATGTGAATAAATTGCTTTTTAGATTTGGATCGATCAACTGTTGCAGTAGTTGTACGCATTTGTATATAAATATACTTATATTATATTATATTATATTACTGTATACTTATCTCATTTGCCAACTGAACATCCTTTGCCACTAAGATTGTCTTAAGTAAGTGGGGCATTCTTTTGAAGTGGATAAATACACTGTTACCGTTACCGACACCTGCCAGAGTGACATTGTCATGTTTATAAATTCTTATTCTATATTATTCTACTATATCACTTACCGTGCCGTTTGTTTCGATCATGAGATAACAAACCCTAGCTCATACCTATATGTAAAGAAATTACTAAATTATGTGGCAACCCTTATTCAAGCACGAAATTCCAAACATAAACCTCCATTTGAAGGTCTAGTGAGTTTACGTGCCTACAAAAATATTGGCATCATATCATTTTCTGATCACGGACCGGTACAATCGAGAGTTCCGACCACCAGACCGCACTAATAAAGGTTTTATTCGGAAACTCTTTCATGTAATTTTAGTTAGTTTCAGATGTTATTCGTATGGATTGGTCAATTCACTGATTTCAAATGTTGCAAATTGAAATATGTAATGTAATAACCGATTCCCACGAAATGGTGTACCTAAATACTAAAATAATATTACTCCGGTCTATATAAAGTACATTAATTAATTATTTTTAATTCGAGATCGATGAAGACTTTTTATATTTCATTTATGATTGAGCTGGGTGCGAATTATTGTAGCTTCACTATTGTCGGCTTTACGATCGAGAGGTCCCGGGTTCAAATCCTGGCCATTACACTACCGACGTGTACCCACTCGTAGCACAAGCAATTTAGCTTAATTGGAAGGGTTAGAGGAAATATTAGTAATTTCAATAATATAGGTTGCTAATATTCTTTAAAAAATATATACTTTTGTCTGTACGTTGTTTGTTTATTTGTTAATCTCTAGTTTGTAAAAATAAGTTCAACCCTTATTGTATCCCCTTAGTAATAAAATATTTGCAGCGCTTTTCTCTGTCTTAAAAAGAGGCCAGCCGTCTGGTCACGAGAGAGAGAGAGTCTGGTCGCAATTTGGAAGGTGGCAAAAGTGAGCATTGTAAATTCATCAAATTTTATTCGATTATCACAAACACAAGCAATTTCAATATTCAAAAGTTCATAGCAAAAGATTACGAACGTGAAAGATACCTGTAACACGGTATGTAATAAAAGCTGAAACTTGTGAATATTGGATGAATTTATTTCTTTGAAGGAAAGATAAAAGAAGGTAAGAAAAATATTTAGTCGGAATTTGCTGTTATCATTATTGGGCTTAAGGACACGTTTGCAGAATTACTTTAATGTAAGTAAAGATTACCTTAATACTTTTTTTCTTGTACAAGACAATGTTTCTCTCCAGGGAGTTTGACGAATTTCAACAAAGAGGGGGTTCTCAATTCAACAGCATATCTTTTATATATCTTATTCAGCGATATTTACACCAACTGTCAAGTTGTTAGTGCCCACTTAGGAAACATTTTACTCTCTACCGCTCTACCGTACCTGTAAAATGTGAAAACAGAGCAGTAGAATAGCAAGAAAACATTTAATTCGCATCCAGAGCAGTAACAATAACATATTTTAGCAATGTTACAGGTAGGTAGAAAAAAACAGTCGAGGATTTGTTGTCTATTCATTTGGTAGTTTACTAACACAATTTCCCATTTGGGTGTAACGTTCTCATACACCCTCTCGATTTAACAACAGAATCTTACTAACTTGTACTTAACCATACGATAAAAATTAGAATTGCCATTATTTCCTGTGATGAGAAATCGTTTAGGCGCGTTACTTGAACAGTAATCCATCACGCCGGTTACGTAAAAGCACTGCGATGTTCAGGACCGGACTCGGTCTCTAATAACGTTCGGGGTCAAGGTCACAAGGCTGCTCTCGTTGCAAGGTCAGGGTCAAACTTAGTCTATAGAGACTAATATTATTATTTACTAGCTTTGTGGATTCTGGCTTCGCCCGGGTATACATTTGGAAAAATCTTGCTATCTGCCAACGACGTGAATTAAAAAATAGCTAAGAACAACTATCTCTGAAGTAGAATGCAAGCCTATGTCGTGTCAAAATGATGCAAACCATTTTGAGTTTTATACATCATATTGGGAAGGTATAGCATATTTGCATGGGTCTTGTACCTTGGAGAGCGCATTGAGCAGTCGGTCCCGGTTGCCATACGAACATCTATGGCAGTCGTCACGGGTAGGAACAGACCTAAAAAGTCCGAATAGTCTAACTACACAACTTCGACATTGGCATATGGTTGTGGAGGTCATATGGCAGTCGCTTCACGGAATATAGCAGAACTGAGTTGGAAAAAGGCTTAGAGAATGACACACATGAAATTAAATTGATATTGATTGATATAAACCTCTTTTGATGAGGTCGTCAAGCTGGGTGCCACCATTGTTAACATGGTACGTATATGTAATGTTGACCCTCTCTCCTGAGACTTTGCCTTCAGCTTACCATCAGGTAAGGTGAAGTCAAATTGACGTGTCCTGTATACAATTTTTTTTTTGATTTGAAGCTATATTTAAAATAGGTACTACTTTTCCAGTGCATTTCAGTTCTTCTGCAGCACCATCTACTGGTATAATAGTACTATAATGCTAAGAGCGTTACACTTCTACGTCAGAGGTTTGATTCTAGCCCTAGTAATGTCCTTTTTGAGGAAACCTATCCTTAGAAAAACCACAGCAGAGGATCATTCCACAGGTTGTGAGGCGTGGAATGTGCATAAATATTTCTATTGGCCCATAAGTCCATGGCAACCAATTCTACCTATCAGTGGGTCGGTGTTTGTTAAGTTATTACATTAAAACTATAATTTCTGAAGCCACATTTCACTTAGTAAACGCCGCAATCTTTCAGTCTCAGGAAGCAAACGGTTGTTTAGAAAAAAGCCGCATCTCTCATAACTCGGGCGCTGTAAGCCGGCCAATTTGTACCGGCTTCGCGTTACCGCCCGCCCTTCGCCTGGCATTGAGAAGTGCGCGTTGACTTGAATGTATAGCAGCTTTAACGACTTTGTATTCTTTATTATTGTTTATTTTACAAAATATGTTTTGAATATTTATTTTCGGTTGTCAACACTTAAATATAGTCGCAATCCGAGTTAATTTTGATAATTCGAGGAACGAGAATGGATTTCAGTGAAATTTGAGGTGATATATAATTCAGGAAATTTTAAAGGACCTGGAATTTTATTCCCGAAAACTAGCAATAAATGTTTATTTATTCGTAGTTTAAGCGCTGTCATACTCATTCTATCACGATACAACTTTATCAATTTGAACCTTGTACTTGCGCAAAGGTTAGTTCAATTAAGGCTTAGTTCAATTAATAGACGGATATCAGTGCTACGTAGCTATAGACATTTTCGTGAAATTTTGTCAGTGCAAATTCAGGACCGGTTAGCTCATCATCATCATCAATACGGGTGCAACTGGCGTACGTCTTTCCAACCCCAAGAGCAAAACCTGCACGTTACGTTGATTTTGCCCATAAACACATTAATAGGGCTCACTATACCCTAAATTAACCCGAGGTCATCGAATAACGTTTAAATATGCATTATAAACACACTACACTCAATCTTCTTACGTCGTTTCGAGCCTACAGCTGTAAATAATTGAGATAAATTCAGACACCGGCCTTTGTTGAACTACCACGCTCAAACGTGTACATTTTTTGCGAACCATTCCAACGTTTTGTTTGAATTTAAATTCCATACAGTCTTCGCATAAAGCTGTAGAGGGGTACATTCCGGTAGCCATTTATTTTACATGTGATGGAAAATTCCCCGAACGTGCAAAGTGTTTCAACGCGGTGGGATGGTCAAGATAAATGTGAGCTCCCGTGTGCCGAACTAAACGAACACGCACACTAGCAACCATTCCCTACACGCACATACACATAAACATTCTACGTGATTGGTGGATAGTGGTTTGTCTTTCATAAGTGTGTGTAAGTTTAGGAAGTATTTTACGTGTGCTTGTGTGTGTAAAGTAACATTTGATGGCACATACCGTTTTGCTTCGTCATTAGCGCAGATTGGAACCACCTGCTGCACGTACGATGGGAACTTAGTTTAACGACTGTTTTTTTCGTATATGTTCACTTTGGGTTGATAAGATGGCATTATGTTACTGGATTAGGCCACAGTAGGAATTTTCTTCATAAAGATACATCATTATACTCACATCTTTTCCCCCCAGAGTAGAGACATCAGTCCATTATTTGATTTTTCTTAGATACCAGACAGGCTTCCTCTATAAGCATCAAAGCTTGCATGCTTTTTTGCCGAGATTAAGTGCTTTTGATCTGCCCCTTTTCAAAACATCATTAATTTTATCAGTGTAGTTCTACGAGATCCGGCCTGCCTGCACACTAAGTATATAAGGCACATGTAGCCTTATATACTTAGTGTGATATACGCTAGTTCTCATTAATTCTAAATCATCAATTAATGAATAACGCAAGCTAAGGGGTTTAGATGATTCTGAGATTAGCGAGCAGAAACGTAAAGATATTCAAACAGATATGCGAACAAACATAATTTTGGCTTCTATTGAGTCGACAAAGTCTCCCAATAAAAGATTTTCTCGTATTCTTTCCAGGTACCGTTGGCAATAAGTTACAATTTTATCATATTGTACAGATATACAAATGTGAAGCAAGCCAATCTTCTTGACATACCCTATCAGTCTACAGCAAATAAATCTAACCGTTACTGAGCGTAGATAATAAAAATCAAAATTAATCCGGCGACTTATTTTGTACTGCCGATGTTTATTTCTATCTGTTCATCAATATCATCGTACAGATCACAATACTTTTGAGCAAACATCACTTTGTGTCAGTGGCGGTTGTTCACCGATTACAATTATTATGGCCGTCGGTAGCCTGATGACGCGTGAAGCGATAACATAGGACTGACAATCGCCCAAAAGCTCAATCGCCTTCAGGGTTCCTTGCATGATTGGATGTTCATTGATCTATAGCGGCGACTACGCTACAGTGGCGAAGGTGGAAAATCATACAAAGGGAAATCGAGTAGTACTGGGCGTAAGTCGAATATTACGTATGTGAAACTTGGACATGTCTCGGAAGCGGGTTTCGTTTGATAATTTTACCCTCTATTGCGCGCCCATCCCCCCCCTTCCCCTATAGCGCGTCCCTGCCTATACCGGGGACGAGTTGGGGCCCAGTGGCCCCCCACCAGAAGAAGGCCAGATCGAGAGAGATGGCCCTGGATCAGCTGGGGTATGCATGCGGTTTAGTCGGTTCGAGTTCGACATAACCTCCCCCTCCGGATCCGGAGGGCTTGGTATCCGCGAGAATTTATTTAAAATAAACCCCTTTATTGCGTGGTGGAAGTGAACGTGACTGGTATGCAGGAGGCACGGGATTGACTCATGCCCAGTATAAATATTTGTGTAACGGCCCACACACGGCCCACCTGATAGGAAGTGGTTACCCTGGCCTATGGACGTGTGCAACACAAGGGGAGTCACACTCGTGCTGCCGACCCCGTAAACAAAGAGTTTCTATGCCCTCAGTATAGAAGATAAAGCAGGAATCGCCTTTGGTCTTCCCACTGACAGCACAAAAATTCTCGTATTCGTAGGGCGGAGGTAGTTCCTCAGTCGGCCTGCTCAATTGGACGGAAATACCGACGTGTCCTACCTCATGTATGCATGTACCCCCGTATTTGCATTGCTCCGGTTGTACCTCGGAGAGCACGTTAAGTCATCGATCCTGGCTGCCATACGCATATCTATAGTAGTCGTTACGGGTAGTTGGAGCCCATAAGTATACAAGTGGTCTTACTGCAATGTTTCGATATCGCCAATTGCTATTGTAGAGGTCAGAATCTCGGAAAATATCGAAGTTCAGCCAGAACCTGTAGTTGGGTCGGAAAAAACGGATCCCCGAGGTGAAAACTTCAAATGCACTTGGGACTAACGCAAGAATAAAGAAGAAGAAAATACATGACGCAAAACTTACAAAAAAAAAGAAAGAAACAGAGAAGAAAGATACAGACGGTAGACACGGATCTTTTATTTGCACCTGACTTATGCAGTTCCGAGTCGCATTCCAATCGTATATATCAAGTACTGTTTATTGGTATAACCTTTAATTAATGATGATAGACTGTTCAAATCTGTATACGACATTAAACAATAACTCCATACTTCAAATATCATACACTACCTTAAAATCGTTATAATATTTTTCGATTTGTTATACGTTCGCCCCATAAATTTCGCCTTGCATGCAAAAAGCCTTTTTCGGCCTGTGTTTCTGTGCAATATCCTTATTTTAGTATTCAAAACCAATCATCTAATCTTTGTGTCGTCCAAATCAATAATTATGATCACCAAACAAAAAGGCAATATCCAACTAAGATAACATCTATCATGAAATTTCCTCTGTAGATTTCATTGAATCAAAACAACGTCTATAAACTAATAAAATCACAGTAGAATCCATTCAAATGAAGACAAATGTCCACTTTTCTAATCCTGAGAAAGTCAGTCAGGTGGGGAATGAGCATTCCTTTAATTAAAGCCAGCAGCTTAACATTATGCGAATTATTCGCTCGGCTCGATCACATTACCTATATTTTTTATTCGTCAACTTTCTTCATTTCGAGTTTCCAGTGACGCATAAGCGAACGTACAAAGTATGACGAGACTTATTTGCAATTTTTGTGTCGACTGTTGGGTTTCAAATTTTTTTTTTTACATTTGACATTTTATAACGTGCTTACAACACTAAGTAACAAGCAACAATCAAACAAGTAAGCATAAACCAATCTCATCTGTAAGTTGGTATATGTGTCGATTAATGTGACCAAATTGGCCCCTTAAAATCCGAACCAGGAATGGGATAAGGAGTATGTGGTCCCCAGATTTCGTACATTTTCTCCTACATAACCAATAGGTATGTGCCAAGAAAACTGTACTTCTAAGAACTGTGACTGTTTCTTTAACCACTTTTGCATTTTTCTCCCGAATCATTCTTGAACCTGATATTTTCCCTTTTAATTATATGAAACTGTTGTAACAAGCTGTAGCAGTGTTTATGATGTGTATTTACCTATATTGTTTATTGCGTTAATTAAGCAATGATTTATTTACGGATCCCTTGAAACGAATTTGAACGGCGGTGGTCAAAATAAATTAATCCTATTATACGAAAGGGTCAGCGCTTACAGCACTCGACAGATGTGTAATGAAGCTTGTATGTTTTATATTTAAATGTGAAGTGATCGGTATGGGACAACCAGAGTACTGAGAAGGCTTGTTGAATCATGGCTTAGTCACTACTGTGAACAAAGACAATAATTAACAGCAGAATGAGCCTGGAGAGTAAATAAAAATGCGTGTTTTTAGTATGGAAAGAACTGCTCGTGTATGCTTCTTCAGTCTTCTGTCACATCGACGGAACGTCTACTTACAAGATCTACTTACTCAGTGTGCTGCTACCTGGATTACGTTCTTAGAAGAGCTCATAAGGTTCTCTGGTGCAAAAGAATCTAGTCATGCAGCACACGTTAGCAGGTGGGCCATGATCTGTGAAGCAATTCCACACTCACACCGTAGGTTGTTGTCATTCAAAAACCCCACCTAGACCGATTTTCCCTGCTTCGACCGACCTGTGTTCGAAGTTTTTTTAGGGACTTACGCCTGAGCCAAGAAAGTTCATCTATAGTGTATTTAAAGAGATCTACTTAGAAGCGACGTAAGACTACTCTCTCCCGCACTACCCTTAGTGGTTAAAAGTTTTATTACAGATCAAGGCAGAAAACAGCGATGTAATATGAAGTGACGATTCTATGGCCGCCGTGGCCTGCTTCTGCTAGGGTGACGAGCGGCTTCACCCGTCACCCTCAGGCCCGCGCTCATGGAGGGCGGAGGTCGGTCTGCGCCCTCTGACGCCCGAGCCGCCTACGAACACGGGTAGCGATGTCCGCGAGTCTCTTTCGCTCGCCGCGCCGTGCCCGCTCTGCTGTCTCCTTCACGAGCATGACCTGCTCGAAGAAGGAGGCGCTGGCCACACACGCATCCGCGCAGCGGACCATCGCCGCGAGCAGGGTGGAGAGCGTGAGCACTCTCACCCCCAGGGCCGTCATAAGCTCCCACCTCGGCGTTTCGAACGCCGGACACTCGGTGAGCGTGTGCAGCCCCGAGTCCACGCTCGCGTCGCAGTGATGACTCGCGTCGCAGTGATGACATTATTATAGTCACGCCTGTAAATTCTTGAGCAGTCCCACGTTATAAGAGGCAAGCTTATAGTCGTCAGTCGGCACATTGTTGTGGGTTGTATGTTTACTGTTGGATAGAGAACAGCCCTATCGCTTAGTTGCCCTCTGCGCCATCCACGAGCACAAACAGATATTATTCTATGACCGAGCCCGACGTTTCCGTTGCTTTTCAGCAGCCACATTACTTCAGCAAGTAGTGAGACTGATTCCAAGTAGTTTAAAATTGAAAATTCAATTGTTGTCTAAAACCAATTACGTCCATGTTCGTTAGTACAAACAAACCTATGGAACAAGCTTGTAATAAAAATATTTTTATTAAAGGCCGCTGTCTCTTAATTATTCCCTGATATCTTTTTAATGGGATATTTTAAACCCATTAGACGGAGCTTCCTCCCAAGATCTTATAAGTTGGACTGGACTGAACTATAAATTAATTTCATGCAAGAGAATTTATATAGATTATCTTCAAAGTGGCATTAGTTGTTATAGCCTTAACCTCGTGCGGAACATCTTGCGTAATTGTCATTTAAGAGTAAGCGGTTACAGTTTAAGATACTTACCAACAAATGGGTGGAGCCTACGAACGTAATGAATGCAGACCCGCACCACCTCGCACACACACACGTCACTAAAGTGATTATAATATAAAAATGTGGGAAAAAAATTCGGGAAAAAACGGTGTAGGTACTGGACACATCGATGATTTCATCATATTATGCCTAGCTCAACGTAACTGACTTGGTAATATTTTGACATGAATGTACTATACCGGCGGCTCCGCCCGTGTGGATGTCGGTTATTATGACCTTGGTTTTATCTCTGGTACTACTCTACCAAGACTTTTAAAACAAGAAAAAGCGCATCAAAATCCATTTGGAAGATTTGTCAACATCGAAAAAAAAATGTGTTCAGAATCGATAACCTCATAATCATAATTCAATTACTTTGTTGATTTGTTGATTTATGACAAATAATTCAAGTTGATGAAAGAAAACAGGTCAACTGACAGCTTCAATCCAGTACGTTATCTAATCCCTTTGAGGTAATAACAAATTAATATAATAGTGATATATTTACTCCTTTTTAAGTCTAAAAAAAGTCCGAGTCTTAAACAAAGCTTGCTTTTGCCATTTTAGGTTCTAATAAAATGTTTTAAATTTCAGTATATAGTTATTGAAAGCTATTTTATGTAAATACATTATAGCGGTAAAGCGTTTGGCTGTTAATTCAGAGGTTGTGGGCATACATGAATATGTACACTTCAATTTGTTAGGATGTTTGTTGCATTGATACATAGTAGGTGCAAGTAGGAGAAAATGAAAGCTATAAGCATGCTATAGGCATAACAATTCACACATATTACAAAGTTTGTCATTTTTGAAGATTTCCTGATGAAATTTGGTTCAGAGATGGATTAGAGCTTGGGAACGGATATTTGTTTCTTTTTAACGCGAAAAAGGGGGTAGAAGAGGGGGAATAGGGCTAGAAGATGAAAGTTAGTATGAAAGTTTGGAACAGAGATGGATGAGAGCTTGGGAACGGACATTTGTTTCCTTTTATCACGAATAGAAGAAGCGTAGAACATCATTTAAAGTGCAACCTAAGCTACTAAGGACGAACGAAGACACATCGTCATACTTAAGAAACCTTGAGGCCAATCTACGTCAATTGGAAGCACATCGAGAAGAAGACACTCAAAATTTGTACAACAAACTATCTAACATAATTAACACCAGCCTTGCAAGCAGATCAAAAGATAAAAAACGAAAAAATATCGATAAAATACTTAGCGAGTTTACTAGAAATCTTCTCACAAGACGAACTGAACTTCTGAAAACGAAGCAAAAGACCAAAGAAATGAGGGAAGAACTCAGCACATTATTTAAAGCTACAAGTAAGGCAATAGATAAAGACTACAAAAAATATAGACAAAAATCATTGAAGATAACCTAAACATGCACAGAAGCGTGAAAAGAGCACATAAGAAATTGATCACCCACAAAAATTGGATTCCGAACTGAAAATCAAAACCAGAAGAAACAAAAACCAGGAATGATATCATAAACTGTACCACACAATTTTACAAGGAATTGTATGCGAAACCAACTCCTTCCATCAATACAAACGATGCAGTAATAGAAAACCCTCAAAACATGGACGATCTGCCACCAGTGGAAGAAAAGAAAGTCATTAAGCATATCAGGAAACTCAGAGCAGATAAAAGTCCAGGCCCCGACGGCATACAAAACGAAGCACTGAAGGCTGGCGCTACCCAGCTAACTCCCACACTTACGTACTTGTTCAACATGGTACTGTTGACTGGTCAGGCACCGATGCAGTGGAAAAGGTCTGATATAGTACTTTTATACAAGAAAGGAGACCCTCAAGACATCTCTAACTACCGCCCGATTAGTCTTCTCTCAAGTATTTATAAATTATTCACGTCAATTCTACTAAGCCGACTGAGCCCGATGATCGATAAATACCAGCCAGTGGAACAAGCAGGGTTTCGTTCAGGCTTTTCTACATTGGATCAGATACAAGTACTACAACAAGTAATGGAGAAATATAAGGAGTTCAACAGACCACTTTATATTGCTTTCATTGACTATGCCAAAGCGTTTGACACGATCTCACATGATTCTATTTGGGAAGCGCTGAGCAAATGCCATATAAACAAAAAATATATACGAGTACTGAAAAACATTTATGAGGGTAGCGTAAGTCAAGTGAAACTGGAGAAACGAGGTTCTGATATACAGATCTGCAGAGGAGTAAGACAGGGTGACCCCCTCTCACCCAAGTTGTTCATAATGGTACTGCAACACGTTTTTGACAATCTTAAGTGGCAGTCGGAAGGAATTAGAGTAAACACAAATCGACTTACACACCTCAGATTCGCGGACGATATTGTCGTATTCGCTGAAACTAGCAAAGCACTAGAAAATATGATAAGTGATTTGAATGAAGAAAGTGAAAAGGTTGGCCTCAAAATGAACGAAAACAAAACTAAAATAGTGACTAACAGCTACGCCCACCCCATATACTTGAACGGAAAGCCACTTGAATATGTGAGCAATTACATTTACTTAGGCAAGCAACTATCATTCGATGATAAAAATGAAGAAATGGAGGTTCAACGTCGTATCAACATGTGCTGGAAAAAGTTTTGGTCTCTAAAGGAAATCTTAAAAGGCGAATTCCCCCTACACCTTAAGAGAGTGGTCTTAGACACCTGCGTCTTGCCTACCCTTACATATGGATGCCAAACGTGGGCGTACAACGCAAAAATAACAAATAAACTTGTAGCATGTCAAAAAGCAATGGAAAGAAGCGTATTAAAAATTAGAAGAACGCAAAAAGTAAAAAGTAAAAAAATTAGACAAAAAGCGAAAGTTATAGATGCCTTAAACTACGCCCTAAAACAGAAACGGTGGGTAGGACATGTAGCGCGATGCACAGACAAAGATGGACATTAGAGACAACTATATGGGAAGGACCTAGAGGAAAAAGAAAAAGAGGGCACCCTATAAAAAGGTGGATAGAAGATATAAAAGCGATAGCAGAAAGCGAATGGAGGAAGAAAGCTATGGACAGAGAGGTTTGGAAAAAGTTGGAGGAGGCCTTTACCCGAAAAGGGGTTCCGATCAATGGTAGTGAAGAAAATTATGATAGTGAGTAAAAGAAAACGGAAGAAACTAGTTATTTACCTATTAGAATTATATAGATATATATTAAAACGCATGTAATAGCAACTATGGATTGGAAATAAACAGGCTTTATTTTTATTATTATTATTATCACGAATAAGAAGGTGGGGGGGGGGGGATAGGGCTACGGGCTAGGGGATGAAAGCTTTTCGATTTTGAAGATATCCTGATGAAATTTGGTACAGAGATGGATTAAATTTAAAACACAAAACACCATAAAAGTGGGTAAATAGGGGATTATAGTATGAACAAAACTTAGTGCAGAGGTGGATTAGAGCATTTTGGTGGTTGGTAGCCCCGGGTAAGCCCTCGGAAGGATGTCCCAGGATTACCAAGAGACCTACGGCTGCGGCCTCGCCTAGGGGGGTGATTCGGCTGTTATCCCGCATATGTATTAGAGCTTGGGAAAGGACATAATCGGGTAACGAGCCGAATATAGAGGCGAGTAGAGATCGTTATAGGGGTGAGTAGATATGTGACTAGAGAGGCCAGTGAAGAGGCGAGTAGAGAATCAAATAGAATCCGGTAGAGAGGCGAGTGGAGAGATGAATGTGGAGACGAGTAAAGATCGAATAGAGATTTAAGTAGGAATTCGAGTAGAGAGGCGAGTAGATAGGTGAGTAGACAGGCAAGTGGGGAGGCGAGTAGGGAAACGAGTGGAGAGGCCAATGGGGAGGCGAGTACAGGGTCGACTATAGATTCAAGTATAGAGGCGACTAAACCGATACAATTTTTTCAAAACGTGGTTTTTGTGCGTTAATTAATAAGCATTAGAGCTTTTTCACATTCATCCGATAGCCGACACCATGTGCTGTTTTCACATATATTCGATAAAATCGGCCGGATACGGCCATTTGCTCGAAAGCACAGACTAGGTAGGGATGAAAAAACATGAAAAAAAGTGCAACCAATTTTCGACCATAGTGACAAAAATCTCGATACTATAACGTAGTATCGAGTTTTTTTCTTATATTCGTGATCAACGTCATCAATTAACAAGAAAAGACACGTAACACGTAACTAAGAAAATGTAATTAAAGTCGAAAATTGCTTGCAGTCGCTGTTTTAGTCTCTTTAGATTTATATTTTAGATATAGATTATAGACACAGTGGTGTTGGCTCTGATAACCGATATTGGGCCAATGTGAAAGAAACATACACAATGTCATACATTTGACTTCCTTCGATATCGGATGTCGGATATCGGATATCGGACAATGTGAAAACGCTCTTACAAACAAACATTTTAAATATAAGCGTATTAAAATTCTCCCAATATTCTTCGAATGAACTGAAAAAATATTCTAAAAAGGTTCATTATAACATTTCAATTAAATTTGAAAGGGGCTAACGCCTCCGCCCCAATCAGCCGCTAACAAATCAAACAGTGATTAACCGACTGCAAATATTTGCACAGATCAATGGCAACCGAGACTTTTCAAAATCAACACCAACTTTATTCATACACGTGCTATACAAATATAGACTGTATGAAAATAGCAATAAAGTTCGAAGTGATTATAAAGTAACCTCTTAACTATAGTAAAGAAAAATAAATTCTAAGTAAATGGTATAAAGGTTGATGGTTAATTGTATGCTTAGAGTCTTGAGATTGGATGAAACTAATGGTTTGATTGAGTTAGTGGATCGATCGCTCGAAGTTGTTTCAATTACCCAAAATTATTATAAATTGTGTGTATATGTCGCAGCCCACCAGCTTAATCAGCCGTTCAATTAACTGCCTAGGCAGGTAACTAAACAGCGCCGTTCAATTATCGGCCTGGATGATGTTCAGCCAGTTTATTAAACGGCTAGGCAAATGGCTTGAATAGATGACGTTTAATTACTTGCTAAGAAAATGACTTATTTTTGCATGGTTAAGAAAAAAGTCGAGTTGTATTGCGTAGCTGTCTCAATAAACCTCAATAAACCCATTTTCTGTGAATACACCTCTATTTACCTCCTCGGGGATTTACAGGCGTGAGTATATGTATGTATGTATGGTCCATCTTATTTTCGAGTGGTGCCCCATCTTACGAATGGCCTAAGCATTAACCAGCCAGTTTATTAAATGTTGTGAAAACGTTACGGTACAATGGAGCTGGTCGAATGCTGGAGTAGGAATGTGGCCTAAGGAACTTATAAATTAAATAAGATAAACCTATCAAGTCTAGGTTCATTTGTTTTGTCGTATAAAATATCTCTGGTTTTACGGGTTATTTAGAGTATGAAGATGGCTTCGGAAGGTTGTCTTGGACCTCTTAAAGTTAACAAGATAAACCTATCGAGTTTGGGCTCATTTGTTTTGTCTTAACAAACTCTCTGGCATGGAATCAAGGGTCAAGAGATGGCGTCAGAATGTGGCCAAAGGAACTTTTAAACAGTATTTCTATTAATATTTTGTCCAATTTAAACTTTCTGTAATCCTATCAATGATTTAAATAATCATTTATTATCATCAAAATTATACAGTAAAATGTCACAATTTAAAAAAAAAAGTCAACGATTACACACTCTTAAACTAAACAATATAAACCTATGGAGTTTGAGCTCATTTGCTTTATCTGGAATTACATCATACTTCAGTCTGAAGATGGAGACAGTAGTTGGTCATGGGAATTCTTAACTAAAAATAGACTATTGTGTTTTTGGGTTCGTATGGCTAAAAATGGTAGGTACAGCAACATGACATTATTGTTACTAAAAAATATAAAATAAAATTACGATTAAAAACCTTTTAAAAACAAGTTAAAAAAAAAGGTATTTTAATCATAATTTTTTTAAAGAAAGATTCGGTCGATTTTGGTGTGAGATTCGATTTACTATTTTTTGTTCTAGTGTGGGGTATGTAACTAATATATAAGTAATTGCATCATTCCACGTGTAACCTCATTATGATTCTATTTAAGCAATGTTTATTATAATAAATGGTTCAGTCTTTCTTATAACTTGGTTGTTTCCATTCGTCTCCTAATACGTTCCGTACATGGCGACCGTGACAGCCTGACGCGATTCGGTAATTTGAACGAGTGTGCGGCCTTATATGGGATTCTCGTGGCGACACTGCGTCGGAATGTTACAATAATAATTAAAAGATTTGATTATGGCACAATTAGAACAAAGGAATTGGCCTGACGAGTCACACATCGTTATTCTTGTGTCGTACGAAAGTGCTAAAAAATCGCGATGGGTAACCAAAAATCTCAAGAGGTAGTTATCGCGCAAAGTGCTTCGGGAGGTAATAACCAGGCTCTATTTCTTTAACAGAAATATGTGATAATGAAAATAATTATCTGTAAAAATGTTAACTGTAATTATTATCACGGTTTATGAGACCTACAGACGGTCGATAGTACTAGACGGTAGTCGACAGTCATAGGTTTCCGCTTTTGCTCATTAGTTACGGAGCCCTAAAAAAAGTAGCACACAAGCCTGTACCAAAAAAAAAAATTTTTTAAAAAGTTTAGCCATACTTACTACCTAGCGACATTGATTCGAACATGATCAAATGTGTTTTTAAAGGTTTCAGCCAAAGGAAACGTGATTAGCAATTTTCAGATTCTTTCGAAAGCATTTACTTTGTGTGGCCTTTTTCATTTATTTCGTACCGTTGCCATTTTACGTTTATACATGGTGCCTATTTGGGCTAGGGCTTAGGGCTGTGTGAGTTCGGAGTTCACTACTGTTGTGTGCCTGTTGTCCATCTGAAGGTGGGCGAACAGTCAATCGGCAAAACGTGATGTATATAATATTCTGCTGAAGCTGCATAAAGACAACCTGATGTTAAGCCAACGCCTTGGGTCTGGGTGTCTTCCTGTCAGGATCAATTCAGATCCGGTGGAAAAAATATCGATCCCTTTTTGAGCATTTTAATTAATGCCTATTTCCATAATTCCATTTTGATAAGGCTGAAAATAGTCTGCGGCAATAAACCTTATCTGACAAGACCGTACCGCGTTGTTTCTTAAATTTTTTAGCTTTGAAGTAATAATTGATTAAATTGCTGACCCGGACCTAACTAGAGTCGGCACACAATTCATAGAAAAAAATATACTGTAGATAAATAGATAGTTCCTCGGAGAGCACGTTGGCCGTCACTGTCGGTCCCGGTTGCCATGCGAACATCTATGGCAGTCGTTACGGGTAGTTGGAGCCCTCAAAAATTCAACAATTGGTCTAACGATAATGCTTCGATATCGCCTTTGGGTTGTGAAGGTCAGATGGTAGTCGTTTCCGCAGTTGGAATGGTAAAGCGTATCCCAGACTCCGAGTTGAAAGCTTCGGATGTGACTGGGATTAGAGCTAGGATGAAGATGATGATTGATAGATAGTTAAGGTGTTCCGGTGAAGTCACTTTACGTTGTAGCATAACACATTTGCTGACAGTAGCAACATCGGGTTGTATAATGCGATATAATAATGGCCAATTCAAACTCTAGCCACACATGCACTTATCTAGCCTAGTAATCCCTTTTTATTAAGCCTATAATATAGCGAATAATAGGTATAAACGTCCTACATAAGACTTGCGGAAACTTACTGCGAATGTTCCACATTGTAATGAAAATTCTTTTTCGGATTGTGTCGCAATTTATTACATTGTGTTTATACCATTTCCTCGACGTTTTGGTTGCTTTGTAACAGCAATTTTGTCTAGAAGTGGCGTTAAAGTTCAACAATGTTTTTCATTAAAAATGAGAGACTCATCTAATTCTGTTACAAGTAAACCTTTAAAAATTAAGCTCATTTTAGCTTGTTTTAAAATGGTATGGTGAAACACGTAAATGAGTTTAAAAAATAAATATCTTCTTAGATTCAATTCAAACAAAACATGTTTTTACTTAGCTAACATCAAATAACGTAGGCAATGATGTGAAACTACACATATATTCATTGCAAACGTGTAAACACGAACGCCAAGGTTACGAGACGACAAAGGCTGATATTTGAATAAAACAATCCACAGACATGAAAACGCACTCTGAATTTTTAGCGATCTACAAATCACGAGATCGAGGGATTGTGACTTTCTCCTTTCTTACTTTAATGTTAGAAGAATATAAGTTCCTAGATTTTACCAGCGAGTGAACTCGGGTGGATGCAGGTTATCACGACCAAATATGCAAAACTAATTATTTATCTAAATAAAAACATAAAAACAATACACAAAAAATATCAACCTGCAGGTTCAGGCGTCAAAGAATTCCGCCCCATTGATATCAACCAGAAAAGTGGTTAGAAAACTGACGGCAATGCCTCATTGAATGGAAATACCAATAGTAAATAATTATATAAATGCTGAATATACTCTATAAAGCTGAAATAAAAGCTATTTATTAATCCAAGCAATTCATGTGTATCTCCAAGTGCGTATATAATTATTAGTTCATTATCTAATAACATTTACAATAGGTCCATGGACTGCCAAAATACTGTCCAACTTGAATCCGTAGTGAAATCTCCCGAAAGGTTTGGGTTCAAAGCTTTGAAGTCATAATAGAAAGTTACATAACTTTACTAACACTTAGTTTTCATTTTCAAAACACCGCTAAAAATATTGCTAAAACCGCGAGTGAGGATCCCCCCCCTGAAAGTATTTCGCGCAAACAACACTCTGCAACCACACAAACTTTCTGCTACAAAGCTGCTTGAAATTATAAAAATAACAAGCGCCCGTATCTACTTGTTTCCACGTACTTGTGTCTACAGGTTATAAGCCACTTTTGTGAAGTCCGAGTCCGAATGTGTGAATCTGTTGCTTGCTTCTTTCAATTTACATAGCCAACTCATTGTGGAACATGCTGAATTGAAATACTCCTGCCCCTCGTGACGAGTGGCAATACGTCTTTAGAATAAAATAGTATTAGCCTAAGATCCGTAACAGAACGCCCTTCACCCATCTGTTTAATGGATAAAAAGGTTTTTAAAATATATTAACATACATACAATCACGCCTTATTCCCGTAGGGTTAGGCAGAGGTTAATTAACACCTACATTTCAACAATCAGTGTATTCGGTCCCAGGTAATAGGGAGTGGGCCTATGCCGTATTCCGGGCACTATTGTTGTCTCAAGCCATGCATCTGAGGCTGAGTCTGGGCTGTATATATCTGTCTGATGTTAAACAGCCCTATCCATTAGTCGCCCTGTACGCCACCGCATGGGAAGAGATGGGGTGGCCCAAACTCTACTCTGCCCAAATTAATGTATTATTTTTTAAACTTATATATATATATATATATATATATATATATATATATTGCGGGTGGGTTGGCTAAAAAAATCCTGGCGAAACTATTGTTCCTTATTACCAATTCAGTATTATAGGGAAATCTGGTTATGACCAATTGCAACCCGCCTTTGAAATTCGGAAATCTGGGTGAGTTACGGATGTGCGAGCAAGAAGCATTGCGCGTACTATGTCATGCGATAGGCGTGCTATGTAAGGACGCATAGCACGCCTTGAAATTAGGAAAAAACAAGTTTAATTTTTTTTTGAAAATTCATTTTTTGACCAGATTTTTTTAGGCAGACCTATTGGTATGTGTTGAGCAACACGTTTTTTTTAATCTATACGGCTATACATATTCATATAAATAAAATTTGAGTGTCTGTTTGTAATATTGAAATAACCGTTTTTTACTACACATATGCAAATACCTAATACGGTTACATCAAAATAAAAATGTTTACAATTTTTGTCTGTCTGTTTGTCTGTTTGTTCCGGGTAATCTCTGAAATGGCTGGGCCAATTTTGACAGGACGTAGGCTACTTTTATTTTAGAAAAATTGAATGCTCAATAGCGTTGACTTAACACTAAGCGATAACCAATATCCACGCGGGCGGAGCGGCGGGCAACTAGTAAAAATATTTTTCATTTGGTAAACAGATGGGTGAAGATCGTTGTTAGGTGGGATCTTAGACCCTATTTTTGTGACAACGACCAGCCGGCTACAATCCCGATTTCCCTTTAAACGGCAAATCCTATAATAGCCCCCGTCATCGCTAATGAATTGAAGAGAAAATTCCAAATTAAACACTGTACTGCACTGACTGTATCTTTAATTTGGAATTTTCTCTTTGTAAACATAGGTGCGACCAAATAAAATTTTCAATCTATTACCCGTCCTATTATACGGCTGTGGCTTTCTCTGGACATCAGACCATAGTCTAATCCATTATATAAATGAACGAACTTCGAAGGGTCTCTAAATAGATCGTACATATTGCCTATGTCACATCGTGAAGGAGTACTGTGGTTGTACGATGGCCGCTTAGTCCGATTGGATATTTGACTGTCTAATCATATTAGTTACCTATCTTTTACCACAGCATTACTATACATATTTGTCTAAACGGTAAGTTATAAGAAAACGTGTATGAAATAAACAATAATGGCGTCTTAATTTTTAAATGTCAAAAAAATATTAGCAGTACCCAATAAAAATAGATTAAAACTCTCGTTCCTCTGGCGGTCAGGAGGTCAGATACTAGTCCCTCACATAAACATCAAAACCGAAAACCACAAATATGTAATTCACACGCCAAAAAGACGTGAGAATTATATATTTGTATGTCTATTTCTCAAGTGTAACTTCAATTTTCCAACAGCAAAGTTAACTCTCAATTTAAATTCCATACAGAACACTTTGAATCGCACTTAATTTATTTTTAGAGTTCCTTAGCCAAATGGCAAAATACGGAACCCCAAGAGTCGTCATGTTAGTGTGTCTGTCTGTCCGTCCTCATGTCACAGCCACTATTTTCTGAAGCTAAAAGAACTATGCCGTTGAAATTTGGTAAGTAGATGTATTGGGGAACCGCATTAATATTTTCTCACAAAAATAAAAATAAAAAACAATTTGAACTAAAGTTTTAAGCATTTTTCATGCAAAAAGCAATAAATTTTCCCCATACTTAGAATATTATGTTACTTGCTGGTACGGAATCTCTCATAGGCGAGTCCGACTCGCACTTGGCCACTTTCTACAGTAAAGTGTTGCTCTTCATCCGACAATAAACATACCACCGATGATAAAATGCGGCTTGACGGCAATAGGCTCGCCCCCTATTACGTAAGATCGAAAATCTTAGCGAAATATATGTGTCAATATACCTTTTGCCTACCCCTTTGGGGATTCACAGACATGACTATATGTTTGTAATTGTAAAGTAATATTTTTGCATTTAAACCGTTAGTGTAACTACAATATGAAAACATAATATATCTTACAAGTTATACATATATAAATTAGATTGTTAAATGCGATTGCCAAGTCAATATATTTATTTAAAACTTTAAAGATTTTTCTTCTTGTCATGGCCACTATAAGATGTTGTTAGGTTACTAAAAATTCAGGTTTCTAGTCTTATCCACAATAAAGTTATAGGGAGTCGATAATGGCCTGAATCGCTTCTAAAATTCTTCTTTTTTGCTCGATTTGGCGATAATTCGAAGAAGTGCCGCGGGTGCTTCCATTACTAATGGATTGTAGCTATGTGTGTAATAATGTCCGATGTTACTGAGATATATGTGCGGAACCGACGACGCCTTCAGATATTAAAAGTCTTTGATTGAACTGTCGAACGTCAGGCAGAGAACTATTAATTAGGTCAATCAATCAATTAATTAGCCCACTGCAGTCCACTGCTGGACATAGCCTTCTCCCAATGTGCGCCATTTCCTTCCATATCCAGTTTGTCCCAGCCACCTTTTTCAGGTAATTAGTCCATCTCGCTAGATGGTGTCCTACCTTCCGTTTGCCTTTTTGAGGTCTGCACTCTAGGACTCATCTGCTCCAACGGCCATCGGTCCTTCGACAGACGTGGCCAGCTCATTGCCACTTGAGCTTGTTTATTCTGCGAGCAATGTCAGTAACTTTGGTTCTTTGTCGGATGACCTCGTTTGGAATGCTCTTCTTCAGAGAAACTTCAAGCATAGCTCGCTCCATAGTCCGCTGCGCGACTTTTAGTTTATGGACTAGCCCTACCGTCAGTGTGCACGTTTCGGCACCGTAGGTCATAACAGATAGAACGCACTGGTCTAAGACCTTTGTTTTCAGGCATTGCGGTAGTTAAAAAGAGAAGACTCGACGTAGTTTGCGAAATGCTACACAACCCAGTTGAATTCTTCTGGCTAGTTCTTATCGAGGTGGATAACCTGGCCCAGATATACATAGTTTTGAATGAGCAACGACGACTTCGAGTGTCGGCCCTTCGATGGCAATCGGTCTCGGTGTAACATGTTCGTTGAACATAATCTTGGTTATTTCCACGTTTACTCGGAGGCCGACGTGTCTAGAGATTCCATTTAGGCAGTGCAGCACTTTGCCCAGTTGTTTTAGCGATTTCGCAACCACTACCATGTCATCGGCGAACCGAAGATGTGACATGTATTCACCGTTTATGTTGATACCCCGCCCAGTCCAATCTAGAGTCTTGAAGAGTTATTAATTAGGGACGTATCAGGAATTCCTAACATAATATTTTTTTGTTATTAACTAGCTGTTACCCTCGGGTACACCCACGTGGAAGTAAGTTGTCACGATCAAACCATAACCTATGTTATTTCCCAAACTCTAGTCTACCTCTGTATTAATTTTTATCAAGTCTGGTTCAGTGGCTTAGGTGTGAAGGCGTAACAGACAGATTGACAGGCAAAATTAATTTCGCATTCATATTGCTAGTATGGATTTTACTTTTGTAATGTTATAAATAAGTTTGTCATTAGTAATAATACATTCAGGACATGGAGCAACGTGGAATTATAAGCTTCAAAATTTTGCACACTTATAATCATTTTTCTGATTGATAAATGTAGGACACTCCAATTTTCCTTCACCTCGCCTGATGGTAAGAAGAAGGCAAAGTCGGTGGTCGTCCGTCCGTCACCCCAAGATGGTTGTAGTAGCTTAGTGATCAGAGCACTCCTCTTTTTAGGGATTGGTCACGTGTTTAACTTCTGTCCAAGCATTCACTTTTTCCAATCTAAATTGGTTGAAGCATTGCCACGGTTAGAATACATCCATGAAACCTTTTGCATCAGCCGTGGCTACCATGGTTATGAGCGTACGAATGAAGTACAGGTCGAGCCACGGGTAACAGCTAGGTGAATTATAAAATGAAAACAAAACCTACACTTCATCGAATAACAATACGATCAATGGTGCTCGATGAAAGGCCGGTGCTAAATAGTGGTGCTTAAAACTCTATTTCAAAAGTGAATCTGGGCTGTTCCGGTGCATCGGGTAAATACCATTATTGGAAAGTTTCGTATGGATGCAAGGACATTTACACTATGCGACATTTATATATTGAAGAATTGTTGGTAAAGAGGAATAATTTATATGTATAGGACATTTTCTTTCGGTAAGAAATTATCGTTAATTTAAATAGCATACATAGGTAGTGATTAAGTCTAAGATGAGTCTAAATATATACCGTGTACACTAGGTTCACTGTGTATCAAACCATATAAAAATCAAATGTTTGGCGAAATAACGTTAAACATTTCATTAATTTAGCAATCGATAGCAAAAAATCCTCGATCCAAACAATATCGTAGTTTCCTTAATGAGTCTTCTTTTTTTACTACTTAGGTGACAGAGAAGCACACAACCCACCTGCTGGAAAGTGGTCACCGTGGCTTATAGATGCGTGCAACAGGGAGTCATACTCGTGCCTGCCGACCCTCTAAGAACAGGGAGTTTCTGTGCCGACAGCGCAGAAGACAAAGCAGGGCAAGCCTTTCTTTTCCCACTTTTTTCGTTATCTTAGTTAGTTTTTATTTTTAATCCATATTATTATATTGCGGAACGGTTTTTCTTTCTGTAATTTGTATATCAGTTTAAATCGAGATTTAAATGTCAAAAATGTAGATAAATGTCTTACTTCCAATAAAAAGTATCTATGTTAGAAAGTTAAGTTGTCTCAGATCCAATAGTATTTTCGGAGTACTGCTGCCTATCTACTTGTACACCGGAGGACCACACGAGCGCCTCCGAGAACGAAGTTCAGGTTGCAGCACATTGGGAAAAGAGATGAATAGTAGAGTTCGATAGACGAAGTAGTACTTTCAGATAGGCGTGATAATAGAGTTTATCATTTAAACGTTATAATATTTCAAGAATCGTTGATTGTTAACACGGGTGGTGTATCTGAATGAATTAAGTTTTAATAGGCGGAACTTTGCGCCCTGCATGCTCGACTCGGTCTCAGCTTTCTGTATTTTTTTGATTTAGGATAGACTTTCTTCTAGAAAAAAATGCATTGACAGTTACTTTTTTACCCAACTGCGCCAGAAGGAGGGTTATGTAAAAAGATCGAAACAAACTTTATACCTAGCAGGCGGTACCCATTCGCAAATCTCAAACCCGATGAAAATTAATGTGTACCGCCTGCTATAAAGCTTGTTTCGATCTTTTCAGCATCAGTCAGTTTCTTTTTTTTGTTGGAAAAGCATACTTTTAGTCCGTAGAACAGGGTCCCATGGGTAGCGAAAAACGAAGATTGATTGCCACACGCGCGGTGCCGTGAGCTTTATTTCACTTCATTTGGTTAATCTATAATCTTATATAGTATTTCACTATAATTATGTTCTTTGTAATAGTCATAAAGAACATAAACATTTAAAAAATTATCATAGGATGTTTTTGATAAAAGTATCGCGCTTATAAATGAGTATGAATGCGAATGCGTTCAAAAGCTGTTATTTTAACATAATAAACAGGCACTTCAATTACTTTTATTTGGTATAAGGTTTCTCACATCGTGTCCAAATCGTGTCTACAACGTGATGTCGTGCGTCACGCGAATGCGGTACAATGGAGCTGCGTTTCTTGTGCTTCCATTTTACTTCTGTCACCTGTACCTCTAATGATATTTTATTACCATTCAGTGGTCTGCACGTTATCGGATGCACACGCTGTATACCGTATCGTTTGATTAGTTTTTGCCGTTAAGTTCGTGCGTTTTGACAATAGTGATCTACTAGCGGTTTCATAGGTATGTATCCTATCAGTTTATAAGTATCTAATGTTATTAGTTGGGCTCTTTTAATAGAAGGGTCTGCTATGAAATATCGATATAATCAGTGACGCATTGTAATATATCATTATATACAATCATTTTTGTAAAAGAAAATATCATCTATACTCGAGCTAAAAACACTCCTTAAGAAAACGAACACGCAGCCTCCGGGGACTCAGATAAACAATTTCAAACGAAAACTTGCTAGTACACGCAAAACTGTACTCTAAGCATTTGTAATACAACCCATATGTGGATAGCAGAACATCATTGAAGATAAAATCGAAGACAATTCTGATATCATTGTAGAATAAACTCTATGCAGATGAAATAAAGCTTTTTTATTGGTGTGTATCGTAATTGTGGCTTTTCCACGTGTCGTGAGATGCATTGTAGTATATTTGTATTGATAGTTTTCAAATAAATATCTCCTTGTATCGTAGAAAGGGTCGACTTACGATCTTTTATGTACCTACATATATGTTTGGAACTTATGTACATAGACAATCTTTTATAGTAGGTACTGCCAGTTTGTAGTTGAGAAATGTCCTTTGTAAGTAACAGTGAAGAGCCATTAGGGAACGGATCGAGGTAAAATTTTGTTGCAGACTTTGTTATTCTGTCTTTTTCGAGTGGTACGAGTATTAAAATAATCCTAAAGGAGAAGAATCTATATTATAAAAATATATATAAAAGAAGAGTTTATAATACCTATAATACTTTCGTCTGTAGTTTAGTGGCTAAGGATTTATTTATTCGTTCCCCAGGTTTGGAACATGGGATCGAATATTACGATTGAAAAGTCATAGATTCGAATCCTGGATAGTGGGAATGCTATTAATTTCTGTCACTGGTAAACATTCAACAAAAAAAAAACAAACAATCCATATAAAAAGTAAATTGTATTTATTTCACGACAAAGCGCTCAACGCACTGAAAATAGTTTTAATTTCAAAGAGATGTCACATGTCATCAAGACATACTACTGGCCGTAGAGAACCGGTTGCGAACATTTATAACGTTCGTAACGCGCTCACCAGCTTTCGTAGACAAGTGGCACAATCGATACTAAAATATAAGAGTTTATAATTATATGGGAATGACACGTATTTTGACATTTATGACGTCGTAAACGTATGTTAATCCAATAAATTGACTAGTCTATTTATTCTATTCTTTTCTACGAACGGATTGCCATTTGTCAAGTAGAGCAGGTTAACTTTCAATTTAAGCGTGCCAAAATAATTTTCACTCTAGAAATTTTGTAGTATAATTAAACATGATTTTCATTACAATATGCTCCGTCATGAGACTTATTCAGATGTTTAATATGTCCACACAATGTATAATGATTAGTCGACAACATCGGAGTCCCAATAAAACCTTATATATCGTCGGACGATGACGCAGCGCGAATATTCGTAGTTGAAAGTAATGTGGTCGCCTTATAATGGTTTCGCATAAAATATGTGCGATGAGGCCCGGAAGGTACTATAATAATTAAACTAGTCCCTACCCTGCTTATACTTACCCTTAACAACAGTGCAACCGCCTTATTATAAAACGAGGACTAGCAAAAACTCTAGGTTTGTTTAGCAAAACTTAAAAAAAATCCTTTGAGTTTTGTGACCTGGGTTTACTCCTCATGGTTTTGGTTTGTGTCACAGTCATCATCATCTTAGCAATTGCATACGAGGCTTTGATCTCGGAGTGCGGAGTCCGCTTACCGCTTTATCTTTCTTGAGATTGGACTTATGCGTCTTTTATTGAAGTGAATGCCGTTTGCGAAACCGACCCCAAAAGATATCCTACATCAGAGCCTCATTCGTCAATCCGCAGGTATACTGGCTTGCAGGTAGCAGGAGGTAGCATATGACGGTATTTCCGTTTAATTAAGCAGTCCGATTGGGGAAGTACCTCCACCCTACAGAATTAATACGCGCCCATAATAATCTCGTGTTGTGTTCCCGGCGGTGAGTAGGGTAGCCAGAGCTTTTTGGAGAGATTTTGTGCTGTCAGTGGGAAGACCAAAGGCTATTCCTGTTTTGTCTTCTACACTGACGCACAAAAACTCTCTGTGTTTACAGGGTCGGCAGCGCGCAACTTTCCATCAAGTAGACTGGTTTTCTTCTGGGTCGGCAGCACGAGTGTGACGCCCCTGGTGTTGCATAGGTCCATAGGCCACGTTAATTTGGCTCGGCTCACTTTCCATAAAGTGAGCTGTGTGCTTGTCTGCCACCTAAGTGGTATGAAAAATAAGTAAAAACTGATATATCCGAAAACACCTAGCATATATCTAAGTGATGGATGGATGTTTTGTAATAAGCCTTGTAACGTAGCCTAACATTTTTGCATCAAACCTTTTTTTGTCAATAAATTCTATAGGCCTTTGTTCCGCGCGCTTTTGGCGAACCACGACATCGGCAATCGTTACGGCAGTATTGGCAAACCATTTTACTTAGAGGATTTTGAATGTACTGTTTTGATGCTTACAATGGCTTCTTCTGGACGCTGGCATGGATTTTGCTTAAAGGGGAACAGGGTCTTGCCAACACTGTCGAGGCCTTTTTTGTTTAGGTAAGAAAAAATGTATCTTCTGCATTTCTGACTTTCTATCTCATCACACTAAAACAACCTGCCGTGTGTCATACGCTGCAACTGAGTGAGTGAACAGTCGGAAACATAAACACGCTCTCGTCGACGGATGTGGTGTGGTTCCTGCCTTCTGATTGAGTGATGTCCAGACACAACAGAAGGATACGTTAATGTAACTCCACCTTACCTTAAGCTGAAGGCCCGCTGTGAGGTCTGACAGCAATGATTCTCATAAACATAATCTAATACAATAAAAATAACTTCAGTCTCAACTTCTCAACTACACATGGAAGCATGAAGTCCACTTTTTGAAATCTCAGTTTTTCTCGAGTTGTACTGCTTGATCTGATTAGCCTGAAAGTGTTTTTGCGCTTCAGTCACTTTTACTTTTGTGAAACAATTAGAAGTTAAGGCATTTTATCCTGATTACTACTATTTAACTAAGTTTCGTAAAGGTAAGGCTTCTCCTTTCCTTTTAAAGAGGTTCTCGGAAAATAAATAAGTAAAATTGCCATCTACCGTTCATTAGCAGCATAAGGAATTTTCTTCGTCTCTTCAAGTTTGCAAAAGGTATTTATTATTATTTCCTGGGAAATCTAGAGCAGCACTTTGATGAAATTTTGAAGCAATAATTAGTATGTTACTTTCAAATGAAATTAGAATGGAAAAGTGATGCAAGTAAGCTATGCTTACTATGGGTTTAGTTTAGACCCATATTCTTTCTGCTCCGCTCAGGTTAGTATCGTCTTGAGGCAATATAAGCCGATTACATTTTCTCGTTTAATATGCAGGATAGTATCGACCACGAAATCGGATTTATTAACGAGCTCCAGGTGCTAGCCTTACGTGACCAGGGTATCGAACTAGAGCACTTACTTGCCATCATTTTTCATTGATACAAACATGTTTAGTCCATTATTTGGGATAAACAAGTCTAATGGATTCAGGGTCAATGTTGTATAAGTAATGTAATAAGTAAAATAAATTGAAATGGGAGTTTCATTCAGTATTATCGAAACACTGTGAGTATTTTACTACTTAAAACTATATTTTTTATAAACTACTACTATTTATTACTACTTTTACTTAAACTGCCTATAGGAACTTTTTTAACAACTATTATACATCTAAATGCCTTTTGAAATGTCACAATTAAACAATAAATTGTCACTGACAGTGTCAGTTATAATTGCAGCACAGTTCACACTGTTCTTGATTTAGCTCTTGGATTCAGGATGTTGAAATCATACGCGTATGACTATAATATACACGACTATAATGTGATATTGTAGAAAAAAGGTAACGTTAGTCGATTTTTTTATTATTATTGAGATCTGCTAAACCACAAGGAAAGCCTTTATATGTAGAGTGGCGGTCAGAAAATATTTACTAGTTTTCAAATTAGATTCTATATTACACTTTTTCACCAAAGTCTAAAATACCATATCAAGTTACTTATTAACTTTCAAACGTAATTTGAAATTATTCAAAATTACGCATCGAGAGAATTATTAATCACTTTTTGAATTTTTTTTTAATGTCTATTATTAAAATTGATCATTTGAACGTCAAATGGACAAGAGCATATCTTTTTTTTAGCGAAATAAAAATAATTCTGCTGCAGAATAATGCATTAAGAAAGAAAAGAAGAGGATAATAATGGCAAGTTTAACCATGGAGCTAAGTGCTCAAATAATATTTATATATGAAAATGGATATAGCATTAGTGCCATATATGTCATAGGGAACTCAATGGCTCGCGATCCACCATTAGGTTTTGGATTCGGCGTTGCATCTATGCGAGACAGACTACTTGCCGTCATAGCTACGGAAGAAGGTTATTCTAGATATTAAATAAAGACTTGTGAAGGTTTCATTTTATTATTTCTTCATATTAAAATTCAAGCTAGGGACCATCATTTTAAGGTCAACCGCACCTGAAATGGTGGTCCATATCTTCTGGACTGCACCCCAGCATTTTACTATCTAGTGGGATGCATTCAATTGTTGGACCAAATAGCAAAAAAATATTCTTATTTAAAAAACTAAAATATTTGGTTTTAAAAGAAGGTTTTCTATATATTAAACTTTGATAGAAGTCAGTTCAAATTGTCATATCATTAGAAAAGGGATAATCTATGTGTCAATCAAATTGTTATGAAATCTTGAAATAGACTTTGAAAACTTGTGACCTAAATGTGTACCTGCAATTGTGATCCTTAAGGTGGTAAACATTTTCTGTCCTCGACTGTATACATATAAATATAACTTGCTTTTGTTTAATTCACGCTCACTCGCAGAAATATCGTGTCCCGCTAACAGGCACAGCAACACATTCCTCAGCTCGCTCAGTTTTCCTTAGAAGTTACGTACGTTTTACTAGAAATAATAGAAACTAGAATAGTACGTTTATTGAGGAAGCTTATAGGCTATACACACACTTTTACCCAAGGAAGTGAAGCATCAACAAGTTCAGCAGATTAGACATTATTCAGAAATTAATAAATTGCGGGCATATTATTGGTTGGCAAGACAGATCGATAAATAAAGCTTGTAAAATAAAAATAGTAAAATTTTGGAATAAGAAATAGCATAGTGATGTACACATGTATTTGTGAACTTTGCATGGCACGTCGTATTCAATGCTAATTGGACTTAATCAAATACTTGTCTTAAGTAGTTAAATTTTGCGTCAAAAGGCTGTCAACATTGTGGCTGTGCAACATTCCCTACGTTTCTGTTCATTGTTCCCACAAGTTTTTGCTCCCGCAATTTATTTATTACTAGCTTTTGACCGCGGCTCCGCCCGCGTGGATGTCGGTTATAGCGATAACCGCGCTTTTTTGAAATTATTCTTGACTGGATACCATCGACCGGCGTGATTGTGTATATGAATATGAATACTCTACTTACTGACATAATTCTGGAAGACCGATTGTTAAGATAGTTGGGCCACTCTGGATGCTTACAACTATTTGAGTATTTTTTTTTTACGTACAGGATATCCCCACGGATACCCCCCCCCCCCTTCGGAGGTCGATGTGCTAGGCCAGAGGTGAGGTGGTCTTTTGACATATCCCTCGCACCCCGGCTGACTCAGGGCCATTCCTCTTGGTCTGGCCCTCCTCGGGAGGGGGGACCGCGCGGTCCCCGACTCGCCCCCGGTATGGGGGGGGGGGGGGGGGCGCATCGTCCTACGATTGCGCGCCGCCACCGTGGCCTGCTTCTGCTAGGGTGACGAGCGGCTCCACCCGTCACCCTCAGGCCCGCGCTCATGGGGGGCGGAGGTCGGTTTGCGCCCTCCGACGCCCGAGCCGCCTTCAAATGCGGCCAGCGATGTCCGCGAGTCTTTCTCGCTCGCTGCGCCGCGCCCGCTCTGCTGTCTCCTTCACGAGACCTGCTCGCAGAAGGAGGCGCTGGCCGCCCACGCATCCGCGCAGCGGACCATCGCCGCGAGCAGGGTGGAGAGCGTGAGCACTCTCACCCCCAGGGCCGTCACAAGCTTCCGCCTCGGCGTTTCAAACGCCGGACACTCGGTGAGCGTGTGCAGCCCCGAGTCCACGCTCGCGTCGCAGTGATGGCACTCGGGCGTTGGCTCTATGCTCATCAGATGCAGGTACCGCTCAAAGTTACCGTGTCCGGTAATGACCTGCGTCTGACGGTACGAGAGGCCACCCGTGCGGCCTCTCTAGCCACTCCCCCATGATGGGTCTTACCGCCGCAATCACGGCGTGCACTGCGCGTGGTTGCTCATTGCTCAAGTCGTAGCTCCCACTCGGTCACCATGGCCCTGTGGAGCCGGGATTTCTCGGCCCGAATTTCTTCGGGCTCGGGATCGAATCCCCGCCCCCGCGCCTTCTTTCGGAACCAATAGAGTGCCGAAAGGGTCCTCGCTTCCAGGATCCACGGTGGCGATCCGGCCAGGAGACTTGCCGCTTCAAAGGATATCGTGCGGTACCCCCTGATGGTCCTGGAGGCCGTCGTCCTCTGCGCCGCGTGGAACTATTTGAGTACTCTAACAACCAATATAAAATTGGGATTTTGGTATTTGGATTATTTTGAGTACTTTTGTTAGCGACATTTTAATGATGCTGACTGTACCCCCTTTTATGCGATCAAAGGTATCCTTTGTCCGTTCCCAAGCTTTAACATATCTCTGTACCAAATTTCACAAATGATGACATTCATAGCCCCACTCCGCGCTTCAAAGGCGAAGGGTCGCGATAAAAGGTATATTACATCCGTTTTCAAGGTCTAATTCATCTCTGTACCAAATTTCATCAAGATATCTTCAAAACTGACAAACTTTCATCCCCTATCCCCCCCCCCCTAAAACCCTCCCTTTTCACAACAAAGGGTAGCCTATGTGCGTTCCCAAGCTCTAATTCATCCCTGTACCAAATTTCATCAGGATATCTTTATAACTGACTATCTCCCTTTTTCACAACAAAGGGTAGCCTATGTTCGTTTCGAAACTTTAATCTATCACTGTAGCAAATTTTATCAGGCTATCTTCAAAACTGACTATCTTTCATCCTCTATTCAATCCCCCCCCTTAAATCCCCTTTTTCACGACAAAAGGTAGCCTATGTTCGTTTCCAATCTTTAATCATCTCTGTACCAAATTTCATTAGAATATCTTTAAATATGACAACTTTCATATAAACTTTCACTCCTATGTATGTAGCCTATGTTCGTTCCCAAGCTCTAATATATCTCTATATCAAATTTCATCAAGATCGGTTCAGTGGTTTAGGCGTGAAAGCGTAACATACAGACAGACAGACAGACAGACAGAGTTACTTTCGCATTTATAATATTACTATGGATGTGGTGATTTACTGTCTGATATTATCGAATTATTATTACTATCGTTTAGACAATTTTAGTACACTCTCAGGGTGTGAAATATAATTCTATGACATAAAATCGAAAATACATGCAGAACTTATGTGCCAATAATAGTTGGGGACACGGTCCTTCAGATATATTAAGGCGTGAGTACCTACATAAAATCGAACAAGTGCGAATCGGACTCGCGCAGTGAGGATTTCATATTCCACACATTATCTTGACAGACAGACAGACGGACAGACAGGCGGACAAGCTGACGAACAGACAAACGGACAGATAGACGGGCACACACCCGTAAAGGGAAATGGAAATACTGACAGACGTTTTTCCTTTTGAGGTACTGAGCCCTAAAAACAAGGCAGAGGTAATTACAGACTGAAACTATCGAAGTAGTTTGAAACTGAACGCTCCAAGCGGGTATCACTCGGCTGCAGCGACATTAAAATTAACTTAAGAAAACGGCTCCGTAGTTAATTAGCAGATCTGATAACGAGTCTACAGCTTCGCTTCCGCGAGGTGGCTCAACAACCAAACTCGGTTTTAATGGCCCAACTTAGCCGGTAATGTTTTATTTCCGCTAAGTTAGTGCGCCGTGGGAACCTGAGACTGCGTTCATTTTTACGTGTGGTTCCTTTTGAATTTGAGAGAAAGGAGCGCTTTTAATTGAGAAGACATGCAACATAAACTAAAGTTTACTTAACAAAAATCGTCATCATTATTGTGTTAGTTTTGGTCGTTGATTTCGGAGCCTAGGGTCCACTTAAATGTGATGTACCTTCATTTTTTCGGCTATTGGTATTCGATGTTGACAAAGAAATTCCTTCTGTTGCCCCTACCCCGAAAGAAAACCTTTGTCAGTGCGTCATTCGTCAACCAGTAGGTGTTCTAGCTCCAAAGTTCTTGGAGGACATCGTGCTCTATTTTTTATTCTACTGTAGCGATAACTAAACTAATACTAATACTTCAAGTGAAACCATTCCAATTTTTTTCTTTTTCATGTACAGCAGATGCGAGTGTACAGAGCATGTGTATTACACGCGAGGCGGTAGTGGACGGTGAATTTACGTAAATGATGCCCTCGCTTTGTGATGATAATGTTACGATGTCTAAACTCTCGCAATAAAGTATCGGCTCCCTAACGATCTATTTACATTACAAACAACAATGGCGCAAACGATAATACAGATCGAGTTTCGATTAAAGCCCCTTAAAATGTTTTATGTCATAAATCAAATAACGTTTTAATAAAGTACGCACAAAGTAACAGTAGTGAGAGGCAGCTTAATTTGAACTAATACTTAGAAACGCAGTTATAAAAATTCACAGATACTCTTCAATCACTATCATTGATGGCGAATTAATGACTAGCTGATGCCTGAGACTCCGCCCCCGTGAATGTCGATTATCAGGATTGTTGAATGTAGTATCACCAGTTCTGCTCAACCAAACAACAAACGTAACGTTTGTGTATGTAGGTCTATATTGGTTATATATATGTATGTACATGTAGCGCCTTCTGCCATGGGTATACTTTTGTATACCTTTTTATATTATGAAATCTTGACAGTAATGTACACAAGACTTTGCCTCTCTCATTAGATTGCAAGTCCTCTGTGCACTTCTGGGTTTACTGGAAGAGAACTCAACCTGAGTTAAGCTTGCCCTTGTACATAATATTTCACTAGTTTGTATAAATGCCATGTAAGTGTACATAAAGAATAAATAAATAAATAAAAAATAACACTTTGAGAAAGAACTTCATTTTGGAGTGTTCAAGGCGTGGCTCAGTACAGCATTCCCACTATAAGAGACAGGTCGCTGATTTAAGATTTATCTAAGCATTTACTTTTTCCATCTAAATCGATAAGACTTGTAAGTCTGACGAAGAACTTTCGAATAAAAAAACTGCATCAAAATCCGTTCAGTAATTTTTGCGTAAGTCACGTATAAACAGGCAATAACAAAAAAAAATGTGTTCAAAATCGTTAATATAACATAACCCAAGTACTTCTCTTTTGAATATCTTCAATGTACAGACACGAGTACTTTACAATTATATAATAGTATAGATGACCAGCTAAATCACTCATATTTACATGATACATATTATACAAAAATAACTCAGTTACATAATATACCAACTGCGCTAGTTTTCAATTAAAAGGTCAGTTTCTATTTGGAAGTGAATTCTGCACTATATTTGTTTAAACTTGATATTTTTCAAGAAGGAGACCAAGATATAATTTAGCTCAACATCTAAGCTGGATACTTCGCAGAAGATTACCCCAAGCCATTCAAAATGTTACTAAAGCAAATTATAATACGGATTTCATTCTGAGATTATTTTAAACGACTGAGATTGGTTCCGATAGAGGTCTCAGCGAGCCTTTTTAATCAGTAATTAGATTATATTTCCTTTTCTCCGAGTCTCATCTGATCAAGAGGTACGCTCAAAGGTCTTATTGAATTATAGGAAAATATTTGTCAGTATTTAAATTAACGGAAAATTTTAAGGTTGTGTTTCTCTTTGAAGATATTAAGAATACGTCCAAACCAAATCTCATGGTTTAAATTAGGTCTTTTGAAATTAGATGTTTTGAATTCCGTAAATTACAAAGCGTATCTATGTAGGTTGGTAGAGTTACAAAGGGAATATATGTAAGCTGGTAGGGTTACAAAGGTTGCCTGGAAGAAATCGCTTCCAGCGATAAGGCCGCCCATTGTACATTAAACTGTATACATGCTATCTACTTGTTCTATTGTAAATTTATTGGTGTACAATAAAGAATTATTTATCTATCTATCTATCTATCTATATATGTAAGTAGGAAGGGTTATAAAGCGAACCTATGTAAGTAGGCAGGGTTATAAAGCGAATCAATGCAAGTAGGTTGGGTAGCAAGTTAGCGGTGAGTAGGGCAGTCAGAGCTCAGTAAAGAGTTTTTGTGCTGTCAGTGGGAAGACCAAAGGCTTGTCCTGCTTTGTCTTCTGTACTGATGGCATAAAAGCTTTTTATTCTTGCAGGGTTCGCAGCACGAGTGTGACTCCCTATTGTACACGTCGCTACGGTAACCACTTTTCAGGTGGGCCGTGTACACAAGTGCCACCTGTGTGGTACAAAAAATGAAGTAACCATTGTTAATGAGCCCTTGGACCAAATCATTTAGTAGAAGGGAATTAGAGCCTCCAGTAGTCAAATAAAACTCACGAAATGGAGCATACTGCTATTTAAATTTGATGTTAGTTGAGAGCATGATACGTTTTCGGTGGTATCAGAGGAATGTTCTAACTGACTGAGCTCTCCTGGACATTGATCTTGGGGCGTCAAGTCTAGGAGGTTTACTTTTGCCTATATAAATCTAAAGGATAAGTTAGAATAATTGTTTTCAACTTCCACTAAATTATCGCCTAAATGTAGTTACGTTAAATTTAATACTAATCAGTTCTATTCACATATCCTTATTTCTAAGGTCATGATATGCGTTTTGTCAAACCTTGTTCTCAATGACGGTGACGGATCAGGAGAGTTTTGGGAGAGGTGGAAGCGTGACGGCACGAATTTTTCATATCATCGTGTACCATAACTTACATCATATAGGTTGTGTATGTATGAAAGTTTTTTTTTCATAAAATGTTATCCTCTAGTTTCCATAATGTGTTTTTTTAATTAGTCCTTTAATCAGGTACTTTAAAATATTTTTTTTATAATTTAGAACTTTTAAGTACTTTTTCCACAGTATTTATTATTAAACCTGACTTTTGGGAATGCCCTAGGGCGAAACTGGTCAGGTTCACAAATGAATACTGTGGAAAAAGTGCAAGTGTGTTCTCAATATGTGTTTTAAGTACTGTTTTTATGATTGATCTTATAATAAATAAATAAGTAAATAATTTTAAATGGTTCTATCACGATTTATTGGTATTATTTTATTATTTCCATTTTGCTCGACATTTAGGCTATTTTTCAGCAGCCATGGTTGTATAGTGACTAACGGGAACTTTTTATGATTAAGTAGATTACTAATGCTTGACCAAAAAACAATTGACAAATGATCAATCGACAAACAACGTTTCACCAAATGTTCATTTGGCAAATGCGACATTTGACAAAAGTATCATCTTACAAAAGCTCACTTAGCAGATGATCCATTAACAAACACTATTCTTGCTAAATGTATTAAATATTAAAATGTCAATTGACCTTTCTTCATTTAACCAAATAATATGTTTCACAAATTGAGCATTTATCCAAATGTCATATAACAAAATGTTATTTCATAAAAGTACTTCTTTTTTCAAACAAAACGTATAAATAACATCCTATATCTGGGTGGTTTAAAAAAATAACCACGAAGGCTAAGGCGGGAGTTCCGCTCCGCTTCGCTTCCGCTACGCTCGTAGCCTTCTAACCTAACCTATCCGAGTCGGGGTACTCTGGGTCGGGGTGTTAACCATAATGACGTTTTTTATACAAATTAAACGTTAGATTAGGTCTATTTTCAACTTTCTCTCTTTCTCTATAGATTTTTTAGATTACGTTTGTCACTTAATACATTCTATCAAACGTTTTTAGACCAATAGTAGTTTTATCAGATAACTCAGTTGTTAAATGTTCATTGTGTAAAATAATTATTTATTAAATGTATATTTATGCGTTGATCATTTGGAAAAGTGAGTCATTTGTAAAATGATAAGTAGGAAACTGATCAGTCGGCGAAACCATTGTTTTACCAAACATTGTTTGTCAAGTGTAATTTTGCCAAATGACTTTTGGTCAAACAGCAGGACCCCTGATTAAGTATATTAATATTATTATCTTACAAAAAAGGAAATTGGATGGATGAATGCATCACAATCCCACCTTAATGCCTGAACTGTTTCGCATGTGATAATCACAGAGTTTCTTGCAGATATATTAACCATATATACGTATACTATGTATATATTAAGAGTTCAAAGAAGAAATGTATCTAGCAAAATGTAAGTTTGTTTTCTATTACGAAATTTACAACAACAGTAAATGCTCACCATTATCTCAATACAACAAAACTCATTAACACTTCTATAACAATGCGAAAAAAGACGACCACTCCAATCCATTTAGTTCCACACAAACACGTCGCATACAGTCGGTGTTGGTCGCAGCGTTAGAGAGAATCAATCCATTAGGCGGCGGGTATCTGCTGTCCGATCTAAATGTGCTAATATAAGGTTGGTGAAGACACACACTGGGAACGATTCACTTAATTCTTTTTTTTAAAGAATATAATCATGCTCTTAATCACTGAAGTTTAGATATAAGTTTTATTAATAATCACATTTCTCACAACTATGATTTTCGGTCACACTTAATAGGGGCGAGCCGGTTATCGCCTAATGGGCTCTGTGTCATATAATGTAGGTTTATTGTTGGATGGAGAAACGAACTACTAGTATACTATCCAGCCCCTCCACCTAAGCTTAATGGCTTGTGTTAGGAGTGGGTTAACGTCGCCAGTGTAATAAATTCGTTCCCGGGACCTTTCGATCGTAAGACCAAATCATTAACCACTGGTCTTAGATGGAGGGTTTAGGGCAAGGACTAGTTCTTTCTCTAGTTAATCAAAAAAGAAAAGCAAAAAAATCGCTAACCGATTTTCGTCACTGACTAAGGCCATATTCTTGAATGTCACTCGGCTGAATCGCAATTTATCTGAAGAAAAATTGTATAGACAACCTGCCAGACCATCTGTAATAATATGTATACCATCTTTTCCCAGAGAAATCGAGATTCACCTGAATCACATTCTAGAATAAGGGTCTAATACTCGTATTCCATCGCTGACGCTAGAATACAATCTGTCCACAGCCCCTCTAGACAAGTGGCAATTCGCTAGCCGGCTTTTGGTGGAACAGAATGACGAATGTATGTGATTTGACGTAAATGACAGTCGTTAACGCTTGTCAAATACGTCAAATCATATACATTCGTCATTCTATTCCATCAAACGCCTGCTAGCGAATTGCCACTTGTCTAGAGGGGCAGATCTTTTTTCTACATACCACTTAGGTGACACAAGCACACGGCCCACCTAATGGAAAGTGGTTACCCAGCCTATGGAGGTATGCAATACCAAGGAAGTCACAGTCGTGCTGCCGACCCTGTAAAAACAGAGAGTTTCTGTGCCGTCAGTGTAGAAGACAAAACAGGATAAGCTGGTCTTCCTACTGACAGCACAAGAACTATCCAGTGAGCTCTGGCTACTCGGGAACACACACGAGGTTATTATGGCCGCGGTGTTCTGTAGGGCAGAGGTAGTCGGACTACCCAATTTGAAACTATTCCAGTCCTGTTTCCATCAAAATCAGATCTGGAATACGGACCCTAAAAAGAGAAATCAAAAGTCACCGTCGCCCCTCACTATATACTAGATACGTTCCACCAATCACCAGCCCGATGACGTACAATATCCGACCGACCAAAGTTGGTCGAATTTAAAATTGAATTTAGAGATGTGACTCTTGATTGCTTGGCTCTTAATACATTGTGCGATTGCAGAATATGTGAAATGTTACAAAGTTTATCGAATCTATACTGTTTAAATTGCCTAAAGAAATGACTGCAGTTTGATGGGTTTAAAATTTACACTCAAATTTAGAGAATTGGAGAAATATTGACTAATGTTATTTGGAGAACCTTAGCTCACCATCACAACATGTAAAATCGTACTAATATACACTGTACTAATATAAATATATCTAATAAAATTGACTACTTCCTCTTATACTTAGCAGTTAGTTTAAAGAAAAAATGTGAAAAGTTTCTATATTTTTTACTAGCGATCCGCCCCGGCTTCGCACGGGTGGTAAAAACGTTCCCGTGGAAATCCAATATAGCCTATATTACTCAGGGTGTATGTAGCTTCCTTATGATGAAAGAATTTTTGAAATCGACCCAGCAGTTTTGAGTTTATTCATTATAAACCTACACACAAAAGTACAAATCTTTCCCCTTTATAATAGTAGTGTGGATTTAAATGTAATTTATTCCAATATCAAAATTGGTTAAATCTTTGAGAGTCGGTGTCGCACACGTGCATAGGCCACGGTAACTACTTTCAATCAGAGTCTGCCACCTAAGCGGTATAAAAAAATCTAGAAAATTCTACTTCCTGTGAGAGTTTATTGCAGCAACCATGATAACCGCATATTATTACCGAAACTTATATTCGCATTCCATTATAAAATACGTTTTATATCAACTAATCTAACGTAATGCTACAACAAAATTTCAACATAACGCACACTTCACTTTACTTACTGAAATTGTAAATCAAATTCCCAAACTCAATAAACAAGCGGGCCGGGAGTTTCGATCCGTCTTTATAATAAGTACGTAGCGGCCTACGAGACTGCTACGCGTGAGCGTAGCCACGCTACGGGCTACGATCGTAGTAAGTACTACGGCGTCGATGCGTAACAATGTTATTATTGCGTCTGCTTTCGAACAGCTGTTTTATAGTACGCTACTGAATAATACCAGCAACGGTTTGTGTATTTTTTGAATACAAACACAACAGTCACGGTTGCCTGGAAGAGATCGCATTTAGCGATAAGGCCGCCCATTGTGCATTTAAGGTTATCTGTCTATCTATCTAAACACCAATTTTTAAGTGGTCGACCAATCTGAGCTACTTCTGTAAGCTTTTAGAATTTCAAAAGGTATTTATTTCCTGGCAGAAGAAAAGCCGCGGTAGCCTAGTGGAATGGGTACTGGACTGCTGAGACAAGGTCTCGGGTTCGATCCCACGTTTTCCATGGCACACACCAATGACTTTTCGATGCTTTTCGAAGTTGTGTGTGTATTTATCGCAGGTTTATGTTTATACATTGGGACCTAAAAAAAAACTGGTGAAATGTGGGTGCTAGCACCTCTGCCTACCCCTTCGGGAACATAGGCGTGAATTTATGTTATATGTTATGTTATGTAGAAGAAATATCTCTATCCTCTCTAGTAAAATCAACATACAAATTTGTATAGGTACAAACTATCTCATTTGTGATACAAAATATTAACAGATCCATATGGCACTGGCCAAACGTGCTATGTTCAATCATTTTTACCGATGGTGATGGCTTAGTATGCCCACCTACTCTTTCTCGTATTTGGTTTGATTTATACTGTTTTTATTAGAGAGACTGCTGTTTGACCTCCTAACTTCGAAATATTTGTATGCATGAATATAGGTATTTATACGTGGTCTGGTTGTGCCTCAGAGAACACGTTAAGCCGTCGGTCCCAGTTGCCATACAAATATTTATGGCAGTCGTTATGGGCAGTTGGAGCCCGCAAAAGTCTAACAACTGGTCTAACTGCAATGCTTCGATATACCTTGGGGTTGTGGAGGTCAGATGGCAGGTGCTTCACGGGCAATGTCGAAGTTTAGCCAAATCCGCAGTTGGACTGGTAAAAGCGGACCCCAGACTCCAAGTTTAAAACTTCAGATGCGACTGGGATTAACGCTAGGATGCAAAATGGCTGTATGTAATTAAAGACATTAAAACGAATATTGAACTATCAAATCACGACAAGAGATAAGCGTGTCTGTGCGTCACAAAATCACTAAAAAAAGTTATATATGACGTAAGTAATTGTTAACAAAATAGTACAGTAAATCTATTGTAAGTCGTGTTCTAAGATATTTCGTCCGACGTTTGTTGCTGACAGACGGATCAAAGGACATTAATCAAGATAATGTGGAACGGAAGATCAATCACACGGCGAGCGGAGCCGCGGGTATATTTTAGTCGCATGATGTACGGAGACGGCGACAAAAACCTTTTATGTATTAGAAGTTGATACCCGTGGTTTTGTCCCCGTGGAGTTTTAATTCCGTTCATGTCACCTGTGTATACCTATCCGGGGGATAGCCATGGCGATATGGGGGTTACGGAGTTAGCTACACGTTATTTCTGACTAAAGTCCACAGAAATATATTAGGATAGAACGGCTATGTGAGCGGGAAACGCGTGGTAACTTTTTAGTAAATTCCTGTCCTATAAGACAGGAACTTGCAAACGCTTACAAGGTACTGTTAAGATTAGTTTGTAATAACGTCTTTAAAAATATCGTGAATATGCCATATTGTGTTATAACCAACTGTAGAATAAAAAATAAATTATTAAGATTAATAAACCCGACTGATGCTGAAAAGATCGAAACAAGTTTTACAGCAGACGGTACCCATTAATTTTCATCGGGTTTGAGATTTCCAAATGGGTACCGCCTGCTATATAGTTTGTTTCGATCTTTTCAGCATCAGTCGGGTTCTTTACTTTTAATAATTTTATTGTATTATTTAAAAAAGTAATTTTAGTTATAACATATATATTTTTGTAATCGCCTTTTAATTTACTTAATTTTGATACACAACTCGATAAATTTTAGTGATTTTTTTTTAAATCAGAATCCGCAATTTTGTTTTTTTTTTATTTTGATATACCCAGGGTCACTCTCACAGTAAATACGAATTCAACGACACCTCTCAAGCTAAAATCCATAGAGCCGTTCAGGCTGCAGAGCAGCAATTATATATTAATAATAATTAATAATAATAATAATAATAATAATTATTATATTTATTATTATTATTACATACATACATACATACTCTCGAAAAACATAGCCCTCCTTTTGGCGCAGTCGGGTAAAAATGGAGAGCTAAATCTGAAAAGTAAAGTTATTTCTTATCTCTTGTAAGTATTTATTTACAGTAAAAAAGTCACCATGTATGACATGAAGGTGAACACTGCGTATAGCCGTTCTATCTTTTGTGCTCTTATCTATCCCTATTCAAAATTTCAGCCGGATCAACTCAGCCGTTTGCGTGACTGAGTAAAAAATATCCAACCACTTGTAAAATATGTATCATCTATAAATATTAGAAGGATAGTGAGATAGAAGTAATATTAGCTGTGAGGGATATGCTCCATAGCTGCCTCACCTTCGGCCTTGCACTGCGACTCACAGACGGCCTGTGGTTTAGTCGGTCCGAGTCCGATATAACCTCCCCTTCCGGCGAGAGAGGTAACCGTGGGGATTTCCTGCACGTTAAAAAAGAAAAATTAGTAATATTATCAGTAGGAAGTAAGTAGATCATACACTAGCGTGTTTTTGGACCTCTATCAGGATCTTTGGGCCCAAGTACGCTTTACCTGCAAGTCGACATCGGCTTATTAAGGGATGTGAAGCTGGTCTCTCCTCTTGGGTCGGAAGGTCAAACCGTCCCCAGTTCATTATTGTTTAGCACTGTCCTTAGTACATTATTAGAAGTTTGTTAAAGTAAACCGTTAGCAAATCCGCAGGACAAAACAAGTTCTACACAAATGGATTTTCAGTCGTACGTAACAGGGGCCCTATTGCCGTAAGGGCACTTATTTATGGGCTATATGTTTACTGTGACAATGGATTGGTCCTATTTTATTCCACCAGGAACCAACATGCCCATTATTATTAATGACAACGGCATTATTATTAATACAAAATGTTTATCAAAGTGAAAACATTCTGTTATGTTACTTTACAAAAGGCCTAATTACACGCAATATGTCTCGACGTAATGGAATCAATGGTATCTGTTCACACGCCGCCGCGTCGCGACTCGACTCGCATCGTCTGTCATTTGATGTCAATCCGACTAATATTCGATACCAACTCCGTTATTCTACGTCTTTTTCACAGCGTCGATATTGACGATGAATTAAATCGATTCATTGCTATGGTAAAGTGAAAACTTTTTGCTGAGTCAAATAGACCATCTACTCGGCCTCAAGGTAATTAGATTGACTTTTGTTTAGTCATCCGGTCGCAACGCCTAACAAATAATACCTTGGGTAGGAATTTTCGTAATATTTTTTTA
Source organism: Eilema caniola (assembly GCA_949126895.1). Taxonomy (NCBI): domain Eukaryota; kingdom Metazoa; phylum Arthropoda; class Insecta; order Lepidoptera; family Erebidae; genus Eilema; species Eilema caniola. The sequence continues at coordinate 1,490,534 of OX421463.1, read as the reverse complement.
GCAAATGAGTGTAGGTACACTGAATAAAAGTATTTTAGGAGAATTCTATTGCGATTTTATTTATTACTCGTACGTGAAAAGTTTTATTTCAATGTGTAATCTTGTAGTATACAATGTGAGTAGTTATACTAAATGAGGCTGATTCATTGTATTTATCATTATTACCACTGTTTGAGATGTTTCAGTTTGTTAAAGCCGTAGACAGAAGAAAATAATGATGCTGGTCGCGTCATATCTTTGGATATTGTAGGGTGAAATGAATTTTCGGTGGTATAGCTAAATAGGATTAGTGGAACTAACTCAAAACACAAAGATTATATTTTATTCCTAGAGTAGGTTTCCATGGGCTGAGGAAATGAGTTTTAGAGCTTAACAGCCATGGACTAAAGAAAAGAAAAGGAAACCATGCCAATCAGCTTCAAGCTACAAATTAGAATTATTTAGTCATTTTTATGCCCGAGTAAGACGAAATTGGACTCAAGATTCGAAAGCCAATTTAGTTAGATGAACATTCTGCATCAGCTCGATCTTGACTAGCAAGTACTCAAAATGATCTCAGTATAACCATTTGATTAGATCATTTTGAGTACTACTTTCCTTACCAAGATCGATCTGATGCGGACTGAACACATTTATTTACAAAAGTACGTTGTAGAATACATTGTAAAAATATTGGGCGACCATTTTCAGAAACCAATAATGAAAATTCATTGTGCTTATTTCGTGTTCACTTATATGTTATGTGTCAGTAACGTCGTGTTTTCGAAGCGGAAGTAATTATTCCCCATCTTATATTAACAAAAGGCACAGTAGAATTCGCTGTTTGAACAACCGGCCGGGTGATACACTTGAAAATTCTTACTCTAACAATCATTGTTGTTGAATTTATTTCTTTAGTCATTACTCTTCCTCCTCAGTTTTTTTTCAACTCGTCTTTCAGTTTAAATACGAAATGGTTGAACTTCGATATCTTCCGTGAAGTGACTGGCGACCTTTGCGGTGATATTACAGTGCTGTTGTCAGACCTAAGTTGTTGGACTTTTAGGGTTCTAACTACTTGTAGAGACTGCCACAGATGTTTATATGACAACCAGGATCAAGGATTTATCGTACTTACTTAGGCACTGGAGGGATCTCACTGGTTTGACTAGTATTGCTTAACCTTGTTGTCTCTAAATCTGATTTCCTTCTTGGAGTGCCATCTTTCTAACGAAGGTCGGCAATCATCAAGGCAATTTGGACCTTTGACACGGTAGCTCTGAATACGGAACGGGTGCTCTTGTTGTACCACTAGCGTAGGTTCTTTAGCCAGGATATCCTTTTCCTACAAACACTGCGTTGTCCCTATATTTTTCCTTGAATTACGAGATGTAAACATCTGTGGGCTCCATACAAACCTCGACGCCGTCCACCAACACATGGAGATGGCAAAACCAGCACTGCTATTTCTTACGGAGATACAAATACACCGCCCTGACGACATGACCTACTTACTCTACCCCGGCTAAGTTATTGAGGAGAATTGCCGCGCAAAAGCGGGGGTGTTTGTTAGGGCGGATGTTTGTTGTCGCCGTTTGCGCCGTCTGCCTAGAGGACCCATCCTTCTCCACCCTTTGGGTACACATAGACCATGGTTCTACGAGTTAGATCTATGTGTGCCTCTACCGCTCCCATACAGGAGATGCCGAGACAACAGGACTTTTCGAATACCTGAGTCAGGCGGCAGATGATGCGCAGGAGCGGTTTCCGCAGAACTGGTGTTTCTGGGGGATTTTAACGCCCACCATGAGATCTGGTTGGGCTCCTCTAAAACAACCCATGCGGGAAGAGCCGCCCATGCATTTGCTCTGGCGCATGGCCTGACCCAACTGGTACACGAATTTAATAGAATACCAAAAAGGTCGGACCATGAGCCCTCTCTGCTAGACCTTCTGCTGACGAGTCGCCCGGACTAGTACAGTGTTTCGGTGAGTGCCGCTTTAGGCGAATCCGACCATAGTCTGGTCCGTTCCAAGGTGCCCATTAAAGTGCCACCACGACCCGTGCAGGGGAAACGGCGTCTCTGGTACTACTCGTCAGCGGACTGGGATGGACTTCTTAACTATTTTGCGTCCAACCCGTGGGATGAACGCTGCTTTGAAGGTAAGAACCCATCTGAGGGCGCAACTGCTGTCGCCGGTGAAATCAGTCTGGGCATGGAATATTATATCCCCTACACTGACCCCGCTGTGCAACCCCGATGGATCCCTGCCCCATGAGTCGCAAGAATGAGCAAATTTGCTGGCTAATTAACCTCTTTGCGGCCAACTCCCGAATCGATGATTGTGGCATGTAGCCACCGACACTGCCGATCAGTGACCATGCAATGCCTGATGTTCGTATCAGGCAACGCGATGTCCGTGTAGTGCTGCAGTCACTCGATGTCCGGAAAGCCAGTGGTCCGGACGGTATTCCGGCAGTGATTCTACAAAAATGTGCAGCGGAGTTGTCTCCAATGCTTACGTGGCTGTACCAGCTGTCCTACAGCTCGGGCACAGTGCCTTCGGCTTGAAAGGAGGCGAATGTACTGCCAATCCCCAAGAAAGAGGATCGCTCAGACCCAACTAACTATCGTCCCATAGCCGTCACCTCAGTGCTATGCAAGGTGTTCGAGCACATAATTAACAAACAGCTCATGCGTCATCTTGAAGATCACACCCTAATTAATGACCGGCAATATGGCTTCAGACCGAAACGGTCAACGGGTGATCTTCTGGCGCATGTTACCTATCTTTGGGGTGAGGCTGTGGACAAGCACGGCGAGTCATTGGCAATTGGTCTTGACATCGCCAAAGCTTTCGATAGAGTTTGGCACAAATCGCTTCTTTCCAAGCTATCAGCCATCGGTCTGCCCCCTAGACTATGCAACTGGGTTGCTAGCTTCTTGCAGGATCGCCGTATTCGCGTCCTTTCTAATGGGCGCGCCTCGGAGTTCTTGCAGGGAAATGCTGGCGTGCCACAGGGGTCTGTCCTGTCCCCTACTCTCTTTCTTCTGCATATCAATGACAGCTGTCTACCGGCAGCATTCAATGCTATGCAGACGATAGCACCTTGCACGGGAGTTATCATGGAAGTCCTGCGGATAAGCAGTCGGATATCGCAGATAATAGGCAGCTCTTGTCACTGAGCTTGACCGGGTCTTGAATAACATTTCCCAATGGGGCTCTTAGGACCTGGTGGAGTATTTTACCATCTCTACCATGGTGAATGTTCTGATGAGCTCTTCTAATTGGTCCCGCCCTCTCTTTTCCTACACAGGACAACACGAGCAGGGCTTAGATGTCACCCGTATACGATACAGAATATTCCTTCAAGAACCAAGCGGTTTGGTGACTCCTTTCTTTGTCGCACCATTAAGATCTGGAACTCCTTGCCAGCTAACGTGTTTCCTTCTTCCTACAGTTCCGGGTCCTTCAAGCGGGGCGTGAAAAAGCATCTGATGAGGCCGTCAAGCTGAGTGCCACCATTGTTAACATGGTAGGTGTATGTAATGGTGACCCTCTTTCCTGAGACTTTGCCTTCAGCTTACCATCAGGCGAGGTGAAGTCAAATTGACGTGTCCTACATAAAAAAACTGGTATTTAGGATATATATATCATGATTAGTACACAAGAGTACAAAGTTTCAAAAATGTGGTCACTGTTAATAATGAGTGCTACGCATCTTACTTTGTTTATCATCACAATTTTATTTTTAGAGCAGTAAATATTTTGGAAATTTATCGCGATTCAATGTTTTTCGCGTTATTTTGTCGGTGGATTATTTTGTTTTATCTCAATTTACTCGTAGAAGGCTTGTATAACTCTTGATTTTATATTTTTCCTAAGAATTACACGCAATAAATAGATTTCACAGGAAATTTTACACGACGCTATCTAGGTCTGAAGTAACCTTAATTATATAGCCTCTCAAAACACTTCAACTTCTTCTTCAAGATGGCGTCTGCAGCAATCACCGCAATTTTGCCAATGTCAAGTAAAATGTAATATAAAATTACTAATGGCGAAACACAAATGTCAAGTGTACCAGAGCCACGTTAGCCGCGCCAGTAAATTTGTTTACGTGTATCCGCCCACCACAAGATTCAGGTGGTCGATCCGGACGTGTGGGCACTAGGGGGCATTGTCGAAACACAAGTTAGTTAGGTTACTGCTTATACTGTTGGCAATTATGGCACTTGGTGGAACTTGCTACACATCTTCAATTGAAACACTTGTACTATTCCACATTATTTATTATTATCCTGACCGGTTTCGCCTAACGGCATTATCAAAGGTTGATACATCAACCTTGTGCTTTTCTGTAAGTTAGTTAGGTTATGTCAGTAAATGACCCGGTGGAGCCGGGATTTCTCGGGCCGAATTTCTTTGAGCTCGGGATCGAATCCCCGCTTCCACGCCTCCCTTCGAAACTGATACGGTCCTCGCTTCCAGGATCCACGGTAGCGATCCGGCTAGGAGACTCGCCGCTTCGAAGGATTTCGTGCGGTATCCCCTGATGGCCCTGGAGGCCATCGTCCTCTGCGCCGTACGGAGCAGAGGCAGGAATCTGGCCTCCAGGGTGTCCGTTTTGAAATTGAAATATTTCATTATTATATCGCGATTTATTTTGTATCTATAACGCGTTTTTTAGAGAACGGGATAAATATTTTTATTCAGGAATAACAGAAAGCAATAAACCATTTTCCGTTAGTAAACACGATGGGAATAATGGTTCATATTTGTGCTATTATATCGACCTCTGCCGGTAACTGAGCGAGTACTCCAAATTGCTGTCACTAAGCGGAGGTCGGTACAGCCGTGCGCGCCGCCGCGCCCGGCCGCTCCAACCTACAGTCAGGCACAAATAAAAAATATATTATATTAGTCTAATCTTTGAGTTGTATCATTGTAATTTGTTGAATTAATAAAAGAACTTTTAAAAAGTAGCTTTTCTTTAAAGAATGTGTTCTTTAAAACGATAATAATTTTCTGTAAGGCTTGTGATGATTTAAAAAACTTGTATCACACAAGTTCTCTCTCTATTTTCTGTTCACGCTTGTAGCTTTTCAAATCAGCACAACTCTTGCATGAAATTATCAGATTCTTTAAAGATGTAATTTTTTGGTGCGTATAATCTGTGTACTGTATGTGTGCAATAAAGAATTACGGACCCGGTACGCGTTGTTTTGTCAAATAACATAAAAAGCGGACAAGTGCGAATCGGTTTCGCCCTTGAAGGGTTCCGTAGCAGCAAGTAACATAATATAAAAGTTATAGTTGTAGTTCGCTGTGACTTTGATCGATGTTTTAATAATAGTGTTTTTTTTATTAAGTACACATTATAATTAGGTACCTAAATGATGAGATTTAGATCTAACTATATGCGAGCCCGTATAGGCTTGTGATAACTATTGAAATTGACTGAATGAAAGGTAAATTGCGGTTTACGATTTATGACGTATAAAAAAAAAACTACTAGACCTCGTTCAAAACTTAAAAGAATCGAACATAAACATAAAAATATCTTCTCTATAACACACAAATACTATTTTGCGGGAAAACTGGTACTTATCTCATCTCTGAACTTATAAGAAGCTCTTAACATGTAGATAGCATGCAGTTCGCATTATCGGGAGTTCTAAGGTAATAAAATATTAAAAATATTTAACCGTCTCTATCATAGCGGGTGTCCGACGAGTTCTTCCAATTAGTTCCACCCTCTCCTTTCCCGTAGAAAGTACCATACATGCGTTTGCACAATCCCGGCTTCTATAAGCGGGTCGTGACAAAGCATCGGAAGAGACATTTAACTGAGGGCTGTCGTTTTAGCACTATTGATATCTGTGATGGTAACACATATTCCTGAGGCTTCCCTTTTAGTTCGCTCTCAGACGAAATCATAATAATGTAAAAACCTTAACCATAGGACTACGAAGGGGTCACATCTTTTCTCTTGCAACGATACTAGTAGACACCTTTATTAGTGTTTTCATGCATGCCCGCTGGCTGTGGTTACATTCGATCTATTCTTTATTTAGACTGGCTAAGAAACTGCACTAAGGTATTACTATTGAAGAAGTTTTTAAATATTCTTAACTATACTTTTTGGTGTACAAGTATCCTACTGCTTACTTAATAAAACAAATGAAAATATTAAAAATGTCAAGGTCAAACGCATCGCTGTTGTGGAAAGCTGATCCCAACTGAGTTGGGGAAATGCTCAGAGAGAATATTGTACATGTTGTGAAAGTTTGTAAAGATGTTTGTTATTCAATGATACTCTAATTATTCTTAATCAATCACTCATTACAGGGATCAAATATTCAGATGAAATTTTGATCCCTGGAATTGATTCTCACAGGCACAGGATAAAAATGTCATCCGACAGAACCGCGGGTACCAGTTATACATGAGAATATCCCGAAAAGTTTCAATTTAATATGATGGGAAATAATATTCATGACATTAGTTATTATTCGTCTTAAAAGTCATTAAATAGTTATGAAAACAAGTCACCGGTAGTAAGGAGGCATAAATCCTTTTCCATCGGACTTTTTTAATAAGCATCAAGGTGTGGCGGTGGGGGCAGGGGGTGGGGGGCCCGGCGGTGGGTCGGCGCGCCAGACGAACGCCTACGCGCGAGGCGCCGGACGTGTGCCGTCCCGCCCGACCCCAGTCCGCCAGCGGTGGGCCGCGCGCCCGCCGCGCCGCGCTCGCACCCGACGCGACGACGCACGCTCGCTCAAAATACACCGTATTCGTATTTTCTACTGTTTGTATTTAATATTTAAGTCAACTTCGGGTAAGTAGTCTTCTACACTTGTTTCATATGTGTGTGTGTTTTGTGTTATTTTTGAGGAATTCAATTTATTTAGTGTTTGTTTTAACTTTTTCTTTCAGATTAAAGTGTAGTGTTTTGTTTATTACCAGTTTGACAAAAGTATTTGTATTAATAGTCTCCTTTGTGTTATCATTTTTTATAAAAATTTGATTTTAGATTTTTAAGTTTTTGTTTTTGTAATGTATGTAGTTATTTTGTTAAATGTTAAAATTAAGCTTATTAATTTATTATATTAGTGTTTTATAAGTTTCTTTTCTTCATTTAAGCTATAGCTTTAAGTTCATTTAGTTATTAGAATATACTTTTTTAATCAATTACACAATAATTGCACATGTGGTAGTTATTATTTAAAAGTAAGTAATTAGAAAAACCAATAATAGTTAAGAAATTGAGAGATTTTTATTTTAAACCAATTTTTTTTCTGAAACAGGTAAAATTAGAATTAGATTGTTTTCAAAGGCGCTGTGAATTTCCGCATTCCTGATTTGATTTTCCAGGTGAAGGAAAATCGTGATTAGGTTTTTCAATAGCAGTAAGAAATTTAAAAAAATAAGACTGCGTTCTTAAGCTCAGATATTACCAAACTATTAGTCAATAATAAAAATAATTCATCCGGGTCAAGGCCCAAGGGTCTCCTCAAACCGAAGCCCACTTCACCTGCAGGCCTGTACAATTGCTGCTAGACGGACGATGTTCTACAGTATGCTTTCTTCTCGGTGATAGGAATTCCGACCGCAGTCGCTTCTAGAAAAGCTGTATAAGTTAAAGCAGGTGAAAGAGTGAGCGAATTCTGGATTTCTGTCAACAACTAGAAAATTACCTGTTTGATTCAGTAGGCTATAGTAGGAAAGGGTCCTGATTCGATTGCCAGGTCGATCTAGTGTTGATTTTTTTATAAGCTTGCAAATTTTGGCTCATATCCTATTTTCTATACGAAATGTAGGTGCAAGGTACTCCTCTAAAAATATCCATTAAAAATGAAATATCCATATAAGTATTTTTTTACGTAAGTGGTAATTTTCTTTTCTTAAAATGTATTTTAATAATCGCTATATTCGTTTACACAGTACTGTAGTTTTAATAACAATATTAGGTATTATGAATATGTAAATACATTATAATAACAATCGAATATTTTTATTTAGGTGTGGTTATTTTCGGGAGTTGAACTTGCGATCATTATATTTAATATTTTGATCGTTTTAATAAAAATGACATAAAGGAGAAAAAATATTACATTAATACTAAAAAATTCGGATGGCCTATAGATCACATACATACTATTTTAGTCCTTAGGTTACCCAAATATTTCGTAATGCATATTTGGCTTACAAACCAGTATTACCATTAAGAGTGTACCTACCCAAATCCCGGACACCTGGTGCGTAATGTATTACGTCCAATGCGCTGAGGTAGCATTCTACCCGCCATTATAAGCACTATTTACAATTACAGAATGCTACCGATTTTTGTAACATACCATTCTGGAAAATTCGGTAGACTTGCCTTTTGTGTGAATACTGTCAGACTGAATCTGGTGGAACCTTACCGGTTTCAGCTCACGGCATTATCAAAGATTATGATAATGCCGTGAGTTGAAACCGGTCAGATTAAAATTAAAAATAAAATAAAGTGTGGAAAAGTACAAGTGTTATAATTATTCAATACTGTAAAATTTCCTCAGCCACAGTAAATTTGAAGCTTCTTGGTACAATCAACATCAGAATGATCTCGACTAAAGTCTTAAAATGATCTTAAAACAAAGATATTAGGAGCTAATCAAACTATTTTATATATTGAATTGTATTATAGTCCGAACTAAAGGTGTGTACCAAATATTACAACAATCCGTCAACAAGAAGAGGGAAAAACCAAGGCATTAAGATCATTTCGAGTACTTCGTTCTTCAAGGTCGATCTGATGCTGACTGTACTAATAATTAATGTTGTAAGCAGCTTATAGATACGGTAAAAATAAGTTGCCCTCCTTCCGAGGAGGGCCAGAACGAGAGGGATGTCCCTGGGTCAGCCGGGGTGCGAGGGATATGTCGCATGACATCCTCACCTTCGGCCTAGCACTACGACCCAGAGACGGCGTGCGGTTTAGTCGGTTCGAGTCCGACATAACCTCCCCCTCTGACTCCGGAGGGGTATCCGTGGGGATTTCCCGCACGTAAAAAAAAGGGTAAAAATAAGTTCGTATATTGCTACTGGTTATAATAAGGTTCATAAAGGGAATATAAGGCATGTAGCAAACCTCACAGACTGCATGTAAAATTCAGTATCGGTATCGGTACTGCTCGTTTACATTCATCCATGAAAGTTCGTCGAGGTGTTTGTCATTCAATCATGCTCTAACGGGTGAACGGATCTGGTTGATATCTGGGACAGGATTAGATTATAGTTTAAAATAACACATAGGCCTTTCATCCCATAAGAAGTGCCCAAAGGTTGTAAGAGTAAGATAAAAATTCCACGCGGGCAAAGTCTTGAACTCTTTGAATATCCCGGATAAATTGGCTAAAGTGTGTCTTTGTGCTGGAGTTCGATATACTAATGCAGCGCGGTTTCTGGGTAACTACAATACAAAGGCCATGGATGGGTGTGGCTACGCCCAGCCAGTGGGTATCATAGGTACGCTGTTCAACTAACAACATTATTAATATTATATTATACCTAATTACGGCACGAGTCCCAGTTTTCCTCGGAAATATTATACATTTATAAAAAAATCGTACAAACCGATTGCAATTCAAAAAATAAAATAATAAAAGGGTAACTGATAACAGTGTCTAAAGATTTGTGTATCGTATATAAATTTGAGCTAAATCGATTAGGAACTTTTAAAGTTTTGGCGGCATATATACAAACCAACTTAACGCACAAACAGACAAACTTAGCATCATATTTATTTGATTATGGTTCATTAAAGTTATTTCCCATTTCCGTTACCATACAAAAGGGATACAAAGCTTATATGTGCCAAATCTCTGCCGGATCTATTAAGTTTGATTGAATTACAAACATCCAAACATGCAAACAACCGAATATTTCCACCAACTTTCACATTTATACCTACTATAAGTAGGATTCTGTTAATTAGCTAGCTAATGCAGTTAAAGAATAAGAAAAAGAAATTGCAAATTGTAAATAATACCGTATTATTATAGGAATATCTAATTTCAAAAACAACTCAACAAATCCCTTAAAACATACCACAGTTAGGTTGGGATGTGCCTGTACATTCGTCCGACGCGTCCAAAGATTCCACTTGTTTTGGTCTTTCAAAATTCTTCAAACAACTCAAAAGATAAAAACACTGTCGAACAACATTTAGAGCTTTGGTTTATGAGTGAAGAGCGGAAGTGACATATTATGGGTAGGAACATCTCTGAACTTTGATATTTTCGCCTTAAAGGCACATCGATGCTTTTAAGTTAAAAGGTAAAAATAAGCGTTGGTTGCTTTGTGGTTCAGGAGTCGACCTTATTTTGATTCGGGTTGTGGGTTCGAACAGTACCAACGAAAAATATTACATTACCGAAGTGCTCCACTCCTAACTAGACACCTTTAGACCTTTTTATCTTAGCACCAACATGTAGTAAAAGATATACCTGCTCGTTGATGGACGAGGCTGTCACAGGTTTTTCTTTCGGGGTTGGAGGACAGATGACATTCGCTCCTACGGTTCCTATAAAAAAGATGTATAAAAGGGTGACGTGGGGGCAAGCGGACTCCGGGCTTCGAGGTGAAAGTCTTAGATGGAACCAGGACAGCCGTCGTGGCGGACCGGTAGTGAACGCGGCCACTACGCAGGAGGAGCGGGTTCGTTCCCCGCTTTACGCAAATATTTGTATGCATGAAGACGGATATTTGCATTGGTCTGGTCGCGCCTCGGAGGGCACGCGGGTTAAGTCGTTGGTTCCGGTGGCCATACGAACTATGGCAGTCGTTACGGGTAGTTGGAGCCCTCAAAAATCCGACAACTTTCCTAACTGTAATATCGCCTTTGGGTTATGGAAGTCAGATGGCAGTCGCTAATATTGAAGTTCAGCCAATTCCGCAGTTGGACTAATAAAGTAGACCCCAGACTCCAAGTTGAAATGCTTCAGATCCGACTGGGATTAACGCTAGGAGGAATAGGAGAAAGAAGAGTCTTAGATGGAACCAGGAACAACGCCATGATGATAATTATAAAATACCGATCCTATTACAAAATGATAGTAACATATCATCATTTGCCTACTTTAGTTTCAATTATGTGTGAGGTATATACACACCTGTAAGGAGCTATGTCCGCAATTTCTCTCCTTGCAATATGTTATTTTATGCAAACCCCTTCTTTTGTACTCAAGTGACCTTAAAACCTCGTCTCACAAGACAACATATCTCGCGCTACAAGTGACACTCAACAAGTTCGGCAGTGTAGAATATACTGCTGCTGGGCTGTTTGGCCGTGGTCCATATGAAACTTGCGTTCCGGTCGTTTCGTCGATCACTGCGGTCGACATTTTCAGTGGCACAGGTCCGGGTGGTGACGAGTGCACAGACCTCTCCTCGTTGGAAAAATAGCCCGGAAGCAGTATATTCTACATGCAACACCGGCCGTGAAAGCCTAAAGAATTAATTTCGGCAATGTTGCGCAACACGCGTGATGTTGCCAGCTGAACGCACAACATGACTCGCGGCTTGCTGTTTCTTCCACGATATGCATGGATAGTTTTTTTTAACAATATTGCTCAAACAACATTGTATATGCATGCTGTGTATGTGTATGCTGTGAATGTAATGTTTTTCGGAGACTATTTACTTTTATCTTCAATTCAACCATGTGTAACAATTCGACTATATTAATCCCAAACGCTGATACTAGCGCCCTCTCCCACAAATTCTGGAGCCTTCCCTTTTGTGGGTCAATCTAATGTACGTGACCCATTGCGGCACGATTATGGCCAGACCGCCATTTATTTTGCATTTTTCAACATTTCTCGCCAATAATGACACTACCATTTAATATTGAAGTATGTATAGGAAAAATGGGACATTAAATAGCCTGTAAGAGAGAGAGAGAGAGAGAGAGAAACAATAACATGTAGTCTTTCCGAGTAAGTATTGACATTCCCCAATGCCGATTCCCCGAAATGTTTTGCAAAATAAGTACAATCAGTTTTTGGGCAGATTTTACCTGTCCGCTACCGAATTCTGTACATCATCAACAGCATATTGGAGCTTTGGCGATCAGGGTCATAAATGCTTAACTATATTTAGCCAGACCGAGAGGGATGGCCCTGGGTCAGCCGGGGTGCGAGGGATATGTCGCATGACAACCTCACCTTCGGCCTAGCACTACGACCCAGAGACGGCGTGCGGTTTAGTCGGTTCGAGTCCGACATAACCTCCCCCTCCGGCTCCGGAGGGGTGGGTATCCGTGGGGATTTCCCGCACGTAAAAAAAAAAAAAAACTATATTTAGAGAAATTGTGGGAAAATAAATCATAGTATTTGATAAATGGGACCTAAATATCCCAAGGTGTTTAATGAGCACAGCTGCTTCAGAAAATAAGGTCTTAGCCGCGGGGAGGAATCGAGTTTCACCTACCTCCACTGCGCTTACAGGTAAAACTCAATTGCATAACACGGTAGTGATTCATACCTGCAATTCAAGTGTTCCGTGAACTTTTCGCCGTTGAGACATACATAGCTCACCTAATGGTAAAATCAAAAGTGAGATTTGAACAGTTGCAATAACAAAGGTCAAGCTTTGTTTTCTAAAGACGTTCACTAATTAACAGTCCGTCTATCGTTTTTGATCCTATCGGACGGCCTGCAGTCCTAAGCCAATAGCGTCAACACACTAAAGCGATTTTGGCCTGCCGGCAACTCCCTGTTGTCAGTTTTGTGACCACACACTAGCAGTTGTGAGTCGTCAGTTACCCACCGTACGATCACCTACGGGTAGTGGTCTGATATAAGTAACACAGAGAGTACGAAAATACGCCATGCGTTGTGATGTCATTAAGGTTGAAAATCGCTTGCATTTGCACTGGCACATTTTTTTGCGTGAATATCATTGTAAGAAGTAGGTGTTAGCTATTTTGGACCTTATGGACTATGTCCATTACAAATATAGACGATTATGTACACGAATAAAATCTTAGTAGAAACTTGTGAAGTAGGTACGTGTCATCATAAAGTTATTACCTCAGACTAAAAGAATAACATTATTTTATTATTTTATTCTGAGCTTAATACGTAAAAAGGCTGACAAAAGACGTCGGTCGACAGGTCGCTGGCTGACTGTCTGCTAATGTGTGCTTGTTCGCCCTGACGGCCTAGGACTGTCCGGCCGAGAACTATCGGGTCTGGCAGGAATCGTCGGATCGTATTATTTGTCAGTCCAAAATCATTAACGAAACTGTTAGAGTTTTGGTGATACACTTATTATTAGGGTTATTTCGATTAAATGTCAGATTTATATCGTCCGGCCATCGTCCAGTAATTTGTTAGAGAGTGGGCGCCCTGAAGAATAAATTTGACTCAGGCAAACCAGTATATTTTATCACATGAACTATGATTAACGTAGAAAATGAAAAATTTGCCTATAATTATAAAATGTAAACGCAATCTAGCTTAGGTAGGAAGGAATATCAGTCTAAAACTATTGTAATGACAATAAATTCTCTATCTAAACCTTCGTAAATATCTACCATCATCCTGTGACATCATTTTAATCTTGTAATTTGGGTATCCAATAGGATTTTGCTAATGAAATTCTGCGCACGACATCTGCTACAGATTATTTCCTTAATCAAATACAAGCCAAAGTCCGCGACTACACAAATCTACTATTTGTCGAGAAAACGAATTCCATAAACCTTCCATTGCATGTTACTAATCGCTCACACTCCTGAGCTCTTTGATAGCCATCCCTTTTGTTCCCGAAAGAGTAAAAGAGACGGTGGGATGCCAAACCCTGAGCATGTGATTTGGGTCAAGTTCAACCACCATCTGGGACGTTTAGAGCTAACTTTGACAATATACATCGAGTTCTTAAGATTGATGTTTAAACTTCTATGGAGGTACGAGAAAAATGGAGCAATTACTGAATGAGGACTGATTGGTAAATAACTATTGTTCTACCTTATTTATGAGGCAGCTATCTGGCCTAAAACGCCTATGACTTAAAAGATAATTGATTAGATGAGATAATTACTATTACTAATTACTATTATTTAGACAGCCTCCGTGGCGTAGCGTTAGTGAACGCGGCCGCTGCGCAGGAGGCGCGTGTTCGATCCCCGCTCAGTGTAAATATTTGTATGCATGAATATGGGTATTTGCATTGGTCTGGTCCTGCCTCGGAGAGCGCGTTAAGCCGTCGGTCCCGGTTGTCATACAAACATCTATGGCAGTCGTTACGTATAGTTGGAGCCCTCAAAAATCCAACAACTGGTCTAGCTGCAATGCTTCGATTTCGCCTTTGGGTTGTGGAGGTCAGATGGCAGTCGCTTCACGGAAAATATCGAAGTTTAGCCAAATCCACAGTTAGACTGGTAAAAAGCGGACACCTGACTCCAAGTTGAAAAGCTTCGGATGCGACTGGGGTTAACGCTAACTATGGGCCTCATAAGAAGGCTCAAGGTCACCCAAAGGGTGATGGAGCGTGCTATGCTCGAAGTTTCCCTGCGCGATCGAATCAAAAATGAGGAGATCCGCAGGAGAACTAAAGTAACCGACATAGCACACAGAATCGCCAAACTTAAGTGGCAGTGGGCGGGGCACATAGCTCGTAGAACAGATGGCCGTTGGGGCAAGAGAGTTCTCGAGTGGCGACCACGCGCCGGAAGACGCAGTGTAGGCAGGCCTCCCACACGGTGGACCGACGACCTGGTGAAGGTCGCGGGAAGGGCATGGATGCGGAAGACGCAGGATCGGTCATTGTGGAAATCCTTGGGGGAGGCCTTTGTCCAGCAGTGGACGTCTTTCGGCTGAAATGATGACGATGATGATGATGACATCCAATTATAAATGTATTTTCTTTAAATTTCTTTAATCAACGTGAATTGTATTATGTTACAAACATGAACATTACAAAAGCAAAAAAATATTCTGGATCCGCCGGTCAGCTGTAATGATCTTTCATGAAAAATGAAAGGGTTTATGTAAAGGCGCGCCGCATTCCTCGTTTTTTTTACTGTCCCTCTGCAAAAAGCAATAAAAGTTTGTTCGAGCAGAAATCTCAATTTGCCCAAAGTTTAAAGACGGCTTCAGTTTATCATCTCTTTATGTTATAATTGGTTTACTGTGACTTGCGATTCTAGTGATAAAAAATAAAAAGTTGAGCTCGACCAGAGCAAAGAGGAAAATAACCGTTACTTTTTCCATTCTCATGCTTGTAAATCTAAGAAGATGGGTAGCGAGGTATATGATAATATATGAATACCAAGATTAATCCAATTATAGGTACTTCTGGTGTCACGTAATAAAGTATAAGCCTGTTTTCGCCTACCAGGCACTCGAACAAATAAAACATTTATAAATTTCGTTCAAATTCCAAGTTATTAAATTGTACTTAAAGCTAGTGGAGTCACATGTCTCTCTGCGTAAATAGCCTATCTCAACTAGTGATCACCCAAACTTTATATCGATTTTAAGTAAAAGCAGTACCATTATCTAGACAGTGGTACTTAATAGTATATTTAAACCTACTTGATTTGTGAGAGTAGTGGCGGTCTACGTTTTTTCTAACCGTTTTCACACTCTCCTCTTTGCCACTTCCTTTGTGCATCGTCAGAATGCCTATAACTTTGTCCTAATAGCTTACACTTTCTGCTTAACAATTTTCAGCGTCAACTATTTTCTTCCGTACCTGATGTGAATTATAAAATTGACCAGAATACAAAAATAAAACAATTTACTATCAGGAGAATAATTTTTTACTACATCGTTTTTCGAGACCGAAAAATGTTGAAAATTGAATCACTTCTTCTCATAAAATAAATTAGATCCCAGCTGATAAGACATCACCATAAAAAATGTTTATTATATTTCGCCTCAATCTATTATAAACAGGTAAAATTTGCAAGTTTGTGAAGTCGTAGGGGTAATCTCTGAATCTATTGAACCGATTTTAAAAAATCTTTTACCAATAGAAAACCATGTTATTCGTGAGTGTCATCCATACTAATATTATAAATGCTTGGGGACGGTCATAGGCAACCTTTTATCGTGAAAAAAATGGGATAGAAAGGGGAATAGGGCTATGGGATGAAACTTTGTAAAAAGTTTGTCATTTTTGACCATGTTTTAATAAAATTTGGTACATAGATGGATTGGAGCTAGAGAACGTACATACGCTACATGTTATCGCGAAAAACAGGGTATAAGGGGGGAAATAGGGGATGAAAGCTTATCAGTTTTGAAGATACCCTGATCCTGATTTGATACATTTGATACGAAGATGTATTAGAGCTTGGGAACGAACATATGCTACCTTTTATCGCGAAAAAAGGGAAGGGCTATAGGATGAAAATTTTTGAAGATATCCTGATGAAATTTGGCACAGAGATGCATTTGGCTTGTTGCTCGACTATGTCCGTTCCTAAGCTCTAAGCGGCGAGTGGAGAGGCGAGTAGCGATGGTTATAGGGGCAAGTGGATACGCGTGTAGAGGTCAAATAGAGAGCGAGTACAGGGGCGAGTAGATATGTAACCAGAGAATCCAGTGGAGAGGCGAGTATAGAATCAAATAGAGTCCTGTAGAAAGTCGAGTAGAGAAGCGAGAGGAGAGACGAATGTAGAGACGAGTAGAGACCGAATAGATAGTTGAGTAAAGATTCGAGTAGTGAGACGAGTAGATAGGCTAGTGGGGAGGTGAGAAGAGAAGTGAGTGAAAAGAGTCAAGTAGAGAGATAAAAAAAGAGAATCGAGTGGATGAGCGAGTAGAGGGGCAAATGGAAAGGCGGGTATAGACGAGAGTACAGAGTTGAGTAGAGAGGGTAGTAGAGAAGCGAGTTGAGAGTCGAGTATGGATTCTAGTATAGAGACGAGTAGAAAATCGAGAACAGAAGTGAGTAAATTGTCGAGGACAAAGTTGAATAGAGAGGTGAATTCAATGCTCAATACCGTCGTCTCAACACTAAGCGATAACCGACATCCACGCGGGCGGAGCCGCGGGCAATAGCTAGAGGCTTTAAATTATCATGCAATCAAAGAGGGTCAGCAGAGGGAATGGGATCAGAAGTCCACGCGGGCAGAGCCGCGGGCAACATAATACCAATAGTACTTTTAACAGTTAATACTCGTATGAGAGTCTTCCAAAGCCAGCTTCTCAATCATAACTTATTGTGAATGTTTACTATAGAATCGCAATTTACCAAGAGACCTTTTTCATAACTAGGATACTCAATCAACTGTACGGGTATTTTATTCTGAATTCCGATAAAATATAATTTGACCGAACAGAAATTTGCCAACAGGAAAATGTATACACGTATAATAACTTGCGTTATTACTCATAAAATCTTTTAAGATTTTGTGTACACGAGCGGATAAGAAAAATCGGAAAATACCTCAGAGAAGACACCCGCAATTTTCAGATCTAGGCACTTGAAGTTTAGAAATAATATTTAACACTGACTTATTGATTATCGACTTCCGGTCGGATCGCGAAACATAACAAACGTCAACAAGTGCGCTCCACATATAAAATCACAAAACGACTTACAAACGGAACAAAACTACAACTCGTGCAAGTGATTATACAAATAAAGACTAAAAGTGATCAAAATAACATAAAAAAGTGCATCTACGCGTGCAGGACAAGCAAAATAAAATTAGTGGTCGAACTATAACCTACATTTAAAGCTGTTATTATTGTCATTATTTTTGACATAAACGAGTACTACCAACATCAGAGAAAGGATTAATACGTTTCGTTACACGACATCATCGGACTCAGTGTTGCTATTGTTGGAAATAAATTTATTCTGAACTGCAGTTTTGCCAATACGAAGAAGTAAAATTCTACGACATGGACCAAAAAATGGAACTATTATTCGAAAAAATAAAACTGGAGATGGAGAAACAAACAACAACTTTAACTGCAACTTTCAGAAACGAAATGGAAGAAAAATTGAAACCGATTTTAGAAGAAAATCTTTTTTTAAGAAATAAGGTGGAAAAATTAAATGATAAAGTGAAACGCCGGGATTCAAGACAAAGGCAGAAGAATTTAATATTTTATGGTTTTAAGGAATCGATGGACAAAAACACCAACATAATCAAAATGTTAACAAAATCATTAAACGATTCGGGCATTGAAATCTACGATCGGGATATCGACATGGCATTCAGAATTGGAAAAACAAAATCAGAAGCACGCCCAATTTTAGTTGGCATGACAAATACTTGGAAAAAATATGATATTCTAAGAAACAAAAAGAAACTGCCGGAAAATATTTTTGTTAATGAAGATTTCAGCAAAGAAGTTTTAGAAAAACGTAGAGAACTCCTACCACAGTTAAAAGAGGAACGCAAAAAAGGACATTTAGCGTTCTTAAAATACGACAAGCTGATAATCAAAGGGGCAGATAGCGAGACACGCGATAAAAGGAAACGGGATCAGTCCACTTCACCGAATACAGCTAACATGGCAGAAGAGGCTTGCCCCAAAATTAACAAAACCAATAGGATAAATGCTTTTGAACGTATGTACAGACCCAGGTTACACGCAACATCGGATTCAAATAAACAATAGCCACTAACTTACACCGAAAACCGGAAGAACAGAACAAATAAACCAACCACTTATGAACTTAGAGGAATAACGAATTTACCTTTCCCAACCCGGCTGGTCCCCGTGGGAGAGTATGACCAACCCCTTCCAGCTCAAATAATTGAAAGAAAAAGAACTAAGACAACGAAAAAACTATATATAGCTACATTAAACTGCCTTACACTCAGAACATCCGAGCGAATAACTGAACTTGAACTAGCGCTTTCTAAAATAAAGTGGGATGTACTGGGCTTAAGCGAAGTCAGAAGACTAGGAGAAAGTATAGAGGATCGTAAAGAATATATTTTTTATTACAAGGGAGAAACAAAAGGGAACTATGGTGTTGGGTTCATGGTCAAAAAGCATTTAAAAAAGAATATAGAAGAGTTTAAGGGAATATCAGAGAGAATAGCTGTACTTAATATAAATCTCCCAGGTTATAAAAATAAATGGTCGTTTATTCAGGTGTATGCCCCCACCGAACAACACGACGAATCCATTAAAGACCTCTTTTACGAACAACTATCATCAGTTCTCCAAGAAACGCACAAAAACGTGATGGTAATTGGAGACTTCAATGGTAGAATAGGATCACAACGATCAGGGGAAGAAAATATAATTGGCAAATTTGGATTCGGTAGAAGAAGTAACAACGGAGAAAGGATGATTAATATAGCCTTTGAACACAATCTCACCTTTATGAATAGTTTTTATAAACGAAAGACGAAAGACAAGTGGACGTGGACATCACCGGATGGGTTATACAGAAATGAAATAGACTACATAGCAACCAATAACAAGAAAGCATTCCAAAATTTAAATATCCTTAATCAATTTAACTTTAAGACCAACCACAGGATGGTAAGAGGAGTAATAAAAAGTAATGAACCAAGAAAAAGTAGAACTACATTCAAAACAACAATGAACAATACATCAGACCGAAACCTAGTAAAAAAAGAAATAGATGAAAAATACAATAAAGAAATATATGAAATAATCGGACGGGTGCGTATCAAAGCAATAAAACCCAGAAATAGTTATATACAAAACGAAACAAAAAACCTTATAGAAGAAAGAAGACAGCTACTTAAACTCAAAAAAGACAAACAAAACCTTAGAGCCATATCAGAAGTAAGCAAAAAAATCTGCAACAGTATTAAGAGGGATAAAACTAAACGAAGACTAAACGTTTTAAACTACTACATAAAAAAGACAGGAGGAGTTAAAAAAGGGCTAAAGGAGTTAACAGAAAAAACTAAATGGATACCAAACATTAAGAGTAAAACCGGAAAACAAGAAACTAAGAGGAAAAATATATTACAACTAGCGACCGACTACTACAGAGAACTTTACACAGATGTCACCAGGAAAAATAATCAAGATCCCAGTAAACATATTTTAGAAGAGAAAATAGAAGAGGTACCAGTATTTCTTTCATCCGAAGTAGAAAAGGCCGTACACAGTCAAAAGAACGAAAAATCACCAGGTCCAGATCAAATATCAAATGAGGCGATAAAAATGTCAATAGCCGAGCCCGTAAACCTTAAAAAACTCACTCAACTATACAATGACATCTTAAACACTGAAACAATCCCGTCGCAATGGACTAAAAGTTCAATTATTCTAATACACAAGAAAGGAGATAAAAGTATAATTGAAAACTACAGACCAATTAGCCTCATATCTAATATTTACAAAGTATTTGCCAAATTAATCTTAAATAGAATATCAGGGACACTGGATGAACAGCAACCCATGGAACAAGCCGGCTTCAGAGCGGGGTTTTCAACTATAGACCATATGCATGTTGTAAAGCAGTTAATAGAAAAATGCCAAGAATACGGTAAAGCGTTGTATATCGCCTACGTAGATTACAGCAAAGCATTCGATTCGATCCAACATGACTCGCTCTGGAAAGCTTTATATCTGCAAGGAGTGCCTTCAAAATATATACGTATAATGAAAAATATATATGCACAGAGTACCGCACAAATAAAACTAGAAGCACTGGGGGAAGAGTTCCCATTATCTAAAGGCGTAAAGCAAGGCGACCCGTTATCACCAAAACTATTTTCTGCAATCTTGGAATACATATTCAGGGACCTTGAATGGAATCAATTCGGCATAAACATTAACGGCATGCAACTTAGCCATCTAAGATTTGCTGATGATTTAGTTTTATTCGCCGAGGACGCAAAGACTCTCGAAACGATGCTACAACAGCTGGCAGAGACAAGCAAGGCAGTCGGACTCTCTATGAATAAATCCAAAACGAAGTTGATGACCAATAAAGAAGAAATACCAATAACAGTAGACAACGATAACATAGATTACGTTAAGACTTATACCTATCTAGGGCAACTAATATCATTCACAGACCAAACAACCATGGAAATAGATAAAAGAGTCGCGTGTGCATGGAAAAGATATTGGTCACTCAAGGAGATACTCAAGAGCAAACAGTTTTCCATAGCAGCAAAGAAAAAAGTCTTCAACTTGTGTGTCTTGCCATGCCTGACGTACGGGTGCCAAACATGGGCATTGACTCAAATACATTTAAAAAAATTAAGGACATGCCAGAGATCAATGGAAAGAAGCATGATAGGTATAACTTTGAAAGATCGCAATAGAGCAGAAGTCATAAGATCAATAACCAGAGTGGAGGACATAATAAATAAAGTAAGGGAGTTGAAATGGAGATGGACGGGACATATGACAAGAGAGAGTAGGATAAAATGGACTAAGATTGTAACAGAATGGCAACCCCGAAATGGAAAAAGAAAAAGAGGCAGGCAATTAAAAAGGTGGACAGACGATATAAGGAAAATAGGGGGCTTTACTTGGGAGAGGAAAGCTAGAAATAGATTTGAATGGAAAGAGCTGGAAGAGGCCTACGTGTCACAGGACACGCTGATAACTAGACCGGTTAATGAATGTGCAAGTGCTAAATTTTAATCTGTAATATGTATTTGTAAGTTTAGTTTTTGGCAATAAAGGCTTATTATTATTATTATTATATTGATTATATAAAACTGATTGTGTAAAACGGACAACCTCCGTGGCATAGTGGTAGCTAACGCAGCCACTGCGCGGGCGGCGCAGGTTCAATCTCCGCCCAGTGCAAATACTTGTATGCATGAAAATGGGTATTTGCATTCGTCTGGTCGTGCCTCGGAGAGCGCGTTAAGCCGGTCCCGGTTGCCGTACAAACATCTATGGCAGTCGTTACGGGCAGTTGGAGCCCTCAAAAGTCCAACAACTGGTCTAACTGCAATGCTTCGACATCGCCTTAGGGTTATGGAGGTCAGACGGCAGTCGCTTTACAGAAAATGTCGAAGTTTAGTCAAATCCGCAGTTTGACAGTTAAAAGCGGACCCCAGACTCCAAGTTGATAGCTTCGGATGCGACTGGGATTAACGCTAGGATGAAGAAGAATTGATTATATAAAACTATTTTTTTTTTACACCATTTGGGTGGCAGATAGTCACGCGCTCTAACTGAGGGAAAGTGGTTATCGTGGCGTATGGACGTGTGCAACAGGGGAGTCACACTCGTGCCGCCGACCTTATAAGATCCTTCTAATGCCTTCTTGAAGAACCTCATATTATTGTAGTCGCTTGAAAAAACCACAGCTGCTTGTGCGTGCGTGGGATGAAGTTCCTTTCATACTGCACAGTGCGCATTATTTCTGATCGTAATGTGCGAGGATAGGCTCCTGCCTATAGTGAGGGATGTGATGATAGAATGCAGTTATTGGCATTATGACAAGTAATAATTTCTCTGAACACAAGCCATTGTATACGATAAAAAAGGTGAATTTAATGGATTCTATCGTGTTTTATTTGGTATTATTTTATAATAAATGTTAATCATTCATTACTGTAGACAGCTTATGTGGCGTGGCGGTAATAAACGTGACTGCTGTGCGGGAGGCGCGGGTTCGATGCCCGTGTTTCGAAAATAATGTATATTAGCTAAACCCGCAATTAGACTGGAAATTGCAAATCAAAAGATAGCTTCGGATACGACTGGGATTAGTGCTGGAATGAAGGAGAATCATTCATGACTGCTCAATCCACGCTCTTGCTAGTAATATTATTCTCGTTAATAATTATGTCAGAAATTTCCAATAACTGCGCCAAAGCAACGCCAGGCAGCAGTAAATATTTATCGATTTATTCATCAGTAGCGCGATTTATCAGAGTTGCCAGTACCTGTATTGTTTGCGATACCGCTCGTAAATCAGCTTTATTGCTTTGGGTATCAATTTTCGGTGCAAACAGTTCTTTTTTCAGTGGTAGTCCAAATTGTTTGCGGTTTGTTCGATACATCTCTATTTGTCGTCGTTTTATCAGAGGAATTTAAGCCCCTTGTGATCCTTGGTGCTAATTTCCATTTAACTCTTATTAGGGTACGTAACAAAAGATTCAATAGGCCCATTATATTAACTACACACTGAGTCTATCCGTAATTGCTAATTGTTATTACAAACAGTGTGACAAATTCCCATTCTACTAATACTAATTACACATTCATCCATTCAAAGTTTGGCACATACGCGTCATCCATAGAATGTTTTTTTAAAAAGTTGCTTTAAACAACTAAATACTTCGAGTTCTTCGTTATGTTATAGGTATATTGATCCATATTTTACATGAAAATATTATATACTCAGCGTAAGAGAATTTTAAGCCGCTGTCATCCTGTCACTCACAGCCAAAGTTTTCCACATGACAATAATGCTCTTGACACGCTCACTGGAGTGAGGAAACGACTTGTTCTTATACGAATAATTTACATAACAGACATTATTCAATTAAATAATTTCACTCTTGCACATGATTGGATTTACTCTAGTCCGTTGAAGACGAACCTATTCATTAACCCATTGCGGGCTACTGGCTCGGGAGATGGAAATGCGTCGGCTTCATATCAAATTTCCACTCGGATAATATAAGTGAGGATAGAATATTCATTAGTTTGAGACTCGCTTACGGAGGATTGACAGACAATGTTATAATATAGAAAAGGCTAAAGGTCGCGGACCTGAAAATTTACGTAATGTAACTGTGACGATACTAACGAAAAGTGTACGAATTCATTTGGTTCTTGTATATTTTTAACTAACACATATATCCTGGACTTAAAATGTGCACAAATTAGCTCTTACATGTTTTTGAGTTCATTTTGAGAATAACATTGCGTGCTACGGCGATGAACGTGCTCAAATTCCAACTTAGGCTCAAGATCTAGTTGCTAGATTCATTTTCGATTAGCTTTTGATTAGCTACAATTTTAATTACAGTATCGAAAATAAAGGTTGAAATGTAAAAAGTGACAAATTAATTCTATAAATAACAAATGCCTTAATAACGTAAGTAGCCACTCGAATAAAAGGTATCTTCAATATATTATCTAAGTTAACTACATTATAATATCTACTGAGTCGGCTTAAATTGATTTGTAACTACGGAGGATTAAACTAGGCTTGGGAACATATCGCAAGGCATATTAGTGGTATCGGATAAGTGTACAAAGGAGTAATGAACCAAGATTATACCTGTAAGCCGATTTCAGTAGCCTTTGTGTGAGAATCTGCTCACTGTGCTATTATATATGAATATATAACCGCGAAAAGTACAGGTAAACTTCAAGACATTTGCTGGGAATAATATCGTTTTTGAAAACATGTGATTATTCTTGAATTGGAGTTTGAGTTTATTAATTAACTTACACTTAAAAAGTGGGAGTTAATTAATTTTATCTTAATGAGTTTTCAAGTCTTCGAAAAAATATGAATAAAAATTGTCACGAGAATCGGTGACACCATTTCGAAGGAATTTGCAGATAAACACTGTGTGACACGATGTTTCTTTATACTATTTTTATACACATAAAAAAGAAACTAAATAGTGTGATACTTGAAAATTGAATAATAAAATGTATTAACTTTTTCGTTATGTCTCGCTGTCTTTCATGGCGCCCAGGTTTGTTTAATTATATAATATTACATTGGAGACGTGTCCAGGCGCTGTGTATTTGTCTCAGCTGGCAGATTCATTTGTAATAATGCCTTGACTATTTGGATTAATTTGTTCTCTGTCAGTATTTCCTTAGTTCAAAGTGAAAATATTAAACGGCAGTACATTAGTAAACATCTGTTAAATAATAGCCTTTTAAGTAATGGCCTTACTGTGATCCGTGTGATTCTGTTCAGCTACGGAACATATAATTTACCTACATATATATTTAATACTGAGAACTCAACCAAGTAAACATTTAACTCGCGAGTAGTCGCGCTGGGTCGAAAAGACCCAGAACTTTAGTTTTTGGGCCATAACTGCATTAGCCTGAGTTCATTCGTGTTACCATGCTAAGTACCTTCAAATATCTTTATAGACTTCCCACTCACCCCACCTCGGTCATTTCACGTGGGGTGTTTGGATAGCATGGGCATATAAAAAGAGTTTGGGTCGTTTCGACCCGCGGGGGAGGTGATGTGTAAGTGAATTTTACCATATTGAATATCTAATAATAATATTGAATATCACTTGTACTTTTCCACACTTTATTTTATTTTTATTTTTAACCTGACCACCTCACGGCATTATCAAAGTACAAGTGATATCATTATTCAATATGTGTAGTAGATTCCACCAAGTGCCATCAATCTCCAGTATAAACATTCTGAATTTTACCATTTCAGAAATATTGTTTTGGTTCTATTTCTTTGTAAGTATGTCACCAAATTATTTGAATGACATAAGAATGGCCAAAATTTTAGAAAAGGAACATACTGAAGGCGAAATTTTATCACAAATTGAAGGTTATTGAACTTTATTTCGTTTGATATTTTTCCTTTATTAAGAAGATTATTGATTATTATTGATAATAAAAATAGTTAAAAAATTAAGATAATATAAAAAAACTTTAAGTAATTTAATAGATTCTACATCACTTTAATTCCGTGATTTATGTTACTTTTTTTCTCTAAGTAATGGACTTTTTGTTGTTTTTAAATTGGTTGTATTTTCTTTCTGTTCCATTTACAAATAAACCGAAGACTTCATTAAGTTATCGAAAAGAATACATTAAAAATCTGGGTCTTTTCGACCCAGTGTGATAATAATAGCCCACGTAATAAGGCTCACTCAAACACATTCCACATTCTAAATGTACCTGGAATTTTTGTTCTATTTTTGTCCCAAAAGACATACACACAAGTACAATGCCAAGTTGTACATACATACACACGAGCGAGCAGCGACACACATAAGACAGAGAAGTGTTTAATTAAGAAAGGGTGCGTCTTGTTCGAGCCATAATTACGTTTAATTACACTAGTCTCGCAGGATTATTTTACAATCTTTATAATCACTTCAAGAGAGAATTAACAAGTTTTTGATGGTGTGTTGCTTTTGTAGTGATAAGGTGCAGTACAAATACCAAACAACGAATGGACCCGGTTGCCATACGAGCATCTATGGTAGTCGTTACGAGTAGTTGGAGCCCTAAAAAGTCCAACAACTAGTCTAACTGCAATGCTTAGGTATCGCTATTGGGTTGTGGATTTCACATGGTAGTCATTTCAAGGAAAATTTCGAAGATCAGTCAAACCCGCAGTCCAACTAGATTATATAAGCGTGCTCCAGACTTGGGACGCGACTGGAAATTACAGTAGGATGAGGTTAAAGATGTAGATGAAGTATATTTATTTCACCCGTATGTATTGCATGTTATGAATAGGGGGATATTCAGGATTTTCCCTCACGTTAAAAAAAAAGGGGGACATTATTTTGTTCATCTTAACATCAATAATAACCAATCCCAAGCGACTACAATATGGGGTTCTTCGAGAGGGGTATTACAAGGTATCTACAGGGTCGGTAGCACGATTGTGATGCCCCTGGTGTTGCAAACGTCCATAGGCAACGGTAACCACTTCCCACCAGGTGGGCCGTGTGTTTGTCTGCCACCTGAGTGGTATAGAAAAATAACATTCTTTTCCGTAAAATCTCCACGTGCAAAGTTTTCGTTATAAATGATACACAGCTGCTGATCAAAAAGTTATGGCTGTATCATACATACATTTATAACAATTATAATTACTCTACCTCTACAGTAGGTTCCAAGGCAATATTTATATATTTTCGCTGTTTACACAAAATATTTTCCTGCTACATAATAGAAACAAGATTCGTGATTCGTAAGAAATTGCTAGCAAAACAATTTTGCGGCCCACTCAGGAAATGAGACTGCCGACGCGGCGACGCTCGGCGTACGAGAAACGTTTAATGTACCTAACTGAAGTTTATATTCAATATTGTGTTTTTAATAAACATATCTTTATTGCCACGTGTGGGGCCAAGGATCTGAATTCTTTTTAAATAAAGTCTACAGGATTCTTCCAAGCTTTTTTTTTTTTTTTTTTTTTTTTTAATCTTTATTTATTTTGGGGTTTTGATCCAGTAAGGATATGTCAACCCCATCGTACCTTAATTCATAGTGGACACAGTCTTACAATGATTGCTATAGTCTAGGTAGCTACATTTATTTAATCGAATCATTGCTGAACTATTGTAATCAGGTGACATAATTTTTGGGCTGCTTCGGAAGTCGGATAACTCATGATACTTTGAATTAGACCCACATCAAGAGTATTTACCTTTAATTCATGAAGCAGAGCCTCACGCTCAGTTTTATTCCGGTCACAATCCATCAACATATGTTGCACATCTTCAATTTTATGGCATACAGGACAGTTAGGAGAATCCGCTTTTTTCATCAGATATGCAAACTTTGCCGATGGATAGTGACCAGATCTAACTCTAAAAGCTAACTTAATATAATGTCTGCTCAATCGAGCATCATCAAACCAAGGCAACTGAGGAGGTGCTGCCTGAATAGACTTATACCATATACCTTTTTCCGCAGACGTATGGTTGAAATATGAAACCCACTCCTCGTAACAGGTTTTTTTAAGTTTTGGTACGTTTAATGTACCTAACTGAAGTTTTATTCAATATTGTGTTTTTAATAAACATATCTTTATTGCCACGTGTGGGGCCAAGGATCTGAATTCTTTTTAAATAAAGTCTACAGGATTCTTACAAGCTTTTGTAAGCGTTCTACCACTCTCCAGGGTTCTTTTAGCGGGCCGGGGTGTGAGGGAAATGCCTTATTTGGGGGATATATTATCGGGATTTACGCACAAATAAAAAAAACTGTACTTCCAGTGGCGCGTGAAAAAACATTTCTTAAGCTCATCAAGAACGATGAGCCGTATCTTCTGAGTTTTACTTTAGCTTCTCACTACCCAGCGGTGACGGATTGAATTATGAAAAAGTATTCAGATTATCGCGTGATATTTCTTTTATTTAGGGTGTTTAAGTTAAGGCAAAGCCAACTTCGTATTAATCGGGCTGTATCCTGGTTTACCATAATACCTGGATGACCTAGCTTCACTCGATATTTTTATTAGGACGTTTTCAAAAAATTAATCCTAGCTAGATCGATTTATCGCCCCCGAAACCCCCTGTATACTAAATTTCATGAAAATCGTTGGAGCCGTTGCCAGAATTTTAAAAGCTTTGTTCGTTATTTTTTTTTAGGACATTTTCTAAAAATGAATCCTAGCTAGATCGATTTATGGCCCCTGAAACCCCCTGTATACTAAATTTCATGAAAATCGTTTAAATATATAAGATAGTAAGTATCAAAAGCTAAAACTAATTTATTACTATTTCTTTGAACAGGTCAAGCAAAAGAGCAAGCAAGGTCCTGCGTCAGTGAGGACAGGCCACGAGCGCATGCGACTGATCAATGAGAACTGAACGCGACGGCGGACTCACGCAGCATGGCATCCTTCAAAGGTAACTTTAGTGTATAAGGCTGTTCTCCATCTTTTGTCTTCTGCACTGACGGCACAGAAACTCTCTGCTCTTATAGGGACGGCAGCACGAATGTGACTCCTCTGTTGCACACGTTCATCAGGTGGGGCGGGTGTTTGCTTGCCACTTAAGTGGTATAAAAAATCGGACACTAAATATACATCCTGTGAGAATGTGTCCACTTGACAGCAATACGCTCGCCTATTACGTGGGACCGAAAGCATAGTTGGTTAAGTGTGGGTGTTAGTACACCTCTACTTACTCCTTCGCGGATTTACTGCCGTGGATATAAATGTATGTACATGTAATATGTGTACCCTACCAATTTCCTTGAGACCACTAATCTACTATATAAAAATAAGTCGGGTTTTCTTTCCTGACGCTATAACTCCAGAACGCACGAACCGATTTCCACGGTTTTGCATTCGTTGGAAAGGTCTCGGGCTCCGTGAGGTTTATAGCAAAGAAAATTCAGGAAAACCGACATCCACGCGGGCGGAGCCGCGGGCAACAGCTAGTTAGATATATAAAAATCAAACACGGATTGCAAAATATTCAAAATATGAAATATTATCGGTGTAAGAATTTCTTATTAACAAGGAGGGATGTCGCGACGGAATTTCGGCCCAAAATAACGGTTGTCAAGAGTTATTACCATAAACCCTCTTTTTTGCTGTTACATTGAATTAATCTCACCGCCGTTTTTTACTTGGTAAAATATTCTTATGTGTTGATTGGTACTTTTTGTAACTTCTTTTGAACGGAGATACTATAACCTTAAACAGGAAAATGTTTAGATCAGAAGACAGTTGCTCCCGGCAAGGACGGCAGACTTCACACGTCCTATGTACAAACTTAGATGCAACGCGGAAATCGCTAGGAGAATGATGATGAATGTGCACATCTCGTGGCATTTCTCGCCTGCTTTTTAAGTACAGCCTTGCTTTGGTGGTTTTATATGCATATAGACGTTTCCTTCAGACTCTTGGCTAAGTGGTAACTGAGTAACTAACACATTTCAAGGTTAAGCAACACCAACAAGGTTGGTCTTAGGATGGGTGACCATTTTTAAGACACTGAGACCTTGTGTCTCGGTAGTCAGTGAGCAAGTTAAGCTGTTGGTCTCAATTGCCATACGAGAGTGGCGAGGGGCTTCTATAATCCGAATCCTACCGGCTTGCTTTGTAAAGGGAAGCTTTGATAAACATGATTCCGAAATTCATAATCTGAAAATCAATATGTTGAGAAAAAAACTCAGAGGATGAAACTGAGACATTACCTCCAAAAAATATAATCTTAAGTAAGTATCCTTTTATAAACTGTCTTGACGTATTACTCGTAAATAAACCGCTACTATTCAATACCTAGAAAATGAAACGTAAGCTCCCAACTCGAGTTTAGAGGTTGTTTGATGTTCCAAGTCCCGAATTATCGTGAATAACGCTTGATTACAATTTAGGTTAACAAGGAGATACCGGCACCTCGCTACGAGTCGGCGCTATTTCTTATCGGCTGCTGCCGCGTACCAGTACTTAAGTAAAACATAAACATACATAAACTAGTTCATAATAGGTAGGTATGCGGTGCCGTGAGCTGATAAAGAAGATATATTTTTTTTGCGAGAAGAAATGGCGTAATACGACATTCTATGAAACAAAGGACTACGGTATTATATCAATTAATGTGTTATGATTAAGACAAGTCTTTTATTATAATCTTTATGTATCTATATTTAAAATCTTTGCCAGCTCTCGTGTTTCCGTCTTCCTACAGTCCCGGGTAGTTTAAACTGGGCGTACAAAAAAGCAACTGATGAGGCCGTCAAGCTGAGTATGGTATGTGTCTGTAATGGTGACCCTGTTTCCTGACACTTTGAGTTCAGCTTACCAACAGGCGACGTGAAGACAAATTGACGTATCCTGCATATATAAAATCCGTTATTCGTAATAATGTTTCTTTAAAATAGCTCTATTTAGATTTTTTCTGTTCATTTTCCGATAAATTTTTTGTTGACATTTTTGGACTTCTCATATAACTTAATAATAGATAATTTTCAAAGGGTGTGTGGATGTGATCAAGTAAGACTAGTATTATAGGAATTTTTACCATAGATAACTGATGTCTTATGGCGTAACGTTAGCTAGTTTTAATTTAGAAAAGCACCAACAATCCACAAAAATACCTAGTAAGTCTACGCAGACGAAGGCACGGCCGTAAATACTAGCTATTTAATAATAACAGTGCAATAAAAAAGCAATGATTTTAACGAAAACAAATTAAAGCTGTCAGTCAGCATAGATTAGAGCAACTGAGTGCTGCTAGCCAGCCAGGAAAGCCGGCTTGAGCTCACGATAACGACTCGTGTCTAGGATGGCTTCTGACACATTACTGTTTGCGACACGTTCCTTCAAATACTGGGAACCTGAGAATTTATTACATATGTGTATGACGTAATTAATAACCCTTTTATACTGTACACGTTAAATATATGTCTATCCAATCCATCGACTTAATTTTATAACTATATTTGCCATTCCCCGCACTCTCAAGGCAACACTGCCGACCCTGTCAGAAACTTTTAATGCCCTTCTTGAAGAACCCCATATTGCAGTTGCTTGAAAAAACGACGGCATAGAGTTCATTCCACAGCTTAAAGGTATGATTCCGAAGCCGAACGCATTCAAGAACTGCAGACGCACGCAGCAGATACGCGTGATTCATTGCGGCTTCTCAATGGTCCCCTTTATCTGTATCGAAGTTTAACAAGTAATGTATGTAATGTATACGCTACATGGATCTGTAGTTTCACATGCGGTCGGCTTTGGAAACATGCCTTTAAGCTGTGGAATGAACTCTGTGCCATGGTTTTTTTAGGAAGTACAATATGGGGTTCTTCAGGACGGGCTTTATATTTATTAGAAGTCCATAAGCCACGGTAACCGCTTTCCATCAGGTGGGCCGTGTGCTTGTCTGCCACTTAATTAGTATAAAAAGCAATTAGTGAATTGTTACCTAATCAGTGCGTAGATACGTACAAAGTCAATACCTACAAAGCTAAATAACATAGACGAAATTGCAATCGAATTGACATGTTCTTGTTTTACTTTTCAGAGGCTTTTTACCTTGAAGTCGGTACCTACAATATTGTTGTAGGTACCGACTTCACGGTTGTTATTTTTATGTGAAGTACAATAAAATAATACGTCTTAAACTAGCAGCAGCACAGCACACGATATCAATAACTTATAATCCAGAGCGACTGACGAATGAATAGTGGACTATTCATTTAATTGCTATCGATTGAGAGATATTAAGAGGTTGATCTCCCTAAGCAATTAATCTCACAAACTCAGCGAGAAGGCTGGGTTCAAGGTTACGGGAGAATTTGATTTATTTTGGAATACTTACTTACAATACTCGAAATGTTACTTGTAATGTATTTAAAAAAAAGAGATTTGGTCTACTTCTGATACAAGATATTTCCACACGAAGAAGCAACCTAATCATACTATAACTACCTATATCCATATAAAAAATCGCTTAGATCACACAGTGTGTAATGCGCAATTGGTTTTAATTTATGTACTATTTGCAGCAAATCAATAAAGAAACTGTCCAATATGACAGCCTTTCTGCTGTAGCGGTAGTGCTGTTGCATATGACTGCTACGCAGGGGTTGCGGGTTCTTTTCCCGCTCAGTGCAAATATTTGTATACGTAAATATCTATTTGCATTGGTCTGGGTGTTACGGTGTCTTGGAGAACACGTTAAGGTAAAATAGGTGAAAAGACTCATACAGAAGGACTCATTACCCAGTCTAGTCTGTCCCTTTTAAAAACGTCTCCACTGGTAATAGTATCTAAAATGTGACAATACTTTTGTAACATTTAGTTAACTCTATAACAATAAGTCCTTAGTCTTTAATATCAATATTGCTTACGATCCCTTTAAAGCCGTGGGAAACATTGAAAAATGTAATATCGGCCGATAAAGCGCTCTTGTAACTTGGACGATGAAGTTCCGAACTAACTTACAAGTTACCAACAATTACTTCACATTGATTTATGTGTGTGGCTTTAAATTTTATTGGATAATGGCGAGCTGTAAAATGAAATTTGTAATTAATTATATCTTCCTTTTGTCTTTTAATTATAAAAATAATAAGATAACATTTTTAATAAAAAAATCGTTTTACTTAACCAAAAAGGTGTGCAAAGGTAGCGCAAGGCAAAAGCGTGTTTAATTTACGAAAAATCTCTCCGTATTGATGTCAATTGGAAGAATAACGAAGTAAATACCTCAGTGAAAGACGATGCCACTTCTCATAAGCTCAGAAAAAGTCCTATGCTATTGAAAAAAGAAGACACTAGCCCGTTTGTCTCAGTATCCAATTCTGGAGCTCTCTATGTGGAAATCGCGATTTGACGAGTTGAACAAATCGCATCTGAAGCTTTTATCTCGCAGACTGGGGCCGTTTTATCAGTCCAACGGCGGATTTGACTGAACTTCTATATTTTCCGTGAAGCAACTGCTATCTGAAATTCACAACCAAATGGTGATATCGAAGCATTCCAAATAGACCAGTTGTAAGACTTTGTGTAGCGCTCTAACTACCCCTAACGACTGCCATAGATGTTCGTATAACAACCAACCCCTCTAGATAAGTGGCAATTCGCCGGTCGGCGTTTGATGGAATGTATGAGATTTGACGTTTATGACATGCGTTGTCAAATACGTCAAATCCCATAGATTCGTCATTCTATTCCATCAAACGCCGCTCTCTGAGGCAGGACGTATGAAACTATTATTAAATTTGAATAAAAACTGTAGCATCTCTAATTACAAATACGCTGGACTATAACGATACATTAGATTAATGTGTATTGTGAATATCAATACACCTGATTGATTCAGTCAATGCCTTAATGTCTTTTGCGTTAACGACGTATAAAGTCACAAAAGTCAGCGATCAAGTTCACATTAGGTACTTACTATGGGTTTATTTACGGCTAACATATTATTAACACACCGACAATGCTTCTATTGTAGTACTTAGTGCTAATATTGACCCAAACAATACGAGTTCACTCGACCTCTATGTAGCAAGGTCACTTGGTTACCAAGTTTAGAATTACTGAGTAGATCTAGGAAGAGCCGCTCGTGTTAAAGGTTTATAATCAATTTAGGTATTAGTTATGGTTTCTTAGTCACCTATTATTAGCTTTTTAATAACAATTAGTAATAGAAATAATGCTAAACTAACAAAATGTATTCCAAATAATTTATCAAAAAATGCGTTGTTGTGGGTAAGCTGGCAATGTGTATATCTAATTGTACCAAAGTAGTAGATCTTTTTACGCCGTTATAACGCCTCGTACTGTGTCCATAAGGTTTGTATAAGTGGTTATGAAATATGAAGGTTATAAATATAAAACACACATGTTTTTTTATACCACTTAGGTGGTAGGGAAGCCAAGGCCAACCTTATGGAAATTGGTTTCCTGGGCTTATAGAGGTGTGCAACTACAGGGGCGTCACACTCGTCCTACCAACCCTGAAAGAAAATTCTAATGTCCTTTTAGAAGAACACCATATTTTAGTTTAGAGGCGTTTTTCTTATTTTGTGTGGTGCTGGACTGGATTGTAGTGTTCACATTACTCCAGTGTTTTTAACGCGGTTGATCAATCTACTGGACTGGAATCACTCACTGGAATTGGCACATACCAGTACAAATTATTAATGCGAAATATAAGTTAACTTATATTTCGCATTCATAATTTGTACGCCACGAATTGTAGAATATGCTGAACCTTCACATGTTTACCATGTTATTATAAGAACAATGTAAAAAACCGTATTCACAAATAAATATTATTCTTATTCTTACGGTTCACATTATTCCATTAGCCTTCCAGTACCGGATTCGCTCTCTGGAAAACCTCTCTAGACTCATGGCAATTCGTTGGTCGGCATTTGATGGAATAGAATGACGAATGTATGAGATTTGATGTTTATGGCATGTGTTAACGACTGTCATATATACGTCAAATCCCATACATTCGTCATTCTATGCCATCAAACTGGCCTACGAATTGCCACTTGTCTAGATGGGCTGGAATGCTACTGAAGTAATGTGCATTAACGTAGAACGCCGGGCAGTACTGCAGTATATTGTGCGACGAGAAAGTCGAGCATACCACCCAAGCATTGAACATTTTCACTTTCTTGTAATAACCTTTGCATGCATTCGCTTTTAATCCTCTCACTGCACACTCCGACTTTTCCGAAGACGCGCCCTACTTGATTCTGTAGACAGTCTACTAGTGCGCCCAGTTCGTATACACTTCCTATTTACATTCACATCACAGTTATTGTTAGGTATTTGTTATTTATATCACACGATATTAGTTCTAGACAGAGACGGACTGCAATGGTACCTTTTTAATTAAAATGTAATTGCAACTCTCGCACTTCACAAAACGTATACATACCGATATTATGAATGCGAAAGTAGCTATCTGTCAGTTTGTTATGTTTTCACGTCTAAACAACTGAACCGATTTTAATAAAATTTGGTACAGAGATAGACTAGAACTTGGGAAAGCCAACCAACACATGGGCGGGCAACAGTTAGTCTTCTATTATGATAGTTCAACGATTGTGCTGTTAAAAGCAACCGGTTAAATAAACATTACTTCACAATCGCTACTGTAATTCAAGTATTCTCAATCCAATCAACTCGATCCGCTGTTACAGTTAGCATGTAATGAATCTTGACTAACAAAGTACTCCAAATGATTTTAATTCCTTGATTGTCCTGATATTTGGTACACACCTTTAGTGCGGACGATAATACAATTTAAATTAATAAAACAGTTTGACTTGACTCAATAATATTGGTATGAAGATAATTTTGAGTACTTTTCAAGTTAAGATCGGTCTGATGCTGACTGTACCTACGCAAACAGGCGTAATTAAGCGTATTTACCTGCCACGTGTCAACTACGCGCTAACTACTCTTAATGTCTTACTTAATTATGATATTTTGCTTCAATCTATTTACAACTAAACAGGGCTGTAACTGAGCTCAAGTTTAGGGACTCTCTCAACTGAGGGAAATTGTGTACTGTTCGTAATACATACATAATGTAGGTAAGTGCTGTTCCCAAGAAATAGTAGAGTTGTGTTTCATAACGATACGAAAGCACGTTCTATATTGTATAGTAATCTATACACCTGATAAAGTATATAATTTCTCCAGGTTCCTTTCTGTTCCTCAATGAAAGCAAGTCTAACTTAGGAAAATAAATTGTGTTTCTTAGAATAATGGAGTAATATCCATTTTTTAATGGAAGTAATTAGCGTCTGGTTTCCTAACCCTGAGATAAAGCTAGCACCAGAGCCTCATTCACCAGTCAGCTGTTGTATCGGCTTACAAGGGTGATTGAATTGGCCTCCAAGATCTTGGTGGAGTCCCATATTACAGATGAGATAATAGTTACCTCGTTACCCATCCACTTTTTAAAAATACTGAAAAATACCCGCTGTATTTCATGCCAAAGTCAAGAATAAATAATAGTACCAACTATTACTTTAGGTATTGCAAGTTACCATTAAAACCTGGGACTCCTTGCCAGCTCACGTGTTTCCTTCTTCCTACAGTCCCAGGTCCTTTAAGCGGGGCGTGAAAAAGCATCTGATAAGGCCGTCAAGCTGAATGCCACCATTGTTAACATGGTACGTGTATGTAATGGTAAACTCTTTCCTAAGACTTTGCCTTCAGTTTAAGAAGTCAAATTGACGTCTCCTATATAAAGAAGCAGTTACTGTGCAAATTTTTTCGTCGTGATAGACTAGTCAAATAATTATATTAAATGATTAAAAAAAAAAATATATAGAGTATACTCAGTTAAAAAGGAAATTCTAATAAAACCTTAATAAGACAACTTTTAGAACGTTCCAGGCACTAAAAAAGTTTACGGCCGATATCTCATCTTATGGGTCTTCGTTCTGAAATTCTGCGCTTTATACCCGTCGTCATTGTGTCTAGGAAATTAATTTGGTAGCCATCTTTCTGGTTAAGAGGTCGCCTGAAGGATGGAGAATGTTTGATTTTTTACCTTTTATGAAACATACTAAACATTAATATTTTACCCCTTTTGTGGGCAGCTACCATACCTATGTATTTTGTTAACATTCAATTTGTTATACTAAGGTAGCAGAGTTATGTTTTATTCTTATATATATTCATTATAGGTACCAGATTATACACCACTTTTCATTAGGTGGGCCGTGTGCTTATCTGCCACCTGAGTCGTATAAGAAAAACCTTGAGCCACAGAAAAGAAAATAGTAGAACTCCGGGAGCGCCGATACAAGTGAAAACTGTCTGCATGAAGGTATTTACATACTTACAAAAGTGCTCATCGCGTTTAAAATTCACATTTCAATGAGGTTTCACATGTGAATTATCACAATTTGTCAAATAGAAACTATTGGCCGTATAGAATTCAGAAAAATCAAGTAACAGTAATTCTACCATAGATATAGTATTATTTAATACTACCGTACGTCAAGACGTTAGAATGGGCGCAGTAGCATAAGGAATGTTTGTGCAGGCGCCTAAATATGTTTTCGCTTTAAAAATATTTTTGAGGTTTTTGTGGTTTGTTCACCAAAATTATTATGTTTATAATTTTTTTCTCCTATTTCACCCCGTTATTTACTACTTTTTCGCCACGCGCATAATAGTTGATATATCGCCAAATTTATGAATGCCACATTCCGTAAACTTGGCATTGGGTTTAACACCCAGCTTATTACGTAAGCACGTAATCTCTTTACCTATACAGCATTATAATCCGACCACGTGAACGTAATACTGTTTATCTGAATATAATTCAGTAGTTATGACAGCCTCCGTGGCGTGGCGGTAGTGAACGCGGCCGCTACGCAGGAGGCACGGGTTTGATCCTCGCTCAGTGCAAATATTTGTATGCATGAATATGGGTATTTGCATTGGTCTGGCTGTTTCTATGTATAATATGTATGTATTTACAAAAAAAAAGTATCTAAGTATGTTTGTCCGCATTCTAGATTCCATAATACAAGCTAGTTAGGCTATGCTTACCATGGATCTAGATAGCGTTGTGTGAAATGTTGTGGAATATTTGTGGTGTATTTCTTCGCCGAGGACAATGTCTATTGCTCTTAGTCAAGTTAACATTATCGTTATTATTATAACCCGCTTGTACTACTAGGTGCATGTACAGTACACACCATGTTAATACGTATACAGTACACACACATGTTTCCACCCCACTTATTTCGTAGGCCGTGTGTACACTTGAAGATAAAATTATGTATTGAGTTATTAAATTACTCAGATTTAAACAATTTCCGATCCTGAATCGCCACAAATTAAAATGTCATTAAAAAGTAAAGGTGCACAGTGGAAGTATCCAGTACATTTTATCTGTTAACATGGGTAGGATCAGTGTACTATCCCTTGTTCATCAGTCTGTAAGATGAAGATGGCTATCTTGGGTGACATCTCATGAATATATACGATTTTTAATTCGCATGTTACCTGAAAGTTTAAAATAAATTATATACTAACTACTTTATGAGCGCCCTCTGTTCTTAGAATTTAATCAACTTGAAGAGATGTAATTTCTTTACCTGACTAGACAGGCAGCCAACCAATAACTTCACAATAGAAAAAAAGTGAAGCAACTTGTCACCTAGCAACAGCCTATTAAGTTATCTCCTACGACCAACCGCCGGCTGGTGAAGGAAATTGCTTTTTGTGGTGCTTCTTGGTAGAGGCAAATTGTTTATTTATTTGAATTTGGGGAACTGTTGTTGGTGATTTCCGTTGAGATATTTATGAGCGAAGAAATTAACAACGTAAACATTTCCTTGGAAGTAGTTCGTTCTAATTTACGAAGGTTATTTATGAGGTCTCATATTTAAGTGAAAGCACCAGGTATTCTGTGGAAAAGACTATAAGTTTTTGAACCTGAAATAACAATAAAATAGATACTAATTATAGGAAATTATTTTCAGTCAAAACGGTGCAATTTTCTCCTTACTATATTTTGAATTGTTATATATAAGGAGATCTACTGAAACATTTTTTTTCAACACACTTACTAATAAACTGGCTCTAATTTCACCGCAATTAGGCACATAATGACACCTATAATAATTGAGTTATAGGTTCTTTTTTAAAACGTTATTGGTTCATTTGCATTTTCTTAAAAAAAAAGTTTCCATACAAGAAAGATCGTGTTCTATAGTATAAATAAATTAAAATACTTATTACTTGCTTATTTTATGCAACTTCGTATTTAAAAAGACAATTTCAACTTGCGACGAATAAAAAAGAACCTCGCTGTCGCAAAAAATATTTCACAACTCGTTTTTTGAAATAATAGTTATTTACTAATTAAATTGTTTACAAGTACTACTTATGAAGAAAATGATTAATGTTGTATAACACCGATATATGATGTGATTGATGTGAAGCCCTTAACGTTATGGAATGTTTACTACGTGAAAACTGCAAGGGTAAATATTTATTTCATAACAACTGAGACCTATTGATTTACGAATGGAGCTCTTGGATAGACGTTATTCAACAATCGTCCCTAGGTAGCTCAATCCTTCTTTCATATATAAGACCATAACAAACCCTCTATACGACTACACAAACACGACAGCACTTCTCCAAGACAACACGTAGCTCTAAGTCCGGTAATGGCACCGTTAAAGGTTTTTTTTTGACTCAGTGCGTTTCCTCCGCAAACATTACTAGCCTGAGATAAGAGGGGGATAAAGAATAGGTAGAGGCGCGTGCCAGACAGGGATACACGCGAGCTTAGTGAAGTGTGTAAAGGGTTAGTAGTTTGTACATGTTCGTCGAGTTCGATACAGAAAGTACGGTCAGATAAAAAGATTGTTATGTTGTTGTTTGATTAACATTGTATTTTTATAAAGAAGAAACTTGTTTAATGATTACTGCTTTCTGCTTTATTTATTTGATTTGTCCTAGAAAAATATAAATGCAATTGTTTTTATTAAATATGAATGCATTAAATAATAACTCTCGTATGTAGGGTAGGTCCACTTCTGCCGTCTCACCACATAGTAGGTTTTCCCGCGCATCCAGTGAAATGTCAAGTTTTGTATATATGGCGTTTCGTGCTAGGTGACAGATAGATAGACACAATATCTGGTTATTACTCATTGGCGACGTCTCGATTGATATATTTTTAGCTACTAGTTTGTTTACAATTTCACAATTAAAAAAACTATTTAAATTTCTTACAATAAGTAACTAAATATTATTTTTATAAATTTTGAATAGTGTAAAATTATCACAAAAGACGAA
This sequence comes from Eilema caniola, assembly GCA_949126895.1. Taxonomy (NCBI): domain Eukaryota; kingdom Metazoa; phylum Arthropoda; class Insecta; order Lepidoptera; family Erebidae; genus Eilema; species Eilema caniola. Next base: position 1,450,614 of record OX421463.1, on the reverse strand, counting down.
TCGAATAATGTAATATTTGCATGCCATCAATGGTGATAATACACTATACAGTCAGCATCAGATAGATCTTGATGAACAAAATGCTCAAAATGATCTTAATCCCTTGTTTATCCTCCCGTTCTATTGACGGATTGTTCTGATATTTACACACCTTTAGTTCTGAAAATAATACAATTAAAATCAATAAAACATTTTGACTTGCTCTTAATACCTTGGTTTTAAGAACATTTTGAGACATAGTAGTCAAGATATTTCTGACGCTGACTGTACATACATTTTTTTCTTAGTAACCAGCTTATTATACTACAACGTACTATGCGAATATATGAATAAGTAAATAAATCAATCCCAACTGACAGTTTATTAAGTTTAACAATTTAGTTTTGGAGATGTAAAATTATAAGGATATTCTACACAATGCTATCTAGACCCAAAGTAAGCATAGCTTAACCAATCGATTATTTTTAATCGAGTCATTGGTTCCGATAGTTTGTGAGAATATCGGTAGATGCCTCCACTGTCGCTTTGAAGACTAAAGAGATATAAAGGAGAAATTTGGCAGTTTGTGTTATGGTCGGTATGGATAAGTATGTTTATCCGCATTTGGATTCGATCACATTATTTTTTGTAAATACATACATTTTTCACATAAAACACCCAGAACTATGCAAATACTCAAATACATGCATACAAATATTAGCACGGAGTGGAAATCATATCCGCATTCAATGCGTGGCACTCGAACGTTCTACCGCTACGCCCCCGAAGCCGTCAATTCAGCACTGTTGGCCAGCAGTGAGACTGCAAAACGCTATTTGTGAATAATGTTGTTAAATAACGAAACATGATATGTTATTCGTATACTATCTGTACAAAGAATGTAAATGTAGAAAGAGCGCAGTATTCCTCTGTTCGTATTTAGTTTATCTCGCGGCGCTTTTCTTCGAGACGTACAGTGTACACGCCTTTTGTGTGCCCCGCTTTGTGTAGGAACTCGAGAGATATACTTTTTAAAGTATTTACTGACGAGTTAGGTTCGTACTCATTAATATTTTTCAACTACAGTTGCGCTATTTATGTTGTGACTACAACATATAGGTACTATATACATATTTGGCCGCCAACTAGCTTCATCAGCCGTCCAATTAACTGCCTACGCAGTTAATTAAACGGCGCCATTCAATTAACGGCCTGAATTATATTCAGCCGTCTCGTTTATTACATCATTTAATAACCTGTCTGGCTCATGCTTAGGCCAATCGTAAGATAGGGCACTACCTCGAAATAAGATAGATATTTTTTTTACATTTATACATACATATACTTACATCTGTAAATCCTCGAGGGGGTAGACAGAGGTGTATTCACAGAAAATTAGTGATATATGATATATACGTATATTGTGATAGCTGCGCAATCCAACTTGGTTAGGTTAGGTTAGAAGGCTAAAGGCATTAGGCCTTCGTTGTTTTTTTTATATAACCATGCAGAAGTAAGTGATTTTTCTAACTGTTTAATTAAATGGCTAGGCACGAAGTTAAATGTCATCGACCCAAGCTTTTGCCTAGGCGTTTAATTAAATGGCTGAACACCATTCAGGCCGTTATTGAACGACGCCGTTCAGTAAAGAGTCTAGGCAGTTAATAAAACGGCTGATTAAGCCAGTTGGCGGCGGCATATCCATAGATATTATTAAACGATGTATTCTTTTAATTTTACCCTTTTGAAAAGTTGTCCTTGTTAGAAGTTACCATTATGCGCACAAGTCCTTCGGTCTGTATTTAAAAAGAAATTTAAAAATCATTAATATAAATTATTTTTTGAAACAAAACGAAGATGTCGTTCAGTGTTCTGTAATCGTACCACCCTCGGCAACACAGAGATTTAAACCTTAATTTGAATGCGTAAAGGTCCAAAATTACTAAATCACTGGAAGTTGTCATGAAACATTCATATCAGAAATCGGAAATCGGCGATTCAGATCGATCGGGCCAGTCTATAGGTAACATCTAGTAATAACGGAGTTCCCCCTTCTTAATTGTCCAACTTACCCTGACAAAGGGTAGTGGCAGGGTTGCCAGATCAAGTTCTCGAATTTAAATGTTACACTTAATTCATTAATATACTTGATTAGGCTGATTACTCCGACACTCGTCACTAAATCCCCTTATAGACCTCATTACTCTCGTTAATTACTTTTATGACGTATATGTGTATGTACTCAGTACTCACGATTGTATCTAAGAATGTGTGGGCAGAGCTTAATACATCTACATTACGCCAACTGTTCAGTTATAATTCTTATAATATGTAATACCACAGTATGTAATAGAATATTTTGTCACAGTGTTTGTATAGTGAGTATTTAGGTAGTTATGGAGAAATAGGATTCTTACTTAACTGGAAATAACACTGTAAATATATCTACGTCTACTGTAATTTTAATATATTACATTTAATGTGTAATACGTTTTTGAGACAACCCTAGAGGCTGTACTCGGATTTATAACTGCTGTGGCTTTCAACCAGTGCTGGTTTGAATTCCACCATCACGCGCATTCCTTTGTTAGTAGAGGTATACCATCGAAAGGCTCGTGGTGGCTTGTTATTTCAAATACACTTTAATATTTAAATAAGCTAAATTTACGTTAAGACTACCATCAAAATAATTGACTACCAAACCAATCCATTTGCATTTGACAGACGAGGCTCTGATAAAGGTTTTCTTCTCAGGATTCAATCATTATCGTTTTTTTTAATACAACTGAGGTTGCAGACAATCACATGGCCTATAGACCTATGGACGTGTGCAACACCAGGTGAGTCCCACTCGTGCTGCCGACCCTGTAAACACAGAGAGCACAACAGGAGGTTATTATGGCCGCGGTATTCTGTCGGGTGGAGGTACTTCCCCAGTCTAACTGCTCAATTGGACGGGAATACCGCCGTGTTCTATCTCGTACAAAAACACCCAGCTTGTAAAAACCCGCCAGCAAATCCGATTTCCACTGTCCTATTCCTTTCCATAATTTGACTTATTTTGGTTTCTTAAGGACTCAACTTGGCCTACAATATTAAAGGGAAGGCTATTACTGCCGTGTTGGTTCCTGATGGGGTAGAATAGAACAGGGCCACTCCCTCTTTCTGTAAGTGTCGTAGAAGGCGAATAAGGTATAGGGCTGATCTTCATCCGACAATAAACATACAACCCATGACTTAGTGCATGCTTGACGGCGAAAGGCTCGCCCCCTATTACATGTGACCGAAAATCGTAGTTGGCGAAATGTGGGTTTTAATTCACGTCTGCCAACCCCTTGGATGATTTCCAGGCGTGAGCGTATGCATGTATATCTTTTACTGCAATGAAGATTAGCCTATTATAAGCCATTTGGCTCATTGACCTTTCTATACAATATATACCTTGAACTAAATCTTGCCTACTGTATTGTAACCGTAACGTCTTGAGTACTTAGTGTTAGACATCATTCAATCCTTTCAAAACGATACCATAATGGGCTACTTTTGTTCAAGAAATGGTTTCTGATTAGTTCCTCTAGTGATAAATTAGTCTGTTTAAAATCTGCGCTCAAGTTGATGTGATTCTTCGAAGACTTGGTAGTTAAGAAAACGGCTTACGATCGAGATGTCCCGGGTCCGAATCCTGGTCGTTACATTACCGACCTGAACCCACTACTAAAGACTTAGCTTCTTACTATTAAGCTGCCTTTCCACCGGAGATATGCTATGTAGTTATGCTACAAAGAAGTATGTAAAAGTTAAGCTATGAAACTAAGTGACGTGAGCGTGTAAGATGTGCTATGAAGATGCGTAGCTCGAGCTATTTATCCTACAAATTTTCAAAATACTAATCTATTCACATAGGCATCCATAGCACACATCCATGACACGCATCCAATTTTTTATATAAAATGCTTAGCTAACCCTTTCCACAAGTGGTACGCTGTGTGGCCCGACGAATATGATTGATGGATATCAAACGCATCCATAGCAATGTAGCATAGCATCTCCGCTGGAAAGGCAGCCCTATTAAGGCCAACCAAGGCAGAGGTTAAAGCACTGCGTAAAGAAAATACTACTTAAGTATTAAAGCTGTCTCTGCCTACACTGGATGGAAGAGTAAATAAAATTTAATTTTCATTCTCATTTTCCAGTTACTAGAACTCTAAAAAACAAAGTATGGTAATAACGATTTTTAAGGAAAAAGGGTACATACTGACCTTTTAAAGGAATCTAGATAGATTCTAGATTCAATGTCGTAAATTTGCCTTTTTTTTTTTTTACGTGCGGGAAATCCCCACGGATACCCGCCCCTCCGGAGCCGGAGGGGTAGGTTATGTCGGACTCGAACCGACTAAACCGCACGCCGTCTGTGGGTCGTGGTGCTATGCCGAAGGTGAGGTTGTCTTGCGACATATCCCTCGCACCCCGGCTGACCCAGGGCCATCCCTTTCGGTCTGGCCCTCCTCGGGAGGTGGGGGACCACGCGATCCCCGACTCAACCCCGGTGTGGGGGGGCGCGCATCGTCCTACGATGCGCGCCGCCGCACTATGGGACCAACCGGTATTACTCATCTCAAAAATCGATAACTCTGTTGTTTTGTGATGTTTCTCCTTGAAAATTTTTTCACGTATTAATGAATATCTAGGCAATAAAAGAAATTAAACATCATCATTTTAAATATTATATATTTTTCGTAAAAAAATGACTAAAATAAAGTTATACAGAATTACATACAAAAAATTATACAGCTAGAATAAAATAGCAATAAAAGTTACACTTTTACTTAAAATATGTTTAAAACTAAATTATTATTATTATTATTATTAAACAAACATACAAAAAAAATCATGATAAAAAAATTAAAAAATTAGCGCTTATCCTGTTCATCACTTTCTATTTCCAACAATTCTTTAGCTTCGTCAAACAATTCTTTGGATATTAGAAAACTAGGTTTATTTAAACTAGATATATAAGGATCAGATGTATATAACAAAATATGCAAAACGTCTTCGTTTGTTGCTGATCTGGAACACTTCCTAGCGTGATGTAACCTATATTTCTTGTAATCTTTATTTCGGGCTTCCTGGGCATCTTCGGATAATTGTCCTATAGGCAAAACTGCATAATGCTCTATTATTTTAGCACCATGTATAAGTACTTTATGTACCGAAGATGGCATGTAGTACCAGTAATATTTGCTTACGTATAATTGCGCGGTTATCAATGTATACTGGCCGAATTTTTCTGCGTTTATAGGGAATCCCGATGACATGGTTTGAAGAATCACATATAATCTCTTGATTAATTCTTCATCAATTCCGGTTATCCCTGCAGAACATTGATAATTTTGGAAAAATCTCCTTGCCGTATTTCCGTCATTGCTATTACCGGAACCTTGACGTGGTTTATCAATGTGCAAACCAAGCACTTCTCGGAAACGTTTTTGGACATATTTTTTCTTGTCTTCTTTAAGTTGCTTGTTTTCTGGAGTGGTTGCTGACCACTTCTCAAAACCCAAATTGTAAGAAATATGGAGGATCGTCTCCATAAATCTTATCCATGCGTGTAGTGTCGACAATCCGTATTTAAATGCATCTTCATTTTCAACTCTAGTTGTAACTTTTAAAATATCATTCATTTGTCTGGGAGTTGCTCCGCAAACAGTGCAGGTAGCACTGGATGATGTGTTCGTTAACACTTGAGCAACTTTCCCATCAATCATTGTCATAAACAGTTGATGTTTAACTTCGATGACTTTGTCGTCTATTGCCACAAGAGTTGGAATCAATTGATTAATTTTGGCTTCAATTTCACTGACAACCGCTGTAGTTTTTTCGGGTGTTTCTTTGGCAAATTCTAATGAAATTGGTCTGCAATATCTAACAGATGAGCAAGTAGAGTTCTGCCATATAACTGCAGAAGTTTCTTCGTCTACTAGTCGCAGTGGTACAAGGGACACTATAAACAAATTAGCATCCGATATTTGTTCGTTTTCTTCCGGTAGAGTTTGTTTATACTCACTTTGCCCAGAGGATCCATCACATCCCCATTTAGTGAACAGCTTGAGACGATTGTGGTTTGTCGATCCTGAATTTACCTTTATAATACGGCAGACTGTATGGTCTAAGAGATCTTGCAGATTGATTTTTGCGCTTATATTTGTCACCGTTATGCTAGATGCAGGCGGATAGCAAGCTTTTTTTGCTTCACTTAGTATTTGATACGAAGGCAAAACAGAACTTAAATTCTTATCAGCGAGCCTTTTTCTTAGGTACGCATATTGGGCTTTAGTTAGATCTGTTTCAATACACATACTCAATGCCTCTTCTTTTGTAAAAGAAAGTGCATTATCTGGATTGATTATGTTTTGTAGAATTACTTTTTTCTCTTCTTTTTCCTTATTTCTGATAATAGTCACAATTGACGCTTCGTCGTTTTCACTCATGGATCGTAAACCTTGCACATAAGCGTTACGGACATGTCCCATTCCATACTCCTGGACCAGTTCCATATTTTTTCGTTTCTTTGAGTTTTCCGAACACTCGTCATATGGTTTTATTGGTCTACCACGATCACCAGAAGTATTCAAGCCCGAATTTTCAGATGTTGAGGTACTGCAAGAATTCAATGGTACTTTAAACTCACCGTTTAACCAATTTGAGTATAGGCTCTCGAACCTGTCTGGCTTTCTGTGAGCTTTCGTCCATTTCTGGTTGCAACTTGATATTAGATTTTTTTGAATACTCTCTATTACAGTGTTAACGTCAGTTTCCGATAATTGAAAGTTGTTCATCAAATATTGTCTGAGGTCTGAAGTACTTTTCCCTCTTATTATTTGATCACAAAGATCGCGTCGAACACAAACGAATTCACTCATTGTTAGATAATATATATTTTTTGCCTGTTAATTGATATTGAAACGAAGTATCTGAACACTTTGATGAATAGTATGCTGAAAACACGAGTATATAAAGGACCAATATTTTGGTGCCTTGTGCAAAAACCGTGGGACAATTGATTATGATAGTTCTCATCGAAATAGTGTAATCAGTACTGTATGTAATCAATTTCCGCAACAGATAAATAGAACTTCCGCAGCAATATAGTTTATCATACTTGTGGTTAACGTGATCACCGCTAACAAAAGTGCCAAGGGAATGTAGTCTATTTATTTGTTAATGTATGCTTCTATCATAGAAATGAAAAAAAAACAAGATACACATCAAAATTAATAATTAAATATATTTCATAGTAAAAAAGAAGACCCGTAATATTCGGATTTTTTTTCCCCCGATTGACATATTGGTTCTTAATTTCCAATGCGCAAAAAAAGCCGAAGTTTTTTTTTAATCCTCATATTACTGAATAGGTAAGGTCTCTAATCGAGTGATTACCTTGAAACCGGCAGCTTTCGGCAACAAGGAAGACTCCAATTGAAATAAACAAAACCGACATTTTCTTTACTTCACTAAAAAATGAATAAATAAATAAAACAATTATTTTTTTACAAAAACTGAACGTGGTTGCAAAGTGTACATTCTAAGCTATCTAATGATGCATAACACTAACATGCTTCCATGGAAAACTTCCGAATAATTTTGTGTTGAACTTCCTTAACGGTAATTTAATTAGCATGAAAATATTTATGCCCAATGTTTGAGGTTCACTTTATATACGTAAAACTAAGTTATTTATTTTTTTTTGTAATCAATTCGTAAGTTCCATCCTTTGAGAGTATAAAACTATAAAAGGATCTATGGATTTACGACTTTCGTCAAAACCATTTTTGAGATGGTAAATACTGTTTGGTCCCATAGTGCGCCGCCGTGGCCTGCTTCTGCTAGGGTGACGGGCGGCTCCTCCCGTCACCCTCAGGCCCGCGCTCATGGGGGGCGGAGGTCTGTCAGCGCCCTCCGACGCCCGAGCTGCCTTCGGGCGCGAGCAGCGATGTCAGCGAGTCTTTCTCGCTCACCGCGCCGCGCCCGCTCTGCTGTCTCCTTCGCGAGCATGACCTGCTCGCAGAAAGAGGCGCTGGCCGCCCACGCATCCGCGCAGCGGACCATCGCCGCGAGCAGGGTGGAGAGCGTGCGCACTCTCACCCCCAGGGCCTGCACAAGCTCCCGCCTCGGCGTCTCAAACGCCGGACACTCGATGAGCGTGTGCAGCCCCGAGTCCACGCTCGCGTCGCAGTGATGGCACTCGGGCGTTGGCTCAATACCCATCAGATGCAGATACCGCCCGAAGTAACCGTGCCCGGTTATCATCTGCGTCTGACGGTACGAGAGGCTCCCGTGTGGCCTCTCTAGCCACTCCCCCATGATGGGTCTTACCGCCGCAATCACGGCGTGCCCTGCGCGTGGTTGCCCAAGTCGTCGCTCCCACTCGGCCACCATGACCTGGTGGAGCCGGGATTTCTCGGCCCGAATGTCCTCGGGCTCGGGATCGAATCCCCGCTCCCGCGCCTCCTTTCGGAACTGGTATAGTGCCGAAAGGGCCCTCGCTTCCAGGATCCACGGTGGCGATCCGGCCAGGAGACTCGCCGCTTCGAAGGATATCGTGCGGTATCCCCTGATGGCCCTGGAGGCCATCGTCCTCTGCGCCGTACGGAGCAGAGGCAGGAATCTGGCCCCCAGGGTGTCCGCCCACACGGGGCACCCATATAGGGCCATGGACCGCACGACACCCGCGTAGAGTCTCCTGCAGGAGGCCCCTGGGCCCTTCAAGTTGGGCAACAGCCGACTCAGGGCATTCGCCGTGGTGACCAACTTGGGGCGCAGGCTTCGGAGATGTTGTCCGAAGTCCCATCGACCGTCAAGCACGAGCCCCAGGTATTTCAGCTGGGGCTTGATGTCGATGGGAGTGCCTCCCACTGTAAGGCTGGCTCCCGGGCCTGGCCTGCGCCGAGGACCATGAAAGAACATGGCCTCGGACTTGTGCAGAGCCACCTCGAGACCCAGCCGCCGGATCCGTTCGACGACTTGACCAACCGCGGTCGTGGCCCTCAGGGTCGCCTCGCGGTGCGTAGCCCCGCCCACCGTCACCAGCGTGTCGTCCGCATAACACGTGACGGTGGCACCGTACGCGAAGTCACCGCGAAGCACCCAGTCGTAACCGATGTTCCACAGTAACGGCCCCAGGACCGATCCCTGCGGAACACCGCACGACATCTCACGCCTACCGACTCCGGTCGAACTCGGGTAGACGACGGCTCTCTCCGTCAGGTAAGCCCCGACTATGCGGCGGAGGTAGAGAGGCACACCGTGGTACACGAGTGCCTCTCTGATGCAACTCCAGGGCAAGGTGTTGAAGGCGTTGGAGATGTCCAAGGACATCGCCAACATCACCTCGCCCCGGGCGACTGCATCCTCCGCCAGAGTCCCCACACGCATGATGGCATCCACAGTGGAACGCCACCGGCGGAACCCAAACTGGGTGTTCGCCAGGTCCGGCCCCACTCTAGAGAGATGCTCGACGAGGCGCTTGGCAATTACTCTTTCAAAGAGTTTGCCCACCTCGTCGAGCAGCACTATGGGCCGGTACCCGGACGGCTCGTCCGCCGGGCGTCCCTTCTTGCGGATGAGGACCAGCTTCCCCGTCTTCCACATCTTCGGAAACTGGCCCCGCTCCAAGCATGCGCTGAGGAACCCTCTCAGTCGGGGTTCGAGACCGTCTTCCCCTAGAGCCAGGACCCACGCGCGGCCTGGAATGCCGTCGGGTCCCGGGGCGGTGTTCTTCTTGGCCCTCAGCCTTCGCACCGCCAGCTCTAGTTCTACCCAAGTGACCTCGGGCACGTCGTCGTCAATCACCGCACTGGGCGCCGTAGGCGACCGAGGCGGCGGAGCCATCTGCGGCGGAACATGTTCCGCTCGCGCCGGGAACAGGGAGTCGACCACTCCTCCGAGCAGAGCCGGTTAGAGCACCTGGGTCAGCGGAGGGGCCCGGGGGCGCAGCTTTTCTCTTACCATAAGGTAAGGCCGCCCCCATGGGTCCCGCTCCAGCGTCTCCAGGAGCTCCCGGTAACAAGCGGCCTTCGACCACTTGATCTCCGCTCGGAGGGCATTCCGGGCCTCCCTGTATCCCTCGTGAAGCTCCGCCAGTCGGGGCTCCGAGTCTGCGGGACGGCTACTTCTCCTACGGAATCGGGCCCACCGGCGGTGCGTGATCACGCAGGCTTGACGCAGCCTCGCGATCTCCGCATTCCACCAGTAGACCCGACGCCTCGGATTATAGGCTGGAGCCCTAGGCATACCCGCATCGCAGACCCGTGTCATGGCCTCCCGGAACCAGGCCGCTTCATCGTTTATGTCGACAGGCCTGTCCGGCGCAATGGCCCAGGCCTGTACGATGGCGGCCTCCAGGAGGTCCTCCCGATTCAGTCGCCCCAACACCCAGCGCGGCTCGCGTTGGGCCGATATGACCGGCGCATCACCCGCAGGAGGGGAGACATCGAACCGAACGTATCGGTGATCCGATAGTGTCTCCACCTCCACGACACGCCAGTCCCGCACGCGGAGTGACAGGGAAGCGCTCGCGAATGAAAGGTCTATGATCGACCTGCGCTCCCCCGCCACAAAGGTGCCCACATACGTGGCTTCGGCCCCGCGATTCTGGAGAACTAAGCCGAGAGAATCGGCCCAGCTCTCCAGAGCCCTGCCCCGCGCGCTCGTGCGCCGGGAACCCCAAGCCTGAGACCAGGCGTTGAAGTCCCCGAGCACAAGAACCGGACGAGGCGTACAGGCATTGACGACGTCGGTCAGCCGCTCCAGCGACCGCCGATACTGCCCAATGAGTCGGTGTGACCCCGGCGTGAAATAAACGGCCACGACCGCAATCTCCCCTACACGCGCCGCTACGATGCCATGCTCCCTTGCGATCACTACAAGGGGAGGGGCACCCGCAGCGGCGTTATGCACCAGTGCCGCCGATCCATCCAGGTCGACCACCCAGGCGGGCCCGAGAGGCCGGTGAGTGTATGGATCGGCGACAGCGGCGACGTGTATGGACCACTGTGCCATGCTCTGGAGCAGAAGGGCCTGAGCATCGACACCGTGGCCCACGTTAGCCTGCAGGATGCGGAGCTGGGGATCCATTATGGAACCATCTCCGCATCCCGCACCGAACCGTTGGCGGAACGCCCGCCTCGCGGCAGCGGCTCCCCGCGGGTGCAGGCCTTGCTGCCAACCCTATGGTCGGCCGGCTTGCCCTCCGCCGCACACCTGAAACAGTGCGGCGGAGCTTCGCAAGTACCGGCTCTGTGACCGGGTTGGCTGCAGCGGAAGCAACGATCGCCGACCGTCACCTCCGCCTTGCACTGCACACCCACGTGGCCGGCCGACAGGCACCTAAAGCACCTGTCCGGCCGAGCCTGCAGGAGCCGTACCCGGACTCCCACAACGCCGCCTACCGCGAGGACCTTCTGTTCGGCAGCCTTTTGAGCTGCCGCGATGGGGCAGCCGACAACTGTTGCCCCCTGTCCGCGACGGCCGTAGCGAATCGCTCCGACCTTAACCGCCTCCAAGGGGCAACCCCCGGCCTCCGCCACGGTGGCCAGAATTTCTTCGGCCGTGATGGAGTCGTCCAGGTCCGAAATGCGCAGTTCTGCGCACTTGGTGGGCCTGGACACCCGGACGTCGGCCGCATCCAGCGTCTCCCTCAGCCTAGCCGCGATGGCATCGGCCTTGGGACCACTGGAGGCGCCAGGGACGTGGATGAGGCGGGCACCGGTCCGAGTGTGTGTCACTCGGAGGGTCCCCGCCACATCGAGGGCCCTCAAATCAATGAGGCCCCTCGCCTGTTTTACCAGGTCCACGTACTGCACGCCCCTCTCCGTCGCCTCCGGTGTCATCGTTAAGACGACAGCGGTGGTACGGGGGACGCGCAGCCTTCCCGGCGCTCCCTTCGCGGCAGCCTGGGCCTTCTTGGCCCTTTTGGCTGCCTTTTTGCGGGCATTCCGCCTTTTCTTGGCGTCACCGACCACCTCCCAGCCCCCTGCCGGTGCAGAGCTACTGGAGGCAGTCGGAGCCGAAACCGGTGCCAGGGCCGGGGCAGGGACCGAGGACTTCTTGCCCTTGCCCTTCCCCTTTCCCCTGCCCTTGGTTTGGGCACCCCCGGCTGGCGCGGCGATGGCAGCCGGAGCAGCCGGCGCAGTGGGCGCGCCGCGGGCCGACTCCTGCGGGGTCCCCGCCGCCACTGTACGGATGGGGCCCCGTTTGACCGCCGCGGCGTATCCCCCGCTCGGCTGCGCCAGGGGTGGACGGTGAATGGAGGCCATGATGGCCTCCAGACAGCTCCGCGTCCACTCCTCGTGCCGCGCCTGTTGTGCCATCATCGCCGCCATGCAGGCCTCCACGGAGTTTGCCGACGTACGCGGCGGCACTCGCGGCGGCGTCGGCAACCTCGGATGCACTGGCGGCGGGACCGGCAAACGAGGCGGGAGCGGTGGCGGCGGCAAACGCGGTGGCGCCGGCGACTCCGGCCGCGCCGGAGGCGGCGTCTCCGGCCGCACCGGCGACCTCGACCGCACAGGTGGAGACGTTCGCGCCGAAGACAGCGACGGCTCCGGCTGCGCTCCGACCCTCCGCCTCTCCGAGCGGGACACTCGGTCTTGGAGCGCCGCCAACTCAGCCGCCATCTTGGCCATCTCCTTCCTGTATTCCGCCGCCTGCTGCTCGGTTTCTCGTAGCAGCGCCTCCTGACGCCTGCCGAGGTCAGCCCGCTCCCGCTGCGCACAGCTTAGCTCCGCCCTGAGCAGATTATACTGCTCAACTAGGCGGAGCGTCGACCGCATGAGCCGGTCCTCCTCCGGCTTCATAGCCCCAGTCTGGGCCTTAGCCAGGCCTTTAAGGGCCTCCACCACCTCGGTAGAGGTGCTGTCGGCACAAGGCAAGGGCGCCGCCAAGGGGGAGGAACTCGGCGGCGCCATGACACCCTTCGGGACTGGGGCTGGGGCACGCTGTTGAGGGGCAGCCCTTTTTCCACCCCGTGTCTTGCGGCGGCCGAGCGCCGCGAACTTGGGCGGGGGAGAACGGTATTCTCCCTCCTGACCGCTGCTGGTCGTGGACGAGTCGGTCATGCTGACCTCCGGGTCCGGCTCGTATGGCAGGGGGGAAGGAACCGCGTTCCTCCTTCCGGCTGAGCTCCGGGTCGTAATACCCGGGCTGTTAGCCCTGCCCTGAGTGGCGGTGTCAGGGTTGTCAGACACCGCCTGGGACGCGACCTCCGCGTCGTGGTGCTGCACGGCCTCCGTGCAGACTGTTTTGCTAGGTATGGGTGGTTTGGGTTTTTTGTTTTTAATAAGAGACTCCATAAGTTCCCACGAGTAGAACCGCTCGGATTACACTTCCTGGGTGACGGCCATTCCAGGAAGCGGGGTACATACTGTGGAGGTCCCCCGGTATCCACAGGTTTTAAGCGACTTCGCTGTCGGGTTTTCAGACTTTTCCTTGTCGTGGGCCGGCCAATTAAGGCAAGCCCCGCGGCCTCCAGGATATCGGCGTTCCCGAGTGTGGCTAGCACTCAGGTCGTTGTCGATATCTCGGAGGTTACGCGATGCGGGGGAGTAGCCAACTCTCCCAACGCCGACGGAGGCACGAATGCCCGTCAGCCCCTGCACGAGCAGTAGGCCGACCCGTCCCCGGATCCTACCGATCCCATCGCCTCTCCCCTGTCTCCTCTGCTGAGAGCAGAGGGGTACCGGGAGCGGCGGTTAGCCCTAAAAAGGGCTGTTGAGGTGGGAGGAACCCTACGAATCCCTCCCCGCGGGCCTTGCAGGCCCGCCATACCACGACCCCCTCGTGCAATGGGGTCAGCTAGCCCTTAAAAGGGCTGTTGGAATGGAAGGGTATCCTACGGACCCCTTCCCGCGGGCCTTGAAGGCCCGCCATCCCACGACCTCCTCGTGAGGTCAGCCGTCGGGTTATTTGTCAACGGCCAACAGAACTCCCAAGGTAGGAGTCTGTTAGCCGTTGTCCAGGGTGCACCAGCCCCCCCCGCTTCCGCTCCCCAGGACCGCGGTCCAAAGGGGGAAGAAACGGAGAAGCCGACGTGGAGGTTACCCAACGAGCACCCCCGTAAATTTGCCTACACATTTCGTAACATTCTCATCCACAAAATATATATTTATCCACTTTTGTTCCTCGACAAAGGAATGATGAAGGGTAAGTGGTGACACCTTGGACCTTCTAGGTAATATGTGGTGGGTCATATTCACAGTTTGCATAAATCAACCTTGCTAGAGATCCGATTAAAACAGGGTTTACTGAAACGGTGCTGTAATATCCTCTCGATGTTATTAGCTTTAATATACGGGATTGTAATTTATAGAAGACAAGATAGGACATTCTGTTCGAAGAATGTGAGTCTAAGTTTTCAATTTTCACAAAAGTTACTGGTCCTCATAATCTATTTAATTTTCCTGTTAATACTATTTTAAAGTTATAAAGTTCTATGTGATATCTTTACTGCTACAACATTTCATATTTATAATGTTTGAAAGAAATTATTTCAAAATATAGTAACGCTTTGTATATTCAAGCGAGTTTTCAAAAACAATTAAATACAGTTTTGTTTTAAAAAAATAAAGGAAGTTTTCTTTGAGTGCAATGAGTCTCCAGTATTTCGGGTACTTCCCCTCCACGTAAGGTCAAAATCTTCCACCGTGTAAATTATAAAGACCCTAAATTACGGCGACCTAAGCATGACTCTACTATACTATGTTTTATGTACAAGAATTCCCTCGGTCCTCACGGATGTGGGTTGTTCCTTATGTCGGCGTATGTTGCCGCCTAACCAGGTATGTCCTAGGAAGGGAATTCTTGGAACTCCAACCAGCCGATGTTTGTGACCACAGTGCGTTGTTTGGAAATTAATTTCTCCTCTCACCTATGGAGAGACGGGCGGGGAAACAAAACGCGCCGTCATGATTTTATTATTATCTTTCATATTTCGTACCAATCAAATTTAATACCTATATTCCTATAAAGGAAAGAGTAATGTGTATTATACCTACTTTTTATAGTAGGTATAGACGGTATATTTTCGATCAAACGAAAGGACAACGGAATAAACAAAGGAGGCTGTTTTATGTTTTATGTAATAGTCATGAACTCTTCATGCCTAATATTGTTATATTTTGTATTGAAACTGGTAGTATAAGGTATCTACACAAATCTGAATTCGTGTCATACTAGTGCTTTTTAAATATAATAATATAATATTACTTCAAGTAATGTGAGTATCATGATATAGCATTTTATTAGATTCGATTTTGCTGCCTATGCCTAATCTTTTACGAAGAAATTCGTTCTGTATACACAAGAATTTATTGATTATATTAGCAATCTGAGATATCAGGAAAAGGAGCTTGTAGATCCTGAGCTACTACACTTAACTGTCAAAGTTGTGCTAGATGTTTTTCCAATACGCAAAGTCAGGGTCAAAAGGCCATTATTAATTGCAATTAATGAGATAATATTTAAATAGAGTTTACATAGTAGTTGAATAGCATTTTCATGAAAATATTGATGAGAAAAGTACCAAATAGAAATTATGTTTTTTTTCTATAAATATATAAGACACGTCAATTTGACTTCACCACGCCTGATGATAAGCTGAATGCAAAGTTTCTGGTATGAGGGCCACCATTACATACACGTACCATATTAACAATGGTGGCACTCAGCTAGACGGCCTCATCGGATGCTTTTTCGTGCCCCGCTTAAATGACCCGGGACTGTTAAAGTTAAAGGAAATATTTCTAAATTATATTTCTAAGCAGGGTTCTTCAAGCAGGAAATGAAGAAGTATCTGAATAGGCAATCAAACTAAGGGCCCCCGATGCAGTAATATTGGACTTCACCTTTAACTCACCATCAGACAATGTGAAGACATACTGATGTGACCGTTGCAAGATTTGGATTATTCGCTAACTTTAAATATATTTTAGGTTTAAGCAGAATAGCTTCCTCAAGGGTAAATGTCTTTCTAGCTATTATTACCACGTTGCATGTCTGTGTGGCAGCTATCAGGTATATATTCAAAGTGCAAACTATTAAACGAACGTCTCTAGAGACGTTTCAATCTACCCTACTCAAATAACGGGCGTCGGACTGCGCATAATAAGATATGAAAGTGTACAAGTGTGTGTGAAAACGAATATGAATATAACGCGCGTAGTTATATTGCCTACTTTCATAATTTAATCCAACCACGATAATGTAGGAAGTTTTCTCGAATATATTCGATAAAACTTCCTGAAATGTCATATGGCTGTGAGTACCATAAGTTTATTTGAAGCCCATTGGTCTATTTTTAGTAATTCACTATACATTCTGTGCACGCTCCCGGCCCAACACTCAACGCCAGACTTTTATCAGAACAGAAACGGCGGGTGCGCTGAGTAAGGCCGGGAACTGCTGGGATTGCAGAGTCGTCACGGGCTGAAGCCTGAAGACACCTTCGGCGGGGTACCTCGTTCGGTGTGGGCGAGCTGAGTGTGGGGTTCTTTCTTGATGAAATAAACACTTTTTGACAAAAATGTTGCAGAGTTTTATTCCGACTTCTTATTGTTACAAATTCTGTCCGACTACTGAGGTGTTGTGCCAACATGGCACCTGTTTTTATATGGTTCGATTGACCTTGAAATATAGGCACGCGTCTGTTTCTGACTACTTTAATCTGATTTGTCAGTTGCGTTTAACTAACTCGTTCAGTGCCTATGCGGCCTAATGAAAAATCCTGACGTGCCTTTATTTCCTTATATACTACTGCTATGTACATAGTTTTTATATTTCTACATTCTTATGCTAATGGGATTCAATACTAATAAGATTCATATAGGAAATCAACGATAAAATTCTTACGACTAAATGTAAACAATGGCAGTTTGCTTAAGACTATTTACATTAGTGCCCTATTTTTCTGTTAAAAATGTCTTTATTTATTACAAATACCTTATATACTAACTTATATACTATTTACCTATTCTATTACACTGTTATTTATCATATAAACACAAACACAAATTGTCTTTTGTTCTAGTTACTGCACTTTCGTGTCTTTGTTCTGCACATTCTCCCCCCGTGGGACGAAGTCGCACTCTTTCGGTGCAGAACTCGCAGCTAGCAGCACTATCAGCTTCCTCACCGGTCGTCGCAGCACTCCTCCCTTGGTCTGAAGGTCGACGGTCCGCGTCACGCCGTCAGGTCCGGGGTGGGCGGTGATGACTCGCCCACGCAGCCACATGTTGCGGGGCGCGTTGGGATCCACCAGCAAGACCAGGTCATTCTGGCCTATTGTGGGTCCACGTCCATCTGGCACACGACGATTCTGAAGCTCCGGCAGGTACTCACGGAGCCACCTGGCCCAGAAGAGGTCGGCCAGGCGTTGAGCTGCTCGCCAGCTGGACTTCGAGGCGCCATCCTTTTCGTCGAAGGCGCCCGGCTGCTGCACACCTCCAGGTCCTCCCAGCAAGAAGTGGTTGGGAGTTAGTGCTTCGGGGTCCTCCGGGTTCACCGACACGTGTGTCAGTGGGCGACTGTTCACGGTGTACTCTACCTCTGCCAGTAGAGTAGTTAAGGTTTCTTCGGAGGGCCGTCGTTCGTGCAGTGTGGCGGCCAACGCTGTCTTTACTGACCGCACCATACGTTCCCAGGCCCCACCCATGAAGGGGGCACCAGGAGGAATAAAGCGCCACGATATTTTCTTCTTGGCTGCTTCCTGTTCTGTAGCTCGGTCTATGGATCTTCGAAGCTCGCGATCTGCGCCTTTGAGATTGGTCCCGTTGTCAGACCAGATCTCTTCGGGACATCCTCTTCTTGCCATCATCCGACGTAGAGCGGAGATGGCTGAGTCGGTACTGAGTGAGTGCGCCATTTCTAAGTGTATGGCGCGCGTCGTGAGGCAGGTGAAGATGGCGACGTACCTCTTCTGATTGGTACGTCCAACTGTAACCGTTAATGGTCCGAAGTAGTCGATACCTGTGTGTGTGAAGGGTCGCTTATGATGAGCTAAGCGACACTCCGGCAGATCACCTGTCCTCGGGTACGGCGGCACTTGGGTCGAATACGGCAATGTAAACATCGCCGTAGCAGCGAGCGGGTTACTGGGCGTAGGCGAACGACCCAGTAGTGTTGTCTGCATTCGTTGATCGTTGCTTCGACTCCCGAGTGATGCAATCTTCTATGCACGGACTCGATCCACAGCTTGACGGTTGGGTGATCGCCATCTATAATCATTGGCGATTTAAATTCTTCAGACACGTCTCGGGTGGCTTGAATACGACTTCTGACCCGTAGAATACTGTTGACTGTGATGACGCTCAGCTGGTGTAGACGACTATCTTTTTGTACGGCTCTCCCCTGCTGTAAATCCTGTATTTCGGCAGCGAATGATTCCTGTTGCGCGGCTCGCATGAGTAGATGTTCGGCGGCGCGCAGAAGCTCGGCGGAGATCGGCAAGTACGGGTCAGCGACCGACGTACTCAGCTGTGTGGGAGGTGACTTACTGTTTTTATTTCCGTTTGTTCTACGCCAGTCTGGGTCTGCTGTCTTGTTCTTAAGAGTCCGACGATAATTGACGTTTTCTGTCTTCTTTCTGCACAGCTGTATGAACTGAAGGACTCTGGCTGTAGTGTAGCGCAGTCTATCCCAGCTAGAGAAGCGGGAGACCACCGGCAGGGCTTCTGAAAGTTTATCTGTTATTTTACTGTTGATTTGATGTACCTTCTCTTCCGAGTCTTCTGTATTTTCTATCTTTGAAGTGTCTTGCGGCCATGACTCTTCTGGTAATGCGTCCATCTGCTCTGTATACTTCTGATTGAAGTCGGGATCTCTGTCTAATTTCTTCTCAATGTTGTGTAGTCGTCTCAGAGTGGCTTCGTAGTTGTCTGGTAATGACACTTGTTGTTGTTTCCATAGCAACGCTGTCTCGTATCTTCCGTCGGCTGTGTGGACTGTATTTTGCTGTAGAATACAAGAAGCTTGCTCGTCTGGATCGGATTTCGGCTTTCTCGGGTTGAGGAGTAGGTTGTCCACCTCGAAGTGCTGCTTGACCATTTTCTCAAGATCGTTGTCTGCGTTCTGTTCTTCAAATATATGAGAGATGTACTCGTGGCGACGTCCCGAAGCTCTCGCGTCACTCCCATGCAGCACCCAACCGAGCGGCGTTTGTGAAGCCACCGGTTGGTCTTGTTGACCTATTCTGGTGTTATAGACGCGCAGCAGATGCCAGTTGTCTTGACCGATGAGAATCTTCGGGTTCGACTCTTCTTCATACGTAAGTTGACTTACCAAGTCTTTGAGGTGGCTACATCCTCTCAGCTGTCTGTAGGTGACACGTTGAGACGAAACTACCAAATTTTTCACTGTTCTAGCTTGAACTTCTGAATTCTGTTCTGTATTGATCCCTTTGATCTTCAGTGTGACACGACGAGACTGTTGATATCCTGTTTTCGAATTGTTAATTGTCTGCACACGAAGAGGGTCTGTAGGTCCCGACGCGCCGATTTCGTCGGCTACGGCGTCGTCGAGCAAAGTCACTGTTGAACCGTCGTCTAATAATGCGAACGTATTCACTGTACCTGTTGGTCCTGATAGTTGAACCGGCAGAATCTTCAGAAAGGTTTGTTTCCTGGCTGCTGTCCACGCCGAGTTGATAGCCTCAGTCGTGTTATTACTGTTATCTTCAGTGGGTTTTCTTCTGTAGTGTAGCAATGTATTGTGAGTCTTGCTACAGTTGTCTATTCCGCACCGCCGCTCTGTACACGTATGATTTTTATCACGATATTTCAAACACCTGAAGCACAGCCTTTTTTCTTTAGCGATGTCCCATCTCGTATCGAGGTCCGCTTTTTTGAATTTCTCACACTTAAAAGCCGGATGCTGCTGTTCACTGCATATGAGACATTTCTTACTTGTTTGTGGCTCAGTTGCGTTGTTGACACGCTGAGGGCGCCTCTGTTGCACGCTGTGATGTTGCACTACGAAGTTTTCAGGTTGGGCGTATGGCCCACACAGATCGGCTTCTCTTCTGATGAATTTTTCGTACTTCACGAGGTCTGGCATCTCTCTTGGCTGTGTAGCGGCGAAATCGTAGTAACGGTACCTCAAAACTGGTGTTAATTTTTCTACTAATGATCTTGAAATTTCCGGGTTGTATAGATAATGCACACAGTTGAGAGTCTTCAATATTGCTACGGCGTTGGTGATCTTCGTAGAGTAGATGCAGATGTCTCTTGGTGTTTCTGTTAACTTCGGTAGGTTTCGTAGTGCTTCTAACTCAGACGACGCTATGGCTTCTGGTCGCCCAAATCTTGACTCTAATGTTTTCATAACATCAGATGGCTGTGAACTGGTCATGAGAAGGCTTTCGACTGCTTCCTTGGCCTTCCCACGGAGATTTCTTCGTAGTCTGTTCAAGTTTTCTATGGCGGTGTAACTGTCTTCGGTTTCTGCATAAGCGGCTTTGAATGGTAGCCACTCCTGATGAGCCCCACTGAAGTTTGGAAGCTCTATGAGCTTCGGTCGCTGCGCTGCTCTCACCGCCTGTGTAATAGCTACGGCCAGATCGGTGATATTCTGCTGTTGCTGTTGTTGCTGCTGCTGCTGCTGCTGCTGCTGAACCGGTGGCGCTGTCGGCTGCGTCGCACTCGGCTCTTCTGTATGCGGCGTGTTTTCAATAGCGAGGACGGCGGGCTGGGGTGGCTCTTGACGGCTGAACCATTCCCCAACCTTTTCCTCTGCTGCTGCTGATACCTGTTCTGGATCATCCTGATCTTCCAGGTCTTCTTCTTCGCTGTCTTCTAAAGCGGCTAGCTTGGCGGCGGCTAGTTCGATGCGCAGACGGAGTAGCTCTTCTCTCGCCTTCGCGATCTTGACGGACTTCGCTTTAGAGTATGCTGAAGCACCCCCTCCCCCCCTCTTGCTGGTGGCTGGACGAGGTGCTGGTATCTTCAACTGCCGTAGGACTTCGGGACACGGCGGTGGCTCCGAAGCTGACGGTGCCTCTCTTGTGGTCACCGTTTCTGTACTGATGTCTGTCGGGGTTCTGTCTGAGGCGGACGTTTCTGTTGCGGTCTCCGCTGCCCCCCCAGGTCCAGCTGCCCCCACGACGGACGCTGCTTTCTTCTGCTCTGACCTCGTAGTCGGCATCTTCAGATTCTCGATTGCACACGAAACGGACTATACTCGCACACTGCACTCGATTTTACTACGCGCACTGTTCGGACGTACCGTCCACACCCAATTCACCCCCACAAACGGAGGGACCCTTTGGTGTCCGTGACGCTCCTTAATCCGGCTCGACAGGACCAGAAAATGTGCACGCTCCCGGCCCAACACTCAACGCCAGACTTTTATCAGAACAGAAACGGCGGGTGCGCTGAGTAAGGCCGGGAACTGCTGGGATTGCAGAGTCGTCACGGGCTGAAGCCTGAAGACACCTTCGGCGGGGTACCTCGTTCGGTGTGGGCGAGCTGAGTGTGGGGTTCTTTCTTGATGAAATAAACACTTTTTGACAAAAATGTTGCAGAGTTTTATTCCGACTTCTTATTGTTACAAATTCTGTCCGACTACTGAGGTGTTGTGCCAACATGGCACCTGTTTTTATATGGTTCGATTGACCTTGAAATATAGGCACGCGTCTGTTTCTGACTACTTTAATCTGATTTGTCAGTTGCGTTTAACTAACTCGTTCAGTGCCTATGCGGCCTAATGAAAAATCCTGACGTGCCTTTATTTCCTTATATACTACTGCTATGTACATAGTTTTTATATTTCTACATTCTTATGCTAATGGGATTCAATACTAATAAGATTCATATAGGAAATCAACGATAAAATTCTTACGACTAAATGTAAACAATGCCAGTTTGCTTAAGACTATTTACATTAGTGCCCTATTTTTCTGTTAAAAATGTCTTTATTTATTACAAATACCTTATATACTAACTTATATACTATTTACCTATTCTATTACACTGTTATTTATCATATAAACACAAACACAAATTGTCTTTTGTTCTAGTTACTGCACTTTCGTGTCTTTGTTCTGCACACATTCGAAGTTTTTACAGGCATCTTTTGTGCCTCACGAATATAAATTTCTCTTCGTTCTCTTCTCGTCATAACAAATACAGACTTTTGGTTACCTAGCACTTCTTTTCATAGATTTGTAGACAATCTGTTTGTCTAAAAAAGGACTGAGTGATAAAATTATCAGATTAAAAATGTAAAGTGCTTAATGGGTGTGTCAAATATATAGGTACTATGGTACGGTATGATAACACGGGCTGGATACCAGCCCGTGTTATCATCAACTCCACGTCATGGCGCAGTTTTTGCGTGAGGGTGGGCATTTCACTCGATCCACCCCAACTCATTGAAGAACGTCAGCAGGCTCTTCACACTGCTGTGATTATTACCTGTATTATTGAAGTACTTAGCCCTGTATGTGGCGGTTGCAGGACAGTGTAGGAGCACATGTTCCGCTGTTTCCTCCTCTCTCATGCAGGCTCTGCAGAGAGGGCTGTCGGAGCTTCCTAAAATAAAAAGGTGTTTATTAAAGGAGCCGTGCCCCGTGATGGTAGTTGTAGCCATGCGTAGTTGTTGTTTTGACAGTTGTCGAACACGCCGGGTTAGTCTATGTTCAAGCACAGGGATTGCTTCCCTGGCCTGCCTGCATCCTTCCAGGTTTGTCCAGTATCTGTTGTGTTGATTTATCGTTCGTTTGTTTACGATGGTTCGTAGGTATGCAAAGGGGATCGGTATTATGGGCTCAGGTCCCATTGCGACCATGTCAGATCCTCTCCTAGCAAGCTCGTCCGCTGCGTCACTGCCGCGCGAGCCGCTGTGGCCCTTGATCCATTGCAGGATTATGTTGTTGGTGTTGCCTATTTGGTTTAATTTAAGATGGCACTTCAGTATTAGTCCCGAGTTTATAATGTGGCTGTTTAAGGCTTGCAGCACGGCCATGCTGTCCGACAATATACGTATAGAGTGGCCTTCCACTCTCCTGGCCATTACTGATGAAGCCGCCAGGGTTATCCCCATGCATTCTGCTTGGAATACTGTGTTGTGGGTCCCCAGCGGTTTCGAGATGGTGATGTTGAGGTCTTCTGAGAAGACGCCGGCTCCCGTGCCTTTATATATAGGTACCATAGAATTTAGAGAATAACTTGTGAATTATATTGTCGATCGATGGGTGTGGCTGGTACGGATGCGTGAGTGTAATCGGACGTGACGTTGCAAGTTCCATAATTTTTGCAGGCCTAAAATTTTCTATGAAAATTGCACAAAGAAAAGTTCTTTAGGCACGTTGCCTAAAGAACTTTTCACTTTAAAATTAGGGCATCGAAACAAAGAGTTCTTTACTTGTTTGTGTTAGATGGTATTGAATGCACTATTCTAGTGAATTAAAATGTGAAAGTGAGTTTCTTTGTTAAATGCGCAATTTAACACTAAACAAAGAAAGAGAACAGCTTAATAGATACTGGTTGAAATTTCGCACTCAGGTAGGGTACAACCGGGAGTGGTAGGATAAAGGCCACTGTTTATTCAGTAAACAGGTTCTCTGAAATCGCGGCAATGGGATCGGCATGCCACGCGGTCGGAGCCACAGGCATCAGCTAGTTACTATGTATGCTAGTACGAAATGTTTGCACGTAAAATTGCTTGTTCAAAGTACCCCAGTTTACTCAGCCCACAAAGGACTTCCAACCGCTCTATTTAGCTAGGATTACTTTGAGGAATGTACAGTAGCAGCGCATATTTAAATCCTAAGGGCGCATTTCTCAGTCCCAGTTTCATTAAGTGCACTACTAACGCCTGAAAAAACTTATCTGAGTCTGTTTACGCGGTAACTGCAATCTATTTTACTCGCAAGTTAAATAACTGTCTTCTTAACAATATTTTTTTGTTTATATTTTATCAACATTAAACAAGTAGTGAAATGAAGATTAATAATGAACAAAACACTGGCACTCTGGGAGTGCTTACTACGTATTAAATGATTTGGCGATTCGTTCAGATAGGATAGCTAAAGGTTGGATGTCTTCAAGACAAGAGTGAATATATTACATTTAGGCAAAAGTCTTTTCTTTTTTATAGGACATGTCAATTTGACTTCACCTCGCCTGATGGTAAGCTGAAGGCAAAGTCCCAGGAAAGAGGGTCATCATTACATACACGTACCAACGTACCATGTTAACAATGATGACACTCATCTTGACGGCCTCATCAAAAGAGGATTGTCGCCGCAGCACCGCATGATACCCACCGGTCCCACTAGTGCTGCAACCACAATCTCCCCTGCCCGGCTATGAACTAGCTGACCCCTGAACGCAATCCAATCGAGATTGAACCCGGCCAAAATTTGTGACAATTTTGTGCCATCAAATCTCTACCACCTTAACCTTACCACCTTAGCGTGCTCAAACGTAAGTATAAAAATAATATTACAGAGGTGTCAGTAACAGTAACAGTGACGGGAATAAATAAAGAAACACTTCAAGAAATGTTTCTTTAACTTAACGACGTACTTTACTAGTGAATTCTGGGTTAGGCTATAGGCTACGAAAAGAGGGTCAGATGGTATACCACCTGCTTTACATGGATGATATAAAGTTATTTGCCCACACCAATTCTCAATTAATGGTTTTACTGAAGGTAACTGAAACGTTCAGTAATTCCATTAAAATGGCGTTTGGTGTGGACAAATGTGGAGTCGTTCATGTAAAGCGAGGGCGGGTGGTGGAGTCAGAGTGTATACAACTCTCTGATTCCACTAACCTGAGATCACTCCTCGTAACTGAGACCTATAAGTACTTGGGTATGTCACAGGCGTTATGCATGAATGAGGCCAGCATGAACCAAATGCTACAGGAACGTTTCTTTGGCCGCCTGAAAAAGGTACATAACAGTCTTTTATCAGGTGGTAACAAGGTGCGTGCTTGTAACTGTTGGGTCATGCCACCCTTGATGTACTCCTTTGGCATACTCAAGTGGACTCAGACTGAACTCGGTACCATTAATAGGAAAGTCCGGACTCAGTTGACTGCATTTCGAATGCATCATCCACGGTCGTCAGTCATGAGATTGTACATCCCGCGGAAATGTGGGGGTAGAGGATTTTTAAATGCTAAGACTCTCTTAACCGTGAGGTGTGCAATCTCAGAGACTATTTTCTTAAGTCCAACGTGGATATGCATTGTGATGTAGTCAACGTAGATGTCGGGCTCACCCCGCTCAGTTTGGCTAAGGGGAACTGGCTTAGGCACAGACACTTATTGGTACTGATAGCCGCAAGGAGGTATGGCAGAGTAAGGAGCTACATGGCAGGTTCTATCGGCCTCTCCTCAGGCCCTAAGTAGACCTATTGGCATCTGTATCGTGTGAACGCTTCGGTGACCTTTTTGGGGAAACCGAAGGTTTTGCCTGTGCAATTGCTGACGAAGTTATTAAGGCGAATAACTACCGGAAGTATATCATGACATCTATCGAGCGTGTCACCAACCTGGTGAATTCCTCGGGCATATTACTTCCGGTTGTTCTTGTCGTGCTAACAGCGAGTACTTGCACAGACAATCAAGTAGCCAGGATAATTCATCAGCGATTTGCTCTGAAATACAACCTTGTGGAAGTTGAGGTGCCTTACTATAGTTATGTTCCTGAGCCAGTTCTAGAAAATAGTCATATCACATTATACTGGGATCGATCTATCATCACTGATAGGACTGTTGTAGCCAACAAGCCTGACATTGTAGTGATAGACCGGCCCGAATGCCGAGCATTGATTGTTGATGTCACCATTCCTCATGACGAGAATCTCGCGAAAGCTGAGAAAGATAAACAGATAAAATACTTGGACTTGGCCCACGAGGTTGTCGACTTGTGAATTGTTGTTTCAGCAATCATTGTACCGGTAGTCGTGTCAGTCAACGGACTGATAGCAAAGAGCTTCGACCAACACCTGAAGAGGCTCGGGTTAGACGGTTGGATCAAGGGCCAGATGCAGAGGGCAGTGCTCCTTGATACGGCGCGCATCGTGAGGAAGTTCCTTTCTCTGGAGCCCTAACCACCGGTAGCTTAGTCCTTGTATCTGATACCGATGGAATACTATTTTTATATTTTTAAATATATTTGGTATGTTTTTCAGAATATATTTAAAAATGTAATTCATATGTGTTTTAAATGAATAAAGGAAATAATAATACCTGTCCCTGTACCCGATGCCGGTGGGACACTACACATTTCTTGTATTTAAAAAAATATAAATAGTAGATAAGATTTTAAAATGAATTAAAAGAATAATAATACCAAATAAATCGCCATAGAATCCGTTTATAAATAGTAGTTTTACTTCAACTCTTGGGCATAAATTAGCTTGCCCTTAAAAAAATTGAAAAAAAATTGGTAAAAAATAGACAAAAACGTCTAAAAGAAACGTTATCTAAACTATATTGCAAATATCAAAGCAGTACCGGTTCACTGTGGCAGCTTAACAGTATAAACGCAAAAATAACCATCGAAACGTTTCAAAGTCATGTTGGAGTGTTTCCGGGACACCGACTATGAATACCTACAGAGAATGTCAGAATCCTTTTAGAGTAAGCTATGCATGGAATATGATTTCACAGAGTCATAAATATTCGTGGAATGTCTTTTGTGATGATATTAGATTGGAGCTATTATCTAGTTAAGGGGGTATGTTCTTGTGTAAACAGTGTAGATGTGTGTTAGTGCGTAGAGGGGTTCAGTATTGTTTGACAAAAAACGTATGACAAACGATCATTTTACAAACAACGTTTGAAAAACTAATCATTTGACAAACATTGCAAATTTTATGCAAATGTATCATATAGAAAATATTTCAATTGAAAAATTTTTATTTTAAGAATGTTCATTTGACAAAATAAAGTCAGTTAACAAACAATCAAACAAGCAAATGTATAAACCCCGCGTATAGCATACAGTAGGTCACAGCTCCGGCGCTGCGGACCTCCGGCGGCCAGCCTCAGCCGCGGCGGCAGACTTTATAACCACCTGCTCCTCAGTTCGTGCGCCGCCTCACCCCTCCGCGCCTGCGCGGGCTTAAATAACACTCTAGAGTTGGGTCAACAAGACCACGTGAAGTCGGATTTGCAGAGATTCATTTCTGTCAGTAACTTTTGACTACTCAAGACAATAATTGAAGGGTAAAACTTGTTTTGCCAACTAACATGTTTAAAAAATAATCAATTTAAACATGAAATCTCCAGCGATAAACCTTAACATTTCAAAAATACGCTCTCCTCACGACCAGTCGCAACGACGTATGCAGTCACGTGTGTGCCTGTTCGGGCTGTTGTCTCGCTGACATTAACTTCGTGAACGCTTGACATTTTTCGGCGAAGGGGCATGTAGCACCGTGCCAACGCCGCGCATTACACTTTACGTAATTAATCAATTACATAGCTTGTTTGGCGCCGACTTAAAATTTCTTAGCCATACTTACATTAGTTTAAGAGCTTAGTTATTAAGTTTAATTGAAAACTCAACTATTTACAAAAATATATACTTAGATATAGTTTCATTTCTTTAAGAAGTTAGTTATTAAGGTTAAATAATAAAGTTTTATTATGTTTTACTTTACAGTTTTTTAGCGGTTTAATTTTTTGTTTAAAAGGTTTTATCGTAAACAAGTTTCATCGCGGCACCATCACTGCAGAAACAGCTCGAAAGAATTATGATGTGTAAGGGGAAGCCACTGTTAAAGAAAACACAGTACGTTTTTGGTACCAACGTTTTCGTTCTGGAAATTTTGATCTCAAGAATAAACTTCGTAGACAGCCAGAGACTCTAGTTGTCAATGAGGAATTGAAAACGGATGGAAGCGGATCTATCTCAAACTACGTCAGAATTAGTTGCAGGGTTTGGTGTTTTTTTTTTTTACGTGCGGGTAATCCCCACGGATACCCGCCCCTCCGGAGCCGGAGGGGTGGGTTATGTCGGACTCGAACCGACTAAACCGCACGCCGTCTGTGGGTCGTGGTGCTAGGCCGAAGGTGAGGTTGTCTTGCGACATATCCCTCGCACCCCGGCTGACCCAGGGCCATCCCTTTCGGTCTGGCCCTCCTCGCAAGGTTTGGTGTGAGTGATAAAACCATTTTGAATCATTTGTAACAAATCAGAAAAGCGAACAAGCTTTAAAAATGGGCACCGTATGAACTAAGCTCGTGTCCAATTTCCAGAAAACAAACGAAATAATACGCGTCACAATAACAAGCGGATTTTGAATCGTATCATTACTTGTGATGAAAAATTTATCCTATTCTATAATTAGAAACGTAAATCACAGTGGTTGAATCTTGGAGAACCCTGGAGAGCCGGCTAAATCCTGCCCGAGGCGAGAGTTGACTCAAAACCACTTCCCATCAGGTGGGCCGTGTGCTTGTCTGCCACATAAGTGGCATAAAAAAAAGGAGGTACTGGTTAGTGTCTGGTGGACCAGGGTTGAAGTACACATACACCTTCCTCAGATCGGGTCAGACGATTACGGTAGATCTGTATTGCCAAAAATTGAAAACCATGGTGGAAAAGCTAGCCGTTCAACAGCCGAGATTGGTCAACTGCTCTAGCCCACCTCTGCTTCAGGACAATGCTAAGGCCCACACTGCACAAAAGACGGTAGCGAAATTAGAGGAGCTAGGATCCACCATGTTCCCCGAGCATTGCTCCAACTGATTACCACTTTTTTCGAAATTTGGATAATATCTTAATTGGATTCAGATAAGGCAGTCCAAAACGTCTTCAAAGATTTCTCGCTGCCGTATTTTTTTCAGCAAAGGAATCATTGACCTGCCTATAAAATGGCAAAAGGGCATATATATAACAGCAAACAAAATACTTTGATTGACTAAATGAAAATACCGTAAAAAAATGTTTTTCCTTTTCCATATAAAACGCCAATTTCATATGTAAGGACCTATTACAATAATATTAAGAAAGAAATAAAAGATAATGACCATATTAAAGCAATATTGTGAAAGGATAATAATTGGTAATGCCCGTTAAAAATAAATGTCCAAGCAAAAGACATCTAGAAAATGTCTATTGAAAATTCAAATTTTCTATTAAACTGATTCAAATGGTAGTGTATGCTAATTGACGGACGAAGGCTTCCTTCCTGTGGATAAGGGGTTTAGTTAAAGTTATGATAGATCAGTCCGTGTGGAGAGTATTTCAGTATGCAACCGGGATTGTTGATGGGCTAATGATGCTGTTTGCTAGAACGAAGCGACTGGTAGTAGCCGTTAATGTCATCAAATTTTGGGGTGGACGCTTCTTGGTGTAGGGAACGATGAGTTATTGACGAGTGGGAGAGTATCCAAGCATGAACGATTGGGATAAAATGTCGTGGCCTTCAACACCGTTAACGAGTGAAACTAAATTTTTCATTGACACGACGAAAAGAAAAAGATTATAATCATAAAAGATTAAGGAATCGACAATAATTAATTTTATAAGTGACTTAAAAGTTTTTGATGATGTCATGTGTCATTTTTTGTAACTAAATTGTAAAGAAAAATAACAAGCGTAAGAGAGTATCTGGAACTATAAAATATTTATGAACACAGAAACGTTCAACAAAAGGGCTCCGTACAATACGATTCGTTATTATTGTTTGTTTTCACAATTACATTGGTTTGGTTAGGTTTCTTTTATACACAGCCGATATGAATTTCATTGTTGTCAGCATCGAATGGAACGAATAATTTGGGTCCTTTTTATTGTTTTTGTAATAATATTATTCTAAACAAGAGTGTATAACAAACTTTTTACTTCAAAAGCAACTTCCATTCGATGTGTCAAATAGGTACTAAATAAATAGACTCCAAAATTTCATACCGACTGCCACTCAGACTGCGCTTGCATAAATTGTTCTTTTCTCTATCTTTGACTATACTGATGCCAGCTATCTCGATCTCACTGAACACAAACTTAACAAGCTCGAAAGACTCAAAATCTCTGTATAAGATTCATATTTGGTCAACGCAAATATGATCATGTTTCTGAATTTCGAAAAAAAACTCAAGTGGTTGCCTATATGGTTTCGCTGGAATGCTCATATTCTTTCCAATATCTGATCCATATTTTATTTAATCCACTAACTTTCTCGTACCTCAATCAACGTTTTGAGTTCCTGCACAACACGCACTAGAGGGTTTTGAGGTCATCGGAGATATGAGATTGGAAATTCCGAGTCATTTATTTTTTCAAATCAAATTTATTTATTTACTTGAATGTAGGTACATAAAATGGTCTTAAAAAGGGGTGTCCCATGTACATTCTACCATTACATTATGGTGTGTAAATATTGATTTTAGCATGTATATATATAATTTATCATTGGACGAATAATTAATAAAATATTGCGTAGGTAAATCAATAATAATTGCAAAACAATAGTAATATATGTCAATTAAATATTTAGAAAAAACATAACAATAAAATGAAATAAATGTCACATCAAACAAACTATCAAAACTATCATTGGCAAGTATAAAAAATCAAATAAAAAAAATGTCAAGTCATGTCCAAATACAATTAAAAAAAAAAAACATAGGTAATAAATATTCCAAATTGTCAGGTTAAAATAAAATTATTGTCATTTAGAAAATCATTAACTGTATAATAAGCTTTAGCAATTAAGATGTTTTTCAATTTCTTCTTGAATGTTTTCATGTCGGCTCGGTTGTGGAATGCTCTGCCAGTAACTGTTAGGCGTGCTCAGTCCTACAATCAAAAGACAAGTCAAAGAACACTATCTAGCCATTCTCTCTGACTGAAATGGATTAATTGATATGAATTTCCTTGGTTATATTATGGTAAAATGTTAGTACCTATATTTATGTGTGTATTATTGGTATGTATGTTTGATTTATTTATATACCTACACTTAGGTAACTATTGTGTTTATCTGTTCTATTTAATTTTTGTTATTTTTTATTTTTTTATATAATATATCGATGTACACCAAACTGCCCTGAAATAACTTTCTCCTATTTTTTTCTCTCCATCCTATGGTTGCCTGGAAGAGATTGCCGCAGAGCGATATAAGGGCGCCAATTGTATGTACTTACCAAATTGACTTATGTTTAATAATTGTTATATCCTTGGTGTACAATAAAGACCATTATATTTTTATTATTACTACTAGCCGTATAGGTAGAACCGTTCGCGAACATTCGGAACATTCGCGTAACGCACTCACTAGCTTTCCACCTAAGTAAAGCGTACCCAAAGATGTTTCCACTTTAAAAGTGGTTAAATGCGAAACAGACTCGGGTACTGAGGTTTCCGTAAACTAAGATATGCTGAACTACTGATCGCAAGTCACTCCTAGAGTGATGACCGCAAACAGAACAAGGCAGATGAACTGATGAGCTGAAAAGGTAGTAAGGATAGACTACATGCGGAATGAGCGTGGCACGGAGACTGGCGTTTTAACCTTGACAATACATTTCTGTGGTAAACAGCTTCTTCAAATTGTAATAACCAAACACTCATAAAATTATATTAAAAACGAATACATCAAATTAAATCGTCCTTAACTGACAACTGTACTCCAACCCCTTTCGACTTCAACTGTATTTTATTATCTACTTTTATATCATCAAAATGTAAAGAAAGGTCTTTTTAGAACTCCATCCAGTTAGTCAATTACCAATGGAATTATGAAAACCCTCGTTACTATAAGTATCGGTGACACTTGCCGTTTGATTTGTGAGTGAGGATGACCGCCAGTAGAAGGTTGTTTGCTGCTAAAGTTTATTAATAACAAAGTTGTTGATGTGTGTTTAGTATGCCTCATTACTGCTTAGTGGTCCTGAGGATAAGTCGCCTACAGGCGGAATAATATCGAAGTTTTATGATTTAGTTACTGTACTGTCTACGGTACTGGCGGTAGAAATTTGATGGCACAAATTTGACCTGATTGAAATTTTGACCACCATGCACGATTGCGAAAAACCCTCTATAGTTATCCAATCTCCGTTGGATTGCGTTCAGGGGTCAGCAAGTGCACAGCCGGGCAGGGGGATTATGGTGCTCACCACGGCTTCTTTCCTGAGACTTTACCTTCAGCTTACCACCAGGCGAGGTGACGTCAAATTGTCGTGTCCTATATATATGAATATATATTTAAAAAAGTTTCGGTTTGGAGGTAGTTGCACCTTTGCTCTGCACTTGCATGTTAGATGAAAATGCAAAGTATTTATTGCATAAAAACCACTTTTTCAGGAATTGTATTGCGATTTATTTGTTATTTACATTCGATCCGACTTTCCGGCTACAACTACCAAATAAATCGTGTTACAATCCGTTTAAAGCGGTAACTTCCGACAGTATTGCTCGATTAACATATCTTGGAAATAAAATGTGTCCAAAATGTTCTCTATACGCGCAAAATATGTTTCTTGGATGTATTTCGAGGAAAGCGCGGGATGCTACGACGGACGAGATGGACGAGCTCAAATTTACCTTACCCCAAGTATAAAATAGTATAGTTGATAAAAACATAAATGGTATTTCGATTAGGGTTAAAAACAGGTACATATAATTATTTATTTATATCTAAATATGTTTATTCTGAACAATATTGAAAACTAGAAAATATGGAAAAAATATGAATAAAATTATTAAGTTGACAATAAATTGCTTCAATTGGGCTCTGACACAAGTGCTCTTTTGTGTTTACCAGACGGATAATCTGGAGTTCAAAACTACCAAAACAGGACCGATGGAGTCCATCTAAGGGGCATTTAAGCTGCATCAGATCATTTAATTTGATATGTCAGAACTAGATTTACGCAACAGATTTACGCTATGTAAATCTGTTACGTAAATCTGGGTTTCCTAAAACTGTTGTATATTGTTCATGTTCATACCGTACCCAGGAGCCGTAACAAGGCCACGTTGGAGCCAGCTCGTTATCTATTCTTATTGAAAACTCTCGACGTGAGTTCGAATGATTTATAATCCATGCGCCAACTTAAAAGATTTCTTTCACAACTTCTTAGGCTTCTCTGAAAATGTATAGAGGAAGTTTTGAATTGATTTTGAATAAAGCCTGTGGTTTCGAATTCCATTTTGGAGAATTTATTCAACAAAAGATTGGATGTATCTCATCTAATATAATCTCATCTGCGAAACTGGTTCCCATACTGAGTGACGGATGAGGCTCTGGCGTAAGACTTTAAATTCAAATCAATTTATTGTGAAAATGGGTTTCAGATATGATGTAGTGATAAGATATAAAGTATCTCTATTCTCCTCTAGGCATACAATATCATTTTAGTTTATGTGTAATATACTTATTTGACTAAATAAAATGTCATTATTATTTTGGATTGAACAAATTACACCTCAACACTAGTTATAATTATTATTCAGGCCATAGGAAAATACATTATACAACACAATCAATCAAGGGTTATTGTCTCTCTCTTCTATAAATTCAGTCACACTGTAATAGGCTTTGTCCAACAGAAATAACTTCATCTCAAGCTTAAATTTATCTAAAACGCTTATATGTATCTATAATAGCCTAAGGTAGGTAATTGTATATCCGAGGCGCCATACAGATAATGCTATTATTATTTATTAACGCACTTTTATACACCACCCGTGAAAATAGGTAATAGTATTAGTGAAAGCGTCAATAAATTTTAATTTTAAGCTTTCTTTTGTATTTTTGAAATCTATTATTATGATTTTCTAAATTACGAATTTAATTCGGTAAAATTTTGACGCGCGACAATGGGGTGCTAGAATTTCTGAACTGTAGGAGGTGGGACACGACGGTATTCCCGTCCAATTGAGCAGTCCGTCTGGGAAAGTACCATCGCCCTAGGGAATACCGCGGCCATAATAACCTAGTGTTGTATTCCCGTCGGTGAGTAGGGTAGCCAGAGCTCACTGGAGAGGTTTTGTGTTGTCAGTGGTAAGACCAAAGGATATTCCTGCTTTGTCTTCTACACCGATGGCACAGAAACTCTCTGTGTTTACAGGGTCGGCAGCAGGAGTGTGACTCCCCTGGTGGTGCATATGTCTATAGGCCACGGCAACCATTTACCATTAGGTGGGCCCTGTGCTTATCTGCCACCTCAGTTGTATAAAAAAAGAAGGGTTGCACTCCGGGAGTGCCGGCAGAAGTAAAAACTTTTTCTTTCGTTTTTTCTTCGTTATATACAGAGAAAAATGCGCCAACTACAGAACCTATCACTAATTTTCTGCTAATTTTCTGGCAGAAGAAATTAATAAATTACAAACAGAAAAAATAATCACAAAAAGTAATAAATTACAAAAAGAAAAAATAATCACAAAAAGTGTCAGAAGCCCAGGTTCGAACCCGGTACTATCTGAAACCATAAGGACTTACAGTCGAAGCGTTTACCGCTAAGCTACGAAGCTTCTTAGCGTTCCTAGCAAAATAAACACTCTGTAAACTAGGAATGTTGTATGACCTCATGTCGTCCTACAAAGTCGTCGGTTACGGGTCAATGGTCAAGTGATCCTGATGCGCGAGTTTAACAATTTTTACTCATCCAAAACCGCTAAAGAAGTTTTCACTTCAAAAAAATAATAATTCACTCGTATCGCCTAGTCAGTTGTAGCTGACCTAGGTATACACCCAGAACAGTTACAACTGACCATAGGCTGACCGCATAACTCAGGCATCGCCTGCGAGGTGCATGGGCAACGCAAGCGGGGGCGGTCGTAGCGCGCGTATACATCAGGCAAAAGTGCAAAAGATAGTTCTTTCAACATATGACGTCAGAGTGGTTAACGATAAAATATTAGGGGTAACCCCCGCAGGCGATGACTGAGTTAAGCAGTCAGCCTACAGTACTATTAATATAAGTGATATCAATTTATTATCAACTAGCTGTTACCCGCGGCTCCGCCCGCGTGGATGTCGGTTATCACTTGGTGTTTAGTCGACGCTCTTGAGCATTAATTTTTTCTAAAATAAAAGTAGCCTAAGTTCCTACTTATAACATCAGCTACCTGTCAATAAAGGTCCCGTCAAAATCGGTCCAGCCATTTCAGAGGTTAGCCGGAACAGACAGACAGACAAAAATTGTAAAAAAATGTTATTTTGGTGCAGTACATACACTAAAATAACGTTTTTTTATTATTATTGTATTACATTCATATGCATGTAGTAAAAGAACGGTTATTTCAATATAATAAACAGATACTAGAATTTTATTAATTTGTATTGATTACCCTATCTCTATCCACTACTGAACATTAACCTCTTCCAATGTTAGCCTACTGTTTCCACGCTGGCCAGATGGGTTAGTATAGCTACAGGGTTTTATTTCAAGTTTCCTTCTTCCGCAGTGATATCGTCTGCGTATCTTTCCGTTATTATTGTTGTCTTTTACAATATTCTTTGGATGAGATGGGGCGGTGATACTTGTATACTTTCTCCGCCACCACACGGCATATTTATGGTGTTGCTATTGAAAGCATGAGCCCAATCAAATATATTTATCTTTGTTGCAGATTGGCTGACAGTGACGTGGGCGCAGGGCGGCATGCAGCTGCAGGCGGATGGCTCCGCAGACGAGGACGACGACTCCGTCAAAGGACGGTGAGTTCACCTACCTATAGAGTTATAATTTCCTATGTCCCGAGTGCGGTGTAACGTAAACGATAGCGGTATTCCTTTTTTTTTCAGTATTTTAAATATTTTTACTAAACATGGGTGAATGGTATAGGGACCGCACTGACATTTGGGGCTAAATTTATTTTTATCCGACACATTATCAGTTGCATCAACTGCTGCCTATTATCAATAATTAGACAACAGGAATACCAGAGCTAAAAATAGCTCCTCAGAACTCACGTCTTCGTGGCTAAGAATTAATAATTGAATTATTCTTACAGGAATTGAATGTGAATATTTTGTGTTTGACCGAGTATTGGCGCAAAAAGAGTGAGATGATTGAATAATAATGAAACTTGTACTTTAGCCGGTTTCACTTTACGGCATAATTATATTATACAATGTCATACATGTAAATTTCAGACACCCACTGAGTTACAAACATGCTGCATTGCACTCGATGGTGCACCGACTATAATAAAAATACTATACTACTATACTATTGTCGATTCCAATGTCACAATCGGATTTTGAGGAGGAATTGGCGGTGATCAAAGCGATAGCGACGAATAACGGTTTCCTATCCCAGTTAATAGACAGGTTGGGTGTAACCAACCAGCAAGAGATCCAGAGCGGTCACTAATCTAGCATATCTACAATGGACGCACACCCATGACAGGAGCACATAACGATGGCCCGCCAACCTTATATTGGTCCTATCATCTCATATCAATGTGCTAGGACACTATCAGACGGCAAAGCCGCTTTTTAAATCACTCAAAATTTACAACACTTGCTCTACAATAAGAGAGCCCCATCCCCAATTGAGCAGAAAAATGGTATATATGAGGTGTCATGTTCCACCTGCATCGGAAGGTATATTGGCCAAACTGAACGACCTTTCGGAATTAGAGTTGCTAAAAATGTCAGAGGCTGGAGAGTTTAAAAACAAAATTCAACTTTGAAGAACACCTTCTTCGAGAAAACCACTCATTTGATCCAAAGGCCAACTTTAAAGCTCTGCGACTGTGCGACAAAGGCATAAAAATGAACGCCCTGGAAACTCGTGAAATAAATAGATTATTAAATAAATTAACATATTAAATAGACAGAAACAACATAATAAATTAAAAATTGGATTATAATGAATGATGAAATCCGAATTAATTTTTAATTTATTTAATATCGTGACTGACATTTTTTACATAATTGTAATCTGTGTATGTAGTACAATTAAGCGCAGTTCCATTTGACAAATTTAATTTGACAATTACTTCAATTTAATTTAATTACAATTTTGACATTTAATCATCTGACATTTCACTCTTATACGACTAGCGTTGTACCAATAATGTTAAGTTAAAGTTGCTAAAGCTGTTAAAGCTGTAAAGTTTTAACAAAATAACTTTTAGGCCAATTTAAACATTATTTTCCCGAATTGTTGAAAAAAGTTCAAAAAAAAAAAGATATTCAGCCGTCTCGTTTATTACATCATTTAATAACCTGGCTGGCTTAGGCCAATCGTAAGATGGGTCAATACCTCGAAATAACATAGAAAATTACATACATACATATACTTACACCTGTAAATCCCCAAGGGGGTAGACAGTGGCGTATTCACAGAAAATTTATGATAGGTTTATTGTGATAGCTGCGGAATCCGACTTGGTTAGGTTAGGTTAGAAGGCTAATGCGGGAGCGGAGCGGTGTAGCTCCCGCATTAAGCCTTCGTGGTTATTTTTTATAACCATACAGAAATAAGTCATTTTTCTAGTTAAGTTTAAGTAGTTAAACGTCATCGATCCAAGCTATTTGCCTAGCCGTGTAATTAAATGGCTGAACACCATTCAGGCCGTTAATTGAATGGCGGCGTTTAGTTAACTGCCTAACCATCAAAGGTTTACGTATTTGGTTCAGACCAAATACGTAAACCTTTGATGATACCGACAGGTGAAACCGGTCAGGTTAAAAATAAAAATAAAGCGTGGAAAAGTACAGGTGCCATGTTAGATTCCACCAAGCGCCATCAATCTCCAGTATAAACAGCATGAGATGATGTTCAGTATAAAAAATTTGTAAGTTGCTTTAACGGCTTGATGGTCGTGATAAAAAATGGTCTCCACATGTAGACGAACACTATTTGATATATACGCCCAAAAATAGTTTAGAATTGATAATTTTATTGTTTCATTGAATATGTTAAGAATTACTTCAAGGTTTTCAATAAAGTAGGTATGTAGACAAGCGAAGACCATTAATATTTAAAGGAAAATAATTGAGGCTCGCTGAAGGAAACTTGGAAAGTTATTTACAAAGAGTCTAGCAAATATTAAATGAGGGATTTTATTACTTAAATTCAATAAGCAAATAGGGATATAACCTCTTCGAAAGTGATTTTAAATGCTTTTAAAGATTATTTTGCTAACATTCAATTAAAATTCACTTCTTTAATCAATTCTTGCGCTCGCAGTGCTGCGACTCTTTTTGAGAGTAATATTAGTTCTTCTTCTAAATTTAAATTTAAACATTGTCATCCCAGTGACATCTTAATAGACGTCCCCGAGGAATAAACCGGTAATCGCAAAAATCAAATTTTACAGGAGAAAAGATTAAGTGTTTTTCGGTTCTAACTTTTCTATAAAAGATAATTATTACAACATTTTAATACGACGGGAAAGCTAATTTTTGCCCAAACAGATCATAGTTAGCCCTGTGACTATTGATTAAACACAGAAATAGATATCCACCAAGGTTCAAATTACCGAAAATAATTTCTAACAGTTTTTAGGGTATTGATATATTACCACCATGAACTATCAATAATATTCCAGTAACGTCTACTTGCCGAATTATTCTTGTAATATAAAAATAATTTCCTAAAAATCATAGACATAACACTACTTTACTGAGTTCTCACACGATGTATGTTTTCATTAGTAGATAAATGTTATGATCAGTTACCGACTTATTACGGTAAACATTTTAATAGCTTAATAATGGTAAAGGATAGTAACTGGAATATTATAGATCTTTCTGGTAATCATATTTTAATGTAATTGTTGTAAACAGATTATGTAAATATATTTGTTAGCGGTATCCCCAAGGGAAAATTAAATAAAATTCATAAAATTTATCAAAATATTGTTTTTAATGGGTAAAAAGTCCTCAATAATATCACAATTGTAATATAAAAAATATAAAGAAATAAAAACATCAAAAACAGTACTTAATCACTATTTTCATTGTTATCATCATTATTATCTGGTTCACTATTTTCTACAGAAACTAAAGAAACATAAAATCAGTGGTAATACTGTGTAATTCCTGCACTGTTACTTATAGATAGTAAATCGTATGCAACGCCTTGGTTATGGGAAGAGGTTGATGATACGCACTGTTTAGGTTTTCGCCCGTGTCGTTTCATTTGAAATGAATTCATAAAATCTAATTCAGAATACGGATCATCAAAATAATATTTAAAGAAAACCTTATCTTGTTCAGATGATGATACGTAAACTTCCATTACATCCAAATTCCAATAATAAAAATAAATACACTGAGTCCATCTTAGCTTTTGCTGACGACCTCGCAATACTGACGCGTAATCCAAATCAATGTCAGGAACTATTAAAGGAAATCGATGAGTTCTGTTCGTGGACAAATGGACTGATAACGAAGCCCAGTAAGTGTCACTGTCTGTGTCTGGGTAGACGGGACACCAAATTTACCTCCTACGACCCGGGACTCTTCATAGGGGGTAAACCAGTTTCCATAGTCGCTGAATCGGTCCCATTTAAATTTCTTGGGAGAAAGATAGACCATCAAGGACGCACACCATCCTTAGATGAAGTTGTCAATATGTTTATAAACGACCTAAATAAGATAGATCAGCTACAACTGAATAATATCAAAAAAGCTTGGATATATGACAACTACCTAACATCACGTCTGACTTGGCCTTTTCTGGTATACGATTTCGGCAAAACCTTACTCGCGAAAATAGATGCAACTGTCATAAAATCACTAAAATCGTGGCTTGGACTAGCGCACTCTGCTGATCCCTCTGCTTTATTTAGGGATCAGAATAATTTTGGGATGAAATTAAAGAAACCATCGGAGCTCTATAAACACCTTAGAGTTACCAAAGCCCACATCTTAGGTAAATCCCAAGATGACACAGTCAGGGCACTCCCGAAAGATAATAACGCGTCCGAGCTTGAATCTAGACTTATATTCCATAAACGATTTATGATAGGAGCCCAGTCGAACAAAGTGGGGTTGGGAGTACGAGAGCCAAAAAGGGACCAGGATATACTTAGGTCCTTTCTGAAGCAAGACGAAAATGATAAATATCGAGTGCACGCGATGAATTTGGAAATCCAAAACGAATGGTTGACAATGGGAGAGTTCTGCATACCGATGGCTTTAAAGTGGCGCACCTTGATATATGAGTGGTCGCCGGCCCTGTTAAAATTCTACCTTAACGCCTTTCAGATGACCCTTCCAGACCAGAGTAATCTGGTAAGGTGGGGGAAAGCCACAGAAAAACAATGTTATACGTGTGGTGAGGCAATAGGGACGGCTAGGCACATATTAGTAGGATGTAGGGTGCTTCTTGATAGAGGCCAATACTCACGCCGCCACGACAAGGTGCTTTTCATCATACGCGAAGCAATGAGTCTGGCAGTAGCTAGAGCCCAAAAAGGATTGACTACTAACAGACGTCATATCAACTTTGTGTCTGAAGGTTCATCCATAAAATCCAGG
The DNA here is from genome assembly GCA_949126895.1 of Eilema caniola. Classification (NCBI taxonomy): domain Eukaryota; kingdom Metazoa; phylum Arthropoda; class Insecta; order Lepidoptera; family Erebidae; genus Eilema; species Eilema caniola. Next base: position 1,410,176 of record OX421463.1, on the reverse strand, counting down.
AACAAACCTTATTCAATCTTAGATACTGCCCCAGATTGGACTCTCCTAATCGACACGTATGAAAAGCACTATAAAATTCCGGAGGATGTTGGGGTTTCGTCATCTAGACCGGACATATTTCTATACTCGAAAAAGACTAAATATGTGGTCCTTGTGGAACTTACTGTACCGTGGGAAACAAATATACCGAAGGACCACACACTAAAGAAAAATAAATACTACGATCTCACAAACGAATTAATCAAAAACGGTTACGTGGTTAATTTGTATGCAGTAGAAGTGGGAGCGAGAGGTATACCAGCTAAATCTCTCTATAACCTACTTAAAGATCTAGGCCTATCGAGAGCTACAATAAGCTCATTACTAGGACGAATGTCTAAAGCGGCACTAGTAGGTTCGTATCAAATTTGGTTAGGCAGGGAGGGGAACTTGGGTAGTGAAGGTGAGTGTTGATGTACATCAACAAAAGGGGCCCCTTCTAAACCTACACTTGGGTCGCAAGTCCCAGGCACTGTCCCGAGTTCCCAACTCAGCAACGCGATGGACCCGGCACCCGCACGGAGAATCCATGGATTGCTAAGAATATCGTCTCTCTACTTCTCAATACTCCCTTCTGTGCTGGAACTCATTTTTCGAGGTCTGTTATTGTGCTTACCTCTTAAGTCCGTAACGCGATCGTCTGTTTTAAATTTTTCTATTGCTGTGTATCCCATTTGTTCATTAATTTGTAAAGTATTTAGGAAAAAATTCTTACAATCCAAAACTTCCACATCTCTTAAAGAAAATAAATATTTAATAGTCTGTGTGCGATTATTTTTTCGTTCTAGAGTCATTCGTTTGATGTTTTCTGTTTTAGTATGTTTAGCAATGTGATATATATATATTGCTGTTCTCGATCAGCTAGTTTATAAATTTCTTAATTATCAAATAAAGCTTGCCTGTCTGAAGAGGCAAATTTGCTACCACAGTTCAATTTACAATTACATGCAGGTCCTATAGACTACTATTATGGATACTTATTTTTATTATGACGGCCCCCGTAAGCCTGACCTCAGTAGGTAATTTATTTATGTTACTAGACCATAAATTTTAATTTAGTTTGACGTTTTCTGGTGTATACTTTTTCATTTAAGGAAGTGGAAGTTACGTCAAAATCATTTAGTTTAAAATCTGTCAAATGTTGTATTAATTCAGTTCAAATATCAGGTTGCTCATTTTGACAACTATTTAGTTCAGTTCCAATATCAATGAGACCATTTTACGCATTTGCATACAAAACTGTTAAAAGAGATGATGTACTCAAATGAAGCTTCATTTTATGATAGTCAAAAGTGACTATTTTACCATTTTTAGTCAAATAACATACATGATGATCAGTAAATGAACATACAATATGACCTTTTTAGACCTACAGGTTGCTTATTTTGACAACTATCGGTCTGTGTGGATGTTTCAGGTTGCAATATTTCCTCGAAATCTTCACTTGAGAAATTGATGGATGATGGAAAACGAGGTACTCAAATTAAATTTGTATTAATGAAGTTAGTGTTGTCAAATTGATTTTTATTGTTAGACTATAAAGCATTAATAGTAGAATAATGTTCAATTTTATAAATAATGATAGAGGAAGCCACAAAATCAGTGTTCGGTAAGAGTAGCGATAAATTAGAAATAGTAGAGGGAGTATCTGTTACTTTTGAGGCATGTAAAATGTTATCTATACATTGAGAATCTTCAGAATAAGAACTTGATGGACTATTAATTGCAATTTCTGGACTTGGGACATATTCTGAACAACCCGCAGAAAAATCTGGGTCACTCATTGCCTATCACAATCAGTGTATTTTGTCTTTTGTCGATCTGAAATCAAAATAATTTAATTGAATAAAAAAGCAAAGTTTAAATTTCGTACCTACTTTTCTGGAGAAAAATATACCTACTTAAGAGTGGGAGCACAACAATTTGTTATAAGAGAGAGAGGGAGAAAGATTAGAGAGCACAAATGCACCTCCACACACACACACACAGACAGCATTTTCCTAGTACTCTAGTAACAATTTAATTTGAACTTACCTCGTAAATTATAATCACTTTTTGAATTATTGATGGACAGTAATAATTATACAGATTTGGTGTCTTACCCAGTATTAGCAAAATTGGTATTTAACGAATAGATAGGGACGAATTGATCACTGCGTGCGCCTTGTATTTAAACTAGTGTGACTAAAATGCATTACATGTAGAAACGCGTTCCTGATTCGTCGAGTAAGAAGCAGTTAACGTTATGTCACGAATGATTACTGTAACAGTGTATTACCGAAAATGTCTATCTTATAAATCACGAGAATAAACCTGTAATCGCTTTAACCAGTAATTAATAGAAAATATTTTGCAGTAATATTACTTTACCGAAATAAAGCCACACAAATGAATTTGTAATAATGTATTATCATATTCTTCTCGTACATAAAAATTAACATTTTTCCGAAGAACAAAGATGTCGTAAGGTAAATATTTGGATATTATGGCAGGAAAAATTTGAAACAAATTACATAGATGTATTCCGACCCGGGGATACCGAAAATGCAATAACAGTAATAACCCAGTAATAGTACAATACAGGTTTATTCCTTGGGGGCGTTGTCTGTTATCAACCATCTTAAAATGAAAAAGTGTGAAGTTTACTGGGGCATGTCAGTAGTTGGTCATGTAATTGATATCATTGCAGCTGATTTAGCACTCATATTTAATGAATGCGTTGATAAAGGTACATTTCCAAACCTAATAAAACACAGTAAACTAATACCATTATTTAAGAACGGATCTAAGTCAGAACTTGGAAGCTACAGCCCCATTTCTATTTTGCTAGCTCTGAGTAAGGTGTTTGAGGAAGTGATGCTCAATCTTTATTTAACTTTATTTCAAGCCAAACAAGCTTTTCGATAGCCAACAATATGGCTTTACTGGCAGGCAATCTACCACCGATGAGGGAGTGGCCCTAGTTAGCCTAATCTACGACGCTTCGGAGGGATCGCAGGATGCTATTGAGGTATTCTGTGAGCTTTCCAAAGCATTTGATTGTGTTGAATCGAACACTCTTACGCAAGCTACGTCGATATGGTTTTGATAATAAATCAGTAAATCTATTAGAGTCGTACTTAACGGATAGGCTTCAGACTGTTGACGTGAATAACGTGAAGTCAAATGGGTCAAAAGTCAAAATAGGTGTACCCCAAGGATCAATCGTACGACACTTTCTTTATCTGGTATATATCAATGAATTACCTTATATGGTCGATGCACAAGCCGGCAGTATTGTTTGCAGATGATACATCGTTAATATTCGAAGTAAATCGTCATAGTACAAATGCAAATAATGTTATAATATTTTGAATGCCATCTCAAATTGGTTTTCTGTAAACAACCTATTGTCGAATGCAGAAAAGTCCAAATGTATTAGATTCATGCAAACACACTTTATTGTCGTGCTAGAGGGGAAAGGGTTATGATTCGTACAAAGCACTACTTTTCTAGGAATTACAATAGATTCTAAATTACAATGGGATGACCTTGACCATATCAGTATTTTGACCAATAAACTTAGTCCTTGGTATGCCTGACAATAAATTTAAAACCTATATAACAACCACCTTATGTAAAGAAGCATACTTTAGAACAGATGATTATCTTAAAGACTAAAATGTCTAGCTTGACTTAAATGAGAATGATGCAGGCACCTCCTAAAATGCTGTAGTTACGGCATAATACTGTACTAGGAACGTGACTTTATTGCCCTATTTTAACTTAGCTTAATTATTTCATTATAAAGTTTATACATACTTATTGTTCATTCAGACACGAGATAATTCGTCCACATTTAGCCTTAAGGAAATTATTATTGTAAGTTGACGGCCTAAAAAATACTGCAGTGGAGATTTTTTGCATCGTTTCTACTCCACCAGCACCTTGGCAGCGGTGGTAAGCTTAGCTTAAGCAGAATTGTTATTCACGTCAATAAAAACCAACCATGTTGTACTAGATTGAATTAAAAACTTTGATTTTAACTTTGAATACTAATAATAAAATACTCTATTCTATCCTACTCTCAGAAGGGATTTAGAAGTGGGGCTCGTGGCACAAAAGAGCACCTTATTATTGACACGGCTGTCAATCAGCAGGTTCGCCGTAATCGAAGGGATATGGCGACATGCTGGATAGATTATAAGAAGGCCTATGACTCCGTTCCACATACGTGGCTCTCGCGGGTGCTTGAGTTGTATAAAGGTGATACAACTCTTTACACCTGCTTGAAGTTATGTTTAGTGCAATGGAGAACGATTCTTCGCTATCCTAGGTGTCGACATAATCCGGATGACGGTGAGCTTATAAAGTTTGAGCGAGGTATATTCCAGGGTGACAGTTCGAGTCCCTTGTCGTTCTGTTTGGCTCTGAATCCTCTAAGTACTATATTGTAGGAATCAGGGCTAGGCTATTGTTTGAAGAGAGGGAGTCAGGTTATATCCCACCTCCTTTACATGGATGACCTGAAGTTGTTTGCCCCCAACAGCTTAATACAGCTACTAAAGGTTACGAAAACTTTTAATAGCTTCATTAGGATGGAGTTTGGAGTGGATAAATGTGCGGTGATGCATGTAAAGAAAGGTGAAATTGTGGAACCTGAAGGGATAGAACTCTCAGATTCCACGAAACTAAATCAATAAAAAAAAATCCCTTTCTCCAAACGATACATACAAGTGTCTGCGTATGTCTCAGGCATTAGATGTTAATGAATCGGGCATGAAATAATTGCTACGGGAGTGCCTTTTTCTGCCACCTGAAAAAAGTACTGAAAATTCTTTTTTTTTAACGAGGTGGCCTATAACAATTGTGGTCGTGGTTTTTTAAACGTTAAGACTCCACACAACCGCGAGATATGCTACCTTAGAAAATATTTTCTCAAGGTGAATGTGGATGTGCATCGGGCTGTAGTGGCAGTGGACTATCGCAAGGAACTATGGAGGAGCAAGGAGCAGCATGTACGATTTTATCGGGCCTTATATGGGCCTGATGTGGATTTAATAGCATCTGTTTCCTGGTTACGTTCGGTGATCTCTTTGGAGCAACCGAAGGTTTTGTCCGGCAATTACTGATGAAGTTGTAATGACCTACAACTACTGGAGATATATCCTTAGGGATGGTACGGTTGACTTCTGTTGGGCATGTCACCATCCGGGAGAATCCCGCAGGAATATAATCTCTGGTTGTTCATGTCTAGCCAACGGCGAGTATTTGCATAGACACAACCAAGTAGCCAGGATTGTCCATCAGCAACTTGCTCTTAAATATAACCTTGTAGATTCGGAGGTGCCGTATTACAGGTATGTGCCCGACCTAGTTCTTGACAATGGTCGTGTCACATTGTACTGGGATCGATCTATCATCACTGACAGGACTATTGTAGCCAATAAGCCTGATATAGTGATGATAGATCGATTAGAGCACCTTTCAATAATTATCGATGTCACCATTCCGTATGATGAGAATCTCGTGAAAGCCAAAAAAGATAACCAAATAAAATATTTGGATTTGGCTCGCGAGCTTGTCGACATGTAGATTCGGCGATTATTGTTCTGATAGTCGTGTCGGTTCACGGTCTGATTGCCAAGAGCAGCGATCAACATGTCAAGAGGCCCGCGTTAGACAGTTGGGTTAAGGGCCTGATGCAAAAGGCGGTACTTCTTAATACGGCACGCATCGAGGGAATGTCCCTTTCCCTGGTGCCCTAGCCACTGACCGGTAGCTAGGTCCCTGTACCCGATGCCGATGAACACTATTTTAATATATATAAATCTCGTGTCACAATGTTTGTCCTCAATGGACTCCTAAACCACTTAACCGATTATAATAAAATACGCACACCATGTGCAGTTCGATCCAACTTGAGAGATAGGATAGTTTAAATCTCAAATTATAGTCCGATTCGCGATAACCGACATCCACGCGGGCGGAGCCGCGGGCGACAGCTAGTTTTTTATATTTTTAAATAGATGTTGTTTTTAATATGTATTTAAAAATGTAATTCATAAGAAGTTTTTAAATCAATCAATAGGAATAATAATAATACATTTTCTTATAGCTAGTTAAAAAATAGATAAATTCTTTTCATATGTACTTGTTCTGATATGATTCGATCCAATACGTATATTCTCGGCCAAATACTCCACTGGTAAACCATTAAGGCGTGCAGCTATTTGGTTCTCAGAAGCGGTCACAAGTTGAGAATATTTCGGTAACGAACCTAATGTACTTATGAACTAGAGACCAGTTCTCTTGACCGACAAGTTCGGACTTTGCCTCGCTAGTGATAATAAAATAACTACTATTTGAATGAGTAATATAGTAGTCTAATGGTTAAGGTCAGGGGAATTTCACTCCGGACTGAACGTATAAATATTTTTATAGAATTTGATGTACTGCCAGCCAACTGCTACTATCTAGGCAAAAGCGTTTTTAGATTGCTTTGATGGTTGTACGAAGCGCAACTTTCGAGGTGCACTATATGTATTAGGCTTGAGTGTAAGGATACTAATTTCCATACTAATGAGGTTTGAGTGGATTTCCCTCATATTTTACGTTCCGTGGTCTGAATCGTACTAAAGACACTTATAATTCAATTCGGCAAGCTCAATAATTTGACCCGTAATGGTTGTGAGTCGGTTGTATGTTCGCAGCACCGTAATAAGTTACAGGGGTGGGTGCCCCGGTAATAATCTAGTTACTTCTCAGCCGAGTTTACAAGATACTTCTAACCGCCTTGGCTCGCCCCGCGGAGTTTATTGAGAAAACTTCTGTCTTGTCTTTAATTAAATGAATTTGTTAACAAAGACTACGTTTTACTGGTCTTGCTAAGTGTTCAAATTAGTGAAATATATTATAATGTTATGTAGTGTAAAAGTTTGTGGAACTTTATCTCAAATGTCTGCATGATTCGGATTTATTCTTTGCAATATAGTATCGAGCGAAAATATTAATGTATTGTCCCATTTCAATGGTCTATACGTATAGATGATTTTTGATTTTGATAAACATTGTAACTCAGTTTTGATTGATTGTAATTCACAAGCTATGAAAACAAAGAATAAAATAATTATCAATAAAAACTTCTAAAAATCGAGTTACAATAAATCTTCTTATAGGAGCACCAGTCTTGGTTGCTGCCAAAGTTTGCGAGCTATGCCACAAGTTCGACCGGGCTTCCCGGGTGGTACTAGACCACATATACCTAAGGCTCTCAAGTATACATATTTTTGTTGAGTTGGCCCCTGTCATTTCTTAACTGTAAGTAATATCTGTGATGTTGCCAACCTTCATAACGAGCCGCTTACCATCAGGCAGATAAGCTTATCGGATGCTTTAGAAAACCTTATTTATCAAAACACCAATAATGGCGTGTATTCGCCATTTTCATTTACCCTTTTCAAGGGCGTATCATTTAATTACAACAAACTTTATCGCGGTTTATTAGTTTTAAATTAGATTTAACTTGTTCCCGTTGATTACTCACCGCGGGATAGAGAGCTCCACTACGGCGGGAATAGGAAGCTTTTAGAGATGTTTGTTGTTGATAATGATAAATGAAACAATATTTTAACTGAAAAAATGATTTACGTTGGACGAATGAAAATGTCTTTGTTTGAATTTGATTATGAGCTTTGAAGAAGATTATGATCAAATCTGTGCCAAAAGTATTTTAGGACGTTTTATAATGAAAAATGTGTGTCTGTTTGTAAAGAAAAAATATCCGTCCGGCACAATGACTTCTATGTACAGTCGGCAAAGGATATACGGTTGCACCTTTACATATTATAAAGTTGTATTTAATTACTATGTAAAGGTGCAACCATATCCTACACATAGTCCTTTGTCGACTATACTTGTGTAACTAGACTGGATGTAAGGAACAAAGGAATTAATATCGCGAAATTCCCCTACTTAACCAATAACCAGCAAAAATGCGCGAGTTTCTGTAGTTGTTATACATAAAGCACGCTATGCATCTACCTATAGGTAGGTCTCAGATCTAGTTTTTGCGTAAAACGGTCAACGGCGACCCCTCTAATAGTATATTCATAGGCCTTGGTCGTTCATTTCGCAACTGATGATGGCCCTGGGTCAGTCGGAGTACGAGGGTAACGCCTTATGGGTCACGATATACCCTGGTATCTGGAGATCCGCGGCAGCGTGCTGATTTAGTCGGTTCGAGTCCGACATAACTGACAACGTTAGATAGCCGGAATACCGTATAAATCATTCCAGTGTTTATTTAACAGCTTTAAGTTTATTGTGCGTACTCTTATCCAGAACTCGAACACAAAAGTCAGTAGAGTTAAATAAACGTGGAGAAATGCGCATTTCCATTGTGATTAAAAGTAAACAGAGGTAATATTTGTGGCGATTTATCAAACGGCTGTATCTGTATATGAAAAGGTTTCGCGCGCCGCCCTCATCTCATGCGATGTTGTTTGCATTAAAATATTTTATTGTGCTCGGCAGAAAATGGAAATAAGATACAGAGCACCCAGCGGTTGGTGGCACTTGCACTTCATAATCAAAATCATAATCATTTATTTGTGGAATATAGGTTAGTTACAGATCTTATAAAGATGTTAGAATGTCCTCTATATTCTACCACATTGTGTGATGTATAAATATTTTTATTTAATACTATGTCAAATTTGTGGCATGTCAATGAAATAGAAGTATCAAAAATTTCAAACAATTTATTAATTTATGTCAATAAAATAATAAAATAAAAAGAAAATTAAGTCAGAAATTAAAACATTCTAAAAATTTATATCAAATTAAGTTAAATGTCCTTATCACTGAGATAATCATCAATGAGTAGTATGCTTTATCGAGCAAGAATGTTTGTACTTCTTTCTTAACATTTGCAAGTTTTCGCAGAATTTTATGGATTTAGGTAGTTTGTTGTAGATCTTGGGTGCCATTACAAATATACTTTTATGTAGTAGGGCCGTTTTGGCTGCCAAGAGGCATAACTACGACTGCTGGTTATATCTGAGAATTTCTCCCAATCCAACGTGACAAACATAACTGTTTTAAAGATAAACAAACATGGCATCGTCAAAAAATCCTCAGACTAATGAAGTATGGTTTACATGTTTCAGTGGTTTTAATCTTGCATATGTTTTTGTGCTTTGAAAACTAGCACTAACACTTGCACTAAGGTCTAAGAAAATTCGGAGTATACTTCCTTGCTTACTACCTTGGCGAGGCCAATGGCGTTCGTGATTGAGCCACCTACCCATATGCCATAGGTGTACGCATTGCTCCCAGTAAGGAAAAGGGGCAAGGTAGTAGGAAAATGAGATAAAAGAGTTGGAGAAGAGATATGATAGGTAATGTAGGTACTGCTGCTGGATATCTTACAATTTTACTACGAGCACGTAGTTATGTCAATAGTTTGGATTGATGTTATTCCTATTTGTAATTTTCCAGAGGTAAATTATATTATGTAATAGTTGGTATATTGGCGTTCTATTTCGGGAATTTTCCCGTGTGTTGCGGTAACAGGATGGTATGATGGCCGCGAGCAACAGTTAGGCATTTATATACCACGGTATCACATTTTTTAATACTATTCAAAAAGCACATAAAATAAACTTCAATGTTGAAATTGGAAAGTAGATATAAAAAAGTTTGCCGAAACGAAGAAATTGGTTCTTAAAGTTTTTATCAAAGGCGAGATTGATAACTGGCCTGTGATCTCTGGCAGCAACTTTAATTAAGAGCAGATACGATAATATAATCGATACGAGAAGTCGAAAAGATGTCGCATCCTCTTATCGAAAATATAATTGAAGAGAAAACTTCGAATAATAAGAAATTGTTTTTAACATTCATATTTATGGAAGCGACTGTCGTTTGATCACCTAATCCCGAGAAAAAAATCTGCACAAGAGCTACGCCCATTGATCGGCAGTATACTGATTTGTAGGTGAGATTGTCTTAGGCACCGGAGATTTTAAAACACTAAGGAGTTTGATAGATAGCATAATGAACCAACTTAACGGGAGGGGGACATTTAAGATTTCAAATAATATTGCAGTATTTATAAAGCTATAGAAAAACAATAGTCTCTATTTCAACCTTTCACCTCACTCCTGTCGACAGCTCGGTCGCTAGTGAGGCAATCTCCCATAGCCTGGAGGACGTCACTGTAATTAATCACGACCCGCACTCACGCGTGACAAATCCGCGCCAGTTAGTCACTTCACCTCGAGTGCTTGGGGTTTACACGCATGGCGATGCCAACTATGAAACATCCGCAGTTACGGATCGAAGATTCGGATTCCATGAAACAACTGTTTTTACCCCGACATAGAATCCGAAGTTGGTACACAATTCGGTTCGGTATATACTTTACTATAAGTTAATGGAAGTGAATAACTCCCGGTGGTTAGGACTCCAGAGAGGAATCTCCCGACGATACGAGCCGTGTCAAAGAGAACCGCCTTCTGCATCAGGCCCTTGACCGATATTTTCATCATTATTTGCCTACCCTAATACATAATAATATATTATGGTTAAATACTACATATGTCGCTCGCGTTACTCGTGGGCCCGAAGGTTCGGATATTTCATAGTAGCCTCCCTGAATTATGTTTACTTTAGGGTTATTGATCAAATTCGGGAATGGTTACGGTTGATTTATTATGTAATCATCATCATCATATCAGCCACAAATAATCCTATGCTGAACACAGGCCTCTCCCATAGACTTCCAGAACGACCGATCTAAAGTAGCCCGCATCCAGCGCTTCCCAGCGACCTTGGTGAGATCGTCTTTCCACCTGGCCGTCTAGCGTCCTACACTACTACTCACTACTACTAGTCACTTTACATTAGGACAATCTATTGTATTTGTCGTTTGATCACTATTATTATTGAAATAACTTGACAAAATGACGGTAAGTACATTCTTCCACCCCTTTACCACTTCTTATTAGTCATTACAAAACCGTTTCACTAAATCTTTCTATCTTTCATAAGAGGCCATGCAGCCCATGACAAAGTAAGTCAGAGACGAGCATATTGCCGTAAGAGCGTTTTCACATTCATCCCATATCCGAAATACAATATCGGTGTCGGACGCCGATAGCCGACATCATAATTATACTGTTTTCACATATATCCAATGAAATCGACCCGACACGGTCATGAGCTCGAAAGCACAGACTAACTAGGGATGCTAGAGATGAAAAAAGACTACAAGCAATTTTCAACCTTACTGACATGACACAGTATCGAGTTTTTTTCTTATATTCGTGATCGGCGTTATCAATTAATGTTACTAAGAAAATGTCATTAAGGTTGAAAATTGCTTGCAGTCGCTGTTTTAGTCTCTTTGTTATCCGATATCGGCCCAGCACAGTGGTGTTGGCTCCGATAGCCGATATCGGACCAGACAATTTGAAAGACGGATACAAATTATATCATACATTTGACTTCCTCCGATATCGGATGTCGGATAACGGACAATGTGAAAGCTCTCTAAGGCCAGATTGACGACAATAGTGAGTGAAATTGTGGGTGTTATCACATTTTGCATATCCCTTCGGAGATTTATAGGCGTGAATGTATGTATATATTTTACATTTAATTTTTAATTAATAACAAACTCAATTTAAACTTCACCTAGGAAGAGAAGTGAAGGCATTTATACTGTGGAAAATATATAAAGTTGTTGTTGTTGTCACCTTTAACCCCTCCAGTTAAACTAATGTGTTAGTAGCCGATTTACGTTGGTAGTGTAATGGCCAGAATTCGAACCCGTGACCTCTCGAGCGTAAGACCGATTCCTGAGCCACTAAACGACCGAATAAATTTATATTCAATTCTATGCAATTTTGTGAATTAATGCATTTATATTCCATGAGTGCTTCTGTGAGATAGATATGACAAATGGAACATTACAAGTCGCTAGTTAGGTATGTAATAAAAGCCGTCACTAGTAGAAATTCTAAACCCAATACAAGTGGATATCGCATTAGTACCCATAGCCTGATTTTCCCCAACCTTCGGAGATAACTTAGGGCTGCCGACATAATTGCCTTTTGTACGTGCTTAGAGTGTAGGCTCATCACTCATTTTAATATTTGAATTCAACTCCCTTGAGCGGCCAAGGTGAGAACGAAAGCGCTTTAACGTCTAGGTTATGAGAATTTATTTGAATTTATATATTAAGGCTTGTAATCGTTGGGGTAAGTACAGACTTTTATTTATTATATTCATTTCTTTATTTTAAAATTACATAATTATATTCAATTCACGCCTTTACTTCACGGGGATTTACATCCGAAGTGGTAGGCAGAATTTTGTCACGTTGTACCGGGCGACTCGATTACCGCCGATTGGACATATTGTCATGAGCGAAATGTCAATAGTATACCTTTTTTTTCCGTTCTCAATTAACGAACATATTGCAGGTAAAGGGACTAAGCTACCGGTGGTGAGAGCTCCAAAGAAAGGAATCTTTTACCAATACGGGCCGTGTCAAGGAGAACCGCCTTCTGCATCAAGTCCTTGACCTTAATTTATATCATTATCTGCCACCCTTTCGGGAACATAAAAATACTACCAACATTACTATCGTACGCATCCTGCTCGTTACCGAGATAGAAGTTGGAACAAGTCCAACTCGTTTGCTGCAATATTTTGTGGACTTTAAGGTTGCAAACTGTCTCACTTAAATGTTCTATTAACTTCACTAACTTTATTTCGAAGCTTAAGTTGTTTGTCATTTCTATTATGTATTTTTCCTTTTTAAACTTATGCATATGTTATATTGCATTGTCATCGGTTTTAAATAAGTTTGTAAAATTTTAAATTAATGTCATGATTTGATTGGCACTCAAATCGAATTCAAAAGTTCATAAAATACATACAAACATTTATACATAACTAATAAAAATGTGTTTAATGAGGAAAAAACCCACGTATATGGATATGAAGTAAGAAGGAGGTTCTTCCCCAATTGAACAACTTCATTCGCTTGGAACACGTTTAAAATTTCAAGGTAACTGGTTTTTTGACTTTTACTATAAAATATGAAATGTATTGTATAGGATAGCTTATATGTAAATAATAAGTATAGAAATTTATTTCACTCAAATATGAGTTGTAAATAATTTATTTTTAAGAAATAAAGATGCGATTTTTTAATCTGTATTATACTCGAAGCAAAATGGCGCCACAATGTAAAAATAATTGACAGTCAGATGAAACAAACTGCATTCTACAGCCAAAGAGTTCTATTTTCAAATGTTGTAATTACTTTTTAAATATTGTTTATGTAAGTGGCCAGTTCCGGAAACTTTTAGTGCGGCCTATGTATAGTAACAGAAACGATAGCTAGACTTTAAAAAGATTTTAAATATTTATCAAGGAGGTTTCTAAATTACCTATTCCTTTTATATAGATACGATAAGTTTTTGTAAAACCCATTATCGTGGCTCATTATACTGGTGTACAGTAAGCTGCAAAAGTACATGGATAGCTTAAGATCGATAATCCTATGAACTTTCAAACCCCAGTTTATAAAAAATAAACTAGATGGCGCCGGTGGTTTCACACATTACATTTTTACGACATTAATGCGGTTGTTATTATTATGCTAACTACCGTTTCATTGTTAACAGTAATATTGTATACCTACCTCCGCAAATATATTTGTCATCTTAATAAAAAAGTAGATAGGTTTATTTTGGACCAGTGTATTATATTCGTAGCTTGTGGCGGTAGTTCACGCGACTGCTACGCACGGGGCGCGGGTTCGATACCCGCTCTGTTCAAAAAAGTTGTATGCATGAATATGGCTGTTTGCACTGGTCTGGTCGTGCCTCGGAGAGCACGTTAGGTCATACAAACATCTATGGCAGTCGTTACGGGTTCAGCTCCAATTGAGCTGTCAAAAGTCCAACCAGTCTAACTTGGAACTTCGATATCGCCATTGGACCATTGGTTGTGGAGGTCAGATGGCAGTCGCTTCACGGAAAATATCGAAGTTAAGCCGCATCACAGTTAGACTGGAAAGTTGACCCCAACTGAGTTGGGAAAAAGGTTCAGAGAATGATGATTATATTCGTAACTTAGAAATCATACAACAATTTAATCAAAAATATTTATTTCTTATTTATTAACGCTTTATTCTTTCTTTCATAAGTTTACACATTTTTTCCATATAGTATATTAATAATTTTTATTTCTTAGTGGTAGTATAATATTAATAATTTTTATTGAGGACATAGCTTAAGTTTTCGTTTCCGATATCAGAAAGAAGATTGAAGCTTTTGTCAATTCAATAAAAATAAACTGGAGACCGAAATACTATAAAACGTTAGTTTCCTGTGATGTAATTTGATATAGTAAGTTTAACATGACTACACAAAAATGTAAACAAAAGTAAATCTAGCTACTGAAAAAGTGAAGCCTGAATTTTTTTTTTCAACTGCATCGTTTTCAATCAAACATTGTTATTTAAGTAGACACTGATCAATGAATTATTATTGCTCACGCAATACAAACATATTAAAAGTTCAACTTATAATAAATTGTCTAACAATTTACTATTCATAGAATATCACATTTCGGTCAGCACTTATAAAATACTACCACTAAATAAACTAAACAATTATGTTAATACTTCGTGTAACCACCGTTCTGATCGATAACAGCTTGCATGCGGGAACGCATTGAGCTAACGAGGTTTTGTCCCATACTTTTAAGCAATGCTTCTCTAAGGCATCTGGGGTCCGCTCGTTTTGATTTTCCCATCGTTGGACAATAATACCCCACAAGTTTTCAATGGGATTTAAATCCGGCGATCTAGCAGGCCATGGAATAACAGAAATGTCGGTCTGAAACATATCTCTGACAAACGTTTCCCTGCCGAATGATCCACCGACAGAATGTTTCGCTTATGAGTTTTTCATCTACAGAACATTTCACATACAGGCAGTTCGCCGATAAAACGATTCATTTTTGGTTAAATCGACGACAGAACCTTTCCCCTACGAACGTTTCGCCGACAGAACGATTAAATAATGAGTGAACCGACGACAGAATCTTTCACCAATTTACAATATAGTTAACACCCCAACTCAGATTACCCCGACTCGGATAGGTTAGGTTAGAAGGCTAATGCGGGAGCGGAGCGTAGCGAAGCTCCCGCATTAGGCCTTCGTGGTTATTTTTTTATAAACCACCCAGAAGTAGGAGCCCCGCGTAGCGGGGCTCCGTCGACCTTGTCGTCGGTTCACTCATTATTTAATCGTTCTGTCGGCGAAACGTTCGTAGGGGAAAGGTTCTGTCGTCGATTTAACCAAAAATGAATCGTTTTATCGGCGAACTGCCTGTATGTGAAATGTTCTGTAGATGAAAAACTCATAAGCGAAACATTCTGTCGGTGGATCATTCGGCAGGGAAACGTTTGTCGGAGATATGTTTCAGAATCCAGAAATGTTATCATGCCGGCCAAACCACTCTTGCACACTACGCGAATGGTGTATGGGGCAATTATCCTGCACAAATTTTATTATAGGAACTTCTTCCTCAGGAAACACGTTTCGAACCGTGGGCAACATAGTCTCCTCCAACACATCTATATAATGGCCACTATTTGCTCGACTAGGCACTCGAATGAGTTCTCCTGGGTCAGCAGCACTCATCCATCCCCACATGTTCACTGTTATACGACCAGACTCCATATTGGGCACTACGTGATCTCTGCTGTATCCGGTATTGTCACGACGCCATAAATTTAAACGCCCATGTTGACTCGACTTGAAGGTTTTTTCATCAGTAAAGATGACGTTACTCCAGTCGTAATTGGAGTACTCCAACGCGAACTCAAGTCTTGCTCTTTTATGGCTGTCCGTCAGTAATGGTTTTACAGCATGCCTCCTAAAATGCAAACCTTCACTGTGCAAGACGCGACGAACAGTATCCACACTTGTGTCAAACAAACCGGCGTAATACTTTGTCGGCATAAATCCATTTTCCTCATAGCCCCTTCTCATTGCATGCCTTTGCGTTGTGTCTATTAATTGTGGTCTGCCATTTCTTTGACGGTGTTTCAAAGAACCCTCTTCTTCGAATCTTCGCACCCATAAGACCACTGTTTTTCGCTATAATAAAGAAATAGAAATATTAAAATAACAATAAAAGTAGCTTTTACCTTGAAATAAAACAATAGGATTATTTATATAGACGTTATATAACAGGACATACTTACGTTTATGCCACTTTGTCGTGCTATTTCAGACATGTTTTTGCCTTGATCATGCAGAGCAATTATTTTTGCTCTTGTCGTCATGTCAATATTGCATCGCGTACTCATTGTAGTAAAAAATATTTGGTTAACTCAGCTCAAGGATAATAGAAATAGGAATGATGTTAGCGAACGAACAAACTAGCAAGTCACTGAGTTTAAGCAGCTATTAAATAAACTGAACTACCCACGTAGTTCATTTAATTATAAATTAAGTTCACCCTCTAAGATTAAAACATTAAGTTAAACTACAAAAATCTAGTAATATTCTATTTCAACGCATGACTCATGTGCAAAGTTAGCCAATTGAAGTGTCTATACGATATATATTATCGTGAAACTAAGTTTTAGAGTTTCGAGTTCGAACCCTGCCGAGAGCATTGTGTTTTTGTAATTATATTATGTTGATTAATTTGTGTTTGTATAAATCAATGTAATGAAAATATTGATAATATACAAAAATAAGTGAAAATGATGTTTCTTAAATATAATAAACTACTTTGATAGTTCTTTTTTTACCTTCGAAAAGTAGCGCAGCGCTACCTAGTGAGATATTTATGAACCATTTTACTTCGTCAACAGATGGCGTTGAATACCGGCGCAAACGATTTAGTATTTGTAATGGCCATGCACTTTTGCAGCTTGCTGTACATAATATTGTATTAGGTACCCACGTAATGTTTCATATCATTAGGGGGTTGTACGAGTAATTATATTTATATCGACAGCCTCCGTGGCGTAGCGGTAGTGAACGCGGCCGCTATGCAGGAGGCGCGGGTTCGATCCCCGCTCAGTGCAAATATTTGTATGCATGAATATGTATATTTGCATTGGTCTGGGTATTTCTATGTATAATATGTACGTATTTACAAAAAAAAAACGTATCTTGGCGATGTTTATCCGCATTCTAGATTCCATAACACAAGCTAGTTAAGCTATGCTTACCATGGGTCTAGATAGCGTTGTGTGAAATGTTGTGGAATATTTATTTATTTATTATTTATTATCGGTTACTAGGAATACATAGGAAAATAGGTATTTATGCATAGATCTGGTATCTAAAGAATCAATAGAATGGATAGTGATTACGAGAATCCGATTATGGGAAGCGCTATACTACCTAATTTTAACCCTACAAAAAGTTATGATTAGAGATATATTTAGTAATGCAAAACCTAGGGTAGGTTAAATCTGATCACACAGGGCAGTTGGTTTCCTTTTCGTATAAGTACCCAAAGTATTGTAAGAAAACAAATAAGTATTATACCATTCAGAGAAAGCCGTATAAAAAAAAATCCGATTATTAAAAGAATCCGATTATGGGAAGCGCTATACTACCTAATTTTAACCCTACAACAAGTTATGATTAGAGATCATATATTTAGTAATGCAAAACCTAGGGTAGGTTAAATCTGATCACACAGGGCAGTTGGTTTCCTTTTCGTATAAGTACCCAAAGTATTGTAAGAAAACAAATAAGTATTATACCATTCAGAGAAAGCCGTATAAAAAAAAATTAAATGTAATATTACAAAAAGAATACAGTTGTTGCCCTGTCATGGCAATGCAGATCATCATGTACAACTCATTATTCAACCTGATTAATGGCGAGTTTAGTTCAGTTTTTACTCCTAAACATTATTCTATAAGTGAAAAGCTAACTTTTAGTAATTGGGCACCTCCTGGAATTTTCAATCTACAATCACAATCCATATTTTCAAGAGTTTGTAAAAAAATATTCAAGAATATTTAGATAAGCCTGTCTCAGAGCAAAATCAATGTAATTAAGAAATAAAGTAAAATGTTCAAATAATGTTATTACCACAACTTGGAAAGTCAGAAATAGTGAAACCGGTAGAACGTAGTCATTATTTTCACCTAAAAATAAATTATATAGATATTAAAGAAGACTTTGAGGTTACAACTGAATTTGAATTATTATTTTCCAACATTCCAATTGACGTTACAAGAAACCTTTCGTCTTGTTCTCAAACTGCTGAACAGCTTCTGCACGGCATGAATGAATGCGGCTCAGACTTTGAATTTTCAGGTGTTAGTCCTAAAGATGTTTTAAATGCCTATAGATCAATTAATATGAAGAACACAAAAGATTTATGGGGTTTATCTGTTAAAACTATTTCACATATTATTACTATAATAGCTCTATATCTGGCAACTGTATTCAATTACTGTGCCGCATCTGGTGTGTTTCCTGACTTGATGAAACATAGTAAGATAATTCCATTATTTAAAACTGGTGATACTGCAGACCCCTCTAACTTTTGGCCTGTTTTCGGTCTACCTACTCGCAGTAAGATCTTAGAAAAGCTTATGCTTGGCCAGTTGCTTAGTCACTTTAATATACATAATTTACTACTGTTTTCTACTGTTACTGTCATAATTTACTACTGTTTGTTGTTCAACTATAGATGCGGGGGTTAATTTACCAAAAAGTATTTGTGAGGCTTGGGAGGATTCGCAGGATGCTTTGGGTGTTTTCTGCAACTTATCCAAGGCATTCGATTGTGTTCACCATTGATTGAGACTCTTATCAAAAACTACACCACTATGGTAGGTAAATGATCTGCAGGAAGCCCACTTGTAATGGGCGTCCCGCAGGGGCAATCCTTGGTCCATTTCTGTTTTTAATATACATAAATGACTTACCTTACTATGTAGGGAATAGGCATGAGATTGTATTGTTTGCAGATAATACTTCCTTGACGTTTAAAATTAA
The DNA here is from genome assembly GCA_949126895.1 of Eilema caniola. Classification (NCBI taxonomy): domain Eukaryota; kingdom Metazoa; phylum Arthropoda; class Insecta; order Lepidoptera; family Erebidae; genus Eilema; species Eilema caniola. The sequence continues at coordinate 1,391,088 of OX421463.1, read as the reverse complement.
TAGACAATTACACAATTAGGACAAAGTAAACAGTGCACTATTAAAAGTTGTTCATTGGTTTAATGTTATTAATCTTCTTTTGAATGATAAAAAACTAAAGTAATCAAATTCTCGACACCTAATGTAAGGCAGGTAGCTACCAATGTAAAACTTTTAATGGATCTGGATTGGACCCTGTGGGGACTACTGTATTTTTGGGTATCACTATTGACTCAAAACTGCAAAGGGACCGCAGATTGAAAAATTATCAAGCAAATTAAGTTCTGCAGCATATGCAGTCAAAACAATTAGACGGTTTGCTGATATTGAGACAACTAGAATAGTTTATTTTAGTTATTTCCATGGACTTATGTCATATTGAATTCTTTTCTGAGGTAATTCTGCGAACATTAATACCATCTTTGTATTGCAAAATTGAGCTGTAAGAGCAATATACCAACTTGGTCCTAGAGTGTCTCTAAGAGAAAAGTTTAAAGAAATAAACATTCTTACGATTATATCGCAATTTATTTATGAGAATTTACTTTATGTACATAAAAATTTAGACTCCTTTACTAAAAAGAGTGATATACATGGTATAAATAGTAGACATAAAGGTAACCGAGAAAAATACGTGGCGATTCGGAATCAGTGTGGCAAGGTGTGTAGGAATGCTCAACGCCAACATATCCATAACTCAGTGCAGAACGGTGATCCAACTCACGTCTGGAAGTTTCTTAGATCACTGGGTGTCGGTAAATCTCGACAAAACACCATTTCAAACGATGTAGACATAAATTCCCTTAATCAACACTTCTCTGCCCCGTCGACTTTTGACGCGGCCACTAAACTTAATACTCTAAACAATCTTTTATCTACCGCTACTCCCGATTGCTCTCCATTTACTTTCACTCAATTCACCAGTTGTGATGTTAAGAAGAGCATAGTGTCTATCACTTCTAATGCAGTCAGAACCGACTGTGTCAGCGGTAATATGATCGTGACAAAATCCTCACTACTATAAGTCATATTTTTAACTTTTCGGTTGCCAGCAGCACCTTTCCATCCGCTTGGAAAGATGCTCAAATAATTGCAATTCCTAAGAAGAGCAACCCTTTATCCTTCTCTTTCCCATCCTTGATTATGCCGATGCCAGTTATCCAGATCTCACTGAAGACCAACTTAATAAACATGAGAGACTTCAAAATCTTTGCATACGAATTATATTTGGACTTCGCAAATATGATCATGTCTCCGAATTTCGTGTAAAGCTCAAGTGGTTACCAATACGCCTTCACCGGAATGCTGACCTTCTTTATCTATTGTATAATATTTTATTTCATCCTCTTACTCCTACGTACCTAAAACGACGCTTCGAATTCCTTGGAGACTCGCATTCTAGAGTCTTGAGATCGTCAGACAACGTTTTTTTTTTTTAAAAAATGATACCTACTGATTTTTGTGCCTACTGTTCCTCAGTAGTTGTCATGTCATGCACTGCACGGTGGGGGAAAAAATAATGACGATTCCAAACATTTTTTTAATTTTTATGGAATAAATGATTTTTTGAATTTGAATTTGAATACCCTAATTCAAAGTAGTCAACGTAATGTTTGTATATTGTGTACTTCTTCATGTAAATTGCTGTAACAATATAAATGACATTGAGAAACAGTGGAAAAAATTCCTATCAGGAAGAGACAAAATAAAAACAAATATTTCCGTCGAATTTCCGTCTTAATGTGAAGTCGACATGTCTCCCCACCGGAACACGTGCCTTCGAAACACAATTAATCACATCAATTTGCGTTACACTGAACTTCCAACTTCATCGTCTGCCCGGGGCTGTTACAAATTTCATTTTGCAAATTGTCTCACTTGTTGGTCTGTTACAAATCACATTTTGTAAATTGTATCACTTGTAATACTAGCAAATGGTCGTCTAGTACTAATTTAAAAACGTTGAACGTTTGTTTTAATTAGGGTTTTTGTGCCATTCAAATGACAAGCTAGTTGAATTAATTAGAGCATTTCACTTGTAGTTTTATGAAGATCGTTAGTGTAACAAAGGAGCATTTTGGTTTATACATCATGTCTGCTCCGTTCATTCTATACAATTAATTTGTCAGGTTTTTTTTAATCTAAATAGTTTTATCTTATCTGCTTTAGTTTCTGGATAAAATTCTTACAAGTAATTCTTTAGAATATCTTATGCCTGAACTTATCATGCAAAAACACAGAGTATAATCCTACAGTTTTATAACTATACTTATTTCAACAGCCCCTATTGTCATGTGCGTAAGGTAGAAGACAGCAGTGGTGGCAGAATTTCTAAAGGTGGATACATAAATTGTGAAACACGTGCCGCGCATATTGGTCATCGCAAGGTAAGCAATTTGTGTAGATTCATTGCCAATTGCCACTTTAAACACTAGTGCAAACATTATACCATCCCTAATTATTTGGCCATTAGTGAGAGGGTGCATTTCTTTTGAAAAGCCAGTTCTACCAATGAAATAAGATTCCATAGAAACGGCGGAAATAGAGTAAGTATTTATTATGTACAGGTTTTGATATCGCTGAAGGGCGACCGGGTGTGACACGGCATTTACATCACACCCGTCGACGTTGTTTAGATTAATAAACTGTCAGACAGACGGCAGGAAATTGGGAGGGCTGTTAAGTAAAGGGCTAAGTTAAGGACAGCTTCGAGAAATTGATGTTGCTTTACGTATTACTTGTACTTGGAAACAGATCTTATTTTGCAAGGTAGAAACGTGTACTAAGATTTTAGTGAAGGGTTTGTTTTCTTAAAAAATTACTCGTTGAAATTTGTAAAACTGTATTGAATTTGTTTTTTCATTATTGTTATCCAAAAACCACTGGGTAGATATGGCTAAAAAAAATTCAATGTTCTCATCATATCATCATCACTGTTCTATCTGGGTGGAACCATGGAAACCATCGAGTTCATAGTTTTTTTATAATAGTTCGGGACATCTCGCGATAATACTTTGTAAAACTTACTTTGACCGACGTTTCGGGTGCATTTCAGCATCAGTGGTTACAAAAATTGTCACTGAGCTTGAGCGGATCCTGAACAACAATTCCCAATGGGGCTCTGAGAACCTGTTCGTGTTCAATGCGAAGAAGACGCAGGCATATGCGTTTACAGCAAAGGTAGCTTCTTTCCTTCCCCTTCCCAGTCTTCAGAGCACGCCACAGCCATTGCAGGACAACCTCAATATCCTCGTTATGGATGTTCGCTGCAAACTGAATAACAAAAACTTCATTGAATGTATCATCAAAACAGCCTCGCGTAAACTCGGAATCCTTAACAGAGTGAGACAATTTTACACGCCGGAGTAGCCTGCGGTGTCTTCAATACAAGACACAAATTCGGTCCTGTGTGAAATACTGCTCGCATGCAACGGTCCATATTATTGGGAATTCCGAGGTCACCAGCACCCTCGAGCCTCTGCAGATGCGTAGAGATGTTGCTTCTCTGGCAGTATTTTACCGTCTCTACCATGGTGAATGTTCTGAAGAGCTCTTCCAATTGGTCCCGCCCTCTCCTTTCCTACACAGGACAACACGAGCAGGGCTTAGATGTCACCCGTATACGGTGAAGAACAGTCCTTCAAGAACCAAGCGGATCGGTGACTGTTTTCTTTGTCGCACCATTAAGACCTGGAACTCAAAAAAAGCATCTTATCGCATCGGGCGTGAAAAAGCATCTGATGAGGCCGTCAAGCTGAATGCCTACATTGTTAACATGGTACGTGTAAGTAATGGTCACTCTCTTTCCTGAGACTTTGCCTTCACCTTACCATCAGACGAGGTAAAGTCAAATTGACATGTGCTATATAAAAAAAAACAAGTTTCGGATGTGTTGCAGCACCCGGTGCAGCAAGACTTGTCGTGACCACGGGTGTTGCAACGCACCCAAAACGTCGGTAAAAGTAAGTTTTATCGCGAGAAGTCCCGAACAAGTACACAAAAACTATGAGTTTCCACCGCGACTTTAAAAATACCATCGAGTTCGTAATAGAGGATCACGATAAGCTAAATGTTTACAAACCAGCACATCGATGTCGATTTTTCAATGAATTTGTTAGAAAGTAATAAACTATGTTTTTAAATCAAATCAAATGAAATGATTTATAATTTTGCAGAAAACACTGTTGTCAATATAAATTTGTTTTAAGTGTTCCGACCTTAGAATAGGCATGCAAAATTTCTAAATTATACAAATTGTGTTATGTCATCCAGTATTATGTTATCCACCAATGCGACACCCAAAAGTATTCAGAGCAATTTTGGTTTTACTGTTTACTGAGCATTAGAAAAGATCAAATCAATCAATCGCACCATTATTCAACAACCTTTGAAAGTCCACAATATTTGTTTGATCACGGGTGTGTAATCAGTGGCACAGCCATCATTAGCCGCGTCATTTACCTGCCCCACTAATGGCCAGCCAGGACTTTCAATGTCGTACCTGATAGCTTTTTGTGTAAAATGTAATCAAACAGCCTCTCTCTAAATAACAAGGATGATTCAGCCAAATGAATTCTAAGCGGCGTGATTTAATAAATGCTACTGGTCAACTTTCTACAATTTTGCAATTAAAAACAGTTTCTATGAGTGATGAACTTGCCGTAAATGTGAGACTGGCCGTCCTGTATTAGCTGGGCGAGATAGAGAACGTGTCTTCTTTCCAGATCTGCGCATCAAATTTAACCTAGGAAGATAAAATAAGATTACGTACATCCAAGTGACAGATTTTCGATGCTTTGTATAAAAGCGATCAATCAGATTTTGTTCTGCTGGCATGACGCGATCAAAAGAGTCTCGAGCGGGAGAATACTAATTTATATAAATAAAAAATCAAATTCGTTTACATTTTCAGGCAGACATTTTTTTTTTTTTTTTTTTATACCACATAGGCGGCAGACAAGCACACGGCCCACCTGATGGGAAGTGGTTACCGTGGCCTATGGACGTTTGCAACACCAGGGGCGTCACAATCGTGCTACCGACCCTGTAGATACCTTCTAATACCCTTCTTGAAGAACCCCATATTGTAGTCGCTTGGGAAAACCACGGCAGGAAGTTCATTCCACAACCTGAGCGTGCGTGGGATGAAGTTCCTTTCAAAACGCACGGTGCGTACCATTGCCGGTCGCAGTGTGTGAGGATGAATTCCCTGCCTATGGCGAGTGGTGCGATGATAGAATGCAGCAGTGGGCATCATGTCAAACAATTCATCTGAGCACAAACCATTGTATAGGCGGTAGAACACACACAGCGAGGCAAAGTCTCTTCTGAGGCTGAGAGGTTCCACATCGCACATCAATTTCAGGCAGAGGACAGTTACATTTTGCGGGGATGCTTGTCAACACGATACAAGTCTGCTCCTTCAATAATACATTCCTCCACTAACTTCCTGTCACATCATCACTGACGTAGCAGTCGGACATGCAGCCTATTCATCCAACCGGACATATAATTACCGCTCGTTGCTGCGTGCAAACACATTCATCAAGTGAATAGGAAACTCTTACACAACACGCATTGTTTGTATGGTCTCCAACCAAACCAATAAACTTGTTCTTGTTAACAACACTAAACTCTTAATGTTCTATTACGCTATTATTAAACATTTCAATGAACCTACTTTTATGGGGATATTTCGTTATTTATTGCTTTTGATTTTGAAATCAACATGGTTATTGATTTTTTGGTTACTTTTTAGCAGTCAAAGTCACGGAGAGATGAAGAAGGTTGTCCTCACAAAAAAATATATTCTTAAGTTAGTAATGTCAAAATACCTATCCAAATAATTTTACTTTCATTATATTTCAGCTTTTCCATTTAGGCCTAATTTCTAATATAAGAATTATAAGATAGCCATATCATTTGCCAACAGTTGCGGGCGCGCAGGCAGCTTAGCAGCGACTCCAGGAGAGAAACTATTGGAACTTCTGCGACCCAGTGCAGGCACTCCTCGTAGACACTCCACAGCAGCCTGTGCTCCAGCACAGCCACAGCGGCCATCAGGCTTCGTATACTGTCCGTCTGACGCGCTGCCATACTGTCCACCCTCCAGGCTCGCGCCAACCAGGCCTATTCTCAAAGTAAGAATTTAGAATAAGAAACGCTTGCAAAATTTAACACTGTGTGTTGTTTAAGACAAAGTTTTAGTGCTTATTAAACCAAGTTCCACCTTGTGAGTTCCAGGGGACGTCTAAATATTTGCACATTTTGTTTCTAAACAAAGTAAACTTTCATTCAACAAATAATACAGTCAATTATAACGACATTAGACATTTCAAAATGATTATTCATTTACCTGCATCAGCTCCAGGCAAACGCAACATAAATCTGAAAGTTTGATTTAAATTTGCAAAATTGTGATCGTTTAATATTGTTGCAGCTTCAACCACCTCCACAAATCCAGCCAGTGCAAGCACAGCCACCACCCGTCCCACAGCGTACTGCAGCCACCACGACACCAGCACCGCTACCTGTGCCTCCACCCGCACCTCCACGGAGAACCTCCCCACAACCACCAAGACGAGTACCTCCTCCCACTCCTCCAAGACCACCCGCAGCGTCACCTCAGCCGAACCCCATCACAGACCCTAACGGAAATCGCAACAGTCGAACCATTGTCCAAGTTCCACCACAACCACGACTTGATTGCAATAGAAACCCTCAACCACCACAAGTGAGAAGACCTCCCCAAAGAATCCCTGACTCGTCTCCTTTTACCCCAGCACCTTTGACTCAGAATCCGGTACCGCCAATAAAGCGATCCCCGAGTTCCGGCTCAAATATTAGTGTTCGACAAGACTCGAACGTATCTTCGGATTCCTTCAGCCAAACTTCCTCGCCTTCTTACACAACAAAGACGATGGAAGCTCCATTGCTGCCTCATCAGCATGTTAATAAAAGTTTGAATGCAAAAATAGCCCGTGGACTTCTTTTAAAGGAGCAACAAGACCGGGACTCAGGAAATGGGTCCATTACCAAGAGTATGTCGACACCTGCGTCACTACAGACTATCGTCCGATTTCAGAATGGAAGTAACATGTCTTTGCATCATCGGGTGAGTGCATTTTCAATTGTTTAATATAAGTATACTGGTATTTAAATACTGTAGATTCTTCATTATCCATCAAACATAAAAATTTGTAAAATGTACAATAGGCGGCCTTATCGCAAACACCAACAATCCTTCCTTCCTTCGTCCCTTCGGTTGGACAGAAGTGTATAGAGATAATAGCACATAACTTGATGAACATTAAATGCAATCGTATATGGACAATATACTTCATATTATAAATGCAATAATATTCATAAATGTTAAGTGTGTGTCTAAATTGCAGCTTTAAATATTGTAAAACTGATAACTGATATGAAATCTGCATGACCACTCATAGCTAATCTAATATCTATGACTGATACATGTACATGTAATTTAAAAAGTGTTTGTAATTTATAAATTCATCGTTCATTACATTTCATCAAAACTAATAAGGTTTTTCAAATTCAAAATGATAATCGATTTACAATTATCAGAACGCCTTTGTACAATAATCTGCTTTAGAGTTAAATAAATCGAAACACAAAGATTGAACGATACTGAGCTCGAGCGTACTCAAGCTGGTGAATGTTGATTGATATTGAGAAATAACTCTTCTTTGTCGTAGCTGAAATTCAAGATATATATTGTGCTGTATTGCAATAATATTTCGGTAAGCTTAACAAGCTTGTTACGAGCGAATATAAAATAGAAAGTGGTATGGTAGCTAGTATCATTAAACACACACATATAAATAAATATTACGGGACTAACTGAACAGTGCTTTCTAAATCCAAAATAACAATAGCTTGTATTATGGATACTAAAGAATGGATAAATCGGCATACTTTTTCTAAATAATGTAACGAAAAAGGTTTTTTTCTTGGGTTTTAATGTGAAGCCGCGTGGTTCCCGGCATAGCCACGTGGTTCCCGGCAGAGTAGAATTTGGGCAACCCCTTCTCTTCCCATGTGGTGTCGTACAAGGCGACTAAGGGATAGGGCTGACTTTAACATCAGACCGATATGTACAGCCCAGACTCGCCTCAGATGCATGGCTCGAGTCAACAATAGTGCCCGGAATACGGCAATAGGCTCACCCCCTATTACGTGGGACCGAATACAGATTGGTGAAATGTGGGTGTTAATTCACCTCTGCCTAACCCTCCGGGGATAAAGGCGTGATTATATGTATGTATGTATGTTTAATGTGAAGTTAAATCAAGTGGCTATGATAGCACTGTAAAATGTGAATAAATGTAATCCTACTAATTTTTTAAACGTTACAGTTTGTAAGTATGGACGGATAGATGGATGTTTGTTACCCTCTCACTAAAAACTACTGAATGGATTTTAATGAAACTTTACAATAATATAGCTTATACATCAGAATAACACATAATACATACAATAACACATTTATAACGATAACCGATATAATAGCGATAACCGACATCCACGCGGGCGGAGCCACGGGCAGAAGCTATTGTAATAATATAATTATGGCTGTACCAGCTAGGGTATGAGCAGAGATAAATGAAATACAAAATTAACAATAATTATAATCGATTGAGAATGAATTGATACATAAATTTATCTTGAAGGTATGGAAATGAATCTCAGAGAAGGATTCGCAATAAATATTCTGCTGTGGGCATTGTTCGGATCCGTAGTGCTGAGATGGTGAAAGCAAAAGTACTTAGCTGATTGACTCCAGGCATGGCGATGTTGCCAGTGTGCCAGGGTCATCACTGATGTGCATGACGACCGAATAATGGCGTGAAGCTTGATACGGTGACCCTGGAAAAAGAGAGAGTGCGTGTCAATTTGTAACTTTTTTCGTCGGGTCACTTGGAGGTAGTTCCGCGTCCAAAGGACCGGCTACAATATAGCAGGTGAAGATAAACCCCTCATCGGCAAGGCAGTGTAGCTAGAAGCTATAAGCAAATATAATAAAAGAAGGAATATTGCAGCGTAGCGCATGCTGGCGACGCGATCTATGATCGTAGAGGTCATCGGCCTCGTGGCACTAAGTAGGTAGGCATAGGCTGGAAACATTCACTGAAAATAATAAGGCCATGCATTTTAGCAGGCAATAACCTGGACCGCTGAGAAGGCTTCACTTCTCTATCTCTTCTCTTCTCTATCTCTATTTCAAAACTTACCTGGAGCCGACGGCAATAGGCCGTGATTTGACACGTGAGTTAATATTGTCTAATCTCACTTGCACAGCCACAGAGAAAATGGTAATATTATTTAAAATTTAAAATTTAATAAAAAAAATCCACAACCTTATAATAAATAGTTATAAAACATACATAGACACCTAGACTTAAACCTTTGAATTCACGTTTGTAGGCAATCTTGCGAATAATGTTAAAAGTTCCCAGCATTATATATATATATATATATATAATATTATATTTATATTTATTTATTTATACATGTACATAATTATTTACAATTTAAATTTGTCCTATAAACCTATATTAGATTATTATGACTCACGAACGATAACAGCGGGTAATTTTTCTATTCCTTTATCAAACAAGTAGACAGGTTTAACACATAATAATAAAGACCAATATCGCATAAGCCCGAAGCCAACTTTGCTTCTTTCGTTCTTCATAAAGTCTTAAAGTCCATCTCCCAAGTTTGCCGCAAACAATCTCAAGTTTCTAATCAGTGTTCGGTACACATGTATCCGGGCGGTGCGGTGCGGTGCGGTGCGCAATGCCCCTCATTAAACAGGAAGGAGAGAGCGATCCACATATTGCTGTTGACATTGACTTTTACCACGAAATTGCATTTTCCATTTACTATTATAGTTTATAGATTGTTAAATTTTAGACTTAAATATCTCATATTGTGCCATCTTGGTTCCTGGTGGAGTAGAAAAGGGCCATTTTATCTCTTCCCGTGGGTATCGTAGAACGCGACTAAGGGATAGGGCTATACTCAATCCGAATCTAAACCTATAATCGTGACAAAGTGCCTACTTCACGGCAATCGATTCGCCCCTTATTACGTGGGATCGAAAATCATAGTTAGCAAAATGAAGGTGTACATACACCTCTGCTTGGCGTAAATATTTAGTTGAACTCAATGTATATGATGCCCTTTCTTCTGCTCACAAAGCACTTTTATTTATGTTATTTTGTATTACATTTTTAACATATTATATAATCACATCATCTCAAACATTCGCATCACACCACTCGTCAAAACAAACAATAAAGCGAGCTATCTGAGCTCTTTGTTTACAGGATTTCGGTTATAACGCGTCTGGCTCGACAGCAGTCTGTCCGTACACAATGCTCTCCGCTGAATAAGGGATTTTGGATTATTATAGGTGCATTTTACTATCAAACATGCTTAGATTACTATTTTATCACACGAAGAGATTTACCGAACATTTATTTGCATGTAGTGATAAAATCCTATATAATTTTAATCCTTTTTCCAAAAAATATAAATATATTCTACTTGTGATACTTGTGAGATATATTCACGATATCAAGTATCATTACTGTAACTGAAAACACTTAAATTCGGAGTGCTACAATATTTTTTCAAAGAGACGAAATAAATCTTCAGCTTGAGGCAATATAGAAACTTCAGTGAGCTCAGACTGGGAAACACTATCACAAGATTTCTCACTTTTTATGATCTTATATTTTTTTTTCCTTAAAAGTAGAGGCTAGTTTCTGTCTCAAAAATGAACGATCCATGCTATGAATCTTGATGAATAATACAAGTACTATTTCTTATTCACGACTAGCTTTGCGGACTCTTTAACTATACTCGCAATAAGGCTGTTTAAAACAAAACAAGACGAGACTTTGCTACAAGATAGATCTGACGGTAATCGGATGGCTTATGAGCGCTTGTTAAACCTGTGTTATCACTGTACATTGGCACTACTAAAGGGAAGAAAGATGGAAGGAAGGTAAAAGGATGGGACGGAAAGGGACGGAAGGGATACAAGGCCTCCGGCACTTTCACAAGGCGTATGAAAGACGGAGTATGGCTATTTACCGTAGATATTGAGATAACAATACTTTAACACTGTACTTTTGCTAGAAAGAGACTGGTTGGCTTAATTTTAAAGGGTAATTCACTTATAAGTAAAAATAATATCTAGGTACATAATATACCTTTGCGTCGCTCACCAGTTCAAGTTCTATGATAGTAATATTTGATTATTATTATCAACTTGTCCGTTCTGATGAGGTCAAACGCCGAGGGTGCCTTCGATGCCCAAGGAGGCCTTCGATGGTCTTAGGTCAACTGGTGTGTAAGAGGGATGTGCCAGAGGCTGCCTCACCCTCGGCAACTGATGACTCGAGACAACTGTGCAGTTTTCGTGAGTTCAAGTCAGACGTAACCACCCTCGATCGCTATCCATGCGGATACCTGCACGTTAAAAATAAGGCCGCTAACTTAAAAATTTGTTCTTTTTTTTTACGTGCGGGAAATTCCCACGGATACCCCTCCCCCCCCCCCCCCCTTCGGAGCCGAAGGGGGAGGTTATGTCGGACTCGAACCGACTAAACCGCACGCCGTCTGTGGGTCGATGTGCTAGGCCGAAGGTGAGGTTGTCTCGTGACATATCCCTCGCACCCCGGCTGACCCAGGGCCATTCCTCTCGGTCTGGCCCTCCTCGGGAGGGGGGACCACGTGGTCCCCGACTCGCCCCCGGTATGGGGGGGGGGGGCATCGTCCTACGATGCGCGCCGCCGCCGTGGCCTGCTTCTGCTAGGGTGACGAGCGGCTCCACCCGTCACCCTCAGGCTCGCGCTCATGGGGGGGGCAGTTTGCGCCCTCCGACGCCCGAACCGCCTTCGAACTTAAAAATTTGTACTGTAAGCAACCACTGAGACATGACTTTTCTATAGAACACATGGGGATATATTTTGAAAATATGCACTAATTTTGTCCAGATGCTACGTGACATGCGCGGCGCCAGCACCGTCGCCTCTCCACAAAAGTTCCGCGTGATGCAGCTGGCAGCAAATGCAGTCTTTCTGCTCGTCATCGCCGGCTCACTCTTCATCTACTTCCGCGCCAACCCTGCAGTACAGGTCGGTCACCCATCATCTTCTCCTGTTCGATTTATTTCTGGGTAATTGTAGCTGGAAAGCAGTACCGTCAAGGCTAGTGTTGGATATAATAATGCATACATTCCTTACCATCCGTAATTCAATTGAGAAGTAAAGAAACGAATAGTGAATGCGGCTGATGTGCTTTTAATTAGTTTTTCCATTAGGAACCTCACACAAGACTCATAGTAAAACGTAGTCTAATAAAATACCTAGATAAAGGGTCACCTCCCATAACGTGAGGCAATTGCTAAATGTGGGCTTATAGTATTTACACCATAAAAGAAATGTATAACAACGTAAATGTTTTATTATCTGTATAAGTGTATCATAGATATATTCATAGATAACATCACAAAGGATAATCCGTTGTACGGAATAGAATTCATTCTTGTCTAATCTTTGTCATGGTCTTACTTTATATCTGGAAGTACTCAATATACAACGTTAACACAAGTCGTCGTTTTATAACACAAATATTATTTAAAATCAGCATCCTGCAGTCCAACGTTCACCCAAGTAACTTCAAAAAAATTATTCTACAAATACAAAATATAACAATAATCAAAAAAAGACAATAAAAAAATATTCTAAAAGAGTTAAAAAATTTGTAAGTTTCTCAACAAAATGGAAACACGTGAATTCTAAGCAATAGAAAAATAACAAAGTATGTACAAAACTTATTGCGAAACAGGCTACGCGCTGAAAACGGCACTGGCCACTATAAAAAACATTGAAAAGGCAAAGCTAACAAAACAATAATTGTGCTCGTGGCTCAAAGCTTCGAGTTTGAGCCAACAATTCTGTCTTACCTGCCGTCTTTGTTTGTTTTGTGCGTCTAACAACAATGGCCACGTTTTAAGGACGTGTTCTTGCACAAACTGAATGTTTTCCACGATGTAATTTTAAGGCATTTGTTGTGCCTACTCATCACTTGTAATTTTTACTGGATACGTGCTAGAGACTGACTGGCGTGGCCTATGGAACACGTCCATAGGCCACGGTAACCACTTTTCATCAGGTGGGCCGTGTGTTTATCTGCCACCTAAAGAGTATAAAAAATTATAATAGCGGGTTACATTGGAGAGCCCAAATATCAAACATGCAACAGTTCCGCCTAAAGCCCATTCTTGGTTCACTTAAGTATTGGTTTTGATTGATATGTCGGCTTTTCGGGGATGGACTGCCATATGACCTCCAAACCCTGAGAGGAAAACCAGCGCCAGAGCCTCATCCATTGCTTAGCAGGTGCATCGACGAGCAGATGAGGTTGTCTTGAACCTCGAAGACATTGGTACAGCTCAGTACACCCTTGCTATACCACACAGTACACGTAATAAACAAACTCAGAAATAAAATAAATTATCAAAAATAAAAATCCCGACTAAGGCAGAAAAGATCGAAACAAGCTTTATAGCAATCGGTTCCCCTTAATTTTCATCTGGTTTGATATTTGCAAATGGGTACCTCCTGCTATAAAGCTTGTTTCGCTCTTTTCAGCCTCAGTCGGGGTTTTTATTTTTAATAATTTATTTTATTTTATATTTCTTAGTTATGACATATGTATTTTTGTAATCGTCTTTTAATTTCCTTACTTTTGATATCCCACTTGATAAATTTGAACGATTTTTTTTTACCACACTTATTTTAGGGCCATAAAACCAATTTATAGCTTTTGTTCACATTTTATGTACCCAAGAACACTTGGGCAATAAATGTATATGTATAATAAATGGCCTTCCATTTGAGACATGAATCATTGAAATCCTTAGGTGGTTCAGAAGATATGAGGATAATGAAAAATTTACAAACATACAAGATACGCGCGAAAAACATAACCCTTCTTGGCAGTCGGGTAAATATATTGAATAAGACACTAGTACCTTTCGACTGTATTTTATTTTTCAACCAGATCGTTTTCGCATTTTCAAAGGCTTATATTGACGGTTCTAAACTTATGAAAATCCTGTGAGTCGAAACCAGTCAGGTACAAGTGTCTAATTCAATGTGTGTAGGAAGTTCCACCTGCTACCATCGATCAACAGTTAATACAAACTTATAAAACAGCAAATACTTCCTCAGCAGTACGTCTCTCAAGTTGTGAACCGCACCACTGTGGTCACATGGCCGGCCTCCACGGAGCCGCCTGGCGCAAGGAACCCCGCCCCGGGGGTATGCCTGCCGGTCATAGTGAACTTCTGCCAGCAGCACAAAGTACCCTACAACTTTACCGTGTTCCCCAACTATATCGGACATTTTGGACAGAGAGATGCCCAACAGGTAAGTAGTACCGATTTTAAATATGTATGTATGGACTGCATCAGATCGTGGTTTTTCCCCTTCCTGTTGACTTCTGTTCTGATATTTGGCAGACCTATAATTCGGACGCTAATACAATTTAAATCAATGAAACAGATTGGTATTAACATCATTAGTAGGTATTAAGATCACCACACACATTTCGCTACATGAACACGTACCTACCACTTCAGTATTGATACAATATAATACGTGATCGAGCCAGAAATGATGATATCCGTAGGAGAACAAAAGTAAACGACGTAGCCCAGCGGATTAGCTCGTTGAAGTGGCAGTGGGCGGGACTAGCGCGCAGAACAGATGGAGCAAAATGTTCTGGAAGGACGACCTCATCTAGGTCGCCGGGAAACGCTGGTTTAGATCGGATCTGGAAGTCCATAGGAGAGGCCTACGTATAGCAGTGGACTATGAGCAGCTGATATGATGATGATGATGAAGATCATTTTGAGTACTTTGTTCGTCATAATTGATCTGATGGTCACTACACCACATACTGTGTGTGTATAACATTTTGTTGGTCCTTAGTCAAAGTTTAATAAAGTTAGTTCTGTGTAGCACGCTTTTAAGTTTTTCTAATTGCGCATATCGATCGATTTGTGCACTATTATACTTAATGACTAAAATAACATGAATTGTTTTGATGTTTGTTTTGGTTGAAATAACGTACAAGAACCATTGATATATAACTTGACAAGAATAGATTATAATCGGACGAGAATAATATTTCACAACATTTCACACGACGCTATCTAGACCCATGGTAAGCATAGCTTAACTAGCTTGTGTTATGGAATCTAGAATGCGGATAAATATACTTAGATACGTTTTGTTTTGTAAATACATACATATTATACATAGAAACACCCAGACCAATGCAAATATACATATTCATGCATACAAATATTTGCACTGAGCGGGGATCGAACCCGCGCCTCCTGCGTAGCGGCCGCGTTCACTACTGCCACGCATAGGCTATTTTCTATTTCTGGAATGGGTTCCACAAAGGTAATACCAAACCAACTAACTAACAAGGGTTAAACCAAAATACATATGAACACGTATCTAAGTATGTTTATCCGCATTCTAGATTCCATAACACAAGCTAGTTAAGCTATGCTTACCATGGGTCTAGATAGCGTTGTGTGAAATGTTGTGGAATATTTATTTATTTATTTATTTATTTATCTTACTAATATTATAAATGCGAAAGTTTGTAGGTATGGATGAATGGATGGATGTTTGTTACACTTTCACGTAAAAACTATTGAATGGATTTTAATGAAACTGTACAATAATATTGCTAGTACATCAGAATAACACATAGGCAAAAAAATTTTAACGATAACCGATATAATGAAGATAACCGACATCCACGGGCAAAAGCTAGTCAACAAATAAAATAAATTCACACATTCCCCTACATGAACACATACCTACTACTTCAGTACTGATGCAATAGGTACATGATAATACACACATCATATTTGCTCAACAAACATATTAATATGGGGGCTTTTTATTTGTATTACCTCCGAGGGTCGTTTGTGTGATATCTTCAAACATATTAGGTACTCATAGTATGTTGTAATCTTCATAAATTCTCAGTAGTGAAACAATTGCTAGCTTTGATTTTGTTTTGAATTTTGTTTGAAATGGATTAGTTTAATTGCGGAGAAACTACGAGTAATGAGTTTGGCGATTGATAAAGGTTCCTATTGGTAAATATTTTGATTCGGTCTGTAATGAAGTAGGTACAACAGTGTTCGTGGAAAATTTACCGACTTAAATTGTATTTTGAAGAGGAATGGATACTTTGGAGTATGCTTGATAATTAAAATAAAATAATTATTTAATTCAAATAAATTAAATGCGTGTCTCACTCAACGCTTAAAGGGATTCTCAAAGAACTTATTTTGGAAACCTTCGTGGTGGCCTACGTATCAGATGATAGTAGGTCAAAGCAAAATTGTTTCAATGTTTCTTTTACTTTTCAATTGTAATCTTTCTTCTACCACTTAGGTGGCATACAAGCACACGTCCCACCCGAAGGAAAGTGGCCAACCGTGGCCAATGGACGTGTGAAACACCAGGAGCGTCACACTCGCGCTGCCGACCCTGAAAAATCTTTTAAATACCATTCTTGGAGAACCCCATATTAGTGTGATTCTGACTGGGACAGTCGTCATCAGTCAGGATATTTGTGTGCTGTGTCTTGTTAAAAAATAATCTCCATGTAACACTAATATGCTCACAGATGTCCCTGGACGGTCCAATTCACACTTTGAAAGTCGCAAAGTAAGATTGAAATAATGTTGTTGAAGATGGTAGTTCCGTAGTAGTCTCCCTGAAATGCTATTGAAGGGGGCAATCGGTTTAATTGGCCGAATCCAAGGTGCTCGTTAAAATGCCATTAACAAGCTTAAACAGACACTTTGCGGGGAAGCAGCCCGTTAATTAGACAGACTCAAATGTTTCAAACATTCTGCCGAGATCAAAAAATGCCTCATTTAATTGAATTTCCGTTCAAACAATCTTCAAAGGGTGCTAAGGGTTCTCGTGGTTGTATTAGTCATCGTGACTGTTATGATAAGTCCAAATAATTAAAACCCATTGAATAAGCAAGTACACTGGTATCACATTTGTGAATTAGTCGTGGCAGCTATATAACTTTTAACTTATTGATGGTATTCCAATGGACACCAACAATATCTGATATTAAATACGAATTGCCGGTGCGTGTATAAAATACACGTACAGCAACCCACAGAAGCCTATCCTAGCAGTAAAAAGAAGACAATTATCAATCCCAGTTCTAAATTTCTTCAAGATAGTTCTGCTGTTCTTTCGTGAGTGAGCAATAATCATCCATATACCCAATCCGTATATTTATATAGCAAAAGTATGCGTCAAAACAACTTTTCTTCCTTCCTATGAATTCAAACACCGAGTTGATATTTCAACGCAAAATTTTGATAAGTTTGATAACAAGGAGTCGGCACACAAGTTTCAAAATCCTCTTACCGAATATTAATTGAT
Organism: Eilema caniola; assembly: GCA_949126895.1. Classification (NCBI taxonomy): domain Eukaryota; kingdom Metazoa; phylum Arthropoda; class Insecta; order Lepidoptera; family Erebidae; genus Eilema; species Eilema caniola. The sequence goes on along the minus strand of OX421463.1, from coordinate 1,373,563 downwards.
TGAAAGTCCACTGGATAGATCAGGGAGCTTATAGGCCAATTAATTACTGTACTCAACGCCAGGGCAGTGCTAATCTCGGCAAGGTATGGCAGCGCACGTCTTCTGCCTAATTTTAATAACGGCATACAGATATTGGATGGATTGTTCTGAGAACCGAAATTGGTGTGGATCAAGCTACATACTGCGGTCCTCGAGGAAAAAAGAGCGAGCAGACCAATATTCACGTTTTAATTTTAAACAAATATTAAAGCAATCAAAAGCAACATCATACAAGTAAAGCTTAAAATAAATAAATAAACTACGTTCTGAAAAAAACGACGTCTAAAACTGAACAGTATAAAATAACTTGGAGAAAAATTACTGATCTGTTAGAAGTCGGTTCCAAGCCCGAAAGGTCACATTTCAATTGTTTCCAGCATAGTAGTTCAGGCAACACAAACAAAGTTGGCACCGACTTTGAAGTCAGTTTTTAAACGTAGCTTTTTTTTACATTTCAGTGTTTTTAGGTTGTTCTTAAAATTGTGTTATTTTCCCTCCTTTTAGTAACTTAATCCAGTCCAGCCTTAGTCCAGCTCATGCCTTCGACATACTTTTTGAGTTCTGTATCATAAGACTGATATAATGCTCTCAATAACATCAACGAGACATTCATGCTAAATATAATTAAGGATTTCTTTTGCCCGCCTCTATAGTTCAAGACGAAGTAATTCCAGCACGTCCTTGGCCATCCTAATGTACATAGCTTACTTTGTCACAGGATCGACCTAAAACTAGCTAATAAGCAATCATTTCCCATTTCCTATTGGATTTCGAGGAGTTCTCTGGTGTCACCGGAGTCCAAGGTCCCATGAAATTGATATGGGACCATCTGTGAGTTTTACTAAGCCAAATAAAAATAATTTTTGAAATCGGTTCATAAATGGCGGAGGTATAGGAAAACAAATAGTTTGTCGATTAAAAGTTTGAATTAAAATAATAAAAGATGTTCATAAAATGAAAACTACTGGAACCAACTATATATCGAACATAAAAAAAAACCGATCAAATTGAGAATTTCCTCCTTTTTGGAAGTTGGTTAAAAATATAAATATTCTGATATTATATGGCAACTTAACACGTTATTCACGCATTATAGAACGCATATATCACTATGTTACAACTCGAAACAAAAATTTGCCTTTGTCATATAGCCGCTTTTTAGTTTGAGTATTATATGTATAGGCTTGCGTAGTAGTTGGTACATCTATCAAAACATGTCTGCGTTCGTAGAACTACAAGTGCTATATTTTAACTTAGTTTAATTATTGTACTATAAAGTTTTTATATACTTATTATTATTCATCATCATCATCAGGCTATATTAGTCCACTGCTGGACATAGCCCTCCCCCAATGAGCGCCATAGCGCCCTGTCTTCAGCTTGCCGCATCCAGCATCTGCCTGCAGTCTTTCTTAGATCGTCATCCCACCTGGTCGGAGGGCGTCCTACACTACGCTTGCCGAGTCGCGGTCTCCACTCAAGAACACGTTTACCCCAACGGTTGTCGGTTCTTCGTGAGATATGGCCAGCCCACTGCCACTTCAGCTTGCTGATTCTTTGAGCTATGTCGATTACTTTGGTTCTCTGTCGGATGTATTCGTTGCGGATTCTATCCTTCAGAGAAACTCCGAGCATAGCTCTCTCCATAGCTCGCTGAGTGACTTTGAACTGGTGGAATAACCCTGCCGTGAGTGTCCATGTCTCGGCTCCGTAGGTCATGACGGGTAGGACGCACTGATTGAAAACTTTCGTTTTCAAGCATTGCGGTATGGATGACGAGAAGACTCGGCGTAGTTTCCCAAACGCTGCCCAGCCCAGCTGGATCCTCCTCTTGGCCTCCCTCTCGAAATTGTTTTTACCTAACTGCAGAACCTGCCCGAGGTAAGTGTACTCAGAAACGATTTCGAGAGGGTGACCATGTACGACGACCGGTATCGGATCAATGTGGCCATTGATCATGACTTTGGTTTTGTCCAAATTCATGCCAAGACCGATACGTCGCGAGGCTGAAGCTAGTCCGCCCAGCATCTGGTTCAGCTCCTCTAGCGACTCCGCCAGTAAGACTATGTCATCTGCGAATCGTAGGTGTGAGATGTAGTCGCCGTTTATGTTGATGCCCTTTCCTTTCCAGTCCAGCGTCTTAAACATATCCTCCAACGCGCTGGTGAACAGTTTCGGGGATATAGCATCCCCCTGTCTCACTCCTCTGCGCAATTGGATCGGTTTAGACTGCTGGTCCTGTACTTGGACACTCATGGTGGCGGCTCCGTACAGACATCTCAGCACCTCAATATAACGATAGTCTACTTGGCATCGCTGTAAGGATTCTAGAACAGCCCAGGTTTCGACAGAGTCAAAGGCCTTCTCATAGTCCACAAAGGCCAGACACAGGGGCTGATTATACTCTTCGGACTTCTGTATAATCTGCCTTACTGTGTGAATGTGGTCCATGGTGCCATATCCTCCGCGAAACCCGGCCTGTTCCGGCGGCTGGAACTCGTCGAGTCTCCTGGCGAGACGATTCGTGACCACTCGTGAAAACAGCTTATAGACATGGCTCAGGAGCGAGATGGGTCTGTAATTCTTAAGAAGGGTTTTATCACCCTTCTTGAAGAAGAGCACCACCAAACTCCCGCTCCACGCCTTTGGAGTTCTCCCACTGTGAAGGACGGCGTTGAAGAGGTTCTGTAGTTCCTGTATAACAGGGGCTCCTCCAGCTTTCAAAAGCTCTGATGTTATTCCGTCCTCACCGGGGGCTTTTCCATTTTTAAGCTGTCTCAGAGCTGACACGATCTCGTCTTGACTGATATCAGGCAGTTCGTCGGTGTAGTGGCGTGTCAGGGTGGCTCTGGAATCGTGGTCATCTCGTCGAGTATGAGAGGCATGTGTAGCGTATAATCGGCCGTAGAAATCTTCTATCTCGGCGAAGATCCCTGGCTTTGACAATACGGTCCTCCCGTCGTGCGTTTTTAGCTTCGTCAGGTGGCTCCTGCCAAGCTGCTGAGTGAATACTTTGGACCCTCGGTTTCGCTCTATCGCCTCTTCAATAAGGCGTGTGTTGGAGCTCCGAAGGTCGCGCCGTACCATCTTCGCAATTTGCTTGTTCAGGTCTGACCTCTCCGACGAAGTCGCTTGGGTGGTTTCCCGTCTTTTTGTCATCAACCCGAGAGTCTCAGCCGAGAGTTTGGATATCCTGCCAGTCCGCTGCGTTCTACAGAACTTGATGCCCTCATCTCTCAGAGTTTCGACCAGATTGTGTAGGCTCTCGTCAACGTCATCGATGGGTTCCAAGGCAGCAAATCTATTCCCGAGAAGCTGCTGGAACTTCTCGGTGCCCGCCATGATATGGATTGGGTTAGGTCGGAGCGTGGACTTCATCAATCGGCTTCTTTCAAGCTTTAAGTTGATATTCAAAGAGCCTCGGAGAAGTCGGTGATCAGATCCGGTATTAAACCTGTTGATCACTGAGACATCTCTGAATATGTGCTTGCTATCCGTCATGATGAAGTCGATCTCATTTTTTGTCACAGTGTCGGGGCTTTTCCATGTCCACTTTCTTTGAGGTTGTTTCTTAAAGAAAGAGTTCATTAAGAACAGTCCCTCCTTCTCAAGGAAGTTGACAAGCATTTGCCCCCTGTGATTCCTAACTCCATAACCATGCGGGCCTATACGGGATTCGTTGCCAGTCTGTGTTCCCACCTTGCCGTTAAAATCCCCCATAACAACATTGAAGTGGGCCTTGGTGGTGTTGTGTAAGGCCTTGGATATGTCTTCATACATATCCTCCACTTCATCATCCGGGTGTGTCGAGGTCGGTGCGTAAGCCTGAATGACCTTCATGTTGTAGCGCTTGGACAGCCGAAGGATCAGGTACGCTACCCTGGTCGACACACTGGAGATTTCTTCAACGTTGTTAGAGAGGGCCCTATTGACGAGGAAACCTACGCCACCCTGGGATTTCTTATCCCCCTCGCGAAAGTAGAGAAGATGGCCCGAGTCTAGGGTTACGGTGTCCTCCCCCTCTCTACGGATTTCACATAACCCTAGAACATGCCATTTAATCTTCTCTAACTCCACTTCCAACTGCGCTAGATGGTGGTCAAGCCTCAGAGTGCATCCGTTATACGTTGCCAGGGTCATATCTTTGTGGCAGCCTACCGTAGCCCGGTGATTCTTTGCACCCCCTGCCCCGCCGTTACCATGGCCGCTGCCATGGCCAGGAATAGCGAGGCGGCCGGGAACTGAGGGCCATCTTTTTAGTTGTGCCATCTTAGAGGGGTAGTGCCCATAATCCCCACGCTGGGCATGCGGGTTGGGGATCGCAGTTTGGTTGTGGGTTTGCTCTGCAGGGGGCGCTGCTGCCCACCCCCCGGTTTTGTGTCCCTTAGTCGCCTTTTACGACACCCGCGGGCAGAGTTGGGTTGGTGCTATTCTTTTAGGCCGACACCACACAGCAAATTATATATTATTATTCAGATACGAGAAAATGTAGATTCGTCCCCATTTAGCCTTAAGGATAACTATTGTGAATTGACGTCTTAAAAATGCCGCAGTGGAGTTTATTGCGATGTTTCTTCTCCACCAGCGCCTTGAAAGCGGTGGTAAACTTAGCTTAAATAGAATTATTATTACCGTCAATAAGCAACAACCATTTCGTTCTAGATTGAATAAAAATCTTTGACTTTCACTCAAATCATAACAATGTTTTATAAACATTGCTATAATTTAAAGTACCGTATAACTCTGCGATATTTAATCAAATATGAACCTTACCAAACAGTGATAACAGAGAAATACAGCCTTTGACGAAAATCGACCGTCGAGCAAGTCATGTAGACATTAATAATCATTAGTACCCTTTCGAAAATCCATCATTGTCGCGTAAACAATGCGGGCTCGGCACGTAAGCCATCAGCGTCAGACGTTCTTAACGAGCAATGTTTATTAAATCGTACAACCGCCGAGATCAAGCGATGTCATCTGCGTAGTATTCAAGTGAAATATCTCGAACTAGGTATAATATCAGGAAAAGATGCGGTAAATTCATTTGCTACACAATTATTTTACAGGTCTTCGATACAATTAGCAATTCGTTATATATTTCCTATTATACTGGTTTTCTGTTGAAAAATATCACCAACTACCTGACGGCCGTGGCTACACTCGGTGATTTTGTTTCCATTCCCGCAGCACATAGGTGCACTTATTTCATGGATAATGCCTATGTGTTATTTTAGACTACAGTCTATCCCTGTATTCGTTCATCCATTAGTGCGTGATTGAATACCACACATCCAAACATCTTCACAAACTTTCTCATTTATATTATTAGTTCGATTATGGCAATATTTTGTGATACCTGGTGTAATTAAATTACTAAATGAAGAAAAAATGCTGATCAAGATTTCTTTGCAATATTATACCGGGTGCTATAAAACACAAACGGCGGGCCATATCGTAAAACATAATTTGTAATAACAAGCTGTAAAAATTGTAATAACCTTTATAATGAAAACGAACTAGATTTGTAACACTCACTCACTTTATCGGAAAAATCAAAAATACGCTTTTGTGGAAAAAAATAATTGGAATCTGACGTGTTTTTCTCAATTTTCCTGTTACCGGGATGGGTCTGAAATGAATAGGATATACCCAAATATTTAGAACGTAGTGACCAAATATTATACCGATGCTACTATAGATAGTCAATTTGGAATGTGCGTCCCACTATTTTATTAACGAATTTGATCAAAATGTGATGTACTTTTTTGATATTAGGACTTGGAAGTATACGAGGCAGTGGTGGACGTCCGATGCTACGACCTGACGGCTCTGTTCCTGTGTTCCCTGTTCGTGCCCAAGTGCGGACCGCTAGGGCACATGGTACGGCCCTGCAGGAGTTTGTGTCATGGTGAGTGCGTACCTGCGTATCCAATCACATTTACTGGTGATTGGAGTTTTCTTTTCTTTTGGATTCTGAGCATAAATTATTTTATAGTTATTCTTTGTAGACCAATTCTATTTCAATCATTCACCTCGATTATTTAAGTGTGCTTTTTACGATTTAAACAAAAAATATTTATGCTCATACGAGTCAATTAAGTAATGCCAAGAGGCCTAATACTCGATGGTTAAGTCAAAGCTTTATTTGAATGTGATGAAAATCGGCTGCCTTTACGTCTTAGGTACATGGATAACATGTGATGCAATTAGTGTGTACCTAGAGATTTTCAGAAAGCCCATTGTTTAGTCGCCACGCTACCGTTACAGCTACGATATATAATACTACATATTTACGAATTAATAACTTCTTTCCCCGTATTTGAATAAATGGACCTAGTAACAGCTTTTTCTCGTTCATATTTTCCTTTCTGTTTACTACCGTGATTGGTAAGCTTGTTTTCCTTGTGATGTTCGCGGAATGTATCAATTTATTATATGAGGTGTTTACCCTCTCAGAAACGATGCGTCGATGCGGCTTCTTTCTGGAAGTATTCGGTCTAACAATGCCGGATTATCTTCAGTGTGACATATTCCCCGAGTCCACCGATACTGACGTCTGTCTTGGCAACAGGGAGGTCATTGATGCACGCTTCAGAGATGACATGCCAGGTAAGTGACTTGGAACTAGTTGATAATCATTATTATTCTTATAGCGGTTCTCAGTTGCGTACAAAGTTAGCACTTTGGTAAGTATATTTATTGTTGCTGATTAGTATGTTGGTTTTTCTGGGAGCGACTGCCGCTTGACCTCTTAACCCCAAGAGGAGAATCTGCACCAAAGACTCTTTCGTTTTTTAGCTAGTGCTTCAACTAACAGGTGGGTTTTAAGGATGTTAGAAAGAACTCTGTACACTCTGTACAGCCCAAATAACCACTGGTTTTTCGCATCGAGGGTGTCTGTAGATGCCAGTCTGCTTTTAAGCCACTATGTGGAAGCTGGTGCCTACCTAGTATTCTCTGTATGTTGGCTTTTTTCGATCGCAATATATAGATTCTAGCTCGCTTCAAAATTTTACTAAAGTTAAAATATGATTCAAGCAGAAGAAAGCTTGCAGATTTGCTTCTTTAATTTATCATCGGCAAATGTACATATTGTACACAATACCTTCATAGAAGACAAAACATTTCATTAATTAAATTAAAGTCTAACTGGTGCCGATAGCTTCAATAATTATTATTTATAAAAACAAAAAAATATTTTTCTTCTCCAATAATACGGAGCTTTTTAAGTTGAATGTGAAAAGTTTCTCTTGTTATCGAATTAAAGAACTCATTTAATCATTTAAAATAGTGGACTTTGACCTTACGACCGCGCTTACAGGTTTCCATGAGTCGGATTTCTTTTAAAGAACATTAGCAACCGAAATTACTAATTTTCCCGGTCTATTCCGATCTGGTAACATTTTTCTTATACCACGTGCCCTGTGTGTATTAGGTAGGTTCGCGTCGGTGTAGTGTAATGGCTAAGAGTCGCCACTAGGACCTCTCGATCGTAAGGTCGATGCCTTAACCACTACGCTACCGACACGAAGAAAAAGAAAAGCCACACCCTGGCCTCTCCTATTAGGTACTTATGTTATTCATAATAATGTACTCGTATCTTCTTCACCCTAGGTTTAATCCCAGTCGCATCCGAAGCTATCAACTTGGAGTCTGGGGTCCGCTTTTACTAGTCCTACTGCGGATTTCGGCTAAACTTCGATCTTTTCTGTGAAGCGACTGCCATCTGATCTCCACAACCCAAAGACGATATCGAAGCATTGCAGTTAGACCAGTTGTTGGACTTTTGCGGGCTCCAACTACCCGTAACGACTGCCATAGATGTTTGTATGGCAACCGGGACCAACGGCTTAAAGTGCTCTCCGAGGCATGACCAAACTAATGCAAATACCCATATTCATGCATACAAATATTTGCACTGAGCGGGGATCGAACCCGCGCCTCCTGCGCAGCGGCCGCGTTTACTACCGGTACGCCACGGAGGCCACAGGCCTTTATTATGGCCTATATAAAATGTGTTTTTTACTTCCATTAGCTATTGATATAAGCGTCTCTTATAATACTTATTTAGAACTAGCTTTTGCCCGCAGCTCCGTGCATAATAATGTACTCGTATATGTCTCGTTAACTCGTCCACTTATTTCTAGTATGTCCTACCGGATTTCAATGCGACATTCGTCGTTGCATTCCCCACGACTGGAGGTGTGACGGACACGTGGACTGTGCGGATCGTTCCGACGAGCTCAACTGTCGCGTGTGCAAACGGAGCGGGGAAGTCCACTGTGGGAACCAGAAGTGCATCTCGCAAGCCCACCTGTGCGACGGGAGAGTGGACTGTCCTTGGGGACAAGATGAGAGGAATTGTTGTAAGTACCTTCTGTGCGTAATTAAAAAGAGAAAAGAATTCTAGAAGAAAATTATAGCGTGTAAATGCCGATATACAATTCTATATGCTTTGCTCTAGGGCATTCTTACTCAAAGTGGGCGATAACCCCCCCAAGTAGTTCAAGTCTAATTATAACACAATTACTTGTTTTGTACATGTATTGAGACTGTCTCAAACACTTTTACAACGAGTTGTATACAAGTTTACAATACATATTTTGCGTTGAGACTGAATCCTATGACATATTGTAACTTATCAATTACATATTTTAAACTTAGGTGTAAACGAGGGGATATGCATGCTGCATTTCAATAGAAATCGTTTGTATGTTAACAAAAATGTGGCAACTAAATATCAACAAACGTTGTGCAGGTACACCCTACTGCGCTCAGGTCTCAAGTTAACTCTTGTAACTGTTTAATTGCGGCTTTTACATAGCTTACAATAATTTGTTTCATTACATAGTTATAGTGGTTTTAAATAACTAGTAAAATGAGGGATGATTTTTTTTTTGTTTTTTTGAAGTGGGCGTTAGACAGTATAAGTTTGGGATCCTCAGCTGAAGATCATGCTATACTGAAAAAGCGAGCTACAGCCAGCAATACAAAACCGGCGATCAAGAGATATACCTCTCCATCACACCTTTTCTATGTAATTTATGAAGCGTCGCTTTCATATATTTTGTATGGAACGTTTTGAAGCGCATGCGTTCGTGAAATGCATTAAGCTTATGCCTTCTTCCTTCATGCCTAACAAGAGTACATTTGTGCACAGTGCGTCTGAGCCAAGCCAACGGTGACGTGGGTCGCGGTGAGCTGCAAGTGTACCGCGCAGCCAATCACTCCTGGTTCCCTGCCTGTATATCTACCTTGGATGAAGCCACCGCTACTAAACTGTGCTCTATCCTCGGATACTCGTGAGTGTTTTGTGATTATTATATTTAAATGCAGTCTTCAGATAGATACTGTAGAACAAGTTATGTTTGTAAGAATTGTTTGTCATATTAAACATAGCCACGTTTTGTCATCACACAGTATAAGTATGAACTTGTCTTTAAACTATGTCTTTCCTTGCACGCGCAAGCTGTGGAATGATCTCCCTGCTGGGGTTTTCTCAAGCGATTACAATAGGGGTTCTTTAATAAGGACATTAGATGGTCATATACGGTCGGTAGCGCAGATGTGACATCATTGCTTGTCATAAGGTATGCCGTCACTCTTCAGTCGTCTTCTACTTCCGCTGTGTCATTGCTTATGGAATCGATAAACGAGTGTGAGGACGCATTCATATACTCCAAACCAAAGCGTTTCAATCTATTTAATATTAAAAAGACCACGGATCTATGGGAATTATCAGTTAAAACTATGTCATGTATCATTGATGTCATTGCTTCCCATCTAGCAACTGTGTTTAATGACTGTGTCAATTTGCGGTATTTTTCCTGGTTTAATGAAACATAGCAAAGTCATACCTTTGTTCAAGGCTGGCAGCGCTACAGACCCTTCTAATTTCCGACCCATTTCTGTGTTGCCGACCTTGAGTCAAGTATTTGAGAAATTATTCCTAGGACAATTGATGACTCATTTTGGTGATAACAAATTGTTTCATGATAAACTGTTTGGATTTACTAAGGGACGTTCGACTGTGAGCTGGTATAGAATTGTTAAATTGTATTTACGAGACCTGGGAGGACTCTGTGATCTATCCAAGGCTTTCGATTGCGTGCAACATGACACATTAATCAGGAAAATTAGAACTTTATGGAATAAGGAACAAGGACGCTCGAGCTTCTGACTTCATAATTGTACAATAGAATTCAGAAGGTCAAGGTTAACGGAACACGTTCTGTGGGATCTGTGATTTCGATGGGTGTTCCACAGGGTTCGATACTTGGACCATTTTTATTCTTAATATATAATAATGACCTCCCCTACTACGTAAGGGACAAAAATAGTATTATTTTATTTGCTGACGATACTTCGTTAATATTTAAAATAAAAAGGCAACAAAATAATTATGACGATATGATTGGTGCAATCACAAGAGTGGTCCATTGGTTTAATACTAATAATCTTTGCCTTAATGAGAACAAAACTAAATGTATAAAATTCACATTTTTTAGCTGTGGGTAGTTTTGACAAACAGCTGACTTTTATTTTGATCTCAAATAAAACTTAAATTAAAAATATATACAAGTCCTATTACATATTATATGTACACAATTAGCAAGTAATATATTGCACCTACCAGTGTGAGTGTTATCTCCAACAATAAAGCCACATTGACTGCAACATCACGAAAAATATGGAGCACATGCAAGAGTCCCTGTGTGACCTGAGGAAAATGTTCCAGGAAGGTCTTACTAATTTTGAGACTAGGTTGCATAAAGTCACTGGTGCGACGGGAGTGGATAACACAGCAAATATTGTGGCGGACTTTGGAGTGTTCAAAACATTCACATTGAGGGCCCTAAATCTGCTGCAGCATCAAGTGGACAAGCTCTCCAATCAAGTTGATGGCATAGAAATGCGTGGACGCCGCAAGATTCTCCTCTTGCATGGAGTTGCAGAGATGGAGTCGGAGGTAACGGTATCTGTGATCACTGACATAGTAAGGCACAAACTTAAGATAGACAATTTCACTGCTCCTGATGTAAGGCGATGTCACAGAATGGGCAGGCCGTCAGCTGCCAACAAACCAAGGCCCATTCTTGTTAAGTTTGAGAAAGTAGCGGTCCGGGACAAGATCTGGTTCTCCAAAACAAAATTGAAAAGCACTGGTTTGACTCTCTCTGAGTTCCTCACAAAGCCGCGTCATGAGGCTTTCCTGGCCGCGCGTGAGAGATTCGGAGTGGGCAAGTGCTGGACACGTGAGGGTGATGTTCATATTATCGGTCCCAACGACAAGCGCCAACGTATAGCTTCAATACATGAACTCAACAGAATTAAGGATGTGACCGAAAAGCAGCCTGATGCCCCGAAGAGTGCTAGTAGTACAACAACTTCTACTAGTACAAAATCCAGACGTGCTGCTGTGACAAAGAAGTAACTCGTATCTTGTTTTTGTTTTTCTCAGTGTCGCTGTTTGCGGGTAATAACTTAAACTATTTATTATTTTCTTTCTCTTTTTTGCTTTCACCCTCTTCGCAACTGATAATAATGTAGGTATCATCACTTTTTAATGTAAACTTACATTTAAAACATACAACATCATAAATTACATAATCTAACCTAAGAAATAATTTGTTGTTCAAACTATCTGTCAAAACGTCAAAACAAGATACGTTCCATTCTTTTATCCATAACTGTATGATATTTGGCATAAAATATTCCTGTGAAATTATTTTAACTGGACATTTCCGATTATTATTATTTTATCTGCTGTTTTTCTATTTCATGTTATACATTTCACTACGTATTTTCTGGGTTGAAATTTGTTTACTTGTGTGTTTTGTGTTTTTTTTTTCTTTTAAGTTATGGCTCGACGCCGGTGGTAATATACATATGAATTACTCTAACACTCAACTGGCGGGTGGATAGAACTCTTGATTTGGTACGTGGCACTTGTTATTTATATATTTATATTTTATATTTATATATATATTATATTTATTATTTCAAACTTCTAGCAAAACATATTGTATAATTTCATCAATGGCAGAAGTGACAGATACTGATCATAGTAGTAGTAGTGATCATGGTAGTGATAGTGAAAGTTTTCAATCCACTTCTAGCCTAAATGACACTTTTGTGAGCGGTCCTTCACTTGCTGACACACTGCATTCTCAGTTCTCTGATGTTCCCAGAAATTTTAATGTAGTCCACTTCAATGCTCAGAGTATTCCCGCCCATTTCACTGATATGCTGGCATGTTTCGACTGCAGGAATATCCATGCAATTCTTGTTTCTGAGTCTTGGCTACGACCAAGTCACCCAAGTGCCGCCTACTCTCTTCCAGGATTCCACTTAATTAGAAATGATCGCGATGATGGTCGTGTTGGTGGTGGCGTTGCAGTTTATCTGCGCACGCAAATTCCTTTTCGTATCATCGATGTATCACCACAACCACCACCCGTGAATGGCGGCGAGCATATGTTTCTAGAAGTGGGCCTGTATCATAACAAGATTCTGCTGGGTGTGTATTACTGTCCCTCATCAGGTATACAATTTTTCTCGTCTTTTGAACGCATCTTAGAAAACTTAACACCTAACTACAGTCACACAATTGTTATGGGAGATTTCAACACCTGCCTATTAAAAAATGATTCTCGTACTTCTTCTTTTCAGCGTACAGCTCGATCTTGCAACCTATCTATCCTTCCCTCAAATGCTACACATCACTATCCCAACTGTATTCCAACCCTTATCGATCTGATGCTAGTATCGTCCTTGCAACATGTCGCTAAGCATGGCCAATGTAATGCTGACATGTTCTCCTATCACGACCTTCTATTACTTTCTTATGAAGTTCAACCTCCAAGGGCCAAGGCGAGAATTTTTATGCAGCGCAATTTTCGTGGCGTGAATGTTGAGGGGCTTTGTGGGGACGCTGACGATATTGACTGGGGTCCATTACTTGTATCGGAGTCTGTTGATGACAAAGTTAATATTTTTACTAAAAACTTGGTCAAACTTTTTGATAAGCACGCACCGGTGCGTGCAATCAAAATAAAACATCCACCAGCTCCTTGGCTTACTGATGCCATCAAGGCCTTAATTGCCAAAAAAGCTGCAGCAAAATGTAAATACAAGTACCGACCCACTACCGCCAATTTGGAAAGATATGTCGCTATACGAAATCATTGCAATAAGGTGTGTAGGGACACACAACGCCAATATATCCATGTCTCCATCGAGGGTGGTGAACCATCTAAAGTATGGAAATTTCTGAGAACCATGGGAGTTGGAAAGTCTAAAAATACTACTCAAAACGTTGACATCGAGGCACTAAATCAGCATTTCTCTTCTTCGTCCGATATCGGAGGGACTGCTAAAGTGAATACGCTTAACCGTCTTTCATCACTTCCAGCTCCAAACTTTTCTCCTTTCGTCTTTGATCAATTTACTGATTGTGGTGTTAAGAAGAGCATAATGTCTATAACATCAAGTGCCGTCGGATATGACTGTGTTAGCCGTAACATGATCGTACCAATTCTGGACCAGATTCTTCCTATTCTAACCCATATCTTCAACTTCTCTATTTCTAGTGGCGTCTTCCCATCTGCATGGAAAGAAGCACAAATTATTCCTTTGCCAAAAAAACAAAATCCTTCTTCTTTTTCCCAGTATCGACCGATATCTATATTACCTTTCCTTTCCAAAGTTCTCGAGCGCCTTGTCCACACACAGCTTAATAGTTTCCTCGTCAGAAACTCGCTACTAAATTCCTATCAATCTGGTTTTCGCCCTGGTCATAGTACGGTTACAGCCCTGGTAAATGTTACGGATGACATAAGATTAGGCATGGAAAAAGGAAACCTAACAGTACTTACACTGCTAGATTTCAGCAATGCTTTTAACACAGTGGATTTTGAAATCCTACTAGGCATACTGCGCTCAATTAACATATCTCCAACGGTGATTGATTGGTTTCACAGTTACCTGTCTGGCCGCCGGCAACGTACACGCATAGAGGATTCCTTCTCCTCATGGAGCGATATAACAGTCGGTGTGCCGCAGGGTGGCGTTCTATCCCCATTACTTTTCGCTGTTTTTATAAACTCAATCTCAAAACAATTAGTTTCATCCTACCACCTTTATGCAGATGATCTTCAATTATACACCCAAGCGCCTTTAAGTCAGCTGACAGAAGCATTTAGTACCATAAATATGGATCTGGAACGTGTATGTGAATGGAGCATTAACTACGGACTACAGGTAAATCCAGATAAGACGCAGGTCATTGTTATTGGAAGCCCCTGGATTATGTCACGCATTGACTTTACGCTATATCCCCAAATAATCTTCAATGGTGCTGTTGTCGAAATAAGTGATCATGTAAAGAACCTGGGTATTTACATGGATAACACCTTGTCCTGGGATCATCAGATACAGGAAGTCAACCGCAAGTTGTTTGCAGCGGCAGGGTCTTTGCGTAGATTGCGAGGATTACTTCCGATTGCTACCAAAGTTGCGCTTGCGCAGACTCTGTTGCTCCCAATCCTTGACTACGCCGACGTCAGCTATCTTGATCTTACTGAGGAGCAACTTGACAAGCTTGAGCGTCTTCAGAATTTTTGTATAAGATTTATATTTGGCTTACGCAAATATGATCATGTGTCCGAATTCCGTAACAAACTCAAGTGGCTCCAAATTCGCCTTCGTCGGAATACTCATATACTTTCTTTATTATACAACGTACTGTTTAATCCTTGTACTCCCCATTATCTCAAAGAACGGTTCAAGTTCCTTGGTGACACACATACGAGATTTCTGAGATCATCGGAGAATTTGAGGCTAGCAATGCCGCTGCACTTTACTAGCTTCTACGATAAATCTTTCACTATACAGGCAGTTCGCCTGTGGAATGCACTGCCGTTACATATAAAACAAGCACAATCTTTAGAGTCTTTTAAAAAAATGTTAAAAGAACATTATCTATCTTCCCCTGACCAGTTATGATCTGTAATTTCGTGTATTTAAAATGTTCTATAGTATATAATTTAGATACTTAGTAGTATGTTTTGTAAATATTATGTATTATTATGTATTTTATGTACATTGTATTGACACACTGTGTAGTATATGTATATATTTCAAACTTGACTGATATATAAGATGCTTATATATCTAACTTATTTACTTGTTCCTTTTACTTTAAAAAAGGAAAAAAATAATTGTGCGCTACCCTGTCATCTCTTTTGCTTCTATCCATCCAAAGGTTGCCTGGAAGAAATCGCTGTTAGCGATAAGGCCGCCCATTGTGCATTATATTTAATACATGTAATACTTTTTACCATGTAATACTTTTATGGTGTACAATAAAGAATATCTTATCTTATCTTATCTTATTACCTAATGTTACACAGGTGGAAACCAATGTACAACTCACTGAACAAGTGTTGAACCTTGTGGAATCAACAGTGTTCTTACGTTTAAGTATGGACGCCAAACTGCAGTGGCGATCGCATAATAATAAAATCGCATAAAATAGCCAGTAGATTAAGTTCGGTTTCTTACGCTGTAAAAAAGATTAGGACATTAGCAGACGTGGATACGGCTAGAATAGTTTATTTCAGTTATTTTCATAGTATTTAGAGCTACGGAATTCTCCTTTGGGGTAATTCCACGGATTTAAACACAATATATATCTTACAAAAGCGGGCTGTAAGAGCTGTTTATAATTTGGGCCCAAGAGTTTCCCTTTCAGAAAAGTTAAAAGAATTAGACATTCTAACCGTAGTGTCACAATACATTTTCAAGAACCTAATGTATGTAAGGAAAAATATCTCTAAATTTTCAAGAGTTTGTGACAGGCATAATATAAACACAAGGCATAAAAACAATCTTGTAGCTTGTGATAGTAGAATCCATAAAATTAATAATTCTTTCCGGGGCAACTATATACGCTTTATCAACAAGCTCCCTAATGAAATTACGGATTTACCTGTGAATAAATTGAAAAATGTAGTTGAGACCAAACTGTGCCAAAAAAGCTATTATAAAATTCAAGAATATTTAGATGATAAATAAGCTTGGAAATGAGCTGTTGGCTCAACTATGCTACTCAAGCAAACTATTGTATTTAGACTAAGTAGACTAAGCAAATGACTAAAAAAAAAAGCCTGCTGTGTTTCTTGCCGGCGTCTTCTCAGGTCGGGGCCGCGTTTCGAACCGGTGGTCCAATTGCTAAACTAGTCTAGATTTTTCTAAACTTGACCTTTTGTATGTGCCGTTTTAATGGTCTATACAGAATAAATGATTTTTGACTTTGACTTGACGTATGACTGTTAGCCACCTAAGTGGTATAAAAAAATTGATAACTGCAGTCACGAACAATTTTTAAAGTTTAACATGAAGCCATCATATCCTACATGACTACATTTTTCAATAGCACCAGTCTAAAGCTATCAATATCTCCCTCCAGTGTACTAAACAAAAGCCGAACGGTGATCAACGAGTCTCGTCCCGCTGTGAGCAGCATTAAGGCGGCCGTGAACGTCAGTGCGACCCCCGCGCCCCGCGCCGGCTGGCACCACGAGCGAGGTGCCGCGCAGACCTACCGCGAGTTCCTCAGGAGCCAGGGGGGGCTGCTGAAGGAGCTGAAGGAGTGTCGACACGACTCACCGAGGGTTCACCTCGTCTGTAATAAATATGGTGAGTTTTAGATCTTTGTTTATGTAACATGTCATACCGAGTGTTTTGCGCCAGGAAGAACATGACGTTTATGACATACGTTAACGACTGTCATTAACGTCAAATCTAATAAATTCGTCATTCTATTCCATCAAACGCCGGCCAACGAATTGCCACCTGTCTAGAGGGGCTGATGTGCAGCCTTTATGTCTCCGATATCTCAGATCAAATACAGGGATGTCTCGTTCACTGGTGCGGTCAGGGCTTTCCCGTGGTCCACCCAGGTGAAATATGCAGGCGGACCAGTGCGGTTAGCCTATCAATGGTTACGGCTCTAGACAAAACATGTGGGCATCGCCTTGGAACATAATAGATGATAGAAGCATCGCTGACATCTACGTTGCGAGGCTTTATCCATTTTTTCGACATCCTGCAATACTTCAATTTAATTAGCTACATATGGTTTGGGACAATGAACTGAACTATGCCATGTTAAGTTCAGTGTTTTTTTCTAAATAATCAATCTCGAACTTCTACTGGGGCTGCCCCCAGTCTCGCACGCAGAATGACTAAACCTTCATGAACATTCAGTGTCTCGCAACAGCTATTTTATTACTATTACTAAAATAGGTACTTGTATTTACGGGTGTCAAAACAACTGCCACTGATTTTAATAGTAGATATTATGAATATTCAGCAGTTGTCAGCATCATACTCTGTGTGTTTAATGTGTTAACTGCTGTGATGGCTGCGAGCCTGATTTTATGCTATCATTAAATTGATTTTCATGTCACGAACAATGACGTATGAACATGCTGTATACTTTCGTTTTCAATTTTTTTAAAAGAAACGAAGCTATACAGAATGAAATTTAATAACTTTTGTAGCCGAGATTTCTAATGGAAACTTCTCCAGTTAAGCTAAATTACTTGTGTTAGGAAATCATGTCTGGACCTGTACCTGTCCTCTCTCTATACACATCCGGTCAATCCTACATACTTGTTTCATATACGTAACGATGTAATAACGTAATTCCGATCGACGTACGAACAATCAAATTCGTTGTCACCCGGGCGGCAATTTGGCTCATAGCCTGGAGATCAATGTGCGACTATACTCGTAGCATAAGTCGGTGTACCGTGCGAGCGTGTGACGATATAACACCGTTGTATTTGTGTAATTACAGGTTTTACATATGTAATACCTTGGAATGGTCTTTTAAACATTTCTTTTTGGTAAAAGGTTTTAGTGATTGACCCGTTATTAATATATACTAGTATTATAAATGGGAAAGTGTGTGTCTGTTTGTTCGTCTTTCACGGCTAAACCACTGAACCGATTTTGATGAAATTTGGTATACTAGACCTTGAGACCATAGGCCATGTTTGGTAGCGATAATCGACATCCACGCGGGTGGAGCCGCGGGTAAAGTTACTTATACGATTTATTTTACGTGTTCCTTGGAATTTTCCCACAAAACCATATTTCTAAGTATTTGTATGTATTCAACAAAAAAAGAGTTTGTAGTACAACTTTTGTTTAGGATTTCATTATTTTAATCTCGACTTTAATTCAAACTCGACATCAAACAATGTAGAAATGAAATAAATCCAAATTGAATAGTACCATGAAATAGGGTGGCTTTGAATAAGTTTTGAATTAATTAATTGAGGCAATAGCTTAGGAAAAAACTGTATAATCTTTTTTTGTGTTGAGTGTATACAAACTTATAAAAAAAGTGTAACCGTTTTGCAGAAAAACAAAGACGGGTTGCACTCCGGGAGTGCCGGCAGAAGTGAAACCTTTTTTTTCATTATTTCTTCGTTATATACAGAAAAAGAGATAAAAAGAACATACCATACCATACCATACCTATAATATAGCGCCAATCATAGAACCTATCACTAATTTTCTGTCAGAAGAAATTAATGAAAATCAAAAAGAAAAAAAAATACAAGAAGTAATAAATTACAAAAAAAAAATCACAAAAAGTGTCAGAAGCCCAGGTTCGAACCCGGTACTATCTGACACCATAAGGACTTATAGTCGAAGCGCTTACCGCTAAGCTACGAGGCTTCATAGCGTATCTAACAAAATAAACAATATGTTGCTAATATTGTATGACGTCAATCGTCGATTACTTAATCATATTCTGTCCTCCGTGGTTACGGTTCAAAGGTCAAGTGATCCTGACGCGAGTTTAACACTTTTTACCCATCCAACGCCGCTAAAGAAGTTTTCACTTCGAAAAATCAATGTCAATCAATCAATCAATGTGTGTCGTCTGCGATTTTCAATCGTATTAGAATGTAAAGGAGAAAATCAAAGTTTTTTTTTTCCATTATACTTTCATTAATTTGGGATGACATTGATTACAGGGGCTTATTTAATTTGTGAGGAGAACTTATATTTTAGGATAAATCAACATCCAAATTACAAGTTTTATATCACAGAAATATCTATCTTATAATTTCTGGTGCCCGGCGATTTCTTATATTTTTGCACCATTTGTTCTTGTAAAAGGGAGATTTTTATAAGCAAAGTTAAACCTACACAAATCGAAAGTGGCATGCAATGGGGCGCCGGGCGACTTTGATTTCTATTAATTTCGTCCCGTTGAATTTATCAAAGTAATCCCAATAACTCATAGATAATATCCTCAATATATTGCAAAAATGAAATATTCATATATTTTATTCGGAACACAATTACAATAAACTATGAAATGTTTATACTTAAAGTAAAAAAAGAAAATTAAAGGAGTTATTTGTAATGTGTACCTATATTATAAGTTATATGACCATGACAGTGATTAATTAGATATAACTTTAAAAAATATTTGCCATGTTCTCAGATGTGTCTGCGCTTTGGGGTTCAATGACAATATAGCAAAAATATTGTTATTGTTGTAATGTTTTACCAATACTAAAAAACATTGGATGCTTTCGGATATATTACGAGAAATTTAAGTGAAAGTCACTTTGTGTGTTCTAAAGTCGCCCTATTTTACGTACCTATGAATCAAATTTTGTGTTATATATTCTTTGTGACTCGCTACGGGCATCATCTTATCAATTGCCTCGCGAATAAGTAATGTCGGAATGCTATTGACCAGCAACCAAGAACATCGTATGGTTAGCAATGAGCTCCTAAATTTCTATACCGTACCGTATATATATCACATGTCCCGGCTTGCAAACGAGTTTGGATTAGCTCCGAAGATCTCAATGAGGCTCGGCTTTGCAAAAAAGTATTTTCTAATACTTCAGAGTTCCAAATCTTAAAGGGTGTTTTCTTAGGCATCGTAAGGTAAGTGGCGATATGACGGCGGCACAGAACAAACATCAAGCCCTTTGAGCCGATCTGCGTTGTCAGTCTTAACGCTTGTACTAAATCAACTTGTGTTTCTTGAAAGCTTTCTTACATTGAAGCGGGCTATGAGTAGCGCCCCGGCTCGAAAGAGAGCTTTTTTTATTTAGGCAACACTTTGCATAATGCCCGAATATGTGTAAATAAATATTGTTTTATGTGATACATGTGTTGGCACGTCTCGGCGATATAAGAATCTTATACCATGCATGAGTCACGATGGTAATCTTTAGTGAAGAAATTGAGATATTTGAGATCTGTTAAACAGATTATGGCTCATTTCTTCTTTAGGTGGTATGAAATACCATCATTTTAGAAGGGAAATGTACGAAATCCCTTCTCACGTAAGTTAAATTACAAAAGTTAGGCCTAGTGTAATCAAATTGATCTGTAATGAATATGAAACTAATATGCCTTTTAAAATTTATAGTACTAACCAAATATTGACTTTAGCAAACAATCAAATAAGTCAGCGGGTAATATCTCTGTTTCTACCAGAGATATTATCAGGAGGGACATTATCCGCTTATCATCAGGAAGGTATTAACTAAGTTGGTTTGCTACCTAAATACTACAAAAAGTAGGTGTTCTAAATTTACTTTACGAATTATAGAAGAAAAGAATTTCCAAATAATTTTGCTTACTACACGCGGATATAAGTTGGAAGATAGCAATATCAAGTTCAAAGAAGGTCACGAAGCCAGACGTCAGCATAACAAAATTAAATCTAATTAAATTTGTGAAGACAAATGGCTTTTAATTATAAAATCCGTCGGGAGAAACAGATTAAAATGAATGAAAAAATATTTTCTCTTCTTTTATTCTATCACACGGTGCACTATTGTTATGCTTAAGGTCGGTTATTAAAATGACTTGTATGGAATCGACGGCCGTCTATCCTATGTATGTATCACTATCAACCCTGAGAGAAACGCCTCTAATATCACAGGCATCATAAGCCAAACTGTTAACCATTATTAAATTCCTACTTATCTACCTGGTAGCATATAAAAATACCTACGGGACTTCTATGGCTTGGAGGGTGGGTTGCCTCTAATTCCTAGATACTGGGGGCAGGATCGGTGGGAAATAGTGGGAATATCCCACAGCTGACTTTTTTACTGGATTTAAATCAAAACCAAACAATATTTTTGGTTCTCTGTTTAACTCTAAACAGAAACAAAAAATTATTGTATCATCATATTTACCTACGGTCACAATAACTTGAATGCGAAAATATTTATTGGACTGGAAAGTAAAGTTAACAATGAATTTTGTTAAAAGCCGTCATGGGGCGTCCATTAAAGTGCCGAGTTATTGAGGAATAAGTTCCAATCGATAACGTGCCGGTGTCCATTTTGTTAACAATAAGCATAACTACTTTTGAATTCAGTTGATACCACAGATTACAAGTTATTTAAATTGCTAAAAGCTTAGTTAGCACTTAGTAGTGGAATCATTGTTTTTTGATAATGGCCTAAAGTAGTTTAGTTAACTGTCCCCTAAATGGAAAATATTTTGGTGAGGTGAGAATTTAGGCAGGCCCGCCGCTAGCCACTTGGACGCCCGCATGCGTTGTCGATTATGCTACCTAGCCTTGTTTTTTACTTGCTCAAAATCCATTGACACCGCCACGCACCCTAGGTGCCTTCGGCTTCGGGGGCGTTTCCCTAACACCCGGTATAAATGCAAATAAATAATTTAATGACAATAAAATTACTTTGAATCCACTAATGGACGTCAAGGGGGGGTGGCAGATCTGGAAAAGTTTTGCGTCCAAGA
Organism: Eilema caniola; assembly: GCA_949126895.1. Lineage (NCBI taxonomy): Eukaryota > Metazoa > Arthropoda > Insecta > Lepidoptera > Erebidae > Eilema > Eilema caniola. The sequence continues at coordinate 1,351,690 of OX421463.1, read as the reverse complement.
GTCGACGAATTTAGGGAAAATTAAAAGTGGTGACCGGCAAATCTAGGAAAGATTTAACTTACTTTCGGAAAGCGGCAAATCTAGAGAAGATTTGACATCCAGGCTCCCCAAATCTAGGAAAGATGGGGAATGATCTAAGGCAGATTTGACGTCCCCGGGCGGCAAATCTAGTGAATATTAGACGTCTATGGGGTGGCAAATTTGAGGTAGATTTGACGTCCAGAAAGGCGGCAAATTGAGGGTAGATTTGATGTTCTGGGATAAATTTAGGAAAGATTTGACGTCTGGATGGGGGCGGGGGGATAATTTTGGGCAGATTTGATGTCCCCGGTCGGTGAATCTAAAGAAGATTTAACATCCAGAGGGGCGGCAAATCTGGTAAATATTAGACGACTATGGGGTGGCAAATCGAGGGCAAATTTGATGTTCAAGGTGCGGCAGATATAGGGAAGACATGACGTCTGGGGGTGGTAAATCTTGCGGTACACGCCTTGCACGCCCGCTTGCGGTGAGCCTGAATTTAGGTATGCTATGGAATTTTCTAGCTTCTATTTTAAAACCAACTCATAAAGCAGTCATAGAATGGAAAACAGATACTAAGCTAATTTCATTAATCATTTTGTGGTTTATCCAAGGAACATTTTGGGGTTATAAGGCCTCTACAGGGTCGACAGCTCTTGTAGCTACACTCCTCCATAGGCAACGGTAACTGCTTTTTCCCATCAGGTGGGCCGTGTGCTAGCCTGCCACCTAAGTGTATGCTTTCAATTTATAAAGGCCATAATTATAGCCATGGGCCTTTCTTCATCCTAGCGCTAATCCCAGTCGCATCCGAAGCTATCAACTTGGAGTCTGGGATCCGCTTTTACTAGTCCAACTGCGGATTTGGCTAAAATTCGACATTTTCCGTGAAGTGACTGCCATCTGACCTTCACAACTCAAAGGCAATATCGAAGCTTTGACCACTTGTTGGACTTTTGAGGGCTCCAACTACCCGTAACGCCTGCCATACATGTTTGTATGGCAACCGGGACCGGCGGCTTAACGTGCACTCCGAGGCACGACCAGACCAATTGAAATACCCATATTCAGGCATACAAATATTTGCACTGAGCGGGGATCGTACCCAAGCCTCCTGCGCAGCGGCCGCGTTCACTACTGCTGCGCCACGGAGGCCATAGGCCTTTATTATGGCCTATATAAATTGTGTTTTTTACTTCCATTAGCTATTGATATAAGCTTCTCTCATAATACTTATTTAGTACTAGCTTTTACCCGCGGCTCCGCCCGCGTGGATGTTATTGCTATCATCGGTTATATATAAATTGTAGCCTGTGTTATTCTGATGTATAAGCTATATTATTGTTAAGTTTCAAGTAGTTAAGTAAGAAACGTCCATCCATCCATCCATCCATACAACCCATCCATCCATCCATCCGTCCATTCATTCATCCATTTATCCATCCTTTGATTTCTGTCCCTCGAGGAAACTTACCAGGCCCTACATGTTTATTTCCGATCGCCGTTTCTTCTTCATAATTACATAAAGCCCGAGTGCTTTTATGAGCGTTGAGAAGATTCGGTTATATTAATGCGTTAAGGGCGTCTTGCCCTTAACGCATTAATATAGCACAAAGATTTCTCGAAAACAAATATTACAAGGTAGACTCCTGAGAGACCCTTTGGGGCTACAACTGCAGACAGTAGTGGTAGAAAACAGAGGCTTTTCGCTCTGTTATAGTTGACTGTTTATTTCTTGTAATTCGAATAAAAACCTACCAATAGTCCCAAAATTTCTCAACAAATATTTTAAAAAAAATTGTAGAGACAAACATTTTACAAGTATTTAGAAAAAATTTAACAAATAATGTGTTCATTATCAATCAACGGCATCCTTAAACATGCCTTTTTATATGAGTTGACGCCGTTTTTTATGTTCACTCAAGCTTTTGAAGGCAACCCAACCACATCAAGTAACATTTAATAAACCGAACAGGAATAAACACATTGTCGTTAAGGCGTATTGAAACAAATTGATAGTTGCCTTCAAAGATACTCACCTAAACATTATGTCTTCACTCATTTTAAAACTGCTGGTAGAGCCATGATTTCAATTTATATTGCCATGAAATCCTCTTATGTGAACATCAAAGCGGTCCTTTGTGTAGACTTATGGTTTTCAATAATAATTAAGTAGACGCTTTCTGTCAGGCTTTCCTTTCTCAATACATAATGCCTTACATTAAAATTGTGTAATGTAAATTTTCTCGAATATAAACAGTGCTTTCACGTTTAATTCGATATTTTATTTACCCACTCTAGAAGGCGTCTGTTTCGAAACAATTTTAATCACAGAAGTAAAGTATAACCAATTATTACGATTGCTTTTACGAGTAAAATCGTAACAAAATAAACAATAATGGAACTGTTTATTGTCAGCGAAAATAATTGAATGTTGGCATATTTAAAATAAATGTTGAAGAAGATAAGAGGAAAACAATTTCGTTAGTCTAAGTTCTGCTGATTGCAACTACATAATGTTGCTAACGATCATATGACGTCTGAAAATGGAGCTTGAATTAGAGCTGATTGGGGAAGTAACTCTATAGGCATGACCATTTCCATCAAAACTAGGGCTTTGACATCGTCATTTGAAATTTTATTTTCATACCGAACGTACGATCGTTATAAGCTTGTGGAGATATATGGAACGGTTCTCACTAAAATTTAGTACAGAGATAGTTTATAAAAAATAGGCTACTTTAACTCTAATAGGTTCGCATGGATTGTACGAACGGGATTTGAATACCACACAGACGGAACTGCAGACAAAAGCTACAAGTCTAAAATAGTGTGCCTCTGAACTCTTGAACTCCTCGGAAAGTGTTATAGATACTTTTTGAAGAAAGTTGTTTTTCAATTCGTAGGTTTCACAATGGTTAAATACATGACACTCGTAGGTGACACAGGTTTACGTACTGCGAGGACACAGCTGTACGGTAAATGATAAGTAAGCAAATATTGTATTGAATTGCAAGGAAGACCCAGTCTCGGGCTTGTCGGGCTGTGTGTCGGTCATACACTCTAATAAATCATCTTGTTCACAATTTTAGTCTATTCATTTGTTCCACTAGTTAAGGTTCGACCCCGGGACTTCACATAGGTAATAATAAAATTACATCAGTAGCCAATTATTGTAATATGGGAACCAATAGATAAAATAATTTTGTATGTACGGTACATCAGGAAACCAGCTGCTAGTATTAGACGAGGTGATAAGCTGGCAAACTGCCAGTACTAGGTTCCGCGGTCAGGTTTTAAGCCTCTTACCAATATATTGATTATTATATTATTTATTATATATTATATTACTATTACTATCTAATAATAAAATTCTCGTGTCACAATGTTCGTTCCTATACTCCTCCGAAACGGCTCGATCGATTTTTATGATTTTTTTTTTGCATACTCAGTAAGTCTAAGAATTGGCTACTATCTATCTTTCAAACCCCTAAGTGAAAAGGGGAGTCCAAACCAAAATTTTTTTTTTTGGGCAATACTTGCCAGGTCTGCTAGTTATTATATAATATTACTCAATCACGCTCAAACGACTGAACACTCGGAGTGGGACTCATAGAGCAACTAGTTTTTGACAGCGCGGAAGTCGATGATCGCGATATCTACCCCTATACCAAATTTCATAAAAATCGGTTCAGTGGTTTAGGCGTGAAAGATGAACAAACAGACACACACGCACACTATCCCATTTATAATATTAGTATAGATAACGGACTAACCCAACAGGGTGCCAAAGGCCGTGCAAAGTGGAGGAGAGGGTATAGTGTAGGCAGGCGGACCCTGGGTTCTCCCACGCTAGGCGGGACGAGCAACTGGGAGACACGCTAGGTTGATGATGACTATGGATAACGATGGACCCGTGGCACATCTAGTTGTGTTATGAAAAATTGTGATAAGTAACTTGTTTCATTTAATCCCTGTAACACAATTATTACTACTATAAATGAAGAACTTATAACACGATCTGATAGAAAATGAATGCCGTTATCATGAACACACTTCCAATGTACAATAAAATCTAATATATAAAATTCTCGTGTCACAGTTTTCGTTGCCAAACTCCTCCGAAACGGCTTGACCGATTATCATGAAATTTTGTGGGCATATCGGGTAGGTCTGAGAATCGGCCAACATCTATTTTTCATACCCCGATTCGCGATAACCGACATCCACGCGGGCGGAGCCGCGGGCGACAGCTAGTCTAATATATAAAATTCTCGTGTCACAGTTTTCGTTGCCATACTCCTCCGAAACGGCTTGACCGATTATCATGAAATTTTGTGGGCATATCGGGTAGGTCTGAGAATCGGCCAACATCTATTTTTCATACCCCGATTCGCGATAACCGACATCCACGCGGGCGGAGCCGCGGGCGACAACTAGTATTAGTATAGAAATCTCTTCTGGAAACTGCATTGTTTAAATTTTTATTAGCTGAACCAGCAAACTTTCTTTCGCTTTAGAATCAATGAATTTGTGTTTACAGAACAGGCTATTTTCAGAACGGAGAGCATTACGGCAGGTATTTCAAATGTTTGATATAAGTGTAAACATTAAAGACTCCATGGGTTGCTATCCAGATTAATTCCTCCCAGTGAAACACTTTAGGGTACCTACAATGTTGAAGTTAGCAAATAAAAAATGTCATTATTAAAATTAATGTAAAGGTCAATATTGTCGCAATGGAACAATTCCACTGCTTCCTTTGTTACGGTTATACCATTATCATCGGGTATCGGGTATAGAGCCCACGGAGTACCCAACACCCATAAGTCATCGTTGCCCATAAGTGAACAGGATCCATATACCCTTACCCATGAGACCTGTAGACTAGAGTGTCCTATACAACAATGGTGCTCATATTAACATGGGGTTGGGGTATACCCTAGACCCCTAACATTCTTAATTATACGCCCAGGGAAACCCCATCACCGATAGGTGACCGGGACCATGATACATCTATGGATCCCATAGGTCAACGAGGCTCATTATTCCATGGGGTCTCTACACGGAACCCCTGACACTCATAAGTCAACACAACCCAAAAAATTAGCTTAGTATCTGTTTTCCATTCTATGACTGCTTTATGAGTTGGTTTTAAAATAGAAGCTAGAAAATTCCATAGCATACCTAAATTCAGGCTCACCGCAAGCGGGCGTGCAAGGCGTGTACCGCAAGATTTACCACCCCCAGACGTCATGTCTTCCCTATATCTGCCGCACCTTGAACATCAAATTTGCCCTCGATTTGCCACCCCATAGTCGTCTAATATTTACCAGATTTGCCGCCCCTCTGGATGTTAAATCTTCTTTAGATTCACCGACCGGGGACATCAAATCTGCCCAAAATTATCCCCCCGCCCCCATCCAGACGTCAAATCTTTCCTAAATTTATCCCAGAACATCAAATCTACCCTCAATTTGCCGCCTTTCTGGACGTCAAATCTACCTCAAATTTGCCACCCCATAGACGTCTAATATTCACTAGATTTGCCGCCCGGGGACGTCAAATCTGCCTTAGATCATTCCCCATCTTTCCTAGATTTGGGGAGCCTGGATGTCAAATCTTCTCTAGATTTGCCGCTTTCCGAAAGTAAGTTAAATCTTTCCTAGATTTGCCGGTCACCACTTTTAATTTTCCCTAAATTCGTCGACTCTTGGACGCAAAACTTTTCCAGATCTGCCACCCCCCCTTGACGTCCATTAGTGGATTCAAAGTAATTTTATTGTCATTAAATTATTTATTTGCATTTATACCGGGTGTTAGGGAAACGCCCCCGAAGCCGAAGGCACCTAGGGTGCGTGGCGGTGTCAATGGATTTTGAGCAAGTAAAAAACAAGGCTAGGTAGCATAATCGACAACGCATGCGGGCGTCCAAGTGGCTAGCGGCGGGCCTGCCTAAATTCTCACCTCACCAAAATATTTTCCATTTAGGGGACAGTTAACTAAACTACTTTAGGCCATTATCAAAAAACAATGATTCCACTACTAAGTGCTAACTAAGCTTTTAGCAATTTAAATAACTTGTAATCTGTGGTATCAACTGAATTCAAAAGTAGTTATGCTTATTGTTAACAAAATGGACACCGGCACGTTATCGATTGGAACTTATTCCTCAATAACTCGGCACTTTAATGGACGCCCCATGACGGCTTTTAACAAAATTCATTGTTAACTTTACTTTCCAGTCCAATAAATATTTTCGCATTCAAGTTATTGTGACCGTAGGTAAATATGATGATACAATATTTTTTTGTTTCTGTTTAGAGTTAAACAGAGAACCAAAAATATTGTTTGGTTTTGATTTAAATCCAGTAAAAAAGTAAGCTGTGGGATATTCCCACTATTTCCCACCGATCCTGCCCCCAGTATCTAGGAATTAGAGGCAACCCACCCTCCAAGCCATAGAAGTCCCGTAGGTATTTTTATATGCTACCAGGTAGATAAGTAGGAATTTAATAATGGTTAACAGTTTGGCTTATGATGCCTGTGATATTAGAGGCGTTTCTCTCAGGGTTGATAGTGATACATACATAGGATAGACGGCCGTCGATTCCATACAAGTCATTTTAATAACCGACCTTAAGCATAACAATAGTGCACCGTGTGATAGAATAAAAGAAGAGAAAATATTTTTTCATTCATTTTAATCTGTTTCTCCCGACGGATTTTATAATTAAAAGCCATTTGTCTTCACAAATTTAATTAGATTTAATTTTGTTATGCTGACGTCTGGCTTCGTGACCTTCTTTGAACTTGATATTGCTATCTTCCAACTTATATCCGCGTGTAGTAAGCAAAATTATTTGGAAATTCTTTTCTTCTATAATTCGTAAAGTAAATTTAGAACACCTACTTTTTGTAGTATTTAGGTAGCAAACCAACTTAGTTAATACCTTCCTGATGATAAGCGGATAATGTCCCTCCTGATAATATCTCTGGTAGAAACAGAGATATTACCCGCTGACTTATTTGATTGTTTGCTAAAGTCAATATTTGGTTAGTACTATAAATTTTAAAAGGCATATTAGTTTCATATTCATTACAGATCAATTTGATTACACTAGGCCTAACTTTTGTAATTTAACTTACGTGAGAAGGGATTTCGTACATTTCCCTTCTAAAATGATGGTATTTCACACCACCTAAAGAAGAAATGAGCCATAATCTGTTTAACAGATCTCAAATATCTCAATTTCTTCACTAAAGATTACCATCGTGACTCATGCATGGTATAAGATTCTTATATCGCCGAGACGTGCCAACACATGTATCACATAAAACAATATTTATTTACACATATTCGGGCATTATGCACAGTGTTGCCTAAATAAAAAAAGCTCTCTTTCGAGCCGGGGCGCTACTCATAGCCCACTTCAATGTAAGAAAGCTTTCAAGAAACACAAGTTGATTTAGTACAAGCGTTAAGACTGACAACGCAGATCGGCTCAAAGGGCTTGATGTTTGTTCTGTGCCGCCGTCATATCGCCACTTACCTTACGATGCCTAAGAAAACACCCTTTAAGATTTGGAACTCTGAAGTATTAGAAAATACTTTTTTGCAAAGCCGAGCCTCATTGAGATCTTCGGAGCTAATCCAAACTCGTTTGCAAGCCGGGACATGTGATATATATACGGTACGGTATAGAAATTTAGGAGCTCATTGCTAACCATACGATGTTCTTGGTTGCTGGTCAATAGCATTCCGACATTACTTATTCGCGAGGCAATTGATAAGATGATGCCCGTAGCGAGTCACAAAGAATATATAACACAAAATTTGATTCATAGGTACGTAAAATAGGGCGACTTTAGAACACACAAAGTGACTTTCACTTAAATTTCTCGTAATATATCCGAAAGCATCCAATGTTTTTTAGTATTGGTAAAACATTACAACAAAAACAATATTTTTGCTATATTGTCATTGAACCCCAAAGCGCAGACACATCTGAGAACATGGCAAATATTTTTTAAAGTTATATCTAATTAATCACTGTCATGGTCATATAACTTATAATATAGGTACACATTACAAATAACTCCTTTAATTTTCTTTTTTTACTTTAAGTATAAACATTTCATAGTTTATTGTAATTGTGTTCCGAATAAAATATATGAATATTTCATTTTTGCAATATATTGAGGATATTATCTATGAGTTATTGGGATTACTTTGATAAATTCAACGGGACGAAATTAATAGAAATCAAAGTCGCCCGGCGCCCCATTGCATGCCACTTTCGATTTGTGTAGGTTTAACTTTGCTTATAAAAATCTCCCTTTTACAAGAACAAATGGTGCAAAAATCAAAATCAAAAATTTTGGTTTGGACTCCCCTTTTCACTTAGGGGTTTGAAAGATAGATAGTAGCCAATTCTTAGACTTACTGAGTATGCAAAAAAAAAATCATAAAAATCGATCGAGCCGTTTCGGAGGAGTATAGGAACGAACATTGTGACACGAGAATTTTATTATTAGATAGTAATAGTAATATAATATATAATAAATAATATAATAATCAATATATTGGTAAGAGGCTTAAAACCTGACCGCGGAACCTAGTACTGGCAGTTTGCCAGCTTATCACCTCGTCTAATACTAGCAGCTGGTTTCCTGATGTACCGTACACACAAAATTATTTTATCTATTGGTTCCCATATTACAATAATTGGCTACTGATGTAATTTTATTATTACCTATGTGAAGTCCCGGGGTCGAACCTTAACTAGTGGAACAAATGAATAGACTAAAATTGTGAACAAGATGATTTATTAGAGTGTATGACCGACACACAGCCCGACAAGCCCGAGACTGGGTCTTCCTTGCAATTCAATACAATATTTGCTTACTTATCATTTACCGTACAGCTGTGTCCTCGCAGTACGTAAACCTGTGTCACCTACGAGTGTCATGTATTTAACCATTGTGAAACCTACGAATTGAAAAACAACTTTCTTCAAAAAGTATCTATAACACTTTCCGAGGAGTTCAAGAGTTCAGAGGCACACTATTTTAGACTTGTAGCTTTTGTCTGCAGTTCCGTCTGTGTGGTATTCAAATCCCGTTCGTACAATCCATGCGAACCTATTAGAGTTAAAGTAGCCTATTTTTTATAAACTATCTCTGTACTAAATTTTAGTGAGAACCGTTCCATATATCTCCACAAGCTTATAACGATCGTACGTTCGGTATGAAAATAAAATTTCAAATGACGATGTCAAAGCCCTAGTTTTGATGGAAATGGTCATGCCTATAGAGTTACTTCCCCAATCAGCTCTAATTCAAGCTCCATTTTCAGACGTCATATGATCGTTAGCAACATTATGTAGTTGCAATCAGCAGAACTTAGACTAACGAAATTGTTTTCCTCTTATCTTCTTCAACATTTATTTTAAATATGCCAACATTCAATTATTTTCGCTGACAATAAACAGTTCCATTATTGTTTATTTTGTTACGATTTTACTCGTAAAAGCAATCGTAATAATTGGTTATACTTTACTTCTGTGATTAAAATTGTTTCGAAACAGACGCCTTCTAGAGTGGGTAAATAAAATATCGAATTAAACGTGAAAGCACTGTTTATATTCGAGAAAATTTACATTACACAATTTTAATGTAAGGCATTATGTATTGAGAAAGGAAAGCCTGACAGAAAGCGTCTACTTAATTATTATTGAAAACCATAAGTCTACACAAAGGACCGCTTTGATGTTCACATAAGAGGATTTCATGGCAATATAAATTGAAATCATGGCTCTACCAGCAGTTTTAAAATGAGTGAAGACATAATGTTTAGGTGAGTATCTTTGAAGGCAACTATCAATTTGTTTCAATACGCCTTAACGACAATGTGTTTATTCCTGTTCGGTTTATTAAATGTTACTTGATGTGGTTGGGTTGCCTTCAAAAGCTTGAGTGAACATAAAAAACGGCGTCAACTCATATAAAAAGGCATGTTTAAGGATGCCGTTGATTGATAATGAACACATTATTTGTTAAATTTTTTCTAAATACTTGTAAAATGTTTGTCTCTACAATTTTTTTTAAAATATTTGTTGAGAAATTTTGGGACTATTGGTAGGTTTTTATTCGAATTACAAGAAATAAACAGTCAACTATAACAGAGCGAAAAGCCTCTGTTTTCTACCACTACTGTCTGCAGTTGTAGCCCCAAAGGGTCTCTCAGGAGTCTACCTTGTAATATTTGTTTTCGAGAAATCTTTGTGCTATATTAATGCGTTAAGGGCAAGACGCCCTTAACGCATTAATATAACCGAATCTTCTCAACGCTCATAAAAGCACTCGGGCTTTATGTAATTATGAAGAAGAAACGGCGATCGGAAATAAACATGTAGGGCCTGGTAAGTTTCCTCGAGGGACAGAAATCAAAGGATGGATAAATGGATGAATGAATGGACGGATGGATGGATGGATGGGTTGTATGGATGGATGGATGGATGGACGTTTCTTACTTAACTACTTGAAACTTAACAATAATATAGCTTATACATCAGAATAACACAGGCTACAATTTATATATAACCGATGATAGCAATAACATCCACGCGGGCGGAGCCGCGGGTAAAAGCTAGTACTAAATAAGTATTATGAGAGAAGCTTATATCAATAGCTAATGGAAGTAAAAAACACAATTTATATAGGCCATAATAAAGGCCTATGGCCTCCGTGGCGCAGCAGTAGTGAACGCGGCCGCTGCGCAGGAGGCTTGGGTACGATCCCCGCTCAGTGCAAATATTTGTATGCCTGAATATGGGTATTTCAATTGGTCTGGTCGTGCCTCGGAGTGCACGTTAAGCCGCCGGTCCCGGTTGCCATACAAACATGTATGGCAGGCGTTACGGGTAGTTGGAGCCCTCAAAAGTCCAACAAGTGGTCAAAGCTTCGATATTGCCTTTGAGTTGTGAAGGTCAGATGGCAGTCACTTCACGGAAAATGTCGAATTTTAGCCAAATCCGCAGTTGGACTAGTAAAAGCGGATCCCAGACTCCAAGTTGATAGCTTCGGATGCGACTGGGATTAGCGCTAGGATGAAGAAAGGCCCATGGCTATAATTATGGCCTTTATAAATTGAAAGCATACACTTAGGTGGCAGGCTAGCACACGGCCCACCTGATGGGAAAAAGCAGTTACCGTTGCCTATGGAGGAGTGTAGCTACAAGAGCTGTCGACCCTGTAGAGGCCTTATAACCCCAAAATGTTCCTTGGATAAACCACAAAATGATTAATGAAATTAGCTTAGTATCTGTTTTCCATTCTATGACTGCTTTATGAGTTGGTTTTAAAATAGAAGCTAGAAAATTCCATAGCATACCTAAATTCAGGCTCACCGCAAGCGGGCGTGCAAGGCGTGTACCGCAAGATTTACCACCCCCAGACGTCATGTCTTCCCTATATCTGCCGCACCTTGAACATCAAATTTGCCCTCGATTTGCCACCCCATAGTCGTCTAATATTTACCAGATTTGCCGCCCCTCTGGATGTTAAATCTTCTTTAGATTCACCGACCGGGGACATCAAATCTGCCCAAAATTATCCCCCCGCCCCCATCCAGACGTCAAATCTTTCCTAAATTTATCCCAGAACATCAAATCTACCCTCAATTTGCCGCCTTTCTGGACGTCAAATCTACCTCAAATTTGCCACCCCATAGACGTCTAATATTCACTAGATTTGCCGCCCGGGGACGTCAAATCTGCCTTAGATCATTCCCCATCTTTCCTAGATTTGGGGAGCCTGGATGTCAAATCTTCTCTAGATTTGCCGCTTTCCGAAAGTAAGTTAAATCTTTCCTAGATTTGCCGGTCACCACTTTTAATTTTCCCTAAATTCGTCGACTCTTGGACGCAAAACTTTTCCAGATCTGCCACCCCCCCTTGACGTCCATTAGTGGATTCAAAGTAATTTTATTGTCATTAAATTATTTATTTGCATTTATACCGGGTGTTAGGGAAACGCCCCCGAAGCCGAAGGCACCTAGGGTGCGTGGCGGTGTCAATGGATTTTGAGCAAGTAAAAAACAAGGCTAGGTAGCATAATCGACAACGCATGCGGGCGTCCAAGTGGCTAGCGGCGGGCCTGCCTAAATTCTCACCTCACCAAAATATTTTCCATTTAGGGGACAGTTAACTAAACTACTTTAGGCCATTATCAAAAAACAATGATTCCACTACTAAGTGCTAACTAAGCTTTTAGCAATTTAAATAACTTGTAATCTGTGGTATCAACTGAATTCAAAAGTAGTTATGCTTATTGTTAACAAAATGGACACCGGCACGTTATCGATTGGAACTTATTCCTCAATAACTCGGCACTTTAATGGACGCCCCATGACGGCTTTTAACAAAATTCATTGTTAACTTTACTTTCCAGTCCAATAAATATTTTCGCATTCAAGTTATTGTGACCGTAGGTAAATATGATGATACAATATTTTTTTGTTTCTGTTTAGAGTTAAACAGAGAACCAAAAATATTGTTTGGTTTTGATTTAAATCCAGTAAAAAAGTAAGCTGTGGGATATTCCCACTATTTCCCACCGATCCTGCCCCCAGTATCTAGGAATTAGAGGCAACCCACCCTCCAAGCCATAGAAGTCCCGTAGGTATTTTTATATGCTACCAGGTAGATAAGTAGGAATTTAATAATGGTTAACAGTTTGGCTTATGATGCCTGTGATATTAGAGGCGTTTCTCTCAGGGTTGATAGTGATACATACATAGGATAGACGGCCGTCGATTCCATACAAGTCATTTTAATAACCGACCTTAAGCATAACAATAGTGCACCGTGTGATAGAATAAAAGAAGAGAAAATATTTTTTCATTCATTTTAATCTGTTTCTCCCGACGGATTTTATAATTAAAAGCCATTTGTCTTCACAAATTTAATTAGATTTAATTTTGTTATGCTGACGTCTGGCTTCGTGACCTTCTTTGAACTTGATATTGCTATCTTCCAACTTATATCCGCGTGTAGTAAGCAAAATTATTTGGAAATTCTTTTCTTCTATAATTCGTAAAGTAAATTTAGAACACCTACTTTTTGTAGTATTTAGGTAGCAAACCAACTTAGTTAATACCTTCCTGATGATAAGCGGATAATGTCCCTCCTGATAATATCTCTGGTAGAAACAGAGATATTACCCGCTGACTTATTTGATTGTTTGCTAAAGTCAATATTTGGTTAGTACTATAAATTTTAAAAGGCATATTAGTTTCATATTCATTACAGATCAATTTGATTACACTAGGCCTAACTTTTGTAATTTAACTTACGTGAGAAGGGATTTCGTACATTTCCCTTCTAAAATGATGGTATTTCACACCACCTAAAGAAGAAATGAGCCATAATCTGTTTAACAGATCTCAAATATCTCAATTTCTTCACTAAAGATTACCATCGTGACTCATGCATGGTATAAGATTCTTATATCGCCGAGACGTGCCAACACATGTATCACATAAAACAATATTTATTTACACATATTCGGGCATTATGCACAGTGTTGCCTAAATAAAAAAAGCTCTCTTTCGAGCCGGGGCGCTACTCATAGCCCACTTCAATGTAAGAAAGCTTTCAAGAAACACAAGTTGATTTAGTACAAGCGTTAAGACTGACAACGCAGATCGGCTCAAAGGGCTTGATGTTTGTTCTGTGCCGCCGTCATATCGCCACTTACCTTACGATGCCTAAGAAAACACCCTTTAAGATTTGGAACTCTGAAGTATTAGAAAATACTTTTTTGCAAAGCCGAGCCTCATTGAGATCTTCGGAGCTAATCCAAACTCGTTTGCAAGCCGGGACATGTGATATATATACGGTACGGTATAGAAATTTAGGAGCTCATTGCTAACCATACGATGTTCTTGGTTGCTGGTCAATAGCATTCCGACATTACTTATTCGCGAGGCAATTGATAAGATGATGCCCGTAGCGAGTCACAAAGAATATATAACACAAAATTTGATTCATAGGTACGTAAAATAGGGCGACTTTAGAACACACAAAGTGACTTTCACTTAAATTTCTCGTAATATATCCGAAAGCATCCAATGTTTTTTAGTATTGGTAAAACATTACAACAAAAACAATATTTTTGCTATATTGTCATTGAACCCCAAAGCGCAGACACATCTGAGAACATGGCAAATATTTTTTAAAGTTATATCTAATTAATCACTGTCATGGTCATATAACTTATAATATAGGTACACATTACAAATAACTCCTTTAATTTTCTTTTTTTACTTTAAGTATAAACATTTCATAGTTTATTGTAATTGTGTTCCGAATAAAATATATGAATATTTCATTTTTGCAATATATTGAGGATATTATCTATGAGTTATTGGGATTACTTTGATAAATTCAACGGGACGAAATTAATAGAAATCAAAGTCGCCCGGCGCCCCATTGCATGCCACTTTCGATTTGTGTAGGTTTAACTTTGCTTATAAAAATCTCCCTTTTACAAGAACAAATGGTGCAAAAATCAAAATCAAAAATTTTGGTTTGGACTCCCCTTTTCACTTAGGGGTTTGAAAGATAGATAGTAGCCAATTCTTAGACTTACTGAGTATGCAAAAAAAAAATCATAAAAATCGATCGAGCCGTTTCGGAGGAGTATAGGAACGAACATTGTGACACGAGAATTTTATTATTAGATAGTAATAGTAATATAATATATAATAAATAATATAATAATCAATATATTGGTAAGAGGCTTAAAACCTGACCGCGGAACCTAGTACTGGCAGTTTGCCAGCTTATCACCTCGTCTAATACTAGCAGCTGGTTTCCTGATGTACCGTACACACAAAATTATTTTATCTATTGGTTCCCATATTACAATAATTGGCTACTGATGTAATTTTATTATTACCTATGTGAAGTCCCGGGGTCGAACCTTAACTAGTGGAACAAATGAATAGACTAAAATTGTGAACAAGATGATTTATTAGAGTGTATGACCGACACACAGCCCGACAAGCCCGAGACTGGGTCTTCCTTGCAATTCAATACAATATTTGCTTACTTATCATTTACCGTACAGCTGTGTCCTCGCAGTACGTAAACCTGTGTCACCTACGAGTGTCATGTATTTAACCATTGTGAAACCTACGAATTGAAAAACAACTTTCTTCAAAAAGTATCTATAACACTTTCCGAGGAGTTCAAGAGTTCAGAGGCACACTATTTTAGACTTGTAGCTTTTGTCTGCAGTTCCGTCTGTGTGGTATTCAAATCCCGTTCGTACAATCCATGCGAACCTATTAGAGTTAAAGTAGCCTATTTTTTATAAACTATCTCTGTACTAAATTTTAGTGAGAACCGTTCCATATATCTCCACAAGCTTATAACGATCGTACGTTCGGTATGAAAATAAAATTTCAAATGACGATGTCAAAGCCCTAGTTTTGATGGAAATGGTCATGCCTATAGAGTTACTTCCCCAATCAGCTCTAATTCAAGCTCCATTTTCAGACGTCATATGATCGTTAGCAACATTATGTAGTTGCAATCAGCAGAACTTAGACTAACGAAATTGTTTTCCTCTTATCTTCTTCAACATTTATTTTAAATATGCCAACATTCAATTATTTTCGCTGACAATAAACAGTTCCATTATTGTTTATTTTGTTACGATTTTACTCGTAAAAGCAATCGTAATAATTGGTTATACTTTACTTCTGTGATTAAAATTGTTTCGAAACAGACGCCTTCTAGAGTGGGTAAATAAAATATCGAATTAAACGTGAAAGCACTGTTTATATTCGAGAAAATTTACATTACACAATTTTAATGTAAGGCATTATGTATTGAGAAAGGAAAGCCTGACAGAAAGCGTCTACTTAATTATTATTGAAAACCATAAGTCTACACAAAGGACCGCTTTGATGTTCACATAAGAGGATTTCATGGCAATATAAATTGAAATCATGGCTCTACCAGCAGTTTTAAAATGAGTGAAGACATAATGTTTAGGTGAGTATCTTTGAAGGCAACTATCAATTTGTTTCAATACGCCTTAACGACAATGTGTTTATTCCTGTTCGGTTTATTAAATGTTACTTGATGTGGTTGGGTTGCCTTCAAAAGCTTGAGTGAACATAAAAAACGGCGTCAACTCATATAAAAAGGCATGTTTAAGGATGCCGTTGATTGATAATGAACACATTATTTGTTAAATTTTTTTCTAAATACTTGTAAAATGTTTGTCTCTACAATTTTTTTTAAAATATTTGTTGAGAAATTTTGGGACTATTGGTAGGTTTTTATTCGAATTACAAGAAATAAACAGTCAACTATAACAGAGCGAAAAGCCTCTGTTTTCTACCACTACTGTCTGCAGTTGTAGCCCCAAAGGGTCTCTCAGGAGTCTACCTTGTAATATTTGTTTTCGAGAAATCTTTGTGCTATATTAATGCGTTAAGGGCAAGACGCCCTTAACGCATTAATATAACCGAATCTTCTCAACGCTCATAAAAGCACTCGGGCTTTATGTAATTATGAAGAAGAAACGGCGATCGGAAATAAACATGTAGGGCCTGGTAAGTTTCCTCGAGGGACAGAAATCAAAGGATGGATAAATGGATGAATGAATGGACGGATGGATGGATGGATGGGTTGTATGGATGGATGGATGGATGGACGTTTCTTACTTAACTACTTGAAACTTAACAATAATATAGCTTATACATCAGAATAACACAGGCTACAATTTATATATAACCGATGATAGCAATAACATCCACGCGGGCGGAGCCGCGGGTAAAAGCTAGTACTAAATAAGTATTATGAGAGAAGCTTATATCAATAGCTAATGGAAGTAAAAAACACAATTTATATAGGCCATAATAAAGGCCTATGGCCTCCGTGGCGCAGCAGTAGTGAACGCGGCCGCTGCGCAGGAGGCTTGGGTACGATCCCCGCTCAGTGCAAATATTTGTATGCCTGAATATGGGTATTTCAATTGGTCTGGTCGTGCCTCGGAGTGCACGTTAAGCCGCCGGTCCCGGTTGCCATACAAACATGTATGGCAGGCGTTACGGGTAGTTGGAGCCCTCAAAAGTCCAACAAGTGGTCAAAGCTTCGATATTGCCTTTGAGTTGTGAAGGTCAGATGGCAGTCACTTCACGGAAAATGTCGAATTTTAGCCAAATCCGCAGTTGGACTAGTAAAAGCGGATCCCAGACTCCAAGTTGATAGCTTCGGATGCGACTGGGATTAGCGCTAGGATGAAGAAAGGCCCATGGCTATAATTATGGCCTTTATAAATTGAAAGCATACACTTAGGTGGCAGGCTAGCACACGGCCCACCTGATGGGAAAAAGCAGTTACCGTTGCCTATGGAGGAGTGTAGCTACAAGAGCTGTCGACCCTGTAGAGGCCTTATAACCCCAAAATGTTCCTTGGATAAACCACAAAATGATTAATGAAATTAGCTTAGTATCTGTTTTCCATTCTATGACTGCTTTATGAGTTGGTTTTAAAATAGAAGCTAGAAAATTCCATAGCATACCTAAATTCAGGCTCACCGCAAGCGGGCGTGCAAGGCGTGTACCGCAAGATTTACCACCCCCAGACGTCATGTCTTCCCTATATCTGCCGCACCTTGAACATCAAATTTGCCCTCGATTTGCCACCCCATAGTCGTCTAATATTTACCAGATTTGCCGCCCCTCTGGATGTTAAATCTTCTTTAGATTCACCGACCGGGGACATCAAATCTGCCCAAAATTATCCCCCCGCCCCCATCCAGACGTCAAATCTTTCCTAAATTTATCCCAGAACATCAAATCTACCCTCAATTTGCCGCCTTTCTGGACGTCAAATCTACCTCAAATTTGCCACCCCATAGACGTCTAATATTCACTAGATTTGCCGCCCGGGGACGTCAAATCTGCCTTAGATCATTCCCCATCTTTCCTAGATTTGGGGAGCCTGGATGTCAAATCTTCTCTAGATTTGCCGCTTTCCGAAAGTAAGTTAAATCTTTCCTAGATTTGCCGGTCACCACTTTTAATTTTCCCTAAATTCGTCGACTCTTGGACGCAAAACTTTTCCAGATCTGCCACCCCCCCTTGACGTCCATTAGTGGATTCAAAGTAATTTTATTGTCATTAAATTATTTATTTGCATTTATACCGGGTGTTAGGGAAACGCCCCCGAAGCCGAAGGCACCTAGGGTGCGTGGCGGTGTCAATGGATTTTGAGCAAGTAAAAAACAAGGCTAGGTAGCATAATCGACAACGCATGCGGGCGTCCAAGTGGCTAGCGGCGGGCCTGCCTAAATTCTCACCTCACCAAAATATTTTCCATTTAGGGGACAGTTAACTAAACTACTTTAGGCCATTATCAAAAAACAATGATTCCACTACTAAGTGCTAACTAAGCTTTTAGCAATTTAAATAACTTGTAATCTGTGGTATCAACTGAATTCAAAAGTAGTTATGCTTATTGTTAACAAAATGGACACCGGCACGTTATCGATTGGAACTTATTCCTCAATAACTCGGCACTTTAATGGACGCCCCATGACGGCTTTTAACAAAATTCATTGTTAACTTTACTTTCCAGTCCAATAAATATTTTCGCATTCAAGTTATTGTGACCGTAGGTAAATATGATGATACAATAATTTTTTGTTTCTGTTTAGAGTTAAACAGAGAACCAAAAATATTGTTTGGTTTTGATTTAAATCCAGTAAAAAAGTAAGCTGTGGGATATTCCCACTATTTCCCACCGATCCTGCCCCCAGTATCTAGGAATTAGAGGCAACCCACCCTCCAAGCCATAGAAGTCCCGTAGGTATTTTTATATGCTACCAGGTAGATAAGTAGGAATTTAATAATGGTTAACAGTTTGGCTTATGATGCCTGTGATATTAGAGGCGTTTCTCTCAGGGTTGATAGTGATACATACATAGGATAGACGGCCGTCGATTCCATACAAGTCATTTTAATAACCGACCTTAAGCATAACAATAGTGCACCGTATGATAGAATAAAAGAAGAGAAAATATTTTTTCATTCATTTTAATCTGTTTCTCCCGACGGATTTTATAATTAAAAGCCATTTGTCTTCACAAATTTAATTAGATTTAATTTTGTTATGCTGACGTCTGGCTTCGTGACCTTCTTTGAACTTGATATTGCTATCTTCCAACTTATATCCGCGTGTAGTAAGCAAAATTATTTGGAAATTCTTTTCTTCTATAATTCGTAAAGTAAATTTAGAACACCTACTTTTTGTAGTATTTAGGTAGCAAACCAACTTAGTTAATACCTTCCTGATGATAAGCGGATAATGTCCCTCCTGATAATATCTCTGGTAGAAACAGAGATATTACCCGCTGACTTATTTGATTGTTTGCTAAAGTCAATATTTGGTTAGTACTATAAATTTTAAAAGGCATATTAGTTTCATATTCATTACAGATCAATTTGATTACACTAGGCCTAACTTTTGTAATTTAACTTACGTGAGAAGGGATTTCGTACATTTCCCTTCTAAAATGATGGTATTTCACACCACCTAAAGAAGAAATGAGCCATAATCTGTTTAACAGATCTCAAATATCTCAATTTCTTCACTAAAGATTACCATCGTGACTCATGCATGGTATAAGATTCTTATATCGCCGAGACGTGCCAACACATGTATCACATAAAACAATATTTATTTACACATATTCGGGCATTATGCACAGTGTTGCCTAAATAAAAAAAGCTCTCTTTCGAGCCGGGGCGCTACTCATAGCCCACTTCAATGTAAGAAAGCTTTCAAGAAACACAAGTTGATTTAGTACAAGCGTTAAGACTGACAACGCAGATCGGCTCAAAGGGCTTGATGTTTGTTCTGTGCCGCCGTCATATCGCCACTTACCTTACGATGCCTAAGAAAACACCCTTTAAGATTTGGAACTCTGAAGTATTAGAAAATACTTTTTTGCAAAGCCGAGCCTCATTGAGATCTTCGGAGCTAATCCAAACTCGTTTGCAAGCCGGGACATGTGATATATATACGGTACGGTATAGAAATTTAGGAGCTCATTGCTAACCATACGATGTTCTTGGTTGCTGGTCAATAGCATTCCGACATTACTTATTCGCGAGGCAATTGATAAGATGATGCCCGTAGCGAGTCACAAAGAATATATAACACAAAATTTGATTCATAGGTACGTAAAATAGGGCGACTTTAGAACACACAAAGTGACTTTCACTTAAATTTCTCGTAATATATCCGAAAGCATCCAATGTTTTTTAGTATTGGTAAAACATTACAACAAAAACAATATTTTTGCTATATTGTCATTGAACCCCAAAGCGCAGACACATCTGAGAACATGGCAAATATTTTTTAAAGTTATATCTAATTAATCACTGTCATGGTCATATAACTTATAATATAGGTACACATTACAAATAACTCCTTTAATTTTCTTTTTTTACTTTAAGTATAAACATTTCATAGTTTATTGTAATTGTGTTCCGAATAAAATATATGAATATTTCATTTTTGCAATATATTGAGGATATTATCTATGAGTTATTGGGATTACTTTGATAAATTCAACGGGACGAAATTAATAGAAATCAAAGTCGCCCGGCGCCCCATTGCATGCCACTTTCGATTTGTGTAGGTTTAACTTTGCTTATAAAAATCTCCCTTTTACAAGAACAAATGGTGCAAAAATATAAGAAATCGCCGGCCACCAGAAATTATAAGATAGATATTTCTGTGATATAAAACTTGTAATTTGGATGTTGATTTATCCTAAAATATAAGTTCTCCTCACAAATTAAATAAGCCCCTGTAATCAATGTCATCCCAAATTAATGAAAGTATAATGGAAAAAAAAAACTTTGATTTTCTCCTTTACATTCTAATACGATTGAAAATCGCAGACGACACACATTGATTGATTGATTGACATTGATTTTTCGAAGTGAAAACTTCTTTAGCGGCGTTGGATGGGTAAAAAGTGTTAAACTCGCGTCAGGATCACTTGACCTTTGAACCGTAACCACGGAGGACAGAATATGATTAAGTAATCGACGATTGACGTCATACAATATTAGCAACATATTGTTTATTTTGTTAGATACGCTATGAAGCCTCGTAGCTTAGCGGTAAGCGCTTCGACTATAAGTCCTTATGGTGTATGCAGTAGTGTAGATGTAGATGTAGAAGTGTAGATGTAGATAATCGTGTAATTTAATAGATAGGAAGGTATCATTATGTTACAGGTACTGAAAAGTATATTAAAATTGTTAAAACAAACTACTCAGACGTGTTACGGGGATAAATCCATCGCAGCGTGTCCAAATAGCACAACTAGTTGTGCTATCAAGTTGGTCTATGGGTCCCATACCAACTTCGGACGACTAATTAACCACTTATCCCTCTAACGCTTTTTTAGCTAAATTTTTAGATGAATTTATTTTCTATAGCGTTATTGCATGCGGTAATTTTTTTTCCAAAAATTCTTACTTTCCGAGAAAATCCAAAAAAACCAGTGGCAAATATACCGCACATCGACCGTTCTGCATCAGTAACTATCCCTGTCAAATCCTGCAAACTGGATAGTTATGAAAACCAGTCGTTTTTAATGTTAATTACATAATAAAATAACTTCATTGTGTGTTTCGTAATTAGTATTTAAGCAATCACAAAAACAACATAACGTGCGTGTCATTTCTAACGAATACATAGTATTTTTCTTCTTACTAGATGTATATAGGTATGGGTAATGGACTGCTGAGACGAGGTCTCGGGTTCGATCCCAGGTTTTCCATGGCACACACCAATGACTTTTCGATGTTTTTCGAAGTTATGTGTGTATTTATCGCAGGTTTATAAGTGCCCAGTTAATGGCAATAGGCTCGCCACCTATTACATTGGGACCTAAACATAAACCGGCGAAATGTGGATGCTAGCACCTCTGCCTACCCCTTCGGGGATAAAGGCGTGAGTTTATGTTATGTTATGTTTTCTACTTCAAAATTTTAAAATTTAAACTCACTATTGAAAATCAGTAATGCCCATAATTTCTGGCCATTGGTCTTCGTTCAGCATCTCGAGAGCCTTATGACGTAAGTTATTTTCAAAACCCACTACGACACATAAATTTAAAGACCCAATTAACTCAGGATTATTATACGTACCCACAAATATACAGAAGTCGACATGGAGAAATACCTAAAAAAAACCAACAAAAATTAGTGTTTTATGGACAGTATTCAATTATATTTACCGACAATAAAACACTAAATATTATAACAAAATCGTTTTACGCATATTACAAAGACATGTTTTTTAACTCCACCATACTTTTATAAATATATGACTTCTGCTTACGATGAAGGCAAATACTAGTGTGGGTAGGCAAGGCAGGTAGACAGTGGTTAGATTACAGGCCAATGTTAAAATGGCGCGAATTTTTTATGTCGTGTGACATTCTCGAACGCTGACCAGCTAAACCAGTGTACTTCATTAGCTGTCGTCTATGATCATAAGATTCAAAATTTCTATAAAATTATTAGAATTATCGACCTTAAAGTGACTGTCCAGTATACTGGCATTTTTGTATGGGCCGTCCTATAAAGAGTTAAGCTACCAATGCATCGATGTAGTTCTTTAATCGTTTAGTTAAATCCAAGACAAGCGGTCCGGTAATCTTAAAGACCATCTTGCTAAAAGAAATATCGACCGCTTACGCAACGAGGCGCGCAGCGGGGCCGTCGCCCGGGCTTTGCCCCAATGTGACTTGAAGGTTTGACCGCCTGCCGTCTGTACGTGCAGTTACATAGGTGGGGGTACCTCCATCTTCAGAATTGGGACCTCAACGATGAAAAATTGTAAATTCTTTTGAAAGGTCCAGTTTAGTATGTTTGTGTTAGATTCGTGTTGTTGTTTTGGGTTTGGAGTTGTGTTGGGTGGTACTACGCCCCGGCCTGATTTTGCTATCTGTCAAAGTAGTATTTATACCACCTATATTTGCTTTATAGAAAGTAATAATTTTATAAACTACTAAAGAGGCACGAAAAGGAAAGCTTCAGAGGTCATATACTATTTTACGTTTTACTTTGTAAATTTCTATTGAATAACCGCTGTCAATAACTCTGGCATGCATACACTATTGTGCCGCGGCTTCTTCATGAAGGATCTGATTTATGATGATGCTGTTTCAATAACAAGGCTGTTGCTAAGACACACAGTTAGCGATTCTTTAAGGGTGGAGGTATACGTTTTTATTATAAATTGCCTAAATCGGTCCTAAGTATGCCTGAAAATAAATTTAAAACGTATGTAAAGACCATTTTATGTAAAAAAGCATACTATAGGACATATGACTATCTTAAAGACAAAAACATCTGGCTTGAGTATGGTGTAGGCATCTCCTAAAATGCTGTAGTTACGGCATAATACTTAACTTAGTTATAAAGTTTTTTTGAAGTGAAAACTTCTTTAGCGGCGTTGGATGAGTAAAAACTATTAAACTCGCGCGTCAGGATCACTTGACCTTTGAACCGTAACCGACGACTGACGTCATACAACATTAACAGACTGTTTATTTTGCAAGATACGACAAGAGGCGTCGTAGTTTAACGGTGAACGCTTCGACTGTAAGTCCTTATGGTTCCAGATAGTACCGGGTTCGAACCTGGTCTTCAGACACTTTTATGATTATTCTTTTTGTAATTTATTACTTTTTGTGATTATTTTTTCTGTTTGTAATTTATTTGTGTTTGTAATTTTTTATCTTCTTCTCTGTATATAACGAAGAAAGAAAAAAGAAAAAGTTTTCACTTCTGCCGGCACTCCCGGAGTGCAACCCGTGTTTTTTTTATATGCTTTTTATTCAGACACGAGACAAAGGTAGATTCGTCCACATTTAGCCTTAAGGATATAAATATTGTAAATTGACGTCCTGAAAAAATGCCGCAGTGGAGTTTGTTGCGCCGTTTCTTCTCCACCAGCGCCTTGGAAGTGGTGGTAAACTTAGGTTGAGTAGAATTTATTATTGACGTCAATAAGAAACAACCACCTTTAACTATGACACAACATAGATAACGCGGATTTTGCCATTGATAGTAGGTACCTAACTATGATTATTAAAGATTATAAACCAAAGAAAAACACTTACTGTTAAGTGTTAGGCTCCATACTGTGGTGATAAACATAGTCACATAGCACAGAATAGATTCACACAATAGCCTGATACTTAAAAGGAATGTTTTCCCTGATAACTATTATAGGAAGCAACGCGATATTCACCATTTTTGCGTACATGTGTGTGAAGATATCGAAGTTTAGACACATCACAGTTGGACTGGAAAGCCGACCCTAACTGACTTGGGAAATGGTTCAGAGAATGATGATGTGTGTTTTAGAGTATCCAAAGAACCAAAGAATCAACTTCAATTATTCAGTTTCGGCACATAAAGAGCATATATGAACGTCAAAATAGGGTAGTGTCCTGAGTCCACGGATCATCACCAATAACTGCATAATGCCGTAGCATTTTCTCAACAAATATGCATAGTAAACTAATATGTTGCCTAACTAAACCGAAACTTATTTTTTATTTATTTTTTATATTATTTTTATTCCCCAAAATTGGTCAAAATATAAACAATCGAGGTGAGACAAAATTTATAACTTTTGTAAATTCCTTATAAAATTTTAAAATACTCTTATTTTGCACTGACATAATTGCAACTCTCTTGCACTCCATATATTTGCTCTACGCGCCAGCACAGTGTGACGTCACAGTGTGCTGCTATTTTGTATGAAGCGTTTTCGGGCGGCAAGAGAAATTGAAATTTCAAAATCTAATATCTTTAAAACTATTTGTCATCTGAATATTTCACTTTGAAAGTTCATTATACTATTGTAAAATGTACAGTTTACGATAATAATAAATAAAAAATAGGACATTACCCTATTTTTACAATGATATCAAAAAAAAAAAATATTAAGATTATTAATAAAATTATAATATTATTAGAGAATTTATTAAGTAGATATTGGAAAATCATACTTTCGCTGGTTTGGTGGGTTGGTTCTACTGAGAGGATACCAGCAAGAAACTCAGAGTAAAATATTAGACCTAGATTATCTTTTTTTATTATGTATTGTTTAGTTTACAATTTGTATGGTGCGAGCTAGCAAGAGATTCTAGTTGAATTAATTTAAAGGTGCATTATGATAGTTGTAGTCTAGGGTTGGAGTCTCTTAATCAATTGTGAGAATAATGTATTCAAGTTACAAAAGAGTAGTCGCATCGTTGCCAGAATGTACCTTTTGTTACATTTTACGTTCCTTTCGAGTTTAGTAGTGTAGTAATACTGTTTTGTTACCTGTGTTACCTAAAGGATATAGATGTAAATTATTTTATTCTAAATTAAGATAAATCCTCTGTGGCGTGGCGGTAGTGAACGCGGCTGCTACGCAGGAGGCGCGGGTTCGATCCCCGCTCAGTGCAAATAATTGTGTGCATGAACATGTATTTTTGTATTGGTCTGGGTGTTTCAATGTATTTATGTATTTATTTACAAAAAAAAAGTATCTGAGTATGTTTATCCGCATTCTAGATTTCATAACTCAAGCTAGTTAAGCTATGCTTACCATGGCTCTAGATAGCATTGTTTGAAATGTTGTGAAAATATAAACATATTTTTTACCTGTAATCTGTCTTATTATGTTTTTAAACGTACTATCGTTATTACGTATTTACACATTATTAAACTTAAATTAAAATAATAATAGTTTTTGTTTCGTTCCTATCGTGCCAAATTACCTTTCATGACTTAGGACATCTGTCATACATAATACACCTATTAAATTATTTTACCTAAGGATGACCATGCATTTTTAGCATTAAGATACTTGTCTACTTTATAACATTTTTTCCTCATCCGATATTAGGATACTGTTACAAGCGCCATGATCATGGATGTACTGACTTTCGAGCTAGTTTTACTAGACAAATAAGCAGTGCGAATTACAGTCAACGGACTATATTTAATATCACAATTGAGGTATTGTACGATATTTATAAATACGCTGAGTCAACTCGCTATCGTACCGTCTTGAACGATTCGACTTCGGTGTATATTTCTCCGAATACGTTATTTCCATATCTAGGTCAATCTGCTTATAAATACATATGCACATATAGGTACATATATTGAACTCAATTTACAAGGAAATGCATAGAATAAGTTTAAAATAGCTTTTAAATGCATCGCACTATATTTCTTGTGAATATAGTGAATTGGGTTAAGTGTTTATGGAGAACTAGATCGTTAGTTAATAGGGCACTACTTAAAGGTTTCAAGACCGATACAGGTGCTCTGAGAATTTCATAATAGAAAAATCCCAATATGTATTGGAATTTTGTGAATTTTTCGTAAGATTCGTCGTTAGTCGATTTAGTCGTTCGTTATCGATAGTAAATTAATCGATAAATGAATTTACAAATCTTTAAAATAGATAAATTTATTATTACCTTACAATTACGTGCCTTATGTATAGATAATCACGAAACAACTTATAGACACTGGCACCTATCAATCTAAAATACATTATTGTCTAAGTCCTACCAAAGGAAAAGTAAACGCTTCAGCAAATCTTCCAGTCTCACCTTTAATACTCAAAATTTAATTAAAAAATAAACCTGATAGAATGCTTAAGTGCCTCACATCAGGGCTTTCAAGTGCTCGTAAATATAATGCATTGTCAGGCTAAGATGAAACCTACGAAGCAACAAATAAGTTTCAAATTGTTTTGCAGTGAATCACCCAGTGGTCTCATTACCTGTAACGACTGGCCATAAGTTTTGTCAATTTATTTCTATCGTCGCATTGCTCATACAGTATTTTATGACATGAAATAAAAAATCGTATTACTTACGATAAATATAATACTAGTTTGGAAAATAAGTTCGCATCATGAAGTGTGTTGTGACTAGCTCTTGAACACTCGGACTTGATTGGTCCGAATTAGAACTACAGAGTGATGTTAATGTGGCGGTGGATATACTGTATAACAAATTAAACAGTACAATCGACAAGCATGTACCTCTCAAAAAACATCCATCAAGTCGGAAATATATATATATCCAACATGGTATACTAGCGAAATAATTTATTATATAAAATTAAAATACTTTCATCTAAAAAAGTTTAAAATTTATGCACTACAATTTAATAGAGAGTTATTTAAATATTACAGTACCAAAGTCAAGGAACTCATTATATAGTGTAGCTTTTGAGAATATTTCTCAAAAGCATATCGTAGAGATCTATATCGTAGAGAATAACATCACTCGCGATCCGGCTAGTTTCTGGAAGTATGTAAAGGACAAACGTAAAAATCTAAACCAAAATAGTGAATATATTTATAATGTAATTGTCGAGGGTCAAGGTGCGGTCGACGCCTTCGCGCAGTATTTTGGTTCAGTGTTTCATCCAAACACTCCGGTGCTGGATCCGGAGGCGGCTGAACGTGAAACAACTGACGCAGGATAGACAAGCGGTTCGGCGTCTGAAGCCTACCTCTACTTGTGGTCCCGATAATGTACCGGCGTTTCTACTCAAGGATTGTATATCTGCCTTCGAGGAACCGCTCTTGCACATATATAATTTAGCACTTCAGCAGTGTGTCTATCCTAGTAACTAGAAGGTCTCTAGAATAACACCGATACTAAGGGTGGTTCTTCGATCGATATAACTGAATTTAGACCTATAGCCGTATTGTCAAGTTTTGGGAAGATCTTTGAGTCTATTATAAATAAGAGTATATTTGACCATATAAATAAGTATTTGCATAACTCCCATCATGGATTTCGCCCGGCACGCTCTACCCTCACAAACCATATAACGTTTGTGGACTATTTACGCTCTCAGGTAACTACCGGCTGCCAGGTAGAAGCAACATATTTTGATTTTAAGAAAGCCTTTGATCTCGTGGATAACGATGTCCTTCTAATGAAGTTTGTATCCTTGGTGTTCAATAAAGAGCTTCTTAAATTCATGGCTGATTATCTGAGAAATCGTAATTAATAGAGAAATAAAAAAAAAGAAAATTTGTTTATTAAACACACACTTATAAACAAAAACAAAGCAAATAGCTACAAGTAAACCTCACCTCAAAGACAGATATAGGAGGAGACATTTAAATTGGTTAGGGCGAGGTTTGGTAGCTTATTGGTTTCCGCGATCATTGCCCTTGTAAGGCAAAGATCGCGGGTTCAAACCCCGCCTAGACCGATTCAATTTTTTTTCTTTAATTCGATTTGAATATTTAGCATGATTAATGCCTAAAAATGTAATTCAAATCACAAGTAAACCTGGCAATTAGTTGTTTAAAAGAAGGAAAAGAAAGTAGATACCTAATTACTGTTATAGAATTGGAGCGTGTGCCTAAAAGGCCGCAGTTCAGCAAATGCTACAGATTGGGTAGGTACAATTTGCAGCGCTGGTTCTCAAGTGCAGCCCAATCAAACCAGGTTACATGCTGTATTAGCATTAATTAAATATATTTCGCTTTATACAGAACAAAACCATTATTTAAAAAAAGAACATTACACACCCACTAGTGAACATGCACCCGTTTTGTACATATTTTATTAGTAGCTAGTTGTAGGAATATATGTATTTCATTTGTACATTATACTTGTCACAAATTGTGTTGTAATTATAATTATGTACCTACATAGCTTGGTAGAGGTCATACATAAATTCAATAGCGTTTTTACACGTATAGGCCATGAATCAAAGAGACACAAATAACACAAACATAAACTTAAGTAATAACAAATTTAACACAACATTATTCGCACCTCGAGTTAACCTGGTGCACTCTGGCTTGTGGGATATTAGGTTCAAATTCTGCGCTGGGCAAAGTATATTGAGTTGTTCCATAAAGAATTTTAATAGGTACTAGATTAAAATGTCGTACAGAAAAACCATATAACCCCTTAACTCGCCTAGCTAAGCCAAAATAATTGTGTTAGGAGTGCATTCTCGTCAATAGCGTAATGGCGAGGATTCGAACCCAGGAGATTTCGATCCTAAAGCTGATTTTCTTAAACAGTAAATGAAATATCGTCTATAGCTCACAGCTTCGACCAAAATGCAAGAAATTCGATTAAAACACATTTTTCAAAGTAATAAATTCTCTCCAGGTATTAAGTTTACCCTCATGCTCCACTGTCCACTTCAGTCGCATCTATTCATCGTAATATTACAAGAAAGGTATTATTTTTTTTAATCATCTCTTGACAAGCCGCCGTATGATTATGACTGACAGACAGGTTCACAGGTGGCGCTACGTTCAGGATTATTGTTGTACAAAATACTGTCGTTCACAAATTCTACTATATAAATACTTGGAACAATTTTATAAAAGGTCTCGATGTGAACATCTTTACAGGTGAAAATGTATTATGACGAGCTTAATTTTTGTTAAATATGATGACTTGGCTTTACATACTTACTAGAGTTTAACATGCAATATGAGTCGAGAATGGAAAAAGTGAATCGCACAGGCGGTTTTGAACTAGTGATCAGTCCTTACAAGGGGAATGCCTTGACCATAGAGCTACCGATACCATTCTTAATCTATTTGAATAGTTACCATACTAATTGCTGTAAAAAATCATTCAAATACAATATGAGTTCTAGATAAATATATACTTGACATTTTTTTTACAAAAAATAGTACGACATCAGATTACATAGCAGATGAGTACGACTGCTAAGTTAGAAGTCACGGGTTCGATTTATCACATAAATAGTGTGAATTGATCTGAGTGCTCATAATAGTACTGTGTACAATGTCGCACAATATTTAGGGTTTACTAATAAGGCAAATATTTATGGGTAGCTCAGAAGTTACAAACAATCAAATTAGTGAAGTTTGCATAAGAGTGCAAGTCACGGTGAAGCCGTTAGTTTTGTATGAAAGGTGGTAACGATGGCGCAGGAAGTCGCTGTCGTGTGAAAGGACAGCAGGAAATGGCGAGCTGTTATCTTTCTCTGCCTAGTACTAAGGGGGAAAGCGTGAATGTATAGATATAGGTACGAGTATGTTTATAAGTACATGATAGACCATCATCTGTCGTTTTAGCATCCATATATGCAAATGGAGCGAGAACCATGGACTCACCTTAAATTCATCCAAGACTCAAGTAATTGTCATAGGTAGTCCAAGGTTGGCTTCAAAAATAAATTGGATCCAACTTACTCAGGTTACTATGGATGGAACAGTCATACCGGTCAGTGATAATGTCAGCGATTTAGGTATCCATATGGACAATTCATTTTCTGGGAATAACAGTTACAGGAAACTAGTCGAAAACTTTTCGCGTCAGCAGGTGCTTTACGAAGGCTCCGTAACTTCCTCCCAATTGCTACTAAAATTTCGCTTGCACAATCGCTTCTTCTTCCTATCCTTGATTACGCCGATGTCAGCTATCCCGATCTCACAGAGGACTAACTAGATAAACTAGAGCGGCTTAAAAATTTTTGCATAAGATTCATATTTGGTCTACGCAAGTATGATCACGTTTCAGATTTTCGTAAACAACTCAAGTGGCTCCCAATTCGACTTCGCAGGAATGTTCAAATTCTAACATCTCTTATCTTAAAGAACGATTCCAGTTCCTTTATGACACACATACAAAAATTTGAGGCTGAAAATGCCAATGCATTCCACTGACTTTGTAGACAAGTCATTCACTGTCAAGGCTGTGCGCTTATGGAATGCACTGCCATTGAACATCAGGCGGGCAAAAACTGTTAATAATTTTAAAAGACTGGTATAGGTCCACTATTTAGCATCGTGTACACTTTGATAGCTCACTATTTATATGCTCACTTATTACTATCTATTCATACTAGTATGTACCTACTATTTTATAAACATATATTTATGTGCTATAGTTGTATATATTTATAATATGTTACGTGTAGCCGTATATTTATTTTATTTTCTATTTATTGTGCTTTTCTCTCTCCTTCTTTCTTTTTGTTTCAGAACACTTTATATCTAGATTATCTGATTACTACAGCATAATTTTATTTTATGCCATTACTGTCCATCCCAAGGTTGTCTGAAAGAAATCGCATCAAGCGATAAGGCCGTCCATTGTACATACAATGTATACATGCTACCTACTTGTATCTACTGTAAATCAAATGGTGTACAATAAAGTGTTATCTATCTACTAATACTGTAAATGTGAAAGTGTGGATGTGTGTCTGTCTATCCGTCTTTCACGCCTAAACCACTGAACCGATTTTGATAAATTTTGGTATAGGGGTAGATTAGACCTTTAGAAAGGTCATAGAGTATGTTTGGTCGCGAAAAACGACATCCATGCAGGCGGAGCCGCGTTCCAAAGCTACGTAATACATACGCTTACGCCTATTTCCCTATTTTGTCATTTTAAATTTCTCTATATATTTGCGTTGGGCCGCCCGCGTGAAATTCTGATCACGTCCCCACAGCCCATGGGAGGAATAGTAGCGGATGTTTAATCACAGGCTATAACCTATTCTTTTACCAAATTTAACCTATCCCGTTCAGCCGTTAGAGCGTGATTAGTGAACAAACATCCAGACATCTTCAACTTCACTTATAGTAATAGAATATAAGGATAAAATTATATAGATAATTTACCTTAAGATCATAAGAGACAAGAATTGTACACGTCCTTAGGCCAAGGTAACCACTTTCCATCCGGTGGGCCGTTTGCTTGCCTGCCTCCTTAATGGTAAAACGAACGTTACACAAGAAAATGATTGTTCATACATGATGACGTTTTGTTTAAAAAAAGGATTCCCACTGAGTTTTTTTGGCAGTGTTTCTCAGTAGTTGCCATGTCACGCACTGCACGGTAGGGGAAAAAATAATGACGATTCCAAACAAAATTAATATTTTTATGAAATAAATGATTTTAAAAAAAATCTCAGAATATTCAAAGTCAAATGGAAACAAAAACCTACCTATTCTTGATTAATGAAAACCAATTAAGAATATTCTCAAATGAGAGCGACAGAGACGATATTCTTAGCAATCCATGGATTCTCCGTGCGGGTGCCGGGTCCATCGCGTTGCTGAGTTGGGAACTCAGGACAGTGCCTGGGACTTGCGACCCAAGTGTAGGTTTAGAAGGGGCCCCTTTTGTTGATGTACATCAACACTCACCTTCACTACCCAAGTTCCCCTCCCGGCCTAACCAAATTTGATACGAACCTACTAGTGCCGCTTTAGACATTCGTCCTAGTAATGAGCTTATTGTAGCTCTCGATAGGCCTAGATCTTTAAGTAGGTTATAGAGAGATTTAGCTGGTATACCTCTCGCTCCCACTTCTACTGCATACAAATTAACCACGTAACCGTTTTTGATTAATTCGTTTGTGAGATCATAGTATTTATTTTTCTTAAGTGTGTGGTCCTTCGGTATATTTGTTTCCCACGGTACAGTAAGTTCCACAAGGACCACATATTTAGTCGTTTTTGAGTAGAGAAATATGTCCGGTCTAGATGACGAAACCCCAACATCCTCCGGAATTTTATAGTGCTTTTCATACGTGTCGATTAGGAGAGTCCAATCTGGGGCAGTATCTAAGATTGAATAAGGTTTGTTCCTGGATTTTATGGATGAACCTTCAGACACAAAGTTGATATGACTTCTGTTAGTAGTCAATCCTTTTTGGGCTCTAGCTACTGCCAGACTCATTGCTTCGCGTATGATGAAAAGCACTTTATCGTGGCGGCGTGAGTATTGGCCTCTATCAAGAAGCACCCTACATCCTACTAATATGTGCCTAGCCGTCCCTATTGCCTCACCACACGTATAACATTGTTTTTCTGTGGCTTTCCCCCACCTTACCAGATTACTCTGGTCTGGAAGGGTCATCTGAAAGGCGTTAAGATAGAATTTTAACAGGGCCGGCGACCACTCATAGATCAAGGTGCGCCACTTTAAAGCCATCGGTATGCAGAACTCTCCCATTGTCAACCATTCGTTTTGGATTTCCAAATTCATCGCGTGCACTCGATATTTATCATTTTCGTCTTGCTTCAGAAAGGACCTAAGTATATCCTGGTCCCTTTTTGGCTCTCGTACTCCCAACCCCACTTTGTTCGACTGGGCTCCTATCATAAATCGTTTATGGAATATAAGTCTAGATTCAAGCTCGGACGCGTTATTATCTTTCGGGAGTGCCCTGACTGTGTCATCTTGGGATTTACCTAAGATGTGGGCTTTGGTAACTCTAAGGTGTTTATAGAGCTCCGATGGTTTCTTTAATTTCATCCCAAAATTATTCTGATCCCTAAATAAAGCAGAGGGATCAGCAGAGTGCGCTAGTCCAAGCCACGATTTAAGTGATTTTATGACAGTTGCATCTATTTTCGCGAGTAAGGTTTTGCCGAAATCGTATACCAGAAAGGGCCAAGTCAGACGTGATGTTAGGTAGTTGTCATATATCCAAGCTTTTTTGATATTATTCAGTTGTAGCTGATCTATCTTATTTAGGTCGTTTATAAACATATTGACAACTTCATCTAAGGATGGTGTGCGTCCTTGATGGTCTATCTTTCTCCCAAGAAATTGAAATGGGACCGATTCAGCGACTATGGAAACTGGTTTACCCCCTATGAAGAGTCCCGGGTCGTAGGAGGTAAATTTAGTGTCCCGTCTACCCAGATACAGACAGTGACACTTACTGGGCTTCGTTCTCAGTCCATTTGTCCACGAACAGAACTCATCGATTTCCTTTAATAGTTCCTGACATTGTTTTGGATTACGCGTCAGTATTGCGAGGTCGTCAGCAAAAGCTAAGATGGACTCAGTGTATTTGTTATTTACTTTAAACCGATAACCCCATTTCTTTTCGTGACGTATTAACTTGGTGATTAAGATATTAATTACTATGTTAAATGCTATTGGTGACAGGCAGCATCCCTGAAACAGCCCAACATTATACCGTAGTGGTTCTGTGTGGTCTTTTTGGAAGCTTATAGCAAATTTTAGTTGTGAGTAATACGACGCGATTATCTCTATTACCACGGGTGGAAAGTTATACCATTGCAACGCGTATATCATAAGGTAATGTGGAATTGAGCCAAATGCGTTTTCTAGGTCTATCCAACATACCGTTATCTGTCTTTCGTATTTTCTGGCATCTTTTAAGCTTCCCGCTAATAGACTATTGTGTTCCAGACATCCAGAAATTCCGGGTAAAAATCCCTTCTGGTGGTTAGGTCCGAAATACCTATTGTTAATCATAAAATTACACATTTTTGTTTGTAGAATTGAGATTATTTTTATATAATTATTTTTATTGTGGCTAAACTCCGTAAGTAAAGATAAAAAAAAATATTCACAAGAACCGAATGTAAGTTTAAATCCAATTCAAACGACTATAACTTATCAACCGCGTTTCAGATACAAAGCGTTGTGTACATCGTGAGTGGGTCGTGTGCTACACTCTGCGGCTGATGTAATCGAGTGGAAACATTGCGGGCACGTAAGGTTTATAAACTCTAGCTTGTGGACCGCGCTGGGAAGTTTTATTGCGATTTATTGTTTAGTCTATAACCACTTATGTTTGGTGTCTGCTAAAGAGATTCTAGTTTGTTAGATCGGGATCCCATAATAAGAATTTATTCAATCAACTTTACAGTCTGGCCTGGATTCATTCTGGATTTGTTAAAGTTCTCTGTCCAAATATATTATATTTATACCAGGCAGTAAAGCACACGCTACCAAAGACGCAACTCTAACACTGTTGATCATCATTCTGAAACTTTGATATTCACTCCTGTAGACTTTCATACGTCTATAGATTTACAATTTAGTCGCAATTTCTAAAAATACAGTGTCCAGTGAATTCATTATCGATATGCCAGAGGCCGCCTGACCCAAAACGGCGTGGCATGCGGCTTTAGTCGGTTCCAGTTCGACAAAACCCACCAATACTGGCTCCGGAAGAGGGATACCCGACGGGATTTTTGCAATAACAAAAAAATGTCCAGTGGATAATAATAGTGTTACGAGCGTGGGGGTCGGTTTAAATAGAAAATGCGAGGACAACCGTTGAAGGCAGGCTTTATTCAGCTTCACTTCAATTACAGCAAAGCGCGTAGAAATTCGAAAACTCTTCCTTACACAACACACAGTCACTTGTATAATCGCACTGTATAGCTTCACACACTTTATCGCTTTGTTCGCTTCGAATACTAGTCTTAGACTAACTGGAGCGGAGGCTGTTAGCTCGCCTTTTATATCGGGCGCGGCCGAGTAGCGAAAGATCGAGAAAAGACAGGTACGTTCTGAAAAAGACAGGAACTTTCTGGGAGGTTCTATTAGGTCTTGTGTCTCTTTCTATTCATTCCATTCGTTCTAGAACAGTGACGTCAAGGCATTCTGTCTCTTTCTAGCCTGACGTCTCGTTCTATTTATTCCATTCCTTCTAGAACAGTGACGTCAAGGCATGCTGTCTCTTTCTATAGTGCCGTCTCGATCACTCCTATGGAAATTTGGCCATATATTGAAGTGGCCAAGCGCCGGGCGTAGCACTACCCCCTTCTTAGACATGCTCGTCCCGAGCATTATTAGATCCGTAGTATCTCGCCAGTCGGTCAACATGTACAACCTTCAAGGGGCTTCGCTGGTTGCGTTGTATCCGGTATGTAACGTCATTGATCCTGGTGACAACTTTATACGGCCCTTCCCAGGTTGGAGACAACTTCGGAGATTTGCCTTTGCGACGCATCGGATTGTGTAGCCATACCAACGAGCCTTCGTCGAACCCGGCTTGATGAGAGTTGCGGTCGTATCGGGTTTTCATTCTGTCGCTTGCCTGGAGCCCAGATTCACGGACGTGGGTGTGAACGTCATTTAGTCTATCGCGCAATGCACTAGCATATTCCGTGATTTCTTGCGGTGAATCTGGAGGACGTCCAGTCAGTAGATCAGCCGGTAGTCTCAGTTCTCTGCCAAAGTTTGCACACGCAGGCGTCACCGTTGTGTTTTCATGTATCGCTGTTCTATAAGACAACAAGAACAAAGGAATATGACTATCCCAGTCCTTCTGGTGGCTCTCAACAACCTTAGCCAAATGCCTTTCCAAGGTTTGGTTAAATCTTTCAACCATTCCGTCAGACTGCGGATGATATGGGGTGGTCCTGGTTTTATGAATACCCATTATCCTACAGGTTTCTTGAAATACCTGTGATTCAAAATTCCTTCCCTGGTCACTGTGTATTTCCAGAGGAACTCCATATCGGCAAAACACTTCCGTGACTAGTCTTTCCGCGACTGTAGTTGCTTCCTGGTTAGGTATGGCAAAAGCCTCCGGCCATTTAGTAAAGTAGTCCATTACTACTAGGATGTATTTGTTTCCAGACTCCGATGCAGGAAATGGCCCTGCAACATCTAATGCAATCCTTTCCCAAGGCGCTCCAACATTGTATAGCTTCAATGCTCCCCTGCTCCTTGTATGCGGCCCTTTTACCGATGCGCAGCATGTACATTTCCTACACCAATCTTCAACATCCTCACGGCAATGGATCCAATAGAATCGTTGACGAATCTTCATCAACGTCTTCTTCACACCAAGATGGCCGCCTGAAGTTCCGTCATGAAATGATCTCAAAACCTCATTAATTTTAATCTTTGGGACAACCAACTGCAGATGTGAGTCTTTCCCGTTTGCAGACTCCCATTTTCTACACAGGACTCCATTGTGTATCACGAGGCTTTCCCATTGTGCCCAGTAGCTCTTCGTAGCTGCACTCATTTGGGAGACATCACTCCATTTCGGCTTAGGTGTTCCTGTCCTTATCCAATCGAGAATAGGCTTGATGTCTCGATCCTCTTGCTGTGCTTGCTGCATGGCTTCGCTACTCCACTCATCGCTGACAGTAACAGTCCTAATCGTTCTAACCGCCACACTGTCCTTAGCTTCTTGCCTGCCACAATGGTTACGTTCCACCGGACAAGGTCTTCGAGAGAGCGCATCTACATTTCCATGCGCTTTCCCACTCCGATGCTCCCGTATTCCTGGCTTTTCAATCTGTCGCGCCGCTTGTTCTTGGCCATTACCATATTGAGTCCGTTTCGGGCAGCTAGGCCGAATATGTCCTTGTTCTTTGCAGAAATAACACCTGGGGGCGAATTTCCGACGGTACACACGTTGCTCATTTGTTGAGATCTCACGCAATCTATGTGGTCGAGGGTCATGTCGTACAGCTTCCACTTCAAGGGCGTGAGCAACAGCATCTTTAAGGGTTGCATGGTGACCCAGACGGACGGCAGCTCTCACCTCCAAGTCTCTGATCCCGTCAATAAAAGCTTGCACCAAAATGCTGTCAAGAAATGACGAGGAAGCTCCTTGGTAAGCTTTTCTCACGAGCTTTTCTATTTCCAAAGCCCACTGCTGCAGAGACTCATTAAGACGCTGGTTTCTGTCCTTCAATTGGGCACGGTAGACATGTTCCAAGTGACTATCACCGTAACGTGATTCCAACGCTTCAAGAAGGCGGTCGTAAGTCACTTCACCTCCAAGCGCCTCTAAAACACTGAGTGCTTGGTCTCGTAACCCCAATGTTAATGCTGTTTTGGCTTGCTCCTTATCCCAACCGTTCGCCTTTGCCACAGACTCGAACTGCAGTTTGTATGCAGTCCACGAGGAGGTCCCATCAAATGGCGGTACTTTGAACTTCCAGACAGCCTGTGCAGATGGAATGGTTACAGAGCCAGCTGTTCCGCAAGCTATTTTCGTCTCCAATTTTTTTACGTTTTGAGCCACAGACTGCAACCGTTCCTCATAACTCTCAAATTTCTTGTCGTGGCTTTCTATTCTGTCTTGCACTGAATGAATTTCTCTTTGCCATTCTGCTTTAGACTCTTTCAAGAAGGCAAATAGATCTTCTTGTTGTTCCCGGAGCTGAACCTTTAGTTGCAAGGCACGCTCCTCCTGTTGACGGGCCTGCTCCTCCTGTTGACGGGCCTGCTCTGCCTGTTGTTGCTGGAGCTGTGCCTTCAATCGCAGAGTCTGCTCTTCCTGGCGACGGGCCTGCTCTTCCTGGCGACGGGCCTGCTCTGCCTGGTGACGGGCCTGCTCCTTCAATAAGGTCATAATCGCGCTCAGGTTAATTTCCGATGATGATCTTGAAGCACCCGTCGAAGTACTCGGTGTACCCGCAGCCTCTTCCGCGGCCTGGCTTCGGGTTTTAACTCCCTCCCTGTCGTCTCTCGGCGTTATCGGCATTTTCTATCCCACTTCTGACACCAGTTGTTACGAGCGTGGGGATCGGTTTAAATAGAAAATGCGAGGACAACCGTTGAAGGCAGGCTTTATTCAGCTTCACTTCAATTACAGCAAAGCGCGTAGAAATTCGAAAACTCTTCCTTACACAACACACAGTCACTTGTATAATCGCACTGTATAGCTTCACACACTTTATCGCTTTGTTCGCTTCGAATACTAGTCTTAGACTAACTGGAGCGGAGGCTGTTAGCTCGCCTTTTATATCGGGCGCGGCCGAGTAGCGAAAGATCGAGAAAAGACAGGTACGTTCTGAAAAAGACAGGAACTTTCTGGGAGGTTCTATTAGGTCTTGTGTCTCTTTCTATTCATTCCATTCGTTCTAGAACAGTGACGTCAAGGCATTCTGTCTCTTTCTAGCCTGACGTCTCGTTCTATTTATTCCATTCCTTCTAGAACAGTGACGTCAAGGCATGCTGTCTCTTTCTATAGTGCCGTCTCGATCACTCCTATGGAAATTTGGCCATATATTGAAGTGGCCAAGCGCCGGGCGTAGCAATAGTCTCGTTCCGTACTAAGTAGGGCAGAAAAAATAAGGTGATACACAAACAGGCGTAGGTACCTACTTCTCTCCTAATTGTGTTAAAATATGAGTTGGTAAATAGTCCCTTTACCGTCTTTTGATAACGTCGTCGCGATGAACTTGATACCACTCGGAATCAAAGGCACAAAGACGAACCCTTGCCGCCTTTGTTTTAAAAAGCACTTCATAATTTGATGAAAAAAAATCCTTTTAATTGTAACCTTCTGTTTCAGAACGGACAAGACAAACCGTGATAATCAACTGTTTGTAATTTACTTTCGAGGCGCTGTGCAAACTTTAGCTATGTATATTATGTTGTAGTGAAGATATGTCACTGGCAAGATTATCTTATCAGACCCACTAGATAATTGGCAATTCATTGGCCGGTGTATCTACACAATTATATAATTGTAAAGTTGTCGTATCTGTATTTTAGTAATATTTAAAAAAAAAACTCGGGTTATGTTATGTTAACGTTACTGAACACGAAAATATTTTGATGTGGACTATTACCTATGTAGGTATGTTTATTTGGTTGAAGCTTTTAATAATCAATTTTTTTTAACTCTGTGCTACATATATGTGCAATACGTTTGTAGAATACTTGTCTAGAGGGCCTTAAGAGTATGACGAGTAATTATCGCAAATCTAATATGTAAAAGTGTTATAAGACTATTATGAAGGATGAGCCCATGGCTGTGTGTCGTTTTACCACCGTGCTGGCGAATTTCACAGTTATATGACCTCCGTTTGTTCGATGCTTGCTAACACTGAGTATTTATATTATACGTTCAATCAATCAATTAGCCTACTGCAGTCCATTGCTGGACATAGGCCTCTCCCAATGTGCGCCATTTTTACCGATTCTCCGCCTTCCGCATCCAATTTGTCCCAGCTACCATTTTCAGGCCATCAGTCCATCCATTTATACGTTAGCTCTATTAATTTAGGAACTCATTAATTCCGAAAAAAATCAGCTTAGCTTAAGCTTTTCCGAAACACCCAGTTTACAAGTGCACGACAAATCATCTTCGCACTTGAAACGATTCAAGTAGGCACTTTGACATCCAGCCTGTCTCATCAAAATCTGAGTAATCACTGCCATTTCGGAGTGAATTTAGAACAGTAGCATATCCATTTAGAGAACTGGAATTAACGCGAACATGGTATAGGTACTTACATACCTTTGATTGCCTGACGTTTCGACCAGGTTACACCGGCCGTGGTCACAGGCTGACTCTGTGTGAGTTCTCTGAATTTATATATCATGGAACACGAGAGTTTAAAAGTCAGAATTTTACCTTAAATTTAGACGTTATAAGTAGGTAAATCGAATTGTAAATCAAAACATGACCGACCTCTTAATGGTGCCGTACTCAGGTTTAATACGTATATTACATACATTCACACCTGTACATCTCCGAATGTGCAGGGTTTATTAACACTCACATTTCGCCATGATGATTTGCGCTCCCACGTCACAGTGGGCGAGCCTATTGCCGACACTTATTTTAATTAATCTTTAAGTCGCTGATTATGTACTTTAATTAACTCGTAAAACATTTCTTACCACAACTTTAATGATGGTAAACACTCTGAATAAGATAAACACCAAATTACTCGATCCAAAGAGCGTTAATAGCGTAAGTCGAGAAACCCTAAACAAATATTTGCGTTAGATTCGCGAAACAGTTAACCAGCTACTTAATAAACATTCATAAAAAACACACTTTAAAATCGGCGTTATCAAAAAAATTATAATTAATAAACGAGAAATATCAAAAACATATTAAACAGTTTTATTGATTCAAATAGTGTTCACATTATTTCAGTGTTTTAAACGCACATGAACTGATAATAATCCAGTAAATGAACTGGATTACTTACTGGCAGCACTGAATTCACTCGCTGGACTGGAATACTACTGGAATAATGTGAACCGGGCGTAATTGTATTGTCATCCAAACTAAAAGTGCTCCAAATATCAGATCAATCAGTCAATAGGGAGGGAGAAAAATTACAATTCAAAACCACAATTGACCCTAAAACAAACGGGCCAAATTAAACAAAACCTTGAAATACAAAATAAAACTCACGAACTCATATGTACTACATACATTTTTATCGCCTTTTTGATTCGAATTTGATACATTTTGGCTATTTGTTTAAATTGTGAATCTTTCTCAAGATATGAAAATACCTATTTGACTAAGGAAAAATGGAAGTTGGCACTCATGTTTTACTTGCCCTAAAAAGGGTAAATGTAAAAGTTCACAATTATTTGTGAGGACGTCAAGTGGGCTGAATAGAGAACTTGAGCCCTACAAGTTTAATTTTTGTTTCCACAGCGGCCGACAGCGAACAAGCTTAAAATACAATAGGATTAATATTTACTTGCTTACTTCATTCAAAACTTGTTGGTCTGGAAAATGTACCGGGTAATATTAACGTTAGACGCCGGTTTTAATAAAAATGTTTTATTGTTTAAGATGTAGCATGTTTTTAATATAGTAAGCAGACAATCAGCAATATATTAATTTTGTATTACAACACGTCTTTATGTTTTTTTAATAATAATAGCGGTGGCAGACGATGGTGAATCTGCCACATAGTGGTATATAAATAAAAGAGTTGACAACAAAATGACCATCATCACAAAAAAACCATCCTAAAGCTTTGTTTTCATACAGCGCGCAGCGTGTCACTTTGCAGGGCCTTTGTTTAAGGAAACCTAAGCTTAAGAAAATCTTAAAATCTCTCTGATGGTAAACACTGCGATTATCTAGATATACGGTATAAGTCTTAGACTGGTTCCGTATCATAATATCTAAAGTTACTTCAACTATATTCAAGATAACTACGGTTGATTCACATATGGTCATAACGCATATTGGACGACTCGACTACTGGTTCATACACATAATTTCGAATAAACTAAAATTATTTGAACTAACGGACGATTAATATAATGTTCATTTAAGATATTGGACATGTTGACTATGTTTGAAATACCTAACGGTCGATTCGCCTACGGTTTATTGATACTACTACTTTGTGACAGAAATAATCATTTTGTTATTAAATTATTAATAAAACGTCATTTTCGTTAACACCCCGACTCAGATTACCCCGACTCGGATAGGTTAGGTTAGAAGGCTAATGCGCGAGCGGAGCGTAGCGAAGCTCCCGCATTAGGCCTTCGTGGTTATTTTTTTATAAACCACCCAGAAGTAGGAGCCCCGCGTAGCGGGGCTCCGTCGACCTTGACAGACAAGCCTACATGAAGTCAGTTTTGCAACAACGTAAATTTCTGTGACAAAGTAGTAGTATCAATAAACCGTAGGCGAATCGACTATTAGGTATTTCATACATAGTTCAATCAACCTTAGCACAATTAATTGTAGTTGAATAAACCGTAGGTGAATCGTCCGTTATTTGTTTCGACCAGTAGTTATTACAAAAATATGTGAAACGATCTTTAGGTGTTTTAAACAGTAGTTTTTTTGACCGTAGTTGTCTTGAAAATAGTTAAAATAACTGTAGTTATTATAATACGTAACCCTTAGACTATATACAATTTCGGTAAAGTTTACATATACATACACGCCATATACATACACGCCATGTACACACATTGACAGTTTACAGAACAATATTGACATTAGCTTACTCACACAGAACCCGTTTTTTACACCATTTTTGTTATAAATCTTCTCAGTAAAGCTGTGCCTATTTAATAATGGTCTAAGTCATAAATATAATATGTACTTATTTGTACGTATCTACATTCACACAACAAGAGTAGGTACTTCACGAGTGCTTTTTGCCACCAGTTTTATTCCATTATTGCACTCTTCATTAGGGCGCAAACCATTCAGGCATTACTAAGTTACCGAGCTCTTTTCTTTTTATTTTCACTCTGTCGCCCACAACGATGATGCATTTTACATTTTCCATCTTCTTTATAATGAAATTGAAACTCAGTGATCTGAATTTAAATATCAAATGAGTTAAATGTACCTATAGGTAGGTACTCACACTTAAACATTTGTTACTCTTTACCATTAGTTTTTGAAATGGGAACTCAGTGATCTGAATTTAAATATCTAATGTGTTAAATATACCTATAGGTATTCACACTTAAACATTTGTTACTCTTTACCATTAGTTTTTGAAATGGGAACTCATTGATCTGAATTTAAATATCTAATGTGTTAAATATACCTATAGGTACTCACACTTAAACATTTG
The DNA here is from genome assembly GCA_949126895.1 of Eilema caniola. NCBI lineage: Eukaryota > Metazoa > Arthropoda > Insecta > Lepidoptera > Erebidae > Eilema > Eilema caniola. The sequence goes on along the minus strand of OX421463.1, from coordinate 1,308,452 downwards.
TTACTCTTTACCATTCGTTTTTGAAATGGGAACTCAGTGATCTGAATTTAAATATCTAATGTGTTAAATATACCTATAGGTACTCACACTTAAACATTTGTTACTCTTTACCATTAGTTTTTGAAATGGGAACTCAGTGATCTGAATTTAAATATCTAATGTGTTAAATATACCTATAGGTACTCACACTTAAACATTTGTTACTCTTTACCATTAGTTTTTGAAATGGGAACTCAGTGATCTGAATTTTAAATATCGAACGTGTTAAATGTATACGTACACTTAAACATTTGTTACTCTTTATCATTTGTTTAACCAATTTCTGGCCTAAAGCTCCAATCCAACTTTAAATGTTTAAATAGTCTTTTAGACAAAATTACACTCTTAATATAGGCCGAGAATATCTAATCAGTAAATGATCGACAGAATGGAGCATTGCGATAGGCCGCCTGCTTACTGTGAACCTGTGTATGTGTGAAGCCGGCTAATTGCATTGCTGCGTTCTTTCGCTACGTTTACGTTAGGGGTGCTCGGGGCACAGTAATGGTAAACGTGACTGCCTATTACACTGCCGACGTTTTTTTTATGCAACTGAGGTGGCAGACAAGCAGACGGCCCACGTGATGGTATGTGGTTAACATGGCCTATGGACGTGTGCAACACCAAGGGAGTCACACTCGTGCTGCCGACCCAGTAAACGCAGAGAGTTTTTGTGCCGTCAGTGTAGAAGACAAAGCAGGGAAAGCCTTGATCTTCCTACTGACAGCACAAAACCTCTGTAGTGAGCTCTGGCTACCCTACTCACCGCCGGGATCACAACACGAGGCTATTATGGCCGCGGTATTCTGCAGGGCCGAGGTACTTCCCCAGTCGGACTGCTCAATTGGATGGAATTACCGTCGTGTCCTACCTCCTACCTAGTCCACTCCTAAGCTGGATAGGTTAGAGAGAATATCAGTAATTTCAATTGCTAAAATTCCTTTAAAAAAAGATCAAAATCCTTTTTTGTTCTAGAGTGTGGCAAGAGGCGTACAATAGGAATGTCATCTAAACGCATAGTGGGTGGCGTGCCGGCGTCGCCGGGCGACTGGCCGTTCCTCGCAGCCATCCTCGGCGGGCCCGAGGAGGTGTTCTACTGCGCAGGAGTGCTCATAGCCGACCAGTGGGTGCTGACCGCGGCACATTGTGTTGGCAAGTGAGTAATAGTTAAATGACATTTTTAAAACAAGGTTTGATACTATCAGCAGTTTTTGAGAATATCACACATCGAAATAAAACTATTTTAACGGACTCTAGCGCATCTCAGGTCTACCTGTGACCATGGCTGATAAAAAGCAACCGAAACTTCGGGCTCAGTGTAAATAATATAATAATACCAAAATAAATTGCAAGAGAATCTGTTTAAAATAGTTTTATTTCCAAGTTTTTATGTAATAAAGGAATAGGATAATAGAAAAATCTATTGTAATGTAACGGAACTTAGGGCCTACGGCCCTACCCTACACGTAGCTGTGATCGTCTTTGAAACCTACTACACTAATCTATTTACATTCAATATTGACTCCTGACCGTATGTATATATTCGTATAACAAATGCTAAGAGCGTCTATTTAAATCGATTGTTCGCCACCTCAGTGGTATATAAAGTATGATGCTCTATCCCAACTTTTAACTTTAAATGTATATATGGAATATATATTATGATTTCACAGATCAGGTGAGCTGTGTGCTTGTTTGCCACCTCAGTGGTATATTTAACTTTACTGGATGTATGGAATATATATTATGATGACAAGACTGTGGATTTATTTGGAATCAAATGAATTAGTATTAAATTCAAAATATAGGTCTGTGATAGTTTGATTTTATGTGTTTGGCCTCTTGGGCATCTTTTTCAGCTGTATTTATATTTTTATAGGCCTTTAATTGTCGTAGATATCATATATGATTTATAATATGTGATCCGGATCAATTATATATTTTTTTGTTGTGTATTGCAATACAATATTATCTCAAGCTCCGAAAAGCGAGATTTAGATCAATTCCGAAGAATCGATAGCTCTGATCAACAGATCAAGCTCTCCTTCAACTCGTCACAATGAATTTAATTTAGCTTGTAATACCTCCGCTGACTTCACTGTGTACTGTAGGTTTCCGTGTTAGCGTTCAGCTCCAGTACAAAATGATAGACCCTTAGACCTCGTGACATTAATGATTCAACTGAAGCAATTATGAAAGTAACATGATAATGATTATGAGTCTTATTATTCCAACAACAGTATCGTAAACTTTCACAGCAATGGTTGGCTGTCAGTTATTAATAGGATATTTAATTTCTCAAATAGGCTTCAGCAGGAAAACTAGTGTCACTACACATTACAAACTTGGGCTCAAATACTGGTCTAAATGACCCAGGAGCTAAGTGAATTTACCTACAGGTGTTTCAATGAGTATAGCTTTGGCTGATATGATGTAATGAGTGAGATCTTGTATATGTCGGAGATGTCAATTAGTCTCTCATTAGCAACTGTGTGCTGAATTTAATGATCTCAATAAATAAAGCCTTTTGTTTATTCAATGTACTGACTTTGTGAAGTAAAGTAGAGTTAATCAATGTATATGATTTAGGTATATGGTTGATATACTAACTTCAATCAAATTATAATTATAGTTTACACTTGTCACTATTATTTTGAATAAAACCCGACTGTAAAAGCACAATAATCTGCTTATTTATTTATAACAAAATATAATACGTTATTATAACGTATAATTACCTCAATTTCAATTATTATATTAACACAAAATAAACGCACAAATTAACTTTTCACCAAACGTAATGTATCAATTACCACTATAATTCTCGTAAGAATTCCTAGGTTCTATCGCAATAGAACGTCTATACCTGCATTCTAGCTAGAAACCTAGTGTAACCTGTAGACCATGAGCTCGTACCAAGAAGAACATGGATGTGTGTGATTTTAAATGTGTGTGTATTGCGAATTGTGTAAAGGAAAACAAACTTGAAACTAGCTACGAGGAATAGGGAGTGCTCTAGTTTTTAGACTTTCCTACAACTAGATCACGGAATCCTAGATGATCGGGATAAAGGTATTCGAATCGCCTCCAGAAGCCAGTCTCAGCTCCCAGACTTACAGTCAATAATTTACCTATAAGAACTTGCCAAAGACGGCGATCCAAAGGAATATAAATGTTGTTAGGAAGGTATGATAAAGTAATTAGGAACTTCTAAATATCAATTCAGAAGCGCGTTGTTTTCAAAACACGACTCAAGACACTGTCTTATCACATCCACAATATTTGCACTTGCTTAACACGGCAGTGTCCAAAACGTGTGAATGCTAGTTAGCCAGCGTATTGAAGCGATGTCAGAGCCCAACTCGCCTCACGAAACGTTAGGAATCACTTTTTATTGAGACGCAAGGTCTGAGCGTCCCGCGCCCTGCGTCCCTTTTCAGGTAAGCGTCTGCGCCGGGAGCTCGCTATTCTTTGTGTGCAATGTAATGGACAATGTATTTGTTATCTTGCAGCTTATAACTATATTTAAATGATAACATGCCTTCGTGCAATGTAATTAATTTTCCTTCTACAGAATATCAAACCATGCAAATTGATACCATATAATATTATAAATAATATACCAACAGTATACACTCATTTAACCAATTTAACCAGCTGGTCATGCATTTTAATGATATAATTACATAAGTATTATAGTACTATGCGCTTATCTCGGCGGAGCTCTGATTATTATTATTTTTTTTGATAGAATTCTATTTTATATATTTTTTTATTTGCATTTTGGCCATTTGGATCAAACTCGCATAAATCTACAATATGGTGCCTTAATTATGGCATTTACATTAAATCCACCTACTTAGTCATCTGAACAACTTTCATCCTTGGAAACGAAGATTACAGGCCTCGAAAAGGAGAGAAGTGTCATATGCCTGAAGTTGTCAACCCTTGAAGGAAAGATGGAGCGTATAGAACAAAACCTGGCTAAAACCTGTATAGAAATCCGCAACGTACCAAAAAGGACTCATGAAACGAAAAAGGATATCTACGAATCGGTTCAACATCTATCAAATACCATAGGGGTTGAATTACAACTATCAGATATTCGTGACGTCTCCAGACAGCCATCAAAACGGGAACAAAAATGTTCATCAATGACCGTCGAACTAGTTAACACACTTCTGAAAAATAATGTATTGATGGCGGCAAAGAGCTTTAATAAGCGAAACCCCAATAATAAATTGAACTCAACCCATATCGGGTTCGACGACGTGGTACCTATTTATGTCTCAGAGCAACTAACTAGCTATTTAAAGAGGCTCTTCTATTTAACCAGAGTCTTCGCAAAGGCAAATAGTTACGCACATTGTTGGATATCGAATGGGCGAGTGTTGTTGAAGAAGGAAAACGAGAGTCCCTATATTGTCATAAAGAATGAATCGGATTTAAATAACTTAAATACACAAAATAACGCATGACTATTTTTTAGATTGTTTATTGAATTGTTTTTAAATTTTTTATTGAACTGTTTCTTGAATTATTTATCGATTTTTTTGCTGAACTATTTTATTGAATTGGTTACTGAATTTATTATTGAATTATTTTCTGTAATTTTTATTGAATTATTTATTAAGTCGTTTTTCAAATTGTTTATAAATGCTTTTTTTAAATTATTTTATGAAACACTTCGCTTGTTTAACTACTCTACGAAATACTTGTTCTTGTTAGGATGCTTTTTTGGTTTACCACATGCGATCTGCTTTGTATTTTTTATTTTGACTGCATTCTCTTTTTGTAACATAAAGTTAACATCGATTTTGACCAGGCATCTACCAAAAAATCTACTTATGAACTATTATAACGTAAAGCCTACAAATTACACACACACAAATTACACACCTATAAAACAACATACACACACGATACAAAAGACATTATTTACAGTTGTTAGACGCAATAAAAATAACATATTTACTATAAATATCATGAGATGTAATTTTACATTATTTTTGTTTATTATTGCACTTTCTACTTCAAAAATCCGATGTGGTGTGCCACTCCGTGACCTCCTTTTTACCCTCCTTAAAATTAATTTAAAATGACTGACAACATAAACAGCCTTCTGGATAGTATCGATGACATCTCATTATCACAGTCTTACTCATGTACACCTGAAAAGTGCAATCGAATTATAGGTAACCCTAAAAATTGGCTTAAAGTGTTCACCAAGAACATACGTTCTATAAGTCGTAATTTCGGAGGATTGGAAACTATCCTCGCCCGATTATCTTTCGATTGTGAAATCCTGGTTCTAACTGAAGGATGGCTGAACTGTAGCACAAACCAACACACACCTAAAATTCAAAATTACATAGCTCATAGAACAACAACAAATAAAAACCAAAACGACGGGGTTATTGTCTATACTAAATCCAACCTCCTTGTCACCGTGGAAGAACCAGATTTTCGTGAATCAGCTTCTGGATTAATTCTTAAGCTTTGTTCTGATATTGCTGTATTATGCATCTACCGGTCTCCGTCGAACAGTGATATCGGCGATTTTCTATTGGCACTCAATAATATTTTGCCTTCACTTACTAAATTTCAGACAGTTATTATTACTGGTGATATAAACATCGACATTAAACATATGTCAGATTTTAGATCACATCAATACTTAAATTGCCTTGCATTTCAAGGGTTCTTACCTGCATACAACAACCAGACAAGGGGGATAAACTGCCTTGACCACATCTTTCTGAGAACGAAGTGCTTGGCAACGACTTTTGTATTGGAAACGTCCGTTACTGATCACTACTCAACATTATTATGTATCGAGACCAAACGGAACAAAATGCTGCAAAGTAAAACCGTAACTAAAATAAACTACGAATCATTAGATAACACTATGAGACAAATCGACTTTAGTTCTCTCCAGAACATTGAAGACCCTAATATAGCCATAGATACTCTGATAGACCTGGTTTCGGAGACCATACACGCTAACACCACTATAAAACTGCCAAGAAACAAAAGAATAATAAAGCCGTGGATAACACCAGGTTTATTACGGTGTATGCGTAATAGGGATTCCATGCATAAGAAAGTACAACTGTCACCAACAAATGAAATTCTGAAAATTACCTATAAAAGATACAGAAATTTCTGTACAAAAATACTTAAAAAAGCAAAACGCACTTATGACACAGAACAACTAAGGAAGGCCGGAAATGATTCGAGAGCTCTCTGGGAAACTATAAGAAATATAACAAATACTTGCAAAAGTAAATATCCCTCTACTCAATTACTGGTGCATTCAAAACCTGGCAGACAAACGTGTAATGATGTAAATAATTATTTTGTAGAAATTGGAACGGAACTTGCAGGGAAAATTTTACAGACAAATCCACATACTCAAATAACTAGAACCACCTATTCTAATTTAAATTCTTTGGTTTTTGAAAGTACAGATCCTGACGAGATACGCTGTCAAATAAATTCACTAAGAACAAATGCAGCTACCGGTTGGGACAAAATTTCTCCACTCATTTTGAAACGTTATGCTGATATCTTGGCACCTATTCTGAGTCATATCTTTAATCTTTGTTTGCAACATTCTGTTTTTCCAACCGCCTTGAAGAGGGCTATCATTTATCCCATATACAAAGGTGGGGATAGGAATCTAATCAGTAACTATCGTCCTATAGCTGTCCTAAGCGCCTTTTCAAAGATTCTGGAAAGATTGGTGAATTGTAGGCTGGTTAAGTTCTTGGAACATTACAATATTATTTCCGTAAACCAATTTGGCTTCCAAAAAAATAAGTCTACTTCAGATGCAGTTCAAGAGCTTATCACTTTCATTGTAAGAAACTTGAACGACAGAAAGAAAGTATTAACCGTGTTCTTGGACATTACAAAGGCCTTCGACACTATACCCACCAATACACTTTTATTAAAACTGGAAGGAATTGGTATCAGGGGTTCGCAGTTGGATTTTTTCAAAAGTTTTCTAACAAACCGAACGCAAATGGTGAGGATTGGAGATTTTATGAGTGAAGAACTGCCCATACGCTATGGTGTTCCCCAAGGGAGTATATTGGGGCCCACTTTATTTCTTGTCTTCATCAATGACTTATGCAATCTTAATATCCCGAACTCAAGTATTGTCTCATACGCTGATGACACAGCAATTACTTTTGTATCTGACTCTTGGTCCAGGTTGCTTAGCGATGCTCAAAAAGGCCTGAACTCTGCATCAGACTGGCTTCTCTCTCACACTCTTTCACTCAACGCTGCGAAAACAAAATTTGTTACGTTCTCAATATCACAAGTGTCTCAGCCGAAATTAACTATGACCCTTACACCTCATTCCTGTGAACCTGCATCGCGCTCAGATTGTCATTGTCCTCTTATATATGCAGTTGATACAGTGAGGTATTTGGGTGTGGTTTTGGATCGGAGACTCAATTTCAAACAGCAGATTGAAACCCTGACTTGCCGTGTACGCAAGTTAATATATATATTTAAAACACTCCGCTATGTGGCAAACCAAAACATCATACGTAGGGTTTATTATGCACTTTGCCTTTCCATCATCACATACTGCATCTCTTGCTGGGGTGGAGCTGACGTAACTTTTCTTAAACCACTAGAGGTTGCTCACAGGGCTGTGTTAAAAGTTGCCACTTTCCGACCAATACTTTACCCCACCAACGAGCTATACAAACACTGCAATGTCCTTAACGTAAGACAGCTTTTTATACTACACACAGTTCTTTTACAACACCGCAACACACCATATGTCCAACTGACCAAACGTAGGACAGATAAAATATGTGCCCCACCAAAACCTAACTACGAATTCACAAAAAGGTTTTTCTACTACTTAGGATCTTTTCTCTACAATCAGGTCAGTAAAAGTATTATTATTTTTGGTTTGACAAGTCATGAATGTAAGTGCCTGGTACAGAATTATTTAATGAGTAAAACTTTTGAAGAAACAGAGAATATGTTAAACTCACTAACCTAATAAAAAAAAAACGCACGCACACACACACACACACACACACACACACACACACACACACGCACCCACACACACACACACGCACACGCACACGCACACACACACACACACGCACGCACACGCACCCACACACACACACACACACACACGCACACGCACACGCACACACACACACACAAGCGCGCGCGCGCGCGCGTATCTTTATGCAAATAAGAAACGTATTGAGAAACCGTAATGGGTAATCAAGATTAATGTTAGATTTAAATTGATGTTGAATATGTTGTTCATTTCATATTATTTTGATGTTTGTCAACCTATGGGGGTGCGCAAACTGTTCATCCTTAACACAGGCTATTTCATAGCCTAGCTAGGAGAACAGGATCTCACTCCTTTATAGTCAATTATGTACAATTTTTGTGAATTATTTAAATTTATATGTTACGCCAAAGTTCACTCAGATGTACTACATTGTCAAATTTTTTGTTTTGTCAAATAAACTATTATTATTATTATTATTATAGTCATCATAAATAATATATTCCAACAATATGAATATCATCGTTTCATATTTGCATTCGTTCAAGCAAGATAATTTTAGAAATATTATAACATCTGAGTATTTTAAACACCATGTGCTTACAATAAAGTATCGTGATCCCTTTTTTTTCTTGAATTCCTTTATTCCTTTGAATAGTTTTTAAAGTCGTTGGCTATTTTTTTGCACTATGAACCGCCAGATGGTTGCAACGCAGTCCGACCTTTTCGTGTCTTTGTGCTCCTAAATGTGTGAATTTAAACTTATCTGGTTATTACATTGTATATGAATGAAATAGTAATATTAATAGACATATTCTAAATACTTAGGACAGGCGTATATCCCAATATAGACTGTCCCGTCTCAGTAATAATGTAATCGTAATTAGTGTTTAAAATGGAAAAATAACGTTTTAAACCCTGATACTGCCCAATAACGGGGACCACAGATCTGTAAAATTATTTTTATTTAAAGCGGGTTCACATTGGCTGTGTACTGGTTGACGTTTGATCCATTGCTAACTTATAACTCATTAAGCTACTTCAGAAATTCCAACAGGTCTATCTAACATTATCCTTGCCGTCAATCATTTCTAATTTAAATTCTCAAGGAAAAATGCTGTTATGAATATCCAATCTAACGTTCCTCCCGCAGTCACACGGACGTGAACGGATGGACCATCCAGCTTGGCATCACGCGGCGGCGCTCGCACGCCTACTACGGGCAGAAGGTCAAGGTCAGACGGGTGGCGCCACACCCGCAGTACAACTCTGGCATCGCACACGACAATGACATCGCACTCTTCCAGGTAAGAGAGCACATTTTAATACCGTTATAGTATGCAGTATGTGGGTTTGTATCTCTTCATCCTAGCATCAATCCCTGTCGCATCCAAGTTCACCTTGTAGTTCGAGGTCCGCTTTTTCTAGTCTGAGGTTTTTACAGCTGCCATATGACCTCCATAATTAATTAGTAATATCGAAGCTTTGCAGTTAGACCATGTTGTTGAACTTTTTAGGGCTCCAAATACCCCGTAACCATTGCCGTAGACCACCGTAACCATGTTCGTACATGGCAACCGGGACCTGACCAATGCAAATAGCATATGTAACGGCATCCTTGAACAAAATTTATTAAATGGCCACCCGTTCTAACAGGCTAGTACAGTCAACTACAAAGAGATGTATCCAATTCAATCTTACAAAATAATGTACCACTGCAAGTGCCACTATGAACTAACCAAAGATTGTGACAAACATAATATCCACCGAACTTGACAGTAACATGTATGCGCGAAAAGTGCAATAATTATGTATCCCACTACATTTCCTGTGATATGTACACTTACAATCTTAATAGAAAATGTATCCAAATACTGTGAAAGAAAATTGTATACATTTAATGTTCCAAAGAAATGTAACCATAGTAAAAAGGATGTACGAATTTCGAAGTGCTACCAAAAACAAAAAAGGTTCTTCTCTGAAACTTCCATTTAAAAATAAATTCATTACAAACACATTTATAGAGTTTGACTTATCTTAAATCCTATCGAAAACCTATGGAGATTGATGGTACAGAATTGGGATTCGACAGATATAAGGAACTAGCTGTTGCCCGGGGCTCCGCCCGCGTGGATGTCGATTATCGCTTTCCCGCTTTTCTGTTGAAATTTTGCCTGAATTTTCTTTGCTATAAACCTCACGGAGCCCGAGACCTTTCCAACGAATGCAAAACCTTGGAAATCGGTTAGTGCGTTCTGGAGTTATAGCGGCAGGAATGAAAACCCGACTTATTTTTATATAGTGGATGTACAAAATTTAAAAGAACATGTGTATCACCTACGAGACATGAGTCGCGGATGCAATTTTTGTAAAAAATGCGTTCAGTCTATGCGTAACCGGCTAGAATCCGTTATACAAGCTGAAGGTAGTTTTACTAATTTTAAATTGATCTTAAAACGAGTATAATTATAAGATTCAACGTTTATTCAAAGGGATATATTTGTTGTTTTTTGTCATCTTACGTGTAAGTTATTTACTAATAAAAATAAATGATAACAGCCTTTTTTCTTTTATCCATCATCCAATACACGTGTTATGAATAATATTTTGCCATCGGTTCTATTCGGAAAAGTTCGTATTTACTGTAGGACCATCGCGATGCGTCAAATCCAAATTCTTTCTTCCGTGGTCAAATCTTTTGTTTTGCAATTATGTCAATAATAGGAACATTAAATTTTCTTTGACAGTATTTGGATAGATTTTTAATTAAGATTGTAAGTGTACATATCACAGGAAATGTAGTGGGATACATAATTATTGCGCTTTTCGCGCATACATGTTACTGTCAAGTTCGGTGGATATTATGTTTGTCACAATCTTTGGTTAGTATGTAAGATTAAATTGGATACATATCTTTGTAGTTGACTGTACCTACTATATAACCTTGTAATGTTACCTTATCCACTAGCCCTTCACTTCACATTCATAATTAAACATTACGGCCATGTATCCTACAGCTGGAAGTAAGGGTCCGGTACCACGAGCAAGTATCCCCAGTGTGTCTCCCGCCCGCTAACCGCGTGCTGAAACCAGGGACGCTCTGCACTGTCATCGGGTGGGGGAAGCGCGACGATAAGGAATGTAAGTGTTCAACAGCAACACACAATAGTTCAACACACAACCACATCCAAAGCTGTGCAATCATCTCCGTGCTGTGGTGTTTTCTTCAATATGGAGTATAAACCATAAGTCACGGTATCACTTCCCATCAAGTGGACCGTCTGTTCTCTGCCACTTAAATGATATAAAAAGAAACAAAAATCTATCCTATAATACTCGAACTTTTACATTTATTTGAGAAAGATATTTTTTCAGTAATGCTATAACAAAAGCTTTTTGTGTGGTTCACGATTTATACGCATAGGTACAATATAAACAGTCTATCTAGTCTGGAAAACACTACTAGGAAATGAGGATAAAAGATATAAAGACGTACCTAAGCCTGATTATGTAAGTTTTCTATTAGGTAAAAGGACACAATTTCGATATAACGAACAAATAATTAGGATTTAGGTACAGCTTCAAGGGATTCTATTGCTTGTAGTTCAGTGAAGATAGAAAATTTATTGCAAAATATAATACATTCATGTCATTGTCGTAGTGTCAGAATACGAGCCGGCTGTCAATGAAGTAGAAGTGCCAGTACTGAATAGAGACCTGTGCAACCAGTGGCTGGAGCACCGCGACCTGAACGTCACCGAGGGCATGATCTGCGCCGGCTACCCCGAGGGGGGGAAGGATGCTTGCCAGGTTAGTTACTACTACAAGATAACATTTATGCTGCGATGACGACCCATTTCAGACTATTAAACATAGCAATTTCACATTGTTCATAGGTACCTGTAGTGTGTAATTAATTTAAATTAGATATCTATAATGTACGTGTCCTAATTAAATGTATTTTCTTTCTTTCTTACATAGTTCAATAACTTTAAAAAGAACATGGCATGCAAATATGCTCATGCCATGTCACAAAAAATATTTGATAAATCGATTTTTAGCTACCGGATTCTTCACCAACTGTGTACCTCTCTGTCCATTATTTAGGTTTTAAGATATCTATTTTCAAAAAGACAATCCATTGCCACTTACATGAAAACATAATTTACAATAAATATGCCATTTGTCGTTGAAAATTTCCTGTGGACTAGACAAAAGGAACACATAGCAATGAGATTATTTAAAGTATTTACACGAAATCACATCACTAGTGCAATTGCAAAAAGCAAACTCAACATAAAATGATTTTGATGAAGGAATATTGTTCAGCAATACTCTCGAATACAGACAATTGCTCCATACAACAATTTGCCAATGGAATTTGAACCATTTCACATTGTGGTAAAGCTATTTTGTTGTTGCTATTGCTAATATTTTGGTGGCAATATTATTATCTGACGCAAAATTGGTATAATATTTTAGAATATGAATACAATATCGCATGATGAAAAGGTAAATATATTTTTGGTCCTCAAAATGGTAGATTTACCACCAAATACGGAAGATGTTTCGCCAAATAAGTATATCGATTACTCCCCGCCTACAACCCTAAACTAACTGAAACCTATTGAAATAAAATCACTTCTTAAGAAATTCTATCGCGATTTATTAGTTCTTATTTACTTATAGTCATGAACTGATAAGTAGCCGAAACTCCGGGCAAAACCAAATAATATCATGTAAACCCTATTGTTCTGGCCCTGGCTCTGGTACGCTTGACATTGGCGTTTCGCCATTAATAAATTTTATAATACATTTTACTTGACATTGGTAAAATTGTGGCGATTTGCTGCAGAGGCCATTTTGAAGCAGTTGAGTTGTTATTTTTTTAAAAACACCCTAATGAAAATAAATGAAAAAACTTTATATTGTTATCATTTCTTCTCCTATCATATTCGTTGTTTATCTTTTCTACAAGCTCACACAACAAGTTGAAACTTCACCAAAATGTATAAAATATAATTTTCTATAGTAGAAAGTGTGTGGTGAAAGTTTCTTGATATTAATCAGTGTACGAGAGCGGAAAACAGCCGACGATTTTTAAGTTTATTTACCTTTTAATTAATTGCGGAGCTCGTAAGGCTTTTAAGGTTTATTTTGCAGTGTTTATTTCTGTAAAATATGCTTAAATTTCTGTTACAAAAAAAACATCGATTAATTTACGATGCAGGCTGTTCCACACGCCACATAGGTCGTCATAGTCATTTTAACGAACGCAATCATATATTACAGATGACTTAATGAATTTATCTTACGCCATTATGTCGGCGTCAGATAATTTAGGTTTTGTTTTAACAAACACGTAAGCCAGATCTACAAAAACATTAAAAAAAAATATAACGCGTAGTAACTCTTAAGATCTTATCATAACATTAAAAATATCTCTCTATATATAAGCATAGCTACACGTATGTCAAAGAAAAGATGATACAATATTGGTTGTTTCGTCAACGTGGCAGAAGATATTTGATTGAATGCGATATTACGCTACATGTAGCGCAAGTTATTTTATCATTATATCACGTTTATGTTATATCAGATATCCGAATAAATATCATTTGGTTTTGTTAATTTCTCTATTATCTACTAATGTTGTAACGAGGAAATATTTGATTGTTTATAAGTATTAAATAGGTTCCGAGAGCGGAGCAGTAAGCATATAAATGTTAATATATGTGGTAGATTTCCGTACATTATTTGAAATTCATTAAATTACAGGCATTTATATATGTAAAAGGGGTGCAACGGGAGGTTCAAATGAACAGAGAGTGCAGTGGGAACGGGAGCAGAATTCCACAAGTGTGGCCCTACGAACAACAGCTGCTTATGCGTGGATCGTGACAGTTACTTAGCTTCATGTTTGTTTCTAATCTTTTAACAAAGTTGATGAAGCTTTCCCGGTCCTGTAGTGGTTGAAATTTATTTTAGGTATGTGGATAGCCACGGGAGTATTTTCAGGTGTACCTTCATAGCTCCGGGCCGTGATGTAAGTCGAGGGAGCTTTCGGTGGTATCGGGCGTAAGCCGTGTAACTTCAGTTTTAACTGTACAATATTTTCCTCGGTAATATGTCGTTGTTCAATTTCCCCTTCGATATCTGTCGAATGTGATTCTATATCGCTTTGAACGGCATCGATTTTTCTATCGTAATTTTCCAGGCTTGTTAGCCGTTGACTTACTTCATATTCAGTGGGCGATTGCAACTGCGTAAGTTGTTGCTGTAGTTTTGTTAGTTGTTCGCGTATTGATGCGCCTAAGCGCGTAAGACGCGTCAGTTCCTCGTCCCTCGTCGCCATTATTGTATATATTAACTAAATGAATTCGTAAGCATAATTAGATCGTTTATTGCACATAACTTCAACTTTTGGTTTATGGCTTTTGCGAGAGTTACCGCAATTTCGCCATCTTGCACATAAGAATCTCTATTTTATACAGTGACAGTGACAAGATCAACATGAAAAGTAAAACTACGGCATAGACACGACAATAGCCATAGGAGATATATTTTCAATTCTCTCTCCAGGGTAACCAGAACAGTGTACAGTACAGATTGTTATATTTGCGGTGGTCAGGGATACTGTTTTAAAAAGAATCATTTTTTATTATAATCAAATCGTTATTAATATTATAAAGACAGTGAGATTATTTATTACCTATGCGCAAAACGGCAGAAAAAATAACAAGAGAATATGGGTTTTTATTGTGCCATTATTCTATAGTCTTTATATTACCATACGTCGCGGTAATGTAGGTAATCGATATTCCATGTTATTAGTTTTTATACACAATTTTGTTTACCACACATTCAGAGAATCTAACTTTCCAGTGTAGGTACCTATTACTTAGTTAAATTATTTTTGGATAAGAATTTGAGACAATCATATCAGTACACAATAGTCAGAAATTGTAGCAGTATTATCTTATTGTACAGTATATTTCATTAGATTAAGTCAAGCGTTATGCTCAAGTACGTATCACGTTCACAAGCCGCTCACAATACCCTCGTCTCTCATCTGATTAACTTTCAATAAACGTACATGTGATCACATACTCAAAACACGCTCACGAATCAATTAACGCGCGAATAAACTAAAAATGTTTTATTACGAGTTGCCTTACAAATATTTGCTCAACCAATAGGTAAATCCAATATAAGTGAGTGGGCTCGCTCGACAATAAACAAGTCGTACGTACCCAATAAGGCTGTGTTGTTAGTCCGTGAGCCAGGCACAAATTTTGTTCGACATTTACTCCCTAGTGAAAATTCGTAAATTGCTTCAGTAAGTTGCATTATAAAGTTCTTTGATTTCCCACGGAAGTAAAAAAAAACTATTTTCAGTCATTTCCTCCCGGTTAAAAATTCGTCAAATTACAACTAACCCAATATCTTGAATGGAAAAAGCAGCTGATATCGGTCGGTTTAAATCGCAGCTAACGATCATGAGTTTTAATCTCAGATGAAATTGGTCATGCCAATCTGTTGCTGGCTCTTGGATTATGCGATGTTTACCCCGCCGCGCTGAAATCATTGCAGATTTATGAACTGATGGCTCACTGAAGCGAACGATATGTAAAGCGTTTTAGATAGTTTTATAAATTGGTTCGTTATTGCTGAATACTTTGCTTTAGATTGTAATTAAAATATGAGGTATGTACTACCAAAAATGTTCTGTTAAAAAAGGTATCCAGATACGGCATTTGTAAATAAATAATCAATAGATATAATATCAATACGATCGGGAACGAAGTAAATAGGTCCGTATGACTTGTGTTGTACAATGGGTACACGTTTGACATGGCTATAGCAGGTAT
Organism: Eilema caniola; assembly: GCA_949126895.1. NCBI lineage: Eukaryota > Metazoa > Arthropoda > Insecta > Lepidoptera > Erebidae > Eilema > Eilema caniola. Next base: position 1,292,480 of record OX421463.1, on the reverse strand, counting down.
CTACCTATTGATATATATGTTCAGGCGCTTAAAACTTATGGTGAAATAAAGAAATAAAACGCGAGCATTGAAAACATTCCTTTAAGAGTATTAGAAGTACTCTTTGCTCTCAATACCACTTTACGAAGATATACTGTAAGCTAGTCTACTCTCGTGGACCCTTCTTTCATGCAGTAGGTTCTACTGTGGTGAAGCGTATGTTAAATAATATTCAGAATATTTCCATTTTCGCAACGTTGTTCAATTTTAAAATACTCGGCGTACGAAATTATATTTTCAGGCATAAGTCGTTAAATTTCCCAGCTTTGCTAATTAGCCCCGTCGTAACAACGGAACAAAATTAAATCTGAACAAGTCAGCACCGTCGAATGTACTGTTCTGTACAAGCAGATTGCGTTAGGCTGTATTTATAATGTAAATTTTATAATACGATTTTATACGGTAAAGCTTACAGTAAGCTTTAAACTTCTGCTCTAAATTTTTTATATAAAAAGTAAAATTAAAAATTTTGAATAATCCCACTATGGCTAAAAACAATTGAAAAAGTATAACATAAAGTGTTCTGGTTAGTCTTTTAACCTTGATATAGGTACCTAGTAATATTTATTGTGTATGGTGACTTTGGAAGTTTGCCCCGGGAGTTCACCCGAATTACGCTATCGATCCCCTAATGAGGTTCTATCGTAACACCTATTTAAGAACCCTCACTAATCTATCTAATCTATGTTTCTGACGGAGACACAAATATCATCCCTGGCCGATACAGCCTACCTAATGTACCTTGGGTATAAACTCGAACTTAACTTCTTGAGTCGCGCCGGGGTATGCTTATACGTCCGGGATGATATTTGCTACCGCTGTCTCCATGCCCATGAAGACAGGGACCTGACATTTCTATGGGTACGTATAGATATCTATACGTGCGTCTACACGTCTCACAGCGGTGACTTGTGCACGGCTCAACTGTTTGAGCACCTGCAGCGGTCAGCGAACAGGATAATTGAGCAGTATCCCACCGCAGACCTAGTATTCTTGGAGGACTTCAACGCTCACGCGAAGTGAAGTGGCTGAGGTCTCACTGGACGGATTTTGCGGGAAGGGCTGCTCTCAACTTTGCCCTGACCTATGGGTTCTCTCAACATTAATTTTTATTGATTCGATTCTGACTTCAACTTTCAGGGCGATTCCGGTGGGCCGCTCTTGTGCAAAGACCCCGCTGACTCCACGCGGTGGTACGTTGGTGGTATCGTGTCCTGGGGCATCAAATGCGCGCACCCCCGCCTACCCGGCGTGTACGCGTACGTGCCCAGGTTTATTCCCTGGATACACCAACACATCGCCACTTACAACGACGACGACGCAAAGTCCGAAGATATATAAAGAGGAACGCGAGACATCACCTTGGCCGACGGATAAAGAATTCACAGATGAGTACAAATCTTCACTTCACTAATTTAAAAAAATATATCGGTAGTAGTATCTGCATATAAAAATCATGAATAGGACGTTGGGATGGGAGTCCATGGTGTGCCAAAGTGATGTTAGCAATACCTCACCTGACTTAAGACTAATATGTCTCTGCAAATTTTGCAGGACTATTTGAGAGTTGTGTATCGACAATAAAATATTACCGATGACAATAATAAATATTAATATATTATAAAAATAAATATACTATTACGTAAGTCAATTTTTCAAGAAACATTTGAGATATACAATAAATATATACACAGAGTCACGACGCATATACGCGTCTTGAAAAATTGACTTAGATATACTTATTTGAAATTCGACTATGACAATAATGTAATGGCTACATATTTTCACATATCACTCGTATATCGCGTGATGTAAATTATTTGAAGCTGTGATAATAATAAATGATTTATTATGAAGGAAAGGAGATATTGTATTAAAGTTTAACCAACAACTGGAAAGTTGGCTTTACATGCGACGGGCGCTCTCCTACACCACCCGATACTTTTTCTCGGGGAAGTCGCGTATCAAATTGTAATAGCTGTTACTGATTTATATATATGGAAGAAAAAACTGTTTTCAAGTAATGTGTAGGTAGGATATAAGCCGCTTTTATAAGTAATGTAGTGTTCTCGAAGCTTTAGCCAACTTGTAGGACCTTTTGTATTGTACTTACTATGATTTACTTTTGTATTGTGTGTTAGATGTTAGCGGTCAAGTGTTGTTTGTTTCGTGTATCCATGGCTCTGTTAGAGGACCTTGAGTGACAGATCTGGGCTCTTATTCGGCTTGACGTAACTACGCGCAGTCGTATTAGCCGTACATTTAACTTGATTTAGTTTTACGCCAGTTTTATCTTCTATGCTAACCAATCGAATTTCACCGTCAAATAACGCTACGATTGCGAATAAAACTCATTGTCAAGCAGGATAATGGACCAGACGAACTCCTTAGTGTTTAAGATATATGTTTGTTTGATGTTAGTAGTTTAGGGGAAAGTGCTTTTATAGAATAAAATTACGAAATCCCATTCAAATGGATGCAGGTTAAAAAAATATAGACAAACAGTGTATTATTAAAAATATAATTATAAATTTAATGCTTTAATATTTTTCTGTGACCATGAAATATATCATTGAAGTTTACACGCGATGAAATTGAGACAATAAAATAGGTACCTAGCTAAAGACAAATACATTAAAACAATTGACAATAATATGAAAAATACTAAAATATTAAACGTAGCCCTATATTAGTAAAAGCTTGATATCACTTAAATAATTCAATCTAGAGAGGACAATAAATAAGTACATAGTTCTTAAATGATGTTAAAAAATAAAATAATAAATTATTTAATAATAATAAACCTAATTATTTCTAATAAAAAATAACTCAGATGGCTACGGATAAACAAATTATTCTTATTGGAAGATGTTATACAAAGCTGACTTAACGTAATTTTTTCTTTATAAAATCTCTAAGAAATACCAAAACTAATTGCAATCATTCTATAAAATTGCCTCCTGTGACACACGTGTATATTTATACCTCTTTTTTTTTAAGAAATGGAATCTCATCGGCGTAACATTGGTCAGACCATTACCACATTACATGATTGTTGCCATAAATCGAATTCAATTCGATCTCGAACTTTTCCCAATATAGGTGTAATATAGACAGACGTAGAGTAAATTTTGGTTAAAATATATCTAACCATAGACTCATAACGCATGCGTTATAAGTCTATGTATCTAACATCGTCATACTTAGGTACCTAAATTTAAATATCAATCTAATGAACTAATAGATAGTGTCTGCGTTTTTAAATACCTTGAGATAGAGGAAGTCTTTGAAGAAATTAGTAACATAGCTTTAATAGAGATTAAGACATAATTTACTAGAATAGTAGATGTAGGTGTGATTGGTATTTATTTTAATTAGGACAAATAAAATATACCTACGTAGTTCTATTTATATTTTTGATTTATCATATTGTCTTTAGATGTCCTGCGACCATAAAGTTAGGTCTCTGAGTAAACACGACTATAGCACAAAGCTATGCTCAAAGTAACATAGGTATATTTATATAAGTATAGATGAAGTAATGTTAAAGCAATGTGGACTTGAACCAATTCATTACAAATTATAAATTAAAAGGACGGATTTCACCACAGAAAGTAGGTGTTTTGGCAGTGAAGACACGGGGCAGGCAGGGCTTCTTCAATAATGCTCCAAATTGTGATTTTACGATGATTTATTAATGATTTACTCGTTATTACAATAAAGGTTATAATTTCTAAAGATGCACTGGTCACGTACGCAGTCCTGCAGTTGCAAAGCTCACGCGCGCCGCGCGGCGGATCATTTTGTCATCTCGCTCGCCATAGATTTCAAATAGCTTGCACAAGAATGCCGATAGATGGCGTTGCTTGTCCCACCATACCGGCCACCTTGGGAGATCCATCTCCCAAAATAAAACTGGAATCACGTAGTCTAAACCGGCAGCGGGCAGATTTTTGAGGAAGCACGCTTGATTGTGCCTTGTGATGTTCTGATCTCAGCCACTCTGGATACACCGTCATTGCCTGGGAACAGTTTAATTATCCTACCCATTCTCCACTTGAGCGGTGGCAGGTTATCTTCTTTTATAACGACAAGGCCATCCTTAACGATGTCATCCGTCTTGTGCACCCACTTGGTTCGTCGTTGAAGCTCAGACACATACTCCTTAGACCACCGCTGCCAAAAATGTTGCCGCAACTGTTCCAGCCGATGGTAGCGACAGGCAGGCGTAGATGTAGTCATCGTGAAGTCCTCACTGGCAGGTGCCGTCAGCGGTCGGCCAATCAGGAAATGAGCAGGTGTGAGTGGACGGTAATCTTGAGGATCTGCTGACATAGGGGATATAGGTCGGGAGTTTAGGACGGCCTCAACCTGGGTCAACACCGTACTAAACTCCTCGAAAGTTAGCTTAGCATTACCTACGACACGTCTCAAGTGATATTTGCACGACTTCACTCCTGCCTCCCATAAGCCACCAAAATGAGGTGCATAAGGCGGGATGAAACTAAATGTAATATTATTACTACTAGCAAAATCAATAATCTCGTTTGATTTTTCAAATATAGCTGAGAGCTCCCTTTCAGCACCAACAAAATTTTTACCATTATCAGAAAAAACGTGACACGGCTTACCGCGTCGTGATATAAATCGTTTGAATGCCAATACATAATCCTGAGTGGACAAGGAACTAACCAACTCCAAATGCACAGCTCTGGTAGCAAAACAAACGTATAAACAAACATATCCTTTAATTAATTGAGAACCTCTGCCTTTGCGATTCAATATAGATATGGGTCCGGCATAATCAACACCACATCGCATGAAAGGAAATCCAGCTTCTAAACGCTCAGCAGGCAGATCACCCATAAGTGGAGTTAACGCGGCGGATCATTTTGTCATCTCGCTCGCCATAGATTTCAAATAGCTTGCACAAGAATGCCGATAGATGGCGTTGCTTGTCCCACCAGTAGGTAACTGCGATCAAATAAAATCTAAGTAGATTAAGTAATTCGTTTGGTCAGTGAAATTCAATGAAACTATTTTAACATTGAGTTAACCGTATCAACACTAGATAAAACAAGTAATAATTTAAAAAAAGCAAATGAAATTTTATTCATATTGTAATGTCAAATTTCGTGTCAATATTACAAGCCTAAGTTCATGTCTACATTGCATGAAATAATTCTACATTATTGTGGAAGTATGGTTGTTGACCTATGAGTCTCCTTCTCAACTCGAGCTTTCTACTAGTGTTACGAGAATAAATGTTTTTATATAAATACATAAATTATATTACTAATGTATCAGATTATTGTATTGTTCTTTTTTAGAGAAAAGCATTAGGTAGGTAAAGATGACTTGCAGTTTCTAATGCACAGATGCATTGGAAACAGTTAGGTAGTATTAGAAAGTAAATATGCACAGGTTTTGTAGCTCCTAAAGTTTCAGTCATACTTTATTAAGATGATTTTCTATATAAACTGTTCGAAATATGGGCATGAAACAATCATTCCTTTTAACTATATTAACAGAAAGTAAAGAAATTTCATAGTAACAAATATATCTATAAAATGAAATTTCATTAGGTTTATTTTATGTTAGGTGTAATAGATAGGTTATTATAATATAGGTACGGTAAACTAGTGTTTATTAGAGCCATGCTTTAGTGTTCTGTAACATCTTATGATAATTGTGATCTATGCATTGTGGACTTTGCATTCTAGTACTCGGCACATTCAAATACTTATGTTATTTTAAAATATTCATTTTTATGTCCTCGCTTTTATTATGATATGACTCTTGTATTTTTTTATTTATTATCTATAGATATGGAACAAAGTAAAATATACAGTTGACCTCCAAATGAAATAAAAACTAAAAAACGCGACTGACTAACCTTAAATTTTTATCATTCAAACTAATTACTAATTTTCAGATTATTTATGCTGTTGACTGATTTAGTATCTAATAAATATTGTGGAACAGTACAAGTGGTTTGATTCAGTACACCTTTTTACACTGGTGCTCAAAATATTCTGTGTGAAAGTTAGTCATTAATATCTGGTACTGACTTTCACCCCAGTGTGAAAGTTAGTCAGTCGCGATAAAAAGTCCCGCTCTTTACATAGGGCCTAAAAGCGTTATTCATAACAGTTGTTTAAATTACTTAATATTTCGTTTCGTATTTTATTACTCTAATGGGATATGATTTTGTTCAGCAATCATTTCAGTTAGCCTGTCAGTCACTTCAGTAGTAGCGAAGCTTCATTTACCTATAGTGATGAGTCTCAAACGAAACTAAATTCGTTAAGGAATTATAAATAACCATAAATAAATGCATTGGTATTTGGCTTTATATAGAACATGTGTGGAATATGCATGTTCAGCTCTTAATGTTTATATGAAACGTAGGACTACATGTGTTAACGTACATGTATGGTGTATATTGTATACTGTTGTAGTTAATAATTGCTGTTGGAAAATAAAAACTATGGTAGACTAAATTGTGTCGTGTTCAAAGCATATCTTCTCCGAGTCAGCCGGTTTGACTCCAACTCATAGTTATAGGTAACAAAATTATTAGATACATACGTATTTGTAAAAAATGTGACTATCGTAACTAGCGACAATAAATATTTTGATAATGAACAAAAATATATATTTCTAAATGTCTACTTGTGGTCACTTAGTGGTTTTGATTTCATATCGTTAGCAACCAATGAAAAAAAAAAAATCTTCTCGTTATAAGTAGATACTTAAAGCGAAACCATTTTATGAAAACTAAACCGCTAAGTATGCCTTTACAACTTTGTAACAAGCTTGAACATTAATACGTTTTATTGCATGAGCTACTCGTTATATCTAGTTACCGGCAAACCTTGTGAAAAAAGTTAAATGGTTCGCACAAGTGCACTGTTCAACCAAAACAACAATAATAAACACTGACGCAACGAGCAAGCCTTTGAGATCGTTATTAGTTTAAAATAACCTATGATTGGCTGATGGCGAGACCTCGCCGTCGCCGTCGCGATTATCACTAACGAGACCTAAAAACGTGATGTTTCCAGTCTAAGAGCGTTTTCACATTGTCCGATTTCCGACATCCGATATCCGAGGAAGTCAAATGTATATATCATACATTGTTTTGGTCCGATATCGGATCACAAAGAGAATAAAACAGCGACTGCAAGCAAAAAGCAGCGACCTTAATGACATTTTCTTAGTTACATGTCTTTCCGCGTTAATTGATGACGCTGATTACGAATATACGAAAAATCTCGATACCATGTCATGTCAATAAGGTCGAAAATTGCTTGCACTTTTTCTTTTTTTATTCATCCCTAGCATCCCTAACTAGTCTGTGCTATCGAGCAAATGTCCGTATCGGGCCAATTTTATCGGACAAATGTGAAAACAGTACAAGGTGTGGGCTATCGGTTGTCGGCTATCCGCGTCCGACACCGATATCGGATATCGGATTAATGTGAAAACGCTCTAAGTACAATCAGCGTCGGAACGATCTTGACTAGATAGTCTCAAAATGATCTTAATTCCACGGTCTCAAGAGCAAATCCAACGGTTTAATTGATTTAAATTTTACTAATGTCCGAACTAAAGGTGTGCACTAAATATCAGAACAAAAGGAAATCAAGGTATTAACATCATTTTGACTATTTTGAGTATGATCTGATGCTGACGATAACTAGGTACCTTCTCTTGTCACCAAGTTTGTCAATCACTATACCTACTATTCATTTACACACTATTTTATTGTATTGTGTATTTTGTAGCCACGCACTACAAACAAAAATAAACGGTTGTGTATTAAATGTATAGTGGTGTCTACGTCGCTTAAGGCATCACAGCTTCGTGCTGGAATCGATGTGCCTAGTCTTCACTGGCTCTTATTGAATGTTGATTGTCGTAGAAACAATATTTGTTAGATAAGTACCTATGTGAGTGTTTCTTTTCCTTACTCGAACACAGTAGCTAGCGATTTGGAATAAGTAAACGTTAAAATATAAATAAATGTCTATCAGAGCATTAAATATTTACATAATTGATCACAAATATATATCTAAATATATAAAATACTCAATGAATTTGGAATCATCTGCCATTACATTTATATAATTTTGATATCAACGAAAGTCTCTAATTGGTACTAAGATGCAAGATAGTAGGTACAATAAATACTTGGACTTATCATTTAGATAATAAAGTCTAACGTGAATTATTAAAGTGTCAATTGAAGCCAACGAGCATTTGGAGTAAAGGTTCACACACTTAAGTACCTACCTATTTTCGATTAGAAAGATATCACGTAGGTAGGTATGTATTATTTTTGTTACTTTTGCATTACATAATATACCTACCGCTTATCCAAAAGAACAGTGATGTACTTGATTACACGTTTTTTTTTCAAGTCGAAACGTTAGTCATATGTAAAAAACATACAACACAAAAACACATATTAGATACTATTGTCATACAATTATTATTGATTTACCAACATAATATTAAATTAATTAGTGCAATGATAAATGATTATTCTAAAATGAATAATTACACACCATAGTGTAATGGTAGAATGTACATGGGACGCCACATTTTTAAGACCATTATAATATAGTACCTACATTCAATTAAATAAATGAATTTGATTTGATTTGTAAAAAAAGTATGTTACCTACTAATCCCTATTATTATATTTGCATGGATAAGTGCTATAATTTTGAGGCCTTGCTAAAAACTTACTAAGACGTTGAAGCGTAAGCTCCGTAGCAGCGCCTACTACGAAGGCCACGCCTCTAGCGTTGCCTTCGTAGTAGCGTAGAGGCGAGTGTTCCATTGAACTTTTCTATATACCTTCACTAAAAAAATCTGAAAATGTACACAAGGGAAGGTCCAACTTAGATAGTATTACGGAACATGATTGTGTTCAACTGATTTATGGCTTGAGTAAAGAATACCCACTAAGATTTATATCGCTATACTCAATCTCTAACGAAAAGAGTTTTGAGAAGGTGATTACTTGGATACATCATTGTTGCATTGGATAAGCAATAGGATCAAAAATGATCTACATAATTCATGTTTATATAATCATAAAATAGAAAACAAATATTTGAAATTTCATTATCTGAACGATTCATGTCTGCAGCTGATCCGAAGTCAAAAAGAATAGATAGTCAATTTTTTTTAGTATGTTGGATTTTGATTTTACTATGATATGAGAGGAAAATTAAGACAATAAAAGTGATGAGACAATAATGTAACGAAGAAGAGTATGTAGTTGTCTACGTATAGTTTACTAATTTAACAAATTTTTGTATTTTTCCAATGTTTAGACTAATGAACGAACCTTCGTAGTGTAGATACTCGTCATTAAGATGTTAGGTTTAAGTAATCAAGGGACAAAATCAGTTTAAAGCAGTGAACTAGAACCACGGGCAAAACGATTCACATAGTACTAGATACAAACAATTTTATTACCTAAGTTATCTCACTAATGACAGCAAAAACTTATTTTGCATTTTTGATAATGTCGTCAAACGTAACATTAGATATCTGTATAGACAAAAAAATAAAACATATCTCCTACTACTATCTATACATATAAAATTACTTGTCCCGACAGACTGACTGATTCATTAACAGTTACATTCAACGCAGAGCATACAAACTTAAAATTTTAGCACGTGATGCCTACTATACAGCAAGCATCAACTAAGAATGGAATTTTGATAATTTCTCTGAGTAAGCATCCACTAAGAAAAGATATTATGGAAATTTTACTACTAAAGACGTAAAATACTGTCCCTGTTATTTAAAAATTTCACTGTTATGAGGGTAAAACACGCGACGAGAGATTGCATGGAAAGTATGTACCACTTTATAGGATTATTTTACAAATTTATTTCCGGGCGAAACCGAGGCTCATCTCGCTAATCTACACAATAAAACATAAGATCAATGTTTTGTCCCTTAGTTACTGCATACGCCGTAAATAAAAAGTAGCCATGTAATAGATACGCACAAATTACTCAGTACCTACTGTAATGCTACTATTCACAGTCTCCGTTAATTACATATTCATATCTGGTGGAGTATATTGGTAAAAAATTGATTATATCGATGTTAAGTGTAGTAGGACGATGTTGCTTTCGAGTGTTTTATACGATTATATTAATGTTATGTGTAACTTTATTATTAACATTGAATGCTTGTACTTATAGCAGGCGCTTTATGTTGCATATGTAACGCTGCCGGATTTAATGTCAGCAACTGTTATTTTGATTAAAATATACCTAAATAGTGAATAGTCATATTTTTGTACGGCAAAAAATTAAGATTTTTTGATTTTATAAATTGTTATCAACTTTTAGGGAAAAAATCGCCTGTTCTCCCACTCGAATAATATAATATTTTGAGTTGTTCTACTAGGATTACTTTGTCAAGTGTATCAGCTGTGTGTTTGTCTGTTTTATATAACATCTCGCCGTTAGTTTGTCATTGTTGTCGGCAGAGAGCGGAGTGTGTCGCTTGTACCCCCTTGTGTAGCTTTACTTTGTTCCTCAAGCTTGGATTAAATATTATAATAAACAACTTGTATTATTTATCTTACTGGACCAATTTTTAGCTAACGACAAAGTATACAGGGCACCGTATCCGAAGCCTTTTCTCAGTTGCTGCCGTAAGTACTTCGGTATTTTCCGTGAAGCAACCTTAGTTTCACAATTCATTAGCGGACGCGACCCCTCCTTCGCCTAAATGACTGATCTTTTTATCCCGTAGATTAGATTCAAAATGGTTTGTAATGTTTTCTTAAAAAGCCGCTATGCGCCCCTGCTCTTACAGTTGTGATTGCCTCTAAGGGGCAAGAGGACGCAACTCGCACGCGCTTCTTATGAGAGGAAATATCGTTCTCCTATAGGCAAACTGCCTCTCCTGAAAATAGGTCTTGCCTTCAATTCTGGTAAGCAAAATCACTGTCATATCACTACAAAAAATGGCATATGATTTTAGACTTTATTACTATAGACGACACTGCGAAAAATGGCATATTATGATTTTAGCCTTCATTAATGGAGACGATACTGCAAAAAATGGCAAATGATTTTAGACTCTATTGCTGTAGACTTAAAGTTTAGTTTTTTAAAATTGAACGGCATTGCTTCAGTCTAAAATAAAATGAATTTTTCGCAGACACTTTTTTTCAAAGACGCCACATGATTTCAGTCGATACGACGCCTACATACATCACCAGGCGTATGACCGTAGATAACATAGGTCCCTAGAAAACGTAGGAAGGTATTCACAAGAAAAAGAAAGTGTCGCAGTTGCCTATACAAGGTGCTCGATAGGAGTAGCGCCGCCGTAGCTGTTTTACATTCGGCAATACACAGCCCATTTAAAAAGTATCGCGTTGATGACAACACACTTGTTAACACAGTTACTACACTATATAGCGCGACGACACCTCTACCTACCCCTTTAAGGATGAGGGTACGTATATGAAACAGTTATAAAATTTTAGGTTTTTTATATATAGGACACGTCATTTTGACTTCACCTCGCCTGATGGTAAGTAGAAGGCAAAGTCTCAGGAAAGACGGTTACATATACCTACCATGTTAACAATGGTGGCACTCGGCTTGACAGCCTCATCAAAAGAGGATTGTCGTCGCAGCACCGCGTGACACCCACCGGCTTCACTAGTACGTAGTAGCTGCAACCACATTCACCCTGGCCGGCTATGCACTTGCTGACTCCTGAACGCAATCCAACCGAGATTGTATTACTATGGAGGGTACCCACCCGGACAAAATTTGTGACAAATGTGTGCCATCAAATTTCTACCATGCCTATATTGGGTCTTAGATAGCATTGTCTCAATGTAATCTCATATAGGTGGCTTTGTCGGGCTCCTAGGCAGCAGCCTTGAGTGTAATCATTGTCTCGTTTAGCTTATAAGCTTCGAAAGTGAGATGAAGACGTTAACTGGAACATCATTATGCGATTAAAATAGATATTCTGGAATCTCTGAAACTGCTTCAGTCAAATAGGCAGTTTTGGACGATCTAGTACCTACCTGGAATGAGTTTCAATGGAAAAACAAATGTCTGAATGTCTCGCGGAATTACTTGCGTGACAGTTCAATTGGAGAGACAACTGAAAATCTGAATTTCAAACAGATTTTTATTACGAAAATTGGTCCTCAGAAATCATGAGACCGGCCCCTCTAGACAACTGGCATTTCATTGGCCCGGCGTTTGATGGAATAGAATGACAAATGTTTGGGATTTGACGTTTTAGACATGCGTTAACGACTGTCAAATACGTCAAATCCCTTAGATAAATTCAAATCCTATACATTCGTCATTTTTTCTTGTGGATGTCCGAAGAGTGGCTTACACCTACTGTAGTGTAGTATGTCTACAGTGCAGCGAAAATAGTTGTTTTAATACTTCACCTCCCATTGAAAAAAATATTTCACACGTATCATAATGTTTAATCATAAATTAATAATTTTCTTTTTTATTTAATTTTCTTCAATTTAATTTTTATCTAGAGCCGAACATGTACTTTATTTTTAAAATTATTGATTTTTTTTTTAAATTAAAAAACTTTTTTGTACATATTATTAACTAAACATTCCATTTTGAATTTTTAAATTTCTTTCACTGTAACTGAAATCCGAGTCTTTCATGTTTTTTAAGCCCCAGGCGCTCCTCAAATCCTCTTCTACCAAACGCCCGACAACGAATTGCCACTTGTCTGGAGTGGCTGAGCATTCGGCACATTAAATATACAGGCTGTCATTTACCTCTAGCGGCTCCAGCGTTATCATTGTTCTGCTCGCTGTGCCCTAGTCATTATTATTAGTTTATACTACCTATAAAGTAATGTATATGAGTGATTGATTGACCGGCATCACTAATGCGAATACTATTTATACTGTTGACTGATGGCACTTGGTGGAATTTATTGTCATACATATTGAGAACATTTTGTACTTTTTCTACAGTATACATTATTAGTGAACCTGACCGATTTTGCCATACGGCAACCTCAAAGGTTATTTTAATGACAGTTAGGAAGATACTTCTTCAACACTACGATATTTAGCTAAATTTCATTTGTATTGATGTTCATACATATTATATTCTAATTTTATTTAAAAACAGGGCCCGCGGACTCCGTTCCACGTGAGAAATATTTTTGTCCCGGCCCGTTTGTTCCGCGTAATACTTCAGGTTAAAAGTTCGGGATTAATAAAAATTAGGATGCTCCTCCACAGCGCTGGACGCGATGCAATCAGATAGATACTGCCTATATCGCCACGGCAACGGTCGGCCGGCCGGGGCGGCGCGAACCGCACGTTTTTATTTTGCTAATATCTTTGAAGATAAATTTAAACTGTAAAGAGTAAGGGCACAAATATTTTACATTAAATTTCCGCTTTAACAAACATATTTATAAAGATATACAGATTAATACCATATGGGCTAAATAAGCTTCACAAAAATTTATTATTTTTAATCCACAGTTTTAACAGTAAAAGCAGTTATTGTGAGTTATCCGTAGGAGATAGGCATTTGCTATCGTGGACTTTCTTACAGATTTTGATACGCTCTTTAATATTGCAGTACCTTTTTGTTCTATCCTTGCAGCGCACGCGATGAAAACAATTTTTTTACAACTTGTATTACATTATTCGAGTTTAAGTAAAGATGCGTAATTAATTTTGGAAATTATTATAGCCTATGACACTCCACAATAACGTAACTTTCTATTGGTGAAATAATTTTGAAAATCGGTTCGGTAGATCCAGAGATTACCCCTTACAACTTCACAAACTCACAAACGTTACCTCTTTATAATATTATTATACTCGTGCTTCGTTCTCGAGATGAGTAACCTGTAAGATTATATTATTAATTCATTCAACTTGTAGTAGTAGAACCAGCTGTCTATCACTCCACTGTATTTGAGAGTAGTTGCATTTTTTTTTTTTTCTCCTACCTCCATCCGCCAGTCGGCCCGCCGCGTCGGCGAGTTCGTCATTTCGTTAAGAGCAAACGATCACTCCCAATGATATATTTCCGAAAAAAGATTGGGGAAGTATTTCTGCAGTACGTCGGGGATGGGCGGGCGTTTATTACTCATCTCTTCGAACGAAGCACTTCGTATAATTATGATAGAACTTCACATACAGGTAAGTTCGTTTAATCATTAATTATACTCGTGCTTCGTTCTCGAGATGAGTAACCTGTAAGCATTTTTTTTTTTTTCTCCTACCTCCATCCGCCAGTCGGCCCGCCGCGTCGGCGAGTTCGCCATTCGTGTTTTCAGTGTCGATCACTCCGCTCGTGCGCTCCCTAATTGGCAATTGGGTCGCGTTGTTGATCTTAAAAATGCCCAAAAGGAAGCACAACGAAGAGGGTGATGTTGCAAAAAAGTTAAGAAAAATAGAAAGAATGCTGAAAAAGTGTAAAAGGCGCCGCAAAAGGATTATTTCTACGTCCTCGGAAGGTTCTTCACAACCCACGCACAACCAAAACGGTAAGTACCTTCACAATTTATATAAAATAATTAGTGATAAAGTGCTATATTTTGCGTTAAAAGCGCATGACTCATAAAAAGGTGAACGCACAAGGACGTCGGCAGGACTATCCGCGCGTAAAACCTATCATGACGTCACTATCGCTTGGCTAATTCCGGGTATTTACCCAACATATTGGTAGCGCACAAGGACGTCTGCGGGACTATCCGAGCGTAAACCAATAGTCACCACATCTCGTACTGCCTACAATAAGCAGGCTACGGTGGCTGCTGCCCCATACATTCTATGACCAGAAATTCTATGAACCAGATACCTATTACTATATTCACGCACAAGGACGTCTGCGGGACCATTCTAGCGTTGATAATAAAAATCTATATGTGTGTATATCTATATGTATGCATATATATTCGCTAAAACAGGAAATAAATAAAAGTTAAATTTTTTCGTTCTCAAACAATATCTACGCCTATCTAGGTAGAAAAAATTCCAAATACGTTTCTACCCCCAAAGTAAGTTGTAATTTTTAAAATAGCTTTCTTGCTATTTTTAGGCGAGGAGAACCAGAACTTCTCGAGAGACAATGCAGAAGTAGATTCAATACTCCTAGCTGATGAGCACCAACAAGGTGAAAATTTAGCTATGCCACCACCATTGTTACCTGTTTCGCCGCCGCCGGCATTGTCGGGTTTAGTGCCTTCGTCTTCGCAGGAAGACCAACTAAAACCACAAGATGACGCGATACAGTCATTAGACGGTCTCTTAGAAGAATCTCAGCTCGATAACGACATCCTAGAGATTCTAGGCGACGACCCTACAGAAAAAGTGAAGTACGGGAAAGACATTCGCCCGGAGTTAGCTTCGCGCTTCAACCATATCGCCACCAACGGCTTGAGCAAAGAAATTAGGAAAGACCTGTGCGAAAAATACCTGTTGCCCGAGAATTGCATGATGATTGGGGCGCCAGCTCTAAATGCCGAAGTTAAAGCTGCCCTTAATGAAACCACGCTGAAGCGTGATAAACTGATAGAATATCGTCAAAAGCGAATGGGTGCAGCGATATCCTGCCTGGGAGAAGCGCTTTCTCATGCCCTTGAGGCCAAACAAAAGGACAACGTACAAATAAAGCGCCTCATGGATGCGGCACGACTTATTTGTGACGCACAACATAACGAGTCAGTGTCACGAAGGAATCTGGCTGTTTACTCCTTAAAAAAGGAAATGAAGGAGCCTTTGATCAATACCAAAATAGATAAGTCCCTATTCGGGGACAACTTAATAGAGGCCTTGAAAGCCGCCAAGGCTGTTTCAAAGTCGGGTACCGACTTGAAAACCCAAACAAAGCCGTCAAAAAACTGGAAGCCTCCTGTCGCGGGTCGCAGGCATCCAGCGACGCCCCGGAGGAACGCGCCTGCAACGCCGACGACGCCAGCGCAGCCACCGCCTCCACCGCCGCCAGCCGAGCAGCGCACAGCACGCGCGCCCTTGTCTCGCAGGCCGCCGCCGCCGCCACCGAGATCCGCTCGCAGGCGTTACTAGACCAGGTGAAATATGCTGGACAATTGTCGCTTTTTTACAAATCATGGGCAATAATAACGGATGATCTCAAGCTACTCTCTTGGATCAACCCAGGCTATAAAATAATATTTTCTATCCCTGTACGACAAGTATCCCCGCCCCCGCCCAGTAGATATTCAGAATCCGAAAAATTGCTGTTAAATGAATCTATAGCTAAATTAGAGTCATACGGGGCGATTTCACTTTGTAAGCCTTGTAAAGATCAATTCCTTTCTACCGTTTTCTTACGACCAAAAAAAAATGGTAAAATGCGATTTATACTCAATCTTAAACAACTAAATAAATTCATAGATACCTCACACTTTAAAATAGAAGACTTTCGCACAACTTTAAAACTTATGTCACGTGACTGCTATATGGCAACAATAGACATTAAAGATGCATACCATTTTATAAAAATTCATCCAGATAGCAAAAAGTATCTAAGGTTTGAATGGAATAATAAATTATACGAGTGCAACGTCTTACCGTTTGGTTTGAGTACGGCTCCATACGTTTTTACAAAAATCACAAAGCCTATTGTAAAACTTCTAAGATCCGGTGGTTTTTTGTCTACAATTTACTTAGATGACATAAATTTAATAGGATATTCTTATGAAGAATGTATGGAAAACATCGAAATTACTAAAAAAATATTATGTTCCCTCGGCTTCATTATTAATCACGATAAAAGTATACTTACACCATCAAATAAATGTAAATATTTGGGTTACATCCTCGACTCTCAAAGATTTGAAGTTTCACTTCCAAACGAAAAAAGAAAACGCATAAAAGAGGAATTAGTAAAGTTTATTGCCACCAAAACGTGTACAATTAGACAGTTTGCGCACCTCATTGGACTGCTGATCTCGGCTTGTCCTGCCATCGAATATGGATGGCTCTACACCAAAAACTTGGAAAGATGTAAATATCTAAACTTAGCTCAGGACCAAAATTATGAAAGGATTATGGATATTCCAAACCATTTACATGATGACTTAATATGGTGGCTTAATTCAATCGAGAATTCAGTACACAGAATTTTAGAGGACAGGTACGAAATCGAAATATTTTCTGACGCCTCAACGACGGGATGGGGCGCAGCGTGTGGAAATGAGACAGCCAGTGGTCAGTGGTCCAATGCAGAAGCAAAACAACACATAAATTATTTAGAGTTGCTGGCCGCGTTTATCGCGATAAAAAATTTTGCTAAAAATTACTCAAATTGCCAGATACTTATTCGAGTCGACAATTTGACGGCAGTGTCTTACATTAACAGGATGGGAGGGATACAGTTTCCACACCTCGCCGATATTACCAAAGGCATCTGGCAATGGTGTGAACTGAGAAAAGTATTTATTTACGCTTCCTATATCCGATCCGAAGATAATGTTGTGGCAGACGCAGAATCAAGACGTAACCACCCAGATATTGAGTGGGAGCTAATGGATTCCGCTTTCTACAAAATAGCTGCTACTTTCGGTCATCCACAAGTAGACTTGTTCGCTAGCCGAATAAATAGGAAATGCGCAAAATATGTTTCGTGGCACAAAGACCCAGATGCCTTTGCGATAAACGCATTCACGCTTGATTAGTCAAAATTCTTCTTCTATTCTTTTCCGCCCTTATCAGTTATTTTGAAATCTTTGAGGAAAATTATTCAAGATAAAGCCACTGGAATTATTGTAGTCCCCTTATGGGAGACACAGCCTTGGTTTCCACTTTTTCTACGTCTGATTGTTAGCAATACTATTACGTTTAGTCCCCATGAAAACGTGCTAATTTCTCATTCCAGCCAAGACAACATCAAGTCGAATCTTACCCTGGTTGCCGGGGTGCTCTGCGGACGGCGCTACTGCGACGAGATGTCCCAGCAGATTCCGTAGATATATCTCTTGCATCCTTGTCCGAAAATTCGATCAAACAATATGATGTTTGTCTCAAGCGTTGGTTTGCCTATACGAGGGACAACGACTTAAACTTTTATGATGAATCCATTCCTACAATTCTATCCTTTTTCACACATCTATTTAATTTAGGTTCCCAGTACGGATCTCTTAATACATATAGGTCCGCATTATCAATGCTAATGGGTTCACATATATCGATTGACGATAGAGTAAAACGTTTTTTTAAAGGAGTGTTTCGGATGAAACCTCCCACTCCCAAGTATGACGTTACCTGGGATACGTCGGTCGTCCTAGAAGAACTTGCTAAGTAGTACCCAAATGAAACTTTGTGTCTAGAAAAATTGTCTAAAAAATGCGCAATGCTGCTGGCTCTGACAGACGTTGTCCAAGATAGACATTCGAAACATAGTGGTAACCGATTCACAAATTACCATTAAAATACCGGAACTTATTAAGACATCGCGTGCTGGTAATAATCAACCAACCCTATTCTTACCCTTTTTTAGGTGCAAGCCAGAAATTTGTCCTGCTCTTACGTTACTCGACTACGTAGACAGAACAAGAGAGCTAAGAGGTAATCATAATTATGTTTTTATTAGCCATAGAAAACCTCACTCGGTTGTCACTTCGCAATCACTAAGTCGTTGGATAAAGTCGACTTTAGAAAAATGTGGAATAGATGTATCGATCTTTAGCGCGCACAGCACGCGGCACGCAAGCACGTCGCGCGCGCGTCAGCTCGGGCTCAGTGTCGATACGATCCGCAGAACTGCGGGTTGGAGCGGAATATCCTCCACCTTCGCCAGGTTTTACGATAGGACTATCGTGACCAATCAAAATGATTCCCTGGCTAGGCTGATTTTGAACGATTAACATCTTTAGTCTTATGTTATTTACAACTCGGAAGAATCGTTAAATGTATGTTCAAAGTTGCAATATAAGCACCTAATGCAAATAATATGTCGAAAGAAGTTATGTGTTAATACGTTGTTATTAATGTTTATACGTTTTGAATAATTACTTATGTACTATTGATACGTTGCCATTACTATAGTAAAATTATGCATAAATAAATATGAATAAAGCAAAAGAAACAACATTAATTTTGTTGACTTTTGAGTTTCATTGATATTTCCTCAAATCACGCTCTCAAAGTCTACAAGTTGAATGAATTAATAATATAATCTTACAGGTTACTCATCTCGAGAACGAAGCACGAGTATAATTAATGATTAAACGAACTTACCTGTATGTGAAGTTCTATCATAATTATACGAAGTGCTTCGTTCGAAGAGATGAGTAATAAACGCCCGCCCATCCCCGACGTACTGCAGAAATACTTCCCCAATCTTTTTTCGGAAATATATCATTGGGAGTGATCGTTTGCTCTTAACGAAATGACGAACTCGCCGACGCGGCGGGCCGACTGGCGGATGGAGGTAGGAGAAAAAAAAAAATGCAACTACTCTCAAATACAGTGGAGTGATAGACAGCTGGTTCTACTACTACAAGTTGAATGAATTAATAATATAATCTTACAGGTTACTCATCTCTTCGAACGAAGCACTTCGTATAATTATGATAGAACTTCACATACAGGTAAGTTCGTTTAATCATTAATTATTGCTGACTGTGCTATCAATATCTCCTGTACGTTTATTATGACATAATATCTAGAATAAATTCAATAACCGTCAATTAAGCTAATTCACTTACTACCCCTATTAAAACCAAATAACAATAATAAAACTGCTCATTACACTAGAAAGATGCAACCACCGATAGTATAAATTAATTGTCCGGGAGCAACTTAAATGGCATACATACGTTTTTGGCTAGAATAATATATGCAGCGATTTGACACCCATCCGTCCTGACTGCGCACTAGCACGGGCTAACGAGAGAAATAAAATTGGAGTGGGGACACTGTCGGACCCGTTAATGTAAAGTTAGGTGTAAATTACTTTTGTCCAGCGATATGAGAACATTTTGCAGGACAAATACGTTTGTGCCTCTCAGTAATAGTAGTCGTTAGTTATGTAATAAAATATACCATATATTGCTAAGAAAACTAATATTCTATGAAATTTATTAATTTATATACCTAACTTACTTATTTTTATTAGTGTATAAGCTTTTTTGTTCGTAAAAAAAGTAGTGGGACAGCACCGATGTGAAAAAATAGAGGTAGATAAATAGAGGTTTATGTATTTATTTCTACCTTTATATATAGTCCTAGCCAAAATATATTTTTGCCAAAACTCAATAACTACCTATTGAATACTAAAAAAATTAATTCAGATCAATATTCCTTTTTTTAAATACTAATTTCACCGAAGACAATAAAAAAAGCCATTTGGGAAATTCACCCATGTCTTTTATTAAAAGTAAACGCTATTAATGAAGCAGCAATCTTTTAATAATTTTTCGTAACAACTGAATTACTTATATCCAAAGGTCATCTTTCAAAATAAAAAAAGAATAAAAAACTGACATAAAAGAGTATTTACAAAAAGTACTTATAAAACCTATTTCACCACAATTATATTAAATTATATTTCATATGTGGGCAGTTATGAAATTATGTATACAAGAACAATCGCTTATTCCCAAAATTTGGGGAAATATTATTTAAACAGACCTCAAGATTCTTAAATCAAAAAAAAATAGTATTATGTATTTAAATCACGATGTCAAACAAATATTTATATTATAAATTGTAATGTCAAATTAATAATGGACCATGTTGCGGACAACGCACCTCTTTTATATCTTTTTATACTTATTTTTATATTATTCAAAATTTGAAATTTGTTTGTGATTGGATTTGGATCGAGATTCGACAGTGTTATAGTATGGTTGGGTAAGCAAATAGGTCTTTGAAAATAAAATAGTAGTTTATGATACTGTTGCATAATAAGGGTTCTTATAACACGAGTGTGTTTTAAAAAAACGAACCGTAGGCGAGTTTTTTATATTATCACACAAGTGTTATAAGACTAAGGTATGTACAGTGTCATACACTACTTTACCTACTCTCATACTATAATACATAAACTAATTTATTTTACAAACAAAACCAAACTTTGTTTAATTTAAAAGTAAAATGTTAGCGCCAAGGCGCAAACATCAATTGCGCACGCGTGTTTCCTTTTTTTTACGAATCGGCAGATTCTTTTTTACACGACTGCCCAAAATTGAGTGTATTGTGTTTAGGGTTCACGTATGTTTGTATGTGACTTTCTTTGTGCCACCATATCTCCTAAATACCTGTACCGATTTACATGTGTGGGGTATCATTAGAATCCTTGCGTTAACCCGAGTGACACTGGCTATATAAAAGTATGAAAAACAAAAAAAAAATTAATTAAGGAGCCAAAACAGATGTTGAAAAAAAAATTCCTTAACCTATCGAGTGGGGTATCAAAATGAAGGATTTTAAAAGACAATTTCAAATAAATATACAACTTATGTGTTACTTTGTAATTTGAAATGAGAAATGATATAAAAAAAAAAATGAAAATTGTATTAATAACAACTACCTACACTAAATTTGCTAGAACGCTGAACCTATTATTCTTAATCTAGTGTATATGGCAAAACATTATTTAAACACAGAGAGCAAGAGAAATTGTACGCAACAACATTTATATCATACTAGCTGTTGCCCGCGGCTCCACCCACGTGGATGTCGGTTATCGCGACCAAACATAGCCTATGTCCTTTCTCAAGGTCTAATCTACCACTATACCAAATTTCATCAAAATCTGTTCAGTGGTATAAGCGTGAAAACGTAACATACAGAAAGACACAGACAGACAGTTACTTTCGCATTTATAATATTAGTATGGAAGCTGGGAGTACTTTCAAGCGGTGAAGGCGGTAACAGCTTAGCTGGCTAAAACTCCCATTAAACAATATAGATATCTATGCCTTCGAGCTTATGTTATTGTTGTTGTATATTTTTGCAGATACCTATTTGTCACGGTAGCCTACCCGGTTGCACACAGCTATTTGGCACGGTAGCCTGCCCGGTAACGCAGGGGAGCAGCTATCTAGCGTCCGTTTGTTATTAAGTAAATATTACATAATTAGTATAATATGGAGTAATGGAGTGCTATATTCCCAACCACTGGATCGCAACAGGAGCGAGCAAACGCCCGCGGTTTAATAGGCCGTGCAGAGAAGCTAGAGACCGCAAGCAATCTGCGTATAAGGCTTGGACCACGGCAGTTGCCAATCAGGATTCGAACACCGCTGAAGTGAAGCGGAAATTGAATGCCGCCTCGAGGTCCTGTAAAAAGGCAACGGCCAGGGCTAAGTTCGAGTTCATCGGTAGAATTGGCGAGCGGCTTGCAAGGTACCCATTTGGCAGCCGTGCATTTTGGTCGCTCGCCAAAGCTGCCGAGGGAAATTTCTGTCAGTCTTGCCTCCCGCCGCTGCAAAAACCCGACGGTAGTCTGGCCCATGGTGCTAAAGAAAAAGCCGAACTCTTGGGTAATCTCTTTGCGTCAAACTCGACTATGAACGATGGGAATGCCGAGCCACCTATTCTCTCCAGCTGTGGTGCTTCTATGCCGGAAATAAAAATCACCAACGGGTGGTCCGGCGAGAACTTAAATCCTTAGATGTTCGGAAGTCGAGTGGGCTGGACGGTATACCGGCGATGGTGCTCAAGCACTGTGCGGCCGAGTTGTGCCCAGTACTTACACGCCTTTTCGCGCTCTCTTATTCCGCGAGACAAGTCCGGGCTCTTGGAAGACTGCGTTCGTACATCCTGTGCCTAAGAAAGGCGACAGGACCGACCCGTCCAATTACAGGCCCATTGCTATAACCTCCCTACTTTCAGAGGTTATGGAGCGCATTATTAATACGCAGCTCTTGAGATACCTGGAGGGAAACGATCTACTGAGCGACCGACAGTACGGCTTTCGCCACCGTCGCTCTGTCTTCTTGTGTATCTCACAAACCGATGGGCGCAAGCCGTCGAGAGTCGGGGGGAGGCACTAGCGGTCAGCCTCAATAAAGCGAAGGCCTTTGATCGGGTCTGGCACAGAGGTCTTCTTACGAAGTTGCCATACTATGGACTCCCTGAGGGACTATGCGAACCCCTTCCCACGGTAACCACTTCCCATCAGGTGGGCCGTGTGTTTGTCTGCCACCTAAGTGGCAAAAAAAAAATCGTCGTCGATGGCAGTTGCTCGGACCGCATGGACATAAATGCTACTGTCCCACAAGGCTCTGTGCTGTCGCCGACCCTTTTTCTGCTGCATATCAATGATATGCTATCTGATGACTCCATCCATTGATAAGCGAAGAACTTGTGTCCGAAATCGAGACTACTCTCTTAGGAGTATCCGATTGGGGTCGACTAAACCTAGTCCAATTCAACCCCACTAAGACACAAGTATGTGTATTCACCGCTAAGAAAACCCCATTTACTGTAGCGCCGCAATTGCTGGGTACATCGCTTACCATTTCCTCGAGTATCGGGATCCTAGGCGTCGACATCTCAAGCGACGTCCAGTACCGCAGCCATTTGATTGGGGTCGACTAAACCTAGTCCAATTCAACCCCACTAAAACACAAGTATGTGTATTCATCGCTAGGAAAACCCCATTTATCGTAGCGCCGCAATTGTTGGGTACATCGCTTACCAGTTCCTCGAGTATCGGGATCCTAAGCGTCGCCATCTCAAGCGACGTCCAGTACCGCAGCCATTTGGAGGACAAGGCAAGGCTGGCATCTAAGAAACTTGGAATGCTTAACAAAGCGAAGCAGTACTGGAGCACCTGCATACCAGCTTGACCCCTTTGAATCGATACAAAGACAAGTAGAGGCTCGTCGACAATCCCATACTCACAGGCGCTGTGGAACCTCTCAGCCTCAGGAGGGACTTTGCCTCACTGTGTGTGTTCTACCGCCTATACAATGGTTTGTGCTCAGATGAATTGTTTGACATGATGCCGACAGCTACTTTCTATCACCGCACCGCTCGCCATAGACAGGGAGTTCATCCTCACACATTGCGACCAGAAATGGTGCGAACCGTGCGGTACAAAAGGAACTTCATCCCACGCACGCTCAGGTTTCTTGAAAACCAGCGTCAGGTACCTGTGCCTGACACCATGCTGAACTGGCTCCTTTTTTGGTGCAGCGCCTTTGTTGTTTAATTAATTTGTTTGCGTGATTACTTGTATTATCGGTGCTGCATTTAAATAAAAGGTTTTTTCTTTTCTTTCTTTCTTTCTTTTCTGTGGAACGACTCCCTGCTGTGGTTTTCCCAAGCGGCTAAAATATGGGGTTTTTCAAGAAGGGCATTAGTAGGTTTCTTCAGGGTCCGCAGCGCGAGTGCGTCGCCCCTGGTGTTGCACACGTCCTTAGGCCACGGTAACCACTTTCCATCTGGTGGGCCGTGTGCTTGTCTGCCACTAAGTGGTATAAAAAATATATATATATTAAAAATTACTAAAATGGCTCTTTCGAGGAAACTCGCCAGACGGCGAATAAGCGGAAACAAGAATCTCCGCATACTCGTCAACAGAGGCTTAAAAACATGAGAGAGATAATGAGAAATCATTGCTCTCAGCTCTCTGCAGACGAGAAATGGAGACTTTCACAGCAAGCTTCTCAGAGTGAATCCTTGAAAATGCAGCGCAGTAGTTTGGGACAAAAGAAAACAATGCGTACTAGGCATCGTTTGCTAGTTGCTAGATCCCGAAATGAAGGATCTCCGACTAGCCATGTGATGAGGTTATCGCAGATGCGATAGTACGCATCCTCAATGCGCGCACTTGAATCACCGTCTACGCGTGACAAAAGATTGATTCAGATAAGAGATCACGCATCAAGTATGCGTGACCTCGAATCACCTTCTGAGCGGGAGAAAGGGTTGACTCAAATGCGAGAATACTCTGCACTATCACGTCAAAATGAGACTCCTTCTTCAAGAAAAGAAAGGCTTGAAGAATCGCAACGAGATTATCGTTGCCGAAGGCAGCTTATTTTTGACGACACAAATTTTAAAAACCTTATACATCAGGTCCCCGATTGTATTTGCTACTCCTGCGAAAAAAAGTCGCGTAAGACAGTTAAATGGCTTGGCAATCAGCGTTTTAGATCCTCGAAAACCTATCCACGAGCCGCACGATAAGAACTCTATAGAAGAGTTAAATCGCCTCAGAAATCTACCAAATATTCATTTGATAGAGCCTGCCAGTGCTACCCAGCGCTAGTTACCGTAAGCGTAAATAAACTCACACACAAGCAGCGAGCGAGGGCATTCTTGCAAACCTGTGGAGCATAGGTTCGCAAGAGTCAATGACGTCATCATCTTTATCTACTCCACCGAACTACACCGAAACGAGTATGGATCCATTTATATTGGATTTCATTAGTATGGTACATTTGATATGTATTGACATAACTTGTATTGTATTGTTTATATTGTTGGTAATTGGGACAATACTTGCATCAAACCAAATTACACTGCACAGCAGGTCGAACACACGTAATACTACATTCATATACTACATCAAAAATATTTTAATTAACGGGAGCTTAGCTTACAATTAATTCAATTAATTCAATTCTTGTTTGATGGCTTCTGTGTGTTGTGTGTGTGAAGAATACAACTAAGTGTCTGACAGTAGGATGACAATTTGGACAGTGTACCAAGTGTCAATCTGTTAGCGCGGGAGCATTGCAGTTGCTGACCAAAGAGTATAAGAGTATGTCACGGACATAGAGTAAAATAGTCAGCGTAGATAAGTGTACTCTTTGCACGTCCATGGTGTTGCTTAGGTGCCATCTGAAAACCAGCGCTGCGCAACTTTTAGTTGTGCAGCTTGATGCTGAGATGGCGACCTATTTGGCACTCACGCAAATGTTTAGTTTTAAGTTACTTCAATCCACTAGTTTAATTTTGAGTTTGTGAGTTGCTAAATAAATTTCTTTCTTTCTTTCTTTCTTTCTTTCACCCACACATCTCTTACAGAGTCACTAAAATGTAGAAAATAAAAATAAATACAATTTACAAAGAACTATATAAAAAGTAAAAAACAAAACCGAAACAGATAAATAAAAATTTCATTGCAATCGGGGGACAAACAGAGATTAACAAAGTTCCAGAGAACTGTCCCCCGACTGCAATGAAATTTTTATTTTTCTGTTTCGGTTTTGTTATTTACTTTTTAGTTCTTTGTAAATTGGGCAGTCGTGTTTTTTAATTTTTTTAATTATTTATTTTTATTTAAAGTAGAGGTTCAGTCCAGATGGAGGTTGTATAGGTGTATCGTTATGATTAAAAAGTTTGTATCGTAATAAAACTTTTCTTTTGGCCTGTGCGTCATGTAAGAGTTTTAATTTAAATTTTATAATCTTTGTATTATAGTATCAGAGTAGATAAGGTTTTTAAAAGTGCAAGTGAAGTCTGATTTGACCTGCTATAGCTGTCCCTGGCCTTAACATTTGGAATACTATTTGTAATTTCTATATTTGTAATTCCCGGTATTATAAATTGCTAGGTAAACATGGGTTCATCAATTCATCGGACACTTAATGAATATAGGTAAGTAGGTATATATCGGTTTATAATTAAAACTGCATCAATAATTGAATTAATATTTTACTAATGGATACAATATAATTATGTAGTTACATTATTCAACAATAGGTATAAATAACTAGGCGTCAGCCACTAACTACATAGACGTGGTACATTCCTTTACATATTTGGGTCGCTTACGAGACAGGCCGACAGGGGGCGCTAATACTGGATACAGTTACAAAATTTATGCTTAGATCAAATAAGGTATTATTCTGTAGTAATTTTTATGCACTAAAAATATAAAAGCAATTTTATCGAACCTGCTCAATGTTGCTAAAGCTAGCTTGGATAGGAAATGCTGGGACATTTTTTGTAGGTATACTGATACCATGGAGATTCAAGAGTAATTTGAAATGTTCCAGAAATTTCCCAAAGTCCTAAGCATACCGATTACTAGTCGATATGTGGTTTAAAATTTACCAAACTTAGAAATATTGTGTAGTAGACTGCAAGCTTCAAGTACATCAAAATATAACTTTAAGAGAAATAGAAGTAGAACTTTAAAAATTATTGATAAAATTGTAAATTTGAATGGTTATAATAACGATATTTGCGAAGTTACTGTACCGATTTAGTACAATTAGCACGAGCTGTAGTGATGGGACCCTGATTTCTGAAACTATTAATTTAAATTCTAATGTTTGTCACAAGACACCTCTTAACTACCAGGAATATAGCTGCTATAGTGCTGTAGACATTATATATAGTCCGCATCGTACCAGCCCTTCTACAGAACATGAGTTAAAAAAACATTTCGCACAATATCCAACTTCAGTCTTCAGTATTTTCTCTAAATTGACTAATTCATTGATTTGTTACAGTAGAAATAAGAAATACATTGTAAGTATTCAAAAATGTCCAATGTCGAGCGGGTCTTCAGACTCGGTAATTATTTGTGAATAGCATAAAACCTACAGCATTCGATACCATGGCATTCGGCAAATGCGGCCATTGAAAAGTTAGCACATTGCTGTAACCCGGTTCAATAACATCATTAAGTATGGAAGTACGAACAGAATAAATGCAATACCATCACAGGACAGACATATCCCCTGGGCCAGATGGGGTTGAGGAATATACGAGAGGCAATTTCACCCTCTGCAATTGTAGACCTAAAACGATATGCGGTTTTAGTGGGTTCGAGTTCGACATAACCACCTCCGTCGGCTTTGAGAGTCTGGGGTCCGCGCCACCAGTCCAGCTGCGGATTTGGCTGAACTTCGATAATTTCCGTGAAGCGACTGCCATCTGACCTCCACAACATAAAGGCGATATCGAAGCATTGCAATTAGACCAGTTGTTGGATTTTTAAGGGCTACTACTACCCGCAACGCCTGCCATAGATGTTTGTATAGCAACCGGGACCGACGGCTTGACGTGCTCTCCAAGGCACGACCAGACCAATGCAAATACCCATATTCATGCATACAAATATTGGCACTGAGTGGGGATCGAACCCGCGCCTCCTGCGTAGCGACCGCGTTCACTACCGCTATGCCACGGGGGTTATCCGAAGGTATTTACGCACTATATAAAAAATCATAGACACACCTATCGAATTCATTACTTGTTATTTTATCACTTTTTGTGAGTTTTAGGTGTGTTATTATTTGGCTAATCATTTTTGGCTGAACTGAAGTCACAGTTCGACCACGAGGCGAGAATCGGAAATGAGATATCGAGTCAATTCCTGCACAACTCTTATCACCGCTCATAGCACGAGGCCTAGACTCACCTCCGCTGAGAGATCAGTAAAAAAGAAAAGAGAGGTTGTAACGGACTGCAGTCGTTAAGTGGAAGTAGTTCACAATTAGATGGGTAGATGGAGCTAAAATTCAAAATTCAAAAAAATGGGTGTGGTATTTAAGAGGGTTGTTAGATGGCGCTGCGATTGAGCCATTTCCTTTATTGTAAATAAATTAAATCCCATGTTTGTCTTATTGGTAGCGAAATAACGTAAGATTATCCGTAAAAAAAATTGAAATAAGATTTAACATCAACTGCTACTGATCCTGCGATTGATGTAACCAGGAATCTCTATTGGCTGCATTTTCTGTGATATTGCACTAGTCGCGAATTCTAAATATTAGTATACGAATAATTAACTGGAAAATTAGTTAGACATTATCTTGGATTATTCTTATTCCAATCATATGAATTAAGGAGTTTTTATAAAAAAGGAGCAAATTCGCTGAGGCGGCTTGCCGGAAATAGCTCACGATTGGATGAAGGATGATGTGTAGTTCTAGAAACGGCGAGGTTAGTTTAGAGAAGGGAGACCTCGCCTTTAAAAGATGGGTCTTCTGGAGGCGGGGGTCACTTTTTTTTCGTCATTCATTCGATCCAGATAGCTAAAAGGGGTACGGCTCGGCGGACTGTCTTTGTAAGTTATATATTTCTATCGTTGTAAAGAAATAGTGTTAAATTCCTTTTGTGAATTATATGAAATTGTTGCCGGTGTTGTGTAATAAACGAATTACTAGCTATCTTTGTTTAACGCGAACAGTTTAGAGTTTTTCCAATGTACCGCCGAGAGTTTTATAATTCTGTAAAAATTATAAATTGTCGAAATTTATTGTAAACCTTGGGGTGTGGGGTAGTTCTCGCGTCGAATATTGGGATGGGTCGCGATCGGAGCAGGACCTGGGGCCTTTGCGAAAATGAAGACACCTTACATTGGGCAGGGATAGTACGTGTAAATGTATGCGTATTATTACTGTCTTGTGCTGTTGAGTCTGGCAGTG
Source organism: Eilema caniola (assembly GCA_949126895.1). Taxonomy (NCBI): domain Eukaryota; kingdom Metazoa; phylum Arthropoda; class Insecta; order Lepidoptera; family Erebidae; genus Eilema; species Eilema caniola. The sequence continues at coordinate 1,263,053 of OX421463.1, read as the reverse complement.
CATTCGTAAAGTCCTTACGGTCGTTTTATCATCTTTATTATGTTGAAATTGTTGAAATTAATTGTAAATCTTGATTTTGTGTGTGGTTGGGCGTGATACGTACAAGGGTGCGCGATTAAGATTTGTTACGACTAGGGCGTGGGGTAGGCTAGTTCTCGCGTCGAATATTGGGATGGGTCGCGATCGGAGCAGGACCTGGGGCCTTTGCGAAAATGAAGACACCTTACATTGGGCAGGGATAGTACGTGTAAATGTATGCGTATTATTACTGTCTTGTGCTGTTGAGTCTGGCAGTGCATTCGTAAAGTCCTTACGGTCGTTTTATCATCTTTATTATGTTGAAATTGTTGAAATTAATTGTAAATCTTGATTTTGTGTGTGGTTGGGCGTGATACGTACAAGGGTGCGCGATTAAGATTTGTTACGACTAGGGCGTGGGGTAGGCCAGTTCTCGCGTCGAATATTGGGATGGGTCGCGATCGGAGCAGGACTTAGGGCCTTTACGAAAATGAAGACACCTTACATTGGGCAGGGATAGTACGTGTAAATGTATGCGTATTATTACTGTCTTGTGCTGTTGAGTCTGGCAGTGCATTCGTAAAGTCATTGCTGTCGTTTTATCATCTTTTGTTATGTTAGTAGTTGAGGGTAGCACTGCGGTGTTTTAGCTAGTTCTCCCGTAGGAAACCCATGGCGATGTGCCTGGTTATGGAGGGATACCTAACGGTGGCAACAACTCCATATTTATCTGAATAGCTAGGGGCCGGTAACCTTTGAAGCGGGCGGCATTCCGATTTTACCTGTGGAAACGGGATCGGAAAAGCTTCCTGAATGTGGGTGACTGTTTGTTCTGTGATGGGTAGGTACCGTCGAAGTGGAACCGTCCAATTGGGCCTGGATCAGAACTTACAGAGCTCGCAGTTCAGTCTTATATATCTATTTATATATACACTAACTATTATCTCGTTAGGGTTTCAGTTCACATCCCTGAGCTTCGGCTCGTGGACTGGAGCAAGCACACAGTTATGAGGATAGGCCAGTCAAGCCTAACTAGCTTGCACCCATAGCAGAGCAGGAGTGTTGATGGAATACCATCAATACATGATAGGCTCACAACACACCACACGTTTAAATGTAAATAAGGTGACGTTACACCTAGTTTTGGTTGAACAGAAGTTCTAAGTTGGGGGTAGAGTAGGCACTCACACAATGGGAATAGGTTAGGAAGTGTATTAGTAAGGACTAGTATTGTAACGGTTCTGAGCTAATCGGGCCTTTGCTTGGTGATGTGACATATTATTCCTTGGTGATGCTTGTGATTGATTTAGTTAAGGTTTTTCGTGCGTTAATGCCGTGGTGAAATCGTGATTTGAGTAAATTGTATACGAGCTATTGTGTTGTATATTTTAGTAGGCGTTCGTTGTATTCGGATTAGACCTATAAGCGAGCCGTCGTTGGACCGCGTTGCTAATGTTCTACTTGCCTAGCAACTGACTTAGTATGGTCTCAATGAAACTCGGATTGGTGGCATAACATATTTTAAATCCACCCACATCATAATTAATCAAATTCGTAATGGAAATTATTCCGAAATGAGAAGTTTGTTTGACTGATCTACCAATTGACTTTGAATAAAATACTATGCTATAAATAATACTTATTACTCGGAGCGTCGTAGCCGAGGAATCATTTTGGCGAGGTACATCTAGCTCACCTTAGCAGAGCGCTTTCCTAATTTGGAACTTGTATCGAACCTTAATTGATTTGGGCAATTGACCCTAGATATGGCTGTCTTCTACACCAGGGACACTATATCGATCTCGTTTATGCACGTGACAAGTATGAGTCAGTTCTGACATGTTAAAGATCCTATTTTGGACACAGAATCTCATTTGATGGATTGGTCATCAGACCGCGCTACGACATGAAACTATTCATTGAATCTGTACTAGTCATACTATGTTTTGACAATATTGTGAAAGAAATAATCTTATTTTGAATTAGAATTAATTGGCCATGCCCTTTCTAATTCAAGTCTAATTAGACGTATACATTTGTCTGGATTCAGATATTGGGGGAGGGAAAATGCGAGTCGGCTATCCTACTATCTAAAGGCGCGTAAGTTCCATTTGGGGCTACGTGCTTACAAAAGGATAGAGGGGGGATATTTAAAGTTGGTAGTATCCCACTGCACACGGCGATTGGTGGAGCCTGTGCCAACGGGGAAACAAAAACTAACAAATTCAAAGTATATGCCTATGGGGAGCAAAAGTTATTCGGATTGTTTGCCACAGTAGTAGTAATTAGGGCAGTGTTAGGCTTGCAACACTAAGTCGACAATGTAAAAGGTTAGATCAATAAAGTTATTCGGATTGTTTGCCACAGTAGTAGTGATTAGGGCAGTGTTAGGCTTGCAACACTAAGTCGACAATGTAAAAGGTTAGATCAATAAAGTTATTCGGATTGTTTGCCACAGTAGTAGTAATTAGGGCAGTGTTAGGCTTGCAACACTAAGTCGACAATGTAAAAGGTTAGATCAATAAAGTTATTCGGGTTGTTTGCCACAGTAGTAGTAACTAGGGCAGTGTTAGGCTTGCAACACTAAGTCGACAATGTAAAAAGTTAGATCAATAAAGTTATTCGGGTTGTTTGCCACAGTAGTAGTAATTAGGGCAGTGTTAGGATCTAGTACGGTTGTAGGTTGCTTGTGAGAAAATTATTTGTGAGAGACTCATTCATTGAGAAATTGTTGTACCTTAACATAAATCAGTTAAAGTAAGTGGGGGTAGAATTAAGTAATTGTATAGTAATGTTTCATTACATAAATACCAGCATTCCTAGAACTCTATAGGATCCGGGATATGCGGGCTCATCTAGGGTCTCCTCTGACCATTATACGATCATTGGCCAAAGTAGAATTAACAATATAGACGATTTATTTAGTGTGGTGAAATGCCGCGGGTATGACCACCGCTTTATTACGTATTGGAGCTGTGACGCAGGATCACGGTACAATTTGCTGCCGCTCACCAGGATTACTATGGTTAAGGCAGTGTTTATTACAATTTGGGGCCGTAAGCCAGAATTACACGTTAAAATTTGATGACGTGGATCAAGACTACACACTACAAGTTAATGCCTGGTGGCCAGGACGACACTACAATTTGGTGTCGGTAACCAGGATGGTAACATTTTGTCTGCCCGGGGATAGGTTGGAAGGTCAGGCGCCAGTACGATTTGGAGCCGAGACCTGAGATCAGAGTCTGGGACAATTTCGTTGCAGTGTTCGGGATAGACACTATATTCTGACCATCGGTCGTTGGCATTGTGTTTGTTTGTTGTGGGTTAGTTGAGGGTAGGAGTACGGTATGTTGCATACCGTACAATTTGTTGCTGTATTATAGGTAAGGGTCTCTAGGAAATTATGCTGGGGTGAATGTAGTGTAAAATGAAAAATGGTGAGAATAATAAACAATGGGGGGTCGTAAAGTCTGGGTTAGGATGTTATCAGTCGAATTGTTGGGGGGTCGATATTAAGTATCTTATAGACTTGAGTAGGTCGAACTCGGGAGAAACATTTATTGAATTGAAATACCTACACATATCGTTGGAGTGCAACATTGTATGACAGTGAGGCATCCCAACCAACAGTTAACGCTATAATGTATTATTTGTTAACTTATCGTGTATATATAGTTCCGGTTATGAGCCGTGAGTCTCAGCTGAAAGTGGTGTTCAAATTTATAAGTTAAAAGGGAGTTTATAGTGATTGTATTGACGAATCGTTACGTGTAGTGTTCTTTGAGTGTTCGATCAGTGATAAATATAGTATGGATAAGCCGAGCAGGAAAAGGCGGGCGCCTGCCCGTTATGGGGAAAACAGGACAAGTGAGCAAGGGACGACTAGTCCTGTAAGGCAAACTACGACGCCCAATGAACCTGTACCTACCACATCTAGGCGTGTGAGACGGACAATTGAAGCTAGAAGGAGACCGGAGGGGAGAAGTGTGAATGTGAACACTTCTTTAGCAAACCTTCGGTATAGGAAGTTGAATCGTACTATAGAAGATTTAGCTGCAAAATTGGAGACGTTAAGGGCTGAGATGAGTGAGACAAGAGCTTCTCCAGCAGACAGAAGCGGAAGTAGTCGCGAATGGGGGGCAGTGCCCACAGAAGCGTTGTCTGTGGTTAGGGAACAGGCTAATCCGGAATTGAATCGACAACTATATACAGACTCTCCTAGATTAAGGGAAAATGGGGAACCCTCGATCTCCGTGGAGTGTGTCAACTCGGAGTTACCTAGAAACATAAACTACCATGTGAGAAATGTAACGTTCGAGAAGCCCAAGTTCGGAGACAAAGTCGATGTGCATCCGGTGACGTTTTTGGAAGACCTAACAACATATTTGGGAAAGGTCGGTCGGGACGGCAATCAATTAGACTTGATACAAGAATGTCTAGTGGGTGAAGCCAGAGAATGGGCAAGAGTTTACAAATGTCGTTGGAGCGTATTGCAAGACTTCAAGGCGGACTTTTTGGCTACCTTCTGGGGAGAAAGCGAACAGAACGAATTACGCCGGTCTATAGTGCATGGAGTTTGGAATAAAGCGGAGTCGCCTACTATGTTAGGCCATTTCCTAAGATTGACCGGGAAGGCTCAGATGCTAACTTATAAGTTTTCCGAGAAACAACTGATTGGGGACATAATTAGGCAGTTTCCGAAGTATGTGCAACAGGGATGGTATACGTCCAAGCTGAATAACATCATTGAAACAGCGGAGTTTTTGAGAGGGATGGACGATATAGCTCGGCAAGAGGCTGTATCAACTCCAACCTCTGGCGGCGAGAAGAGGATACCGGAGAAAAGGGCTAAGGATTCTCGTCAGGACTATCGCAGTTGGCCTAAGCCAAGCAAAACTCGACCGTCTGGTGAGCAGGTGGCAACGGTAGTGCAGAGTGATACATCGGCGTTAGCGTCATCCGCAGGTTTAAACTAGTAGAGGCTGGAAGTTCTGTTCCCGATCTAGCCTCAGTCACAGGGAGCGCAGCGTTAGATATGATGATCAAAATGGGTTGGAATCCAGGGCTAGCTTTAGGTAAGGTAGGAAACGGTATTAGGGCGCCGCTAGTGGCCAAGATGACTACTCGTGGTATACGTGAGGGATTGGGTTTTGGAACAGTAGAACCAAAGAGTCTCTTTATCGATAAACAAATAGTTGATGTGATTAAATTAAATATTGAACAGAAACTTTTGAGACAAGGCGATCCTGTGTCGATAGAGGCGGTACTTGATGAAAGGTCTACAGAACGCGATGAGGGAACCTTTAGTTCAGAAGTAATAGTGCATATTTTTGATCATGAGGTTATAGGATTAGTGGATACTGGTTGTGATATAACCAGCATCTCAGAGGAATTCTGGGATGTACTGAGGTCGGATAGGAGTCGCGAAATACCGTGGATGCCGATTAGACCCTTTAAAATTAAGACAGCTGTGGGTCATAGGAGCGGAGAGATTAAGAAAATAGTTCTATTGCCTTTAAAGCTAGGAGAGTGTGTACAAAATATGGGGTTTGTAGTAGTTCCAGGCCTAGTTAATTCGTTGATTTTAGGATTTGATTGGTTAAAGGGGAATGAAGTAACTATCAACACGGGAAAAATAGATAGAGGTTTAGTTCTGGATCAGGCAGGGCAAAGAGAGGTAATACCGTTTTTAGAGCAAGTAAAGGGAGCCGACCTAAGGGAGAGTGAGGAATTAATATCAGCCATGGATAGTTGTAGCGAGTTTAATGATCTAGTCTGGACAAGTCTAGAGACCGGAGTTGCTATAGAGATAGAACAGAGGAATAGCTTGCTAAAATTGTTACATAAATATAAGGGTGTGTTCACTTCGCGTTTAGGGAGAGCGAACTGCTATCAGCACGAGATAGTGATGTGTTCAGATGTACCTATTGTTAAGAAAAATTATCCGGTGCCATATGCTTATAGGGGGAGAGTAGAAGAAAAGCTAAGGGAAATGGAAGATTTGGGGATAGTTAGTCGATCTGCAACTCCTTATTGTAGTCCATTGACTTTTACGATTAAGCGAGATGATTCGATTAGAGTGTTATTAGACGCTAGAGAGATAAATAAATATATGGTGGCAGAAACGGAGAAACCACCACTACAGATTGATGTCATGAATTCCTTCCATGGGGCTAACTATATAAGTGTAGTAGATTTGAATAATGCTTATTTCCAAATACCTATTACGCAGAATAGTAAAAAATATACGGGGTTCACCTTCAATGGGAAGTCCTACGTTTATAATGTGTTGCCCCAAGGGTTGAAAACGTCCGTGGGAAGTTTTAGTAGGGCCATGGATATAATATTAGGACATGAGGTCAGGGAATTTTGTGTTAATTATTTAGATGACCTAGCGATAATAACGACAGGGTCATTCACACAACATTTGGAACATTTGGACATAGTCTTAGGTAAATTGCAAAAGGCAGGTTTAACGTGTAATTTAAAGAAATGTGAGTTTTGTTGTAAGGAAGTGAGGATGTTGGGTTACATCATCTCTACTCAGGGATTACACACTGACCCAGATAAGGTTAAAGCTATACAAGAGTTTCCGATACCTAGAAGGATAAAGCATGTGAGGGCATTTTTGGGGTTATGTAATTTTTATAGGAAGTTTATACCTAACTTTAATATTCAAGCGCAACCATTATATAATTTGTTGAAGAAGGGTAAAGGCTGGGGTTGGGGTCAACTCGAACAAAGGGTGTTCGAACAAATTAAAGCTTTGTTCTTAGAAACTATCCAATTGCATCATCCGGATTTTACTAAACCTTTCTATTTGCAAACGGATTGTTCTAAGGTGGGATTAGCAGGGGTTTTATATCAGGTAGGCGATGATGATCAGCAGAGGGTGCTGGGGTTTTATAGTAAGGCATTAAGGGGGGCTCAATTAAATTGGACAGTGACTGAACAGGAGTTCTATTCAGTAATCTGTTGTTTAGAGAAATTCGAAACGTATTTGAGGGGAGCTAGGGTAGTTATTAGGACGGATCATAAGGCTTTGGCATTTGTCAAGACGTGGAGGTTATATAACGCTAAGGTAACTCGGTGGATTAACTATTTAGAGAATTTTCAGTATGAAATACAACATATTAAAGGGAGAGATAATGTGGTCGCGGACGTATTGTCGCGCTATCCTCCTAAAGGGGAACTTTTGCAGGAAGAAAAGGTTAGGTCACCGAGCATCCTATATATGGAAGCGCAACGAAATAAAGAATTACTGAACCAATTAAAACTACTACCTGAATTACAAAGGGCTGATGTAGAGATAAGTAGGTTAATTAATCAGATAAGTACGGCCAGCACAAGAGGAGAGTTAGCGGGTTTGGCGAGTAGGTGTAGATTGATTAATGACGTTTTGTATATAGATAAGGGGGGTGAAAAGGGACAAGTCATTTTCTTACCAAATGTCCTTAGGGAAGGATTAGTTAGGCAAGTACATCTCGAAATGGGTCATCAGGGAGGTTACAAGGTGATAAAGTATATAAGGGATCGGTTTTATTGGAAAGGATTAACTAAGAGTGTGAAACGTTTAGTGAGGACTTGTGACGTATGTCAGTTAACAAAGCATTCTAATTCAAACAAAGTAGGCCCATGTTGTTCAATAATTACAAGAGATATTGGCGATTTAGTGATGGTAGATATATACGGGCCTCTCCCTACGGGTAAATTTGGAATGAATTATATACTCGTTCTACAGGATTCGTTTAGTAAGTTTGTCAAATTTTTTGAGCTTAAGAAGGCAACGGCGGTGGCAGTGTTTAATAAGGCAAAGAGGTTCTTCGACATAATAAAGCCGAAGGCGATAATGTCGGATAATGGGACCCAGTTCACTAGTCGAGTGTGGAAAGAGGGCATGGAAACGTTGGGGGTTAGAGTGGTATACACTACGGTTAGGAACCCACGACCAAATACAGTAGAGCGAGTCAACAGGGAGTTAGGGCGTTTGTTTAGGACATATAATAGCACGAATCACAAAGGATGGGTAAAGACTCTTCCCAAGTTGGAGGAGCTATATAATAACACTTATCATGAAAGCACAGGATTTACCCCTTGTGAGATAATGTACGGAACTTCTACGAGGTTGTCGTTTGACGAAATTATAGGTAGGAGTAATGGAGAGCTAGACGTACAGAAAGTCAGGGAGATAGCGCGTAAGAATCTACAAGAGGCTGGGGAAAAACGGAAGGCGAAGTTTAATGGTAGATATCGGTTGATTGAATATCAGGTCGGCGATTTAGTAAAAATTAGGAAGTTAAATAAATCTAGCGCGAAATTAAAGGTAACCAAGAAGTTTGAGGCGTTGTATGAAGGTCCATACGTAGTGGCGGGAAATCCTTACCAAAATGTGTACATTTTGTTAGACCCCCAAACTAATGAGGTTCGGGGGAAGTTCAATACTATACATCTGTCTAGATATTATACGCAGTAGGCTGGGGCTGGATCGGGAAGAGAAGAGAAGGTTCGTGAACTTAAGCTTGAATTGTTGATTAGATTTTGCAATTACTTTACTTAGTATGTAAGAATTTGTAGATTTAAGTAATGTAGTTAGTTAAGTAGAACTAGTAAGTAGGATTGATTTAAAATTATATTCAATTAATAATTTAGATCTGTTCTGAGGATATATATATAAAAAAAAAAAAATGTGATCAATAAATTTGGTGGATAGGGTGAAGCCCATCTGATAGTATGAGCAGTAGTCCATCATGTGAATGAGTTGATCATAGTAATTTTCACTTAGTTTCACATTAGTCACTTTCACCCTAAATTGTTAACGAAATATGTTCTCATCCCGTCAGATGGTGGGGAGCAGGGTGGCTTTACCAAAAAAAAAAAAAAATTTAATTAAATATTACAAAAGGAAAAAATTGTAGTAAGGTTCGTTATAGTTCGACTTTAAGACTTAATCAAAATTTATCAATTTGCCACGCGTGGTGTGCAATAGAGGGGGATACTGAAATCCGCTTTTCCTTGCAAAAGCTGGAGCATTCCTAAAATTACGAAACAATAACCATGCGTTTGTATCGGGTGCTGATTGGTTGGTAGTCTGAATGACCATGGAAGTTGGTTATGTTAGAGCGAAAGGAATATTCACGTTAAGGAATGGTCATGGAAAGGTTGTATGTTGAATGAGTACTTGTTTAAATTCAGTGTGAAGGGCCTTCCCAACCAGCACTATGGGGAGTAGAATCGCGAGGCTTGGTTATAGTCTAGTCATTCTGCATGCACCTCAATCGGAATTATGAAGGATTGCTAAGAGTTAGGATAATAGACGGGCTCGAGATTGATGAATCCGAGGTCTAAGCATACCGTTAAGGTACCTTCACACTTCCTCAACTATACAGTTAGGTTATAACGAGCTACACTGTACATGCGCCATTTTCGGGGCAAATGCTTTTGGGTTTCGAGCCAAGTGGGGTGGACCGTTTGCACCTACTATGTTTGACGGCTGTTAAGGGATGACTTTATTATTGGGGGATGGGGTAATTGGTTGTGGAAGAACGTAAGATAGGTTCGCTCCACAAACTTTTACTCTGAGTCGCTAGGACTGAGCTTGCCTCACAACCAGGCTTTCCTTGCTTTAGACTGTCATGTCCTGGTTCGAGGAGATAGTTTGTGTTGCGGGACTACTATCAAGCTTGGTATCGGGACTGAGAAGTGGTTTGTCTTGATATGGTTAAACTACACAGACACTTAATGTGTGGGATGACTGGATTCTAGCTAAGGGGGAAATATACAAAAAAAAGGGGGGCCTGTGGGTAAAGAAGTATCTTCACCTCGATTTGCAGCCCGTGTGAGGTTTAAATCAGGTTGTCTTTTATTGTTCTGTATTAAAATTAGTAGAATCTTTATTCCGGTCATAAAAAAAAGAGAATGTACCTTCATAAAGATTCGGGGGTCGGGATGTAACGGACTGCAGTCGTTAAGTGGAAGTAGTTCACAATTAGATGGGTAGATGGAGCTAAAATTCAAAATTCAAAAAAATGGGTGTGGTATTTAAGAGGGTTGTTAGATGGCGCTGCGATTGAGCCATTTCCTTTATTGTAAATAAATTAAATCCCATGTTTGTCTTATTGGTAGCGAAATAACGTAAGATTATCCGTAAAAAAAATTGAAATAAGATTTAACATCAACTGCTACTGATCCTGCGATTGATGTAACCAGGAATCTCTATTGGCTGCATTTTCTGTGATATTGCACTAGTCGCGAATTCTAAATATTAGTATACGAATAATTAACTGGAAAATTAGTTAGACATTATCTTGGATTATTCTTATTCCAATCATATGAATTAAGGAGTTTTTATAAAAAAGGAGCAAATTCGCTGAGGCGGCTTGCCGGAAATAGCTCACGATTGGATGAAGGATGATGTGTAGTTCTAGAAACGGCGAGGTTAGTTTAGAGAAGGGAGACCTCGCCTTTAAAAGATGGGTCTTCTGGAGGCGGGGGTCACTTTTTTTTCGTCATTCATTCGATCCAGATAGCTAAAAGGGGTACGGCTCGGCGGACTGTCTTTGTAAGTTATATATTTCTATCGTTGTAAAGAAATAGTGTTAAATTCCTTTTGTGAATTATATGAAATTGTTGCCGGTGTTGTGTAATAAACGAATTACTAGCTATCTTTGTTTAACGCGAACAGTTTAGAGTTTTTCCAATGTACCGCCGAGAGTTTTATAATTCTGTAAAAATTATAAATTGTCGAAATTTATTGTAAACCTTGGGGTGTGGGGTAGTTCTCGCGTCGAATATTGGGATGGGTCGCGATCGGAGCAGGACCTGGGGCCTTTGCGAAAATGAAGACACCTTACATTGGGCAGGGATAGTACGTGTAAATGTATGCGTATTATTACTGTCTTGTGCTGTTGAGTCTGGCAGTGCATTCGTAAAGTCCTTACGGTCGTTTTATCATCTTTATTATGTTGAAATTGTTGAAATTAATTGTAAATCTTGATTTTGTGTGTGGTTGGGCGTGATACGTACAAGGGTGCGCGATTAAGATTTGTTACGACTAGGGCGTGGGGTAGGCTAGTTCTCGCGTCGAATATTGGGATGGGTCGCGATCGGAGCAGGACCTGGGGCCTTTGCGAAAATGAAGACACCTTACATTGGGCAGGGATAGTACGTGTAAATGTATGCGTATTATTACTGTCTTGTGCTGTTGAGTCTGGCAGTGCATTCGTAAAGTCCTTACGGTCGTTTTATCATCTTTATTATGTTGAAATTGTTGAAATTAATTGTAAATCTTGATTTTGTGTGTGGTTGGGCGTGATACGTACAAGGGTGCGCGATTAAGATTTGTTACGACTAGGGCGTGGGGTAGGCCAGTTCTCGCGTCGAATATTGGGATGGGTCGCGATCGGAGCAGGACTTAGGGCCTTTACGAAAATGAAGACACCTTACATTGGGCAGGGATAGTACGTGTAAATGTATGCGTATTATTACTGTCTTGTGCTGTTGAGTCTGGCAGTGCATTCGTAAAGTCATTGCTGTCGTTTTATCATCTTTTGTTATGTTAGTAGTTGAGGGTAGCACTGCGGTGTTTTAGCTAGTTCTCCCGTAGGAAACCCATGGCGATGTGCCTGGTTATGGAGGGATACCTAACGGTGGCAACAACTCCATATTTATCTGAATAGCTAGGGGCCGGTAACCTTTGAAGCGGGCGGCATTCCGATTTTACCTGTGGAAACGGGATCGGAAAAGCTTCCTGAATGTGGGTGACTGTTTGTTCTGTGATGGGTAGGTACCGTCGAAGTGGAACCGTCCAATTGGGCCTGGATCAGAACTTACAGAGCTCGCAGTTCAGTCTTATATATCTATTTATATATACACTAACTATTATCTCGTTAGGGTTTCAGTTCACATCCCTGAGCTTCGGCTCGTGGACTGGAGCAAGCACACAGTTATGAGGATAGGCCAGTCAAGCCTAACTAGCTTGCACCCATAGCAGAGCAGGAGTGTTGATGGAATACCATCAATACATGATAGGCTCACAACACACCACACGTTTAAATGTAAATAAGGTGACGTTACACCTAGTTTTGGTTGAACAGAAGTTCTAAGTTGGGGGTAGAGTAGGCACTCACACAATGGGAATAGGTTAGGAAGTGTATTAGTAAGGACTAGTATTGTAACGGTTCTGAGCTAATCGGGCCTTTGCTTGGTGATGTGACATATTATTCCTTGGTGATGCTTGTGATTGATTTAGTTAAGGTTTTTCGTGCGTTAATGCCGTGGTGAAATCGTGATTTGAGTAAATTGTATACGAGCTATTGTGTTGTATATTTTAGTAGGCGTTCGTTGTATTCGGATTAGACCTATAAGCGAGCCGTCGTTGGACCGCGTTGCTAATGTTCTACTTGCCTAGCAACTGACTTAGTATGGTCTCAATGAAACTCGGATTGGTGGCATAACATATTTTAAATCCACCCACATCATAATTAATCAAATTCGTAATGGAAATTATTCCGAAATGAGAAGTTTGTTTGACTGATCTACCAATTGACTTTGAATAAAATACTATGCTATAAATAATACTTATTACTCGGAGCGTCGTAGCCGAGGAATCATTTTGGCGAGGTACATCTAGCTCACCTTAGCAGAGCGCTTTCCTAATTTGGAACTTGTATCGAACCTTAATTGATTTGGGCAATTGACCCTAGATATGGCTGTCTTCTACACCAGGGACACTATATCGATCTCGTTTATGCACGTGACAAGTATGAGTCAGTTCTGACATGTTAAAGATCCTATTTTGGACACAGAATCTCATTTGATGGATTGGTCATCAGACCGCGCTACGACATGAAACTATTCATTGAATCTGTACTAGTCATACTATGTTTTGACAATATTGTGAAAGAAATAATCTTATTTTGAATTAGAATTAATTGGCCATGCCCTTTCTAATTCAAGTCTAATTAGACGTATACATTTGTCTGGATTCAGATATTGGGGGAGGGAAAATGCGAGTCGGCTATCCTACTATCTAAAGGCGCGTAAGTTCCATTTGGGGCTACGTGCTTACAAAAGGATAGAGGGGGGATATTTAAAGTTGGTAGTATCCCACTGCACACGGCGATTGGTGGAGCCTGTGCCAACGGGGAAACAAAAACTAACAAATTCAAAGTATATGCCTATGGGGAGCAAAAGTTATTCGGATTGTTTGCCACAGTAGTAGTAATTAGGGCAGTGTTAGGCTTGCAACACTAAGTCGACAATGTAAAAGGTTAGATCAATAAAGTTATTCGGATTGTTTGCCACAGTAGTAGTGATTAGGGCAGTGTTAGGCTTGCAACACTAAGTCGACAATGTAAAAGGTTAGATCAATAAAGTTATTCGGATTGTTTGCCACAGTAGTAGTAATTAGGGCAGTGTTAGGCTTGCAACACTAAGTCGACAATGTAAAAGGTTAGATCAATAAAGTTATTCGGGTTGTTTGCCACAGTAGTAGTAACTAGGGCAGTGTTAGGCTTGCAACACTAAGTCGACAATGTAAAAAGTTAGATCAATAAAGTTATTCGGGTTGTTTGCCACAGTAGTAGTAATTAGGGCAGTGTTAGGATCTAGTACGGTTGTAGGTTGCTTGTGAGAAAATTATTTGTGAGAGACTCATTCATTGAGAAATTGTTGTACCTTAACATAAATCAGTTAAAGTAAGTGGGGGTAGAATTAAGTAATTGTATAGTAATGTTTCATTACATAAATACCAGCATTCCTAGAACTCTATAGGATCCGGGATATGCGGGCTCATCTAGGGTCTCCTCTGACCATTATACGATCATTGGCCAAAGTAGAATTAACAATATAGACGATTTATTTAGTGTGGTGAAATGCCGCGGGTATGACCACCGCTTTATTACGTATTGGAGCTGTGACGCAGGATCACGGTACAATTTGCTGCCGCTCACCAGGATTACTATGGTTAAGGCAGTGTTTATTACAATTTGGTCCCGCGTGACCAGGACATTACATCTTGGTGACGTGATCTAGGACCGGGGTGATTACAATTTGGTGCCTTGACATAGGATGATTACAAGGTAAGGCAATCTTTAGTGAGAGGAAGACAGGTAAGGCCTTTGGCTACTTCGATAACTTGGTGCCTATCGAGTTCTAGTTATTAATTTCTACTAGACCGCACATCATGAGTTATTTTGAATATCACTCCCATAAAAACTTATAAAATCAACTTAAATGCCTCTAATGTCAACGTATTCTAAAACCGTTATAAATAAACGTCCCTAACAGTCTTAATATAAGAATATTATGACAAATCAAATTATGACATTTGCATATATTATGCGCGTGGGCAACTATGCTACAATATAAACAACATATATCCCCATACATCAAGTTTAACAAATATACAAATGCCAGAGATTACACGTGAATTATTACTCTGATGCAGACACAGAATATACAATGAGTAGGAAATGCCCCACAGATATTACTTTCATGCAGCATTGCTCAAAGTAGGTACATAATGTTCATCATAATTGGTTAGAAACTGACATTTACTTTTGACTTTTTGTCTAACGAAAAGTGTTAATAAAATTTGTTCGACCATAATTTTCATTTAATTTTTTCTATAATAGGTGACAGTAGCTTAGTTTTTAAGGAGTCGGCTTTATGTTTGAGAGGTTCCAGGTTTGATTCTCAGTCATTAAAAGTAATGTAGTTTAGCTAGACGGGTTAACTTAAAGTAATATTTGTTAACAAAGAAAACTCCTTGAAGTGTTTATTGGCACTGCTTTCTACAGAGCTTTAACAGACACTTCCTTTCGATCTTATATTTCGCGGTTACACCACAGTATTCTAAATACCGTTACCATTTCCCTTAGTAAACGTTAAGATTATATTTGTTCACAAAACGGATTGCACTATTAACATCGGAATGGAACGGAATGCCAATATTGTATTAGTTTACTTATAGGTTAATACTGGTTACATACACTTTGAGTCATATCCATCACCTATCATACTGGAAATATTCCAACGGCCCCAATACTGTTGGAATGCTTTGCCAATTGATATAACCATTTGAATGTAGCAGTTTTTCAGTATAAAATGATGTTTTCTATGATTATCTCTTAAAGTGGTATTCACCGAAGGTTTTTCGAGATATCAGTAAACTTGATAATAGTGTGTTAGTAAACTTGATAATAACTTTGAAATTTTGCTAACGGACGTCTTACAACCATTTAGTGTCACTTCAGATCAAGCGGCAAATACTTGAGCTGTTTTAAAGTGGAATGAAATACAAAAAATACTCGTGCATTTTTCCGCCTGATTTGAATTGACCCATATCAAACTAAATACAGTCGGCAAAGGAAGTAAGTACCTTTACATACCTACAACTTTATATGAAAATATGTACAGGTACTTATTTCCTTTGCCGACTGTACGTACACTACATACACATGGAGCACATATGTGACCAAATAATGTTTAAAAAGAAATTAAAAGCTAAAATTATTATAATAATTTATTTATAGGAAGACGAGCATCAAGAAGAAACATTTTTACAATTTGCTAGACTTTCAGCTAATAATAACAATACAAATTTCCTCAGCTTCCGATATCGAGACGGATATGAGCCGCTAGCTCCGGGCCTAACATCAGTTATATCAATATGATTACAAATTGACAGTACATAAGGCTTTACAGGCGATCTAATAAATGATACACAGAATAGTCAAATAAATATAACATTCATGCTTCTAGAACATTGTTTTGATTTCTAGTGATATTGAACTCCTTTCGAAAATAGAATATAACTATTGAAAATCATAAATATCATTTCCATACGTATTAGTCCTTAACCATTTTTACCTTTCGGCCGCCATGGTAGCCGTATTATGTAACCAGTTACCTATGAAAAACTGTCTCGTAACCAAGTTACAAGCGAAGATTATTAGATCTGTTATAGTAACTTTATGCTATCTATAGAATTTTAAACACAACGCCAAAGCCCCTCCATTGCACAAGGCTTTGTTGAAGTATTTAATGAACGGTTCAATTTTCCACTAAAATTTTCTTCCTTGCATAATGACTGAGAACGAGGTTTACGAAATATTAATGAAGATATACCTAAACACCATCGTTTCCAGGTTACAAAACAAAATAACAATTGCTTTTTAAGTAACTTAGTTCCCAAAAGCCGGTTACCATGGCGGCCGAAAGGGTATAAAATCATTAAATTATTTCTGAAATATAATACTTAACAATATAAAATAGTTCCGTTTCATAAGAGCTGTAGGTTTTGAACCCTTAAAGCTGGGCCTCTCAAGATCATTTTAAATTACACTACACCTTGTTAGACTATTTCTTACACAAACAAATACATTGATTAGTGATAAATATATCTAGATTGATACTATACATAAATAATATGTTTACACGATATATAGCCTCAGGGCAGATAGCTTTACACATAAAATATAGAACGTCTATCAACAAATTATAAAGGGTCACTGGTTATAGGCAGGTTAAAGATTGTTTATGGAGTGATATTTCTATAAATATATTTATTTAGTAAAAATATTATTTGAATTGCTCTTTTATAATTGAAACATTCAAGTATGATATTTTACTGGCATGGTCATTCATGTCAAAGTCAACGACATATATACCGTGTTACAAAATGTACCATGGAATAATTAACAGTGTTCATCTGATATTTCGGCGTCATCGTCAGTACTTCCGTAATCCTGGTGCTTGCAACAGATATTTTGACAAATATCGGATTAACTCAAATAAACTTGATAGATATCCCGTCGACTTTTATAATAATAACATGCACATAGTATTCTAATCGTAAAGTTGGAATATAATTTTAGAAGAACAGTGAATTACTTCTTTTAGAATGACAGTCGTTTCACGGCAAAGATAAAGTACAGCCGCGTCGCAGTTAGATACTAACCCCGGACCCCGAAGGGTAGGCCGCGGTCGCAACCGGGACTAACTCAAGGATGACCATGTCTGTATTTTTAAAAAAATTCAACTTATGTTGTCGCCACAGTAAAATTTTGATTATGCATACTTTCTTTAATATAATTTAAATTTATATATAATTCAGGCGGCTATTGAGTTTAAGCTTTAATACCCATTCTAGTACACGTTACAACTTCTAACAATCTAATTATTTATGTACATAATTCACTATACAATAATAAAGTTAGAATTGACTACTTTAAACGGCCTAGAACCAAGTGACGCTGTATAAGAAAATCTATGATTCAGTAACGTATCATGGCGACCATATAATTTATTTACTTAACTTTAATGATATGAAGCAAGCGCAAAGTTCTGTAATCTAAAACAATTTAAAATATGCTATAAATTTATGTTATAAATATACTTTCTTAGCACAGAATCCATATTGAAAAATCCTTATACAGAGATTGGTAAAATATACTCACAAATGTAAATTCTTAAAGGGGTAGGTAGATGTGAAAAAACCCACATTTCGCATAAGTTTTTCGCATTTCGTCCCAAGTCCTACGTAGGAGGCTAGCCTATTACCGACAAACGGGAACTTTGTCATGGGAACCGTAACCTTATTAGCCTTCTTCGACACCCACGGGATGAGTTGGGGTTGCTCTCTCCTACTCCACCGAGAACCAAGATTTTCACATGATGTTCAAGTTCAGTAAAGATTCTGTGCCAAGAGCCTCCGATACCTCCATCCTATAATAGCATCGTTCGACAAAATATCACGTACACGTCTAACGCTAACAATATCGATTAAAAATCTTTGGTGTATTGAGTACAAAAGTTACTGCGATCCGAGATTCGAGTAAATACAAAATCGATTATGTACATTGTACATATTCGATTATTTCTATGATACAATGTGATGAGTAGATGATTAATGTAAAATCTTGTACACGGTAATTATTATGTTACTTATAGTTTACTTGTGATACGAATACCTTAGTACTCAGGTCCACTACTAGTTCACAACGCGAAGTTGAAAATATACCCTTAACAAGAAAAAGTGATACAATTGAATAAGTACCGTAGTAGTAATAATTTTAACGCAAATAGCTCGTTGTGAGCGAGTTTCAAGTAGTTTCAAAACTAATGGATATTGCTGAAAGTAAAAATTAAGGGATTTTCACATTCGGAACAATTTTCAATATTTTGTATTCCTTTCATTTCAGCCGATTCTTTGTAAGTACTGAGGTATTCTTTTATAACCCCGTTCACCTTACTGAAGCTAGATAGGTAGTCTTCCAATTCCATTATTTTTCGCTTTCTAAATTTTTCTCTTCAGATAGCTTTGCGATAAAGTATTATAAAATATGTATTAAGATCAGTTTTAATTGAGAAAGATTGCTAGCGCGTCACCTAAAGAATTTAGCTATAGATAATTATAGTAGTTATTTGTCAATCGTCATGTTAAGATAGAAGTATTAAATGGTATACATTTATCGAATATGAGACAGCTAGACCTGTACCGATAAGAATGAACGACAGGGCAGCAGATACTCATTCGCTACACGCATTAGTTTTCACTGGACAAGGGAAGTGATGAGAGGTATAATATTGTTTATATGCCACGGAAATAGAATAGAAATATTATGAGAATATTCAATGACATTACCAAAATCATGGCTTAGATCATGGCACCAACTCCTATCTAGATGATAGGAGTTGGTATGGCTCGTATACAGAACGAGCGACTTCTTGCAGTCGTGCGGTGTGGCGTAGCAGTACTAAGAGAGCATTGTGAATTCAATACTCCAAAGAAAAACCGGATATGAGGTTACGATGTCAAAATAATAGGGGTTAAAGTATGAAATTGCCGTTTCATTGTTATAGGTACTTCGAATTGACATAGAACCTTCATGGTTTGAGATTTTTGAGTGAAACTTTTTCCACATGGTACCTATGTAGTTCTTCATTTAAAAATGTGCAACATTCGATTATCGACTTTCAGTTGTTTTTTTTATTCAGCTTAGACAAGAAAGATGGATACTTCGAAAATTCGAGTGATTTTTGAATACGAGTTCCAACGCGGAACTAAAGCGGCAGAAACAGCTCGCAATATCAATGTTGCGTTTGGAGAGGGGACTGCTAATGAACGCACCGTGCGATTTTGGTTTAAACGCTTTCGTGATGGAAACTTTGATTTGAAGAACGAACCACGAGGAAGGCCGTCCACACAGGTGAATAACAATGAATTGAAAGACATGGTGGAAGCCGATCCGAGCCAAACTACCCAGGAATTAGCTGCATGGTTTAACGTTACCTTACCAACAATATTGACTCATTTGCGTAAATCAATAAAATAAAAATATGTGAAAAATGGGTACCTCATGATTTGACTGATCTGCAGAAAGAAATGCGTGTTGAAACTTGTGTTGCCTTGTTGAATCGATACAGAAATGAAGGAATATTGGATCGAATTGTGACATGTGATGAAAAGTGGATTCTTTACGATAACCGTAAGCGAAAAATGCAATGGCTGACCCCAGGTGAAACGCCACAACAGTGTTCTAAAGCAAAGCTTACCAATAAAAAGGTAATGGTAACTGTTTGATGGTCTCAGCATGGTGTTATTCACTATAGCTTTCTACGATCTGGTCAAGCAATAACGGCAGATGTCTACTGTGCCGAACTCCGAACAATGATAGCAAAACTAGCAGTGAAACAGCCCCGACTCATGAATCGATCTTCACCATTATTGCTCCATGATAACGCGAGACCTCATACAGCACGAGAAACCGTTTTAACTCTACAGGAACTGCAATTAGAAACTATCCGTCACCCTCCGTATTCGCCAGACCTTGCTCCAACAGACTACCATTTTTTTCGTGATTTGGACAATTTTCTATGTGATAAAAAGTTTTCTTCTCAGGAGGCAGTACAAAATGCTTTCACACAGTTTGTCGAATCTAGATCACCAGGCAAGGCATAAATGACCTTCCCACTAGATGGCAGCAATGTATAAATAATAATGGTAATTATTTTGATTAAATAAATAAGTACGTTAAATTAAAAAAAAAACGAATTTCAATTTGTCAGTACAAATCGGCAATTTCATACTTTAACACCTAATAGTAGATACAACTTTTATTTCATACAGAATTACAAAATGTTAAAACAGTTTCTAATGAGAATATATTTACTCATCCTACCCTTGACACAGTATAATTAGAGAATAAACAGGAAATCTATTGTAATTGATTATTGATTTTTTTAAGCAATAAATGGAAAGTTCTTAAGAGAGAGTATAAGGAAGACTAAGGCTGAGAAGTGACCTTTATCACGGTAGACATAAAGACGAAAATAGATTAAATATGGACAATACATATGATTATTTTAGTCTTTCAACATTCGCTGTTCGGGTACTAAATATTTTAGGCCTTAAAATAAACTTACTAAATGAATAATATGCTACATTTTGAGAAATTTAAACTGCTAATATATCAGCTACTAAAAACATATTTTTCTCTATTCAAAATGGACTTCTTTCAGTGATTTTAGTTGCCGAGAACTATAATAATTCTCAGTGTTAACACTATTTTGAACAGAAGCAAATCTTCATTCTAAGTGGACAACCCCACGATCGATTTCATAGCCGTGAGTATACCTCGGGACATGTATCTTGGGTGTCTTTTAAGGACGCGGGGCGCTACGGCGATCGCCAAGCATAGGTTATTACAAAACAAAACGCGCGTACCAGGGTCTCGTTAGCCTCGCAACTTAGGTCCAAGATACGTATTTGTCTCGAGGTATCACATGGCTCTAGAGCTAGTTAACGATAATATACACAACTCCACATCTATCTTTCCTAAATAGGGATTAACTTCATAAGATACACAATCTGGTCCGTACACATGAATGTAAAAATTGTTAACAATTTTGGGTCAGAAACCGATAGGTTGCCCCCGGTTTCTCATTTGTCTCACACCAAGCTGCAGGCTTACCACGAACTCTTAAAACAGGGCAATAATTGAACGGCTGTCATTTACTAAGCGCATAAATAACTTTGTAACAAATATAAATATGTAGGATTACAAAGTTACATTTGCAGTTGGTAAAATGACAGCAGCTCAATTATTTGACCTGTTTTTAGCGTTCATGGCAGGGGCCTTGAGCGCTCACTGGTTGCCTGTTGATCTTTTATGATCTCCAGCCAATGAGTGTGCATTATTTAGGTAAAAATAGTTTCATCTCACATTTTACTGATCTGATTGAACATAACATGATGTCATAATTTAGTGATTGATATTGATTCCCAGTTTTGTTTAGTGAGTTTTTAAGGGTGAAACCCAGTTTGTATCTTAAACTGACATACGTTTGACAATCGTTTGAGAATCCGAGGATAAATGTCTAATTGTACAACTTATTAAAACAAAATCAGTCTTTCGCTGACCGGCGGTCAACCAAAAATGTACGTTAAATCCGAGCAACTTTGACTATCAAACAATAATAGGCTTTATGTTATAGGGTAAAAGAGATTAGTGTCCATACACCTGTTCATATTAAGTATGTACTTATTTCCTTCGCAGTCGATACACACGACCTAAGAAGCAGCTGTACAGCCTCTAAAGACAAGTGGCAATTCGTTGGCCGGCGTATTGTAGAATAGAATGATAAATAAAAAAGTATTACGACAGTCGTCAATGAATGTAATAAACGTCAAAATACTTGTCAATGTCAATGATATTTGTGACATTCGTTGACGACTGTCATAAACGCTCATAATTCTGTTTCACAATACGCCGCACTTGATCTACTTCATTAATAGCTCAACTACGGGACATTGGCGGAATTGATGCTAAAAGCAAAGAGCCATGCATAAAGAAATCGATCCGCCGGCCAACGAATGGCCGCTGGTGTAGCGGCGCGCCTAGTGCGCCTGCTGTATGGAGGCGAGGAAGGCGGGGTCGACGGACGCCACCTTGGCCGTGAGGAAGGCGTGCATGCAGAACAGCAGGCTCTGCAGGATCTGGCACTCCAGCTCCTGCGGCAGGCGGACGAACGTTACGAAATATTCAAATAAATTAAAATAAGAAATGTTTAAATCGGTCTAGGCGAGGTTTGAACCCGCGATCTTTGCTTTACAGGGACAATGCTTTGACCACTAAGCTACCAGATCTCACCCGAACCAAGCCAAATTTCTCCTTCTATATGTTATTGAAGCGACACCGAAAAAAACATACGAAATACTTCCATTAGAAATGCTTTTTATTGAATAAACTGTGATTTAGACACTCGCGCCTGTAAATTCGCGAAGAAGTAGGCAGAGGTGTATCAATACCCACATTTCGCTAATTATGATTTTGAGTTCCACCACGTAATAGGGGCGAGCTTATTCAAGCCGGCGCTTAGTCATGGGCTGTATGTTTATTGTCGGATGGGGGATCAATATTGTACCTTTAATTACCTGGATGATAATATCTCATTCAGTTCACAACTTGCCACAATTAGGTTAAAATTAGATAAAGTAAAGTAAAGATACTCTCTGTTCTTAAAGGGTCGGCAGCACGAGTGTGATTCCCCTGGTGTTGCACACGTCCATTAGCCACGGTAACCAATTTTTATCAGGTGGACCGTGTCTTGTCTGCCACCCAAATGGTATAAAAATAGTAGTACTTTCTATTCGGAGGTCAGCTATATGAGCGAAATTTTAATGATAGAGAAGGAATAAAAATGGTGGGCAAGCTTCTGATTCAATCGGTAACAAACAAAGATGATGGATTACCTTAGTTTCTATAACTTTAGTTTCTGCATCCTGAAAGTGCAGTTTTAATTTCGATTTCCCGTCGTCACTCGACCCTCTGAGCTGTGAAAACCTGCCAACAAATTGCACGATGACTAAATTGTTTAGTTTCGGATTATTTACAATAATATACCTTGGAGGTGGTCTTGGACACGTTTGCTCGGTGTTCGATAAACGATTATGGGTTAAATTACCAATGAGCGATTGCCATTTGGATGGGTGATCGTTTAGCGTTACGTCAACTGAGCGCTTTCGTGCCTCTGAGGACACATTAAGAGTCGGTCCCGGCTACCAATAGTCGTTGCCATTACATTACAGAGTATAACGATACTACTGGATAAGTCGTTTATAACAAGAATTATATTAGGGCATTTATAACAAGAATTATATCAAGGCTGGTATAAGGGAGAACGGAAAGCAGAGACTAAATAGAAGTGTGAGTAGCAGCTCATCGGTTAATTGTCCATCCGTCCTCTAGGTCGCA
Source organism: Eilema caniola (assembly GCA_949126895.1). NCBI lineage: Eukaryota > Metazoa > Arthropoda > Insecta > Lepidoptera > Erebidae > Eilema > Eilema caniola. Next base: position 1,239,774 of record OX421463.1, on the reverse strand, counting down.
GGCTTCCCCACTCACCGGTAGGCCCAGACGGGCGGCGCGCCGGGCGTGCCCTCGCTGAGCGAGAAGCCGCTGGCCCAGTCCAGCGTCAGTAGCTGAGTGGTCGCGTGAGGCACTCACCGGTAGGCCCAGACGGGCGGCGCGCCGGGCGTGCCCTCGCTGAGCGAGAAGCCGCTGGCCCAGTCCAGCGTCAGTAGCTGAGTGGTCGCGTGAGGCACTCACCGGTAGGCCCAGACGGGCGGCGCGCCGGGCGTGCCCTCGCTGAGCGAGAAGCCGCTGGCCCAGTCCAGCGTCAGTAGCTGAGTGGTCGCGTGAGGCACTCACCGGTAGGCCCAGACGGGCGGCGCGCCGGGCGTGCCCTCGCTGAGCGAGAAGCCGCTGGCCCAGTCCAGCGTCAGTAGCTGAGTGGTCGCGTGAGGCACTCACCGGTAGGCCCAGACGGGCGGCGCGCCGGGCGTGCCCTCGCTGAGCGAGAAGCCGCTGGCCCAGTCCAGCGTCAGTAGCTGAGTGGTCGCGTGAGGCACTCACCGGTAGGCCCAGACGGGCGGCGCGCCGGGCGTGCCCTCGCTGAGCGAGAAGCCGCTGGCCCAGTCCAGCGTCAGTAGCTGAGTGGTCGCGTGAGGCACTCACCGGTAGGCCCAGACGGGCGGCGCGCCGGGCGTGCCCTCGCTGAGCGAGAAGCCGCTGGCCCAGTCCAGCGTCAGTAGCTGAGTGGTCGCGTGAGGCACTCACCGGTAGGCCCAGACGGGCGGCGCGCCGGGCGTGCCCTCGCTGAGCGAGAAGCCGCTGGCCCAGTCCAGCGTCAGTAGCTGAGTGGTCGCGTGAGGCACTCACCGGTAGGCCCAGACGGGCGGCGCGCCGGGCGTGCCCTCGCTGAGCGAGAAGCCGCTGGCCCAGTCCAGCGTCAGTAGCTGAGTGGTCGCGTGAGGCACTCACCGGTAGGCCCAGACGGGCGGCGCGCCGGGCGTGCCCTCGCTGAGCGAGAAGCCGCTGGCCCAGTCCAGCGTCAGTAGCTGAGTGGTCGCGTGAGGCACTCACCGGTAGGCCCAGACGGGCGGCGCGCCGGGCGTGCCCTCGCTGAGCGAGAAGCCGCTGGCCCAGTCCAGCGTCAGTAGCTGAGTGGTCGCGTGAGGCACTCACCGGTAGGCCCAGACGGGCGGCGCGCCGGGCGTGCCCTCGCTGAGCGAGAAGCCGCTGGCCCAGTCCAGCGTCAGTAGCTGAGTGGTCGCGTGAGGCACTCACCGGTAGGCCCAGACGGGCGGCGCGCCGGGCGTGCCCTCGCTGAGCGAGAAGCCGCTGGCCCAGTCCAGCGTCAGTAGCTGAGTGGTCGCGTGAGGCACTCACCGGTAGGCCCAGACGGGCGGCGCGCCGGGCGTGCCCTCGCTGAGCGAGAAGCCGCTGGCCCAGTATTTGTATTTGTATTTGTTTATTTTTCTGAACAATATTACATTGTATTGAAAATATAATGGAGCTTATTCTAAGTTTACCAGTAGCTACAATACTCTTTATATTTATATTTTAGCACAAAACACCAAATTACAATTTATGTCAAAGATACTAATTAAATTGAAAAATATAGAATATAATACAAATGTCCAAACATACATTAAAAAAAGGCCACAAATTATAAGAAATTGAAACAAATTGAAAACGAATGTCCATGCATGCACTTATCCTAAATTTAATAGTAGCCACAATACTCTTTATATTAATCGTTTAGCACAAAAACACCAAATTACAAATAATGTCAAGATATCAATTAAATCCAAAATATAATACAAATGTCTAAACATAAAGACCAAAAATTATTAGAAATTGAAATAAATTGAATACGAATGTCTATGCATGCATAAGTAAACCATGTCATTTCATATAATTTTAAGCATGTCATTTCATAAATTCGTCAATTGAATAGAAGCACCCTTCAACAAGAAAAGCCCTCAGTGTGGCTTCGAACTCTTTCGTGTAAACTGCGCTTCTTATATCCAAGGGAAGACTGTTAAATATTTTTACTGCACTATAAAAAGCGCCATGTTTGACCACATCCAGAGTGGGTGCAATCATTGAAGGCATATGTTTCCTTCTTGTACTCTCTCGTTCAAGTCTACTTTCCCTGCTTTCGAAAATGTGTATGTTTTTGGCCAGAAACGTCAGCAGAACCATAATATACAGACAGGGCACTGTTAAAATCCTTAGTTCTCTAAAATGTGCTCTACAGGACTGCTGTTGGTCTATGCGTACCATGGTTCTAATGGCTCTCTTCTGTGCTACGAAGGCTTTCTGGACATTGTACTCATAACTGCCTCCCCAGAAAAGAATGCTGTATCTCAATTTGGATTCGACTAGGGCGAAGTACACACATCTAAGCTGCTCCAATTGCACAACATCTCTTAGGCTTCTCAATACATAGCAGGCTGAGTGGATACCAGCCTCTATGCCTGCCAACTCACATTTCCAATTCAAAGAGCAGTCAACATATACACCCAAAAATTTGACTTCATTAACTGTGTCAAGCTTATCACCCTTAAGTTCACAGGCTAGACTGTCTGACGTTTTACTGGTGGATTTAAATAATATAATGTTGGATTTGCTGCTGTTTATTTTAAGGCAATTTGATGTGAACCATTCGTTGAGGTAATCCAGTGCCACACTAACTCTTTCATTTAAACTAGAAATGTTATTGGCCGATACAATAGCGCTGGTATCATCGGCAAATACCGTCAGATTCAGATGTTCAGGTAGCTTGTTCACCGCACTGTTTATCAGGTCATTGATGAAGATAATGAAGAAAATAGGACCCAGTGTAGAGCCTTGAGGAACTCCCGATTTTATTTTCACAAGTCTAGATTTAAAAGTCTTTTCACATTTGGTTCGAATGGTTCCTGATTGATCATAGCTGTCCGTCTTGATCTCTACAAACATTTGTCTGTTATTCAGATATGAGGCAAACAGCTGTTTGACTGCCCCTCGCACGCCGTAGTGCTCTAGCTTTTCAATAAGTAGATCGTGCCTCACAGCATCAAAAGCAGAACTCATATCTAAAAAGATGCCTGCCACTCTTTGCCTGTCATTTAGTCTAGTTACTACATCATTAATTAAGGTATTAATTGCGTCTAACGTTCCCACCCCCTTAAGATAAGCAAACTGTCTCGGATTTATTACATTATTTGTACAGAGATGCCTTAGCAGTCTAATTTTTAGTAGGACTTCAAATATTTTGGAAATTGTTGGAAGAAGAGAGATCGGTCGATACATTTTCGGATCTAATTTTGAGCCCTTCTTATGTATCGGTACTACTTTGGCTATCTTTAACTGATCCGGAAAAATACCACCTTGTATGCATTGATTAAAAAGATTGCTCAATGGTTCAGCTAATAAGTCTATATTGTCTTTGAAAACCTTAATGGGCACACCATCATAACCACACGAGAGTTTAGTTTTCATTTTATTTACAATGTTAAAAACCTCCTTAGTAGTTACCCAGTCAACGACCATATCTCTTTGAATTCTAACTGTATTTTGCTTAAGGATTCCTAAAGCTGAGCTACAGTCGACGCCACTCATCCCAGAATTATAGTCAAAAGAAGTGACAAACAAATTGACAATTTCTTTGGGATCAGAAGTGATGGAATCCTCATTATATAGGGAGTGGTATTTATTGTCTTGTGTTTTCATGTTCCTGTGTTTATTGACTATACGCCAAACATCCCTCGCAACATTTCCAGATCTCGCTAAAGCAGTTTGAACTGCCAGTTTTTTCGCGTTCCTAACTACCCGCCTATATATGTTAATATATTTCTTTTTATAATGGGCCCAGGAAGCATGCAGATTACCTTTTACACAAAGAAACCGCTTCATTTTACCAGAAACTCTGATTCCTTTAGAGACCCAGTTTAAACCGGAGTCACTTTTGGGGTGAATTTTAACTTTTCTTATCTTGAAACTCTCACGAAAAATATCATTGAATTTTGAAATAAAAGTGTTTACATGCATTGCCGTTAAATTATTTGATAGTAGCAACTCCCGGAACCTCTCATTATTTGTTGTATTAAAAATTCTTTTATAAGTGGTTCTATATGTAGTATACTTATTCTTAAAATTATTATTACTGTATAATGCATTACATATTAGGCCTGCATGTCCATCTGCTAATCCATTGTGGTCAACCGTACATTCAACTACAGCATCCTCTTCAAAATTAGTCAAAAAGTTATCTATACAAGAAATTCGATCATTTCGCCTAAAAGTAGTTGTATTAACGAGAGGTCTAAAATTGTAAGCTGTCAGAATATTTATGAAGTCCTTTTTTTTCTTTTCGTCAGTTAAGAGGTCTATATTGAAATCTCCACATATAAAGCATCTCTTGTCAAAAAATCTCCCTGTTACAGCAGGAGCCCAGGTCCGATAACGTCGTATAATTGATAGCAGTCGTTCCATTTGTTTGTGAGCCCACAATAATTGTGGCCATATCAATATCTTTCGGGTAACGTGTTTTACTACATTTTATAGCGGAGTCAAAGCTAACATTTAACTTAAATGAATTGTGTCCAATAGAATTCGAATTCAGCCTATAATCCGAAGCTATCGGTAGTTCCATAAATGGTTTCCGCGGTAAAACAAATTTGAGTTTTGTACATGGAGAATGTCTACTTAATTGCGGGGAGTAGAATCTTTTCGGTGTACCTTGTATGTCATAGCTTTTATTTTCAATCCCGACAGACTTCAATAGTTTCAATTTGAAGATACAATCACTGACCTCTTTTCTACAATTTGTGATTTCCAGGTTTAAGTTATCAATTTCCGTATGTGCTGCTTGTAGCTCCGTGCTTAATGTTTTAACTTTTTCCTCTAAGTCTAAAACCTGTTCTCTATATAAGCAACTATTTGGTTGACTAATATAGGATATGTTCAAGTCGTTCTCGCTGTCGTAATCTATGAACGGTATATTTCTGCGTCTATTATCGGTATTTATGTTGTCAAAATCATCCATGGTTGTTACTAGAAGATGTTTATTTTTTTTATGAAGAAACGATATTAATCACAAAAAGAAACCTCCGTTACTCAGAATCGAACTGCCGCCCTCTGCACGCCGATCTGTCGCAGCTGCCAACGAGTCAGATGTTCAGTTACCCATGTGGTTGAAATCAGTGAGTGCATTCATCACATGAAGAATTTGGTTTTAGTATTAACAGATGTCTCTAATATCAATATTTCGCTCAAAGTACTGGCATTAATTATCTGTGCAGTTGTCCTGTTTTACCGACATCATTGTATTAGATAGCCATATTGATCCAAAAAAACAATATAGATGGCGCTGCCTCAACTATAAATAGTGAAGTTTGTTTTGATTTGAAATTTTTCAAATAACGTATACACTTTTTTAACTTTGGTTTGAAAACTTAAGTTGCACCAGTTTTCTAGGTTTATTATTGCATTATTTTAATATTCACAACATATTCACTGCTTATTTCGTACTTTACTTATTGTTTTAGTACTGTATTACGATTTAACCAAAATAGTAATTATTGCTTTAATGTTGATTTAACGTTAATTCCAATTGAAGATAACAATTTCACGGCTTTATAGGTCCACGGCCCACACAATGCTTCACAAGATTCACTTTAAATAGGATTTTAACAGCTTTTTTAAATAAAATAAGTAAGAGCTCGTCAACAGAGATGTTTACTTGACAGCGCCACCTAGCGCTTTTGCTAGGTGCAGGTCAGTAGCTGAGTGGTCGCGTGAGGCACTCACCGGTAGGCCCAGACGGGCGGCGCGCCGGGCGTGCCCTCGCTGAGCGAGAAGCCGCTGGCCCAGTCCAGCGTCAGTAGCTGAGTGGTCGCGTGAGGCACTCACCGGTAGGCCCAGACGGGCGGCGCGCCGGGCGTGCCCTCGCTGAGCGAGAAGCCGCTGGCCCAGTCCAGCGTCAGTAGCTGAGTGGTCGCGTGAGGCACTCACCGGTAGGCCCAGACGGGCGGCGCGCCGGGCGTGCCCTCGCTGAGCGAGAAGCCGCTGGCCCAGTCCAGCGTCAGTAGCTGAGTGGTCGCGTGAGGCACTCACCGGTAGGCCCAGACGGGCGGCGCGCCGGGCGTGCCCTCGCTGAGCGAGAAGCCGCTGGCCCAGTCCAGCGTCAGTAGCTGAGTGGTCGCGTGAGGCACTCACCGGTAGGCCCAGACGGGCGGCGCGCCGGGCGTGCCCTCGCTGAGCGAGAAGCCGCTGGCCCAGTCCAGCGTCAGTAGCTGAGTGGTCGCGTGAGGCACTCACCGGTAGGCCCAGACGGGCGGCGCGCCGGGCGTGCCCTCGCTGAGCGAGAAGCCGCTGGCCCAGTCCAGCGTCAGTAGCTGAGTGGTCGCGTGAGGCACTCACCGGTAGGCCCAGACGGGCGGCGCGCCGGGCGTGCCCTCGCTGAGCGAGAAGCCGCTGGCCCAGTCCAGCGTCAGTAGCTGAGTGGTCGCGTGAGGCACTCACCGGTAGGCCCAGACGGGCGGCGCGCCGGGCGTGCCCTCGCTGAGCGAGAAGCCGCTGGCCCAGTCCAGCGTCAGTAGCTGAGTGGTCGCGTGAGGCACTCACCGGTAGGCCCAGACGGGCGGCGCGCCGGGCGTGCCCTCGCTGAGCGAGAAGCCGCTGGCCCAGTCCAGCGTCAGTAGCTGAGTGGTCGCGTGAGGCACTCACCGGTAGGCCCAGACGGGCGGCGCGCCGGGCGTGCCCTCGCTGAGCGAGAAGCCGCTGGCCCAGTCCAGCGTCAGTAGCTGAGTGGTCGCGTGAGGCACTCACCGGTAGGCCCAGACGGGCGGCGCGCCGGGCGTGCCCTCGCTGAGCGAGAAGCCGCTGGCCCAGTCCAGCGTCAGTAGCTGAGTGGTCGCGTGAGGCACTCACCGGTAGGCCCAGACGGGCGGCGCGCCGGGCGTGCCCTCGCTGAGCGAGAAGCCGCTGGCCCAGTCCAGCGTCAGTAGCTGAGTGGTCGCGTGAGGCACTCACCGGTAGGCCCAGACGGGCGGCGCGCCGGGCGTGCCCTCGCTGAGCGAGAAGCCGCTGGCCCAGTCCAGCGTCAGTAGCTGAGTGGTCGCGTGAGGCACTCACCGGTAGGCCCAGACGGGCGGCGCGCCGGGCGTGCCCTCGCTGAGCGAGAAGCCGCTGGCCCAGTCCAGCGTCAGTAGCTGAGTGGTCGCGTGAGGCACTCACCGGTAGGCCCAGACGGGCGGCGCGCCGGGCGTGCCCTCGCTGAGCGAGAAGCCGCTGGCCCAGTCCAGCGTCAGTAGCTGAGTGGTCGCGTGAGGCACTCACCGGTAGGCCCAGACGGGCGGCGCGCCGGGCGTGCCCTCGCTGAGCGAGAAGCCGCTGGCCCAGTCCAGCGTCAGTAGCTGAGTGGTCGCGTGAGGCACTCACCGGTAGGCCCAGACGGGCGGCGCGCCGGGCGTGCCCTCGCTGAGCGAGAAGCCGCTGGCCCAGTCCAGCGTCAGTAGCTGAGTGGTCGCGTGAGGCACTCACCGGTAGGCCCAGACGGGCGGCGCGCCGGGCGTGCCCTCGCTGAGCGAGAAGCCGCTGGCCCAGTCCAGCGTCAGTAGCTGAGTGGTCGCGTGAGGCACTCACCGGTAGGCCCAGACGGGCGGCGCGCCGGGCGTGCCCTCGCTGAGCGAGAAGCCGCTGGCCCAGTCCAGCGTCAGTAGCTGAGTGGTCGCGTGAGGCACTCACCGGTAGGCCCAGACGGGCGGCGCGCCGGGCGTGCCCTCGCTGAGCGAGAAGCCGCTGGCCCAGTCCAGCGTCAGTAGCTGAGTGGTCGCGTGAGGCACTCACCGGTAGGCCCAGACGGGCGGCGCGCCGGGCGTGCCCTCGCTGAGCGAGAAGCCGCTGGCCCAGTCCAGCGTCAGTAGCTGAGTGGTCGCGTGAGGCACTCACCGGTAGGCCCAGACGGGCGGCGCGCCGGGCGTGCCCTCGCTGAGCGAGAAGCCGCTGGCCCAGTCCAGCGTCAGTAGCTGAGTGGTCGCGTGAGGCACTCACCGGTAGGCCCAGACGGGCGGCGCGCCGGGCGTGCCCTCGCTGAGCGAGAAGCCGCTGGCCCAGTCCAGCGTCAGTAGCTGAGTGGTCGCGTGAGGCACTCACCGGTAGGCCCAGACGGGCGGCGCGCCGGGCGTGCCCTCGCTGAGCGAGAAGCCGCTGGCCCAGTCCAGCGTCAGTAGCTGAGTGGTCGCGTGAGGCACTCACCGGTAGGCCCAGACGGGCGGCGCGCCGGGCGTGCCCTCGCTGAGCGAGAAGCCGCTGGCCCAGTCCAGCGTCAGTAGCTGAGTGGTCGCGTGAGGCACTCACCGGTAGGCCCAGACGGGCGGCGCGCCGGGCGTGCCCTCGCTGAGCGAGAAGCCGCTGGCCCAGTCCAGCGTCAGTAGCTGAGTGGTCGCGTGAGGCACTCACCGGTAGGCCCAGACGGGCGGCGCGCCGGGCGTGCCCTCGCTGAGCGAGAAGCCGCTGGCCCAGTCCAGCGTCAGTAGCTGAGTGGTCGCGTGAGGCACTCACCGGTAGGCCCAGACGGGCGGCGCGCCGGGCGTGCCCTCGCTGAGCGAGAAGCCGCTGGCCCAGTCCAGCGTCAGTAGCTGAGTGGTCGCGTGAGGCACTCACCGGTAGGCCCAGACGGGCGGCGCGCCGGGCGTGCCCTCGCTGAGCGAGAAGCCGCTGGCCCAGTCCAGCGTCAGTAGCTGAGTGGTCGCGTGAGGCACTCACCGGTAGGCCCAGACGGGCGGCGCGCCGGGCGTGCCCTCGCTGAGCGAGAAGCCGCTGGCCCAGTCCAGCGTCAGTAGCTGAGTGGTCGCGTGAGGCACTCACCGGTAGGCCCAGACGGGCGGCGCGCCGGGCGTGCCCTCGCTGAGCGAGAAGCCGCTGGCCCAGTCCAGCGTCAGCCCCGCCGCGCGCCCGCCGTGCACCACCGTGAACGTCTTCTTCTGCAACGATAGGATTACACCACGATATAATACACATGCAACAGTAAAGCAGCTCACTATTAGAGTGCATGGGACATCTTTGGAGGCCTCACTGAGTCCGAGTCACGGTACGGACTTGGTAGCTCAGTGGTCAGAGCATTCCCCCTTACAGGGTTCTAGTCCCGCAGTGTGACCAGATTAAATTTTATGAAAATACCGATACTCCTCAAAAAAATACTGAAATATACCAACTTGCACAGCTAAAATATACCAATAAAAATACTGATTTTCAAAACGGGTTTTATTCATTCATCATCACAATAAATGTTAGAATTATATTTTAACATTCTGTTAGAAGGATTAAATTTAATACAACCTCCTTCATCTTTTACACCTTGCTTTGTTTTTAAAATTGCTGATACATTTTCGTTTATAAATCTGTTTCTTTGCTCCGTTTTTATTAAATTTATCTGTGAAAATATGCGCTCGCACGCAGCATTCGATACCGGTATACATAATAGAGATTTACTAAAACTAGTTAAATTTTTGTATTTGAACGAGCCATCTGTGTTAGAAATTTTCCCAACTTCCACCCAAAAACGTTCACAAGAAAGAGGTGAGCCAGTACTTGAAGATTGTAACAAACCACTTACTTCGCTATCAAGTTTGAGGGTTCTATATTCTTCGTCAATTAACTGCATTTGTTCTGGCTGTACTTCGTATGGGAAAGTTTCTATTATATTTCTTAAACTGCGAAATTCTTTATTGACGGCGGTATGTGGGTCAAGAAATTTCAGTTCTCGGAAAATTTGGTTTTCAAAAGGCAAACGTGATTTCAATTGTGTGCTCAACTCAATTAAAAAAGATTGGCAGCGTCTGAAAAAATCAGCAATTTGTTCTTTCATGTTTATGTTTCCCCTGTGTTTGATTAATTCTTGACCCACTTGGATTCCTAAGTACATATCATTCAATGGCAAATAGTTCAAATTAGATTTTGGATCTAACGTAAATACGTTGTCCGTTCTTTTGATATAATTAGTTTTCATGAAGCAACCCAAAATCGACAAGTACATACTAGATGCATCATCGTATAATCTTTCAATGCACGGATAGTCGCCTTGAAAAATTATGTTAAATTTGTTGACAATCGGCAAAATGTAGTCCAAAAAGTAAAAGTACAATTTGTTTATATCGCTGGTAAAAGAATGGTATAAAAATTCTGATGACATGATGCGATCACTCAAGTATTGGTCTTGAAAGAACAACTGCAGTGCCTGCCATTGCTCAATTATTCTACTAACACAAGCATGAAGTGATAGCCACCTTATATCATAATGACGCAATAGTCTATGTTTTTCAGTGTCAGTGAAATTTTGGAACTCAGCAAATTCTCTTTGACGCTTGCTGCTTTGAGAAAAATATCCATATACTTCTTTTACTATCTGTTCTAAATTTCTAGGCAATATTTTGCAAGCATGGCTAACACTTAATGATGCAGAATGACAAACACATTTTATGAAAAAGCACTTTGGGTTCACTTCTTTAATTTTTGCTACAATGCCAGAGTGTTGACCAAACATCACATTTGTAGTATCAGCAGCGAATCCCATCACATATTTCATGTCTAAGCCTAATTTGGATAACTTTGATGACAAAGCATTAAATAAATGATCTGCGGTCTCACCCCTTAAATCAACTAAATCAAGGAATTTAGTTTGTACTCTACATTTGGTTTCAGAGAAGTATTTGATTACCATTGCCAATACTTTGACTGTGGTAACATCTGTACTTTCGTCGATTACAATTGAATATACTGGTTTACCTGAGGGGGATGCAGTACGAAGTATGTCTTCAATCATATCTTTTTC